>OW203745.1:9769872-10369872 GCA_934045075.1 Yponomeuta sedellus
AGAAAAGCAATATAATAGAATTTACTTTCCTAACCTAAAAAACCGAATAGTAAAAAAATGTTGCCATTCGTTAATGTCCAAAATCCCGATCATTACGTGACCGTGTTGGCAGACGTTTTGAATAAGCGATCGTACGATGGGTAAATAAAAAGTAGTATTCCCTAAGAAGGCTGCTAAAAAAACCAAAACCTTTGTTATATTACTTTAAAGTAAACAATCGATTAAACATAAACACACAATATTTAGTTTTATATTTATCCCCGTAAAAGGTTTTACTGTTAAGTTAATATTATTTAACATTTCTCTTGTTTGAGAAAAATCCACACAACACCCATAGCGTTTAATATGTTGTTTTGCCAAAAGTGTGCCGTTTAGAGTTTCATTGCTCAGCCTATTTGGGATCTTTGTTTTAATAAGATTGACTGAACTGAAGCAGCGTTCATAATCTGTGTCACAAATACGAGTAACCGGTAACGTCCAACATTAGTTAGATTTACCTTAAGGGTTAGTACTTAGTAAGTAAAAGAATAAATAGTGACGTGCTATGTTGGTATTAGTACTTTGGTTGAATGAAATCTAAAAAAAGTCGTATGTTTACGTACGATTTCTGCCCCTGGATCGTACATGCAAAATAAATGTAAAACATCGTATGAAAACGATTTAAACCGTATAATCTGGCAACGCTGCGTGATCATTACTTAACTCAAAGTCCCAGACTTTGACGGCTTGTCCTTGTACAGATATTAAGTTACAAACGTAATCAAAATATATTATGAATCTTTAATACTTCGTTATTAAAAATCAATGTACCTAAAACTATAACCCGGGCTTGGCCCCTGTAGTGGAGTATGGCCTAACCTTCCTGCGATGCAGGAAGAGACCCGTGCCCCAGGGATAAGGACATACAAAGGTTGATATCGAAATCTATAATCAAAACAATAGACACAGAAACATTACGGCTACAGCACTGAATTATCAAATATAATATCCTTATGCTTTGTTAGATGGCTGCATCGCCTTCCTATGTGACTTGTTGCCCATATAATTTTTCAGCATTCATTCCACTCAGCAAAAAATGTGTCAGCTCGAATTTATCGTAAGAACCCTTTCGGTCAATTCTTTTTGTGCATTCTGCCGCAAGCAATGTGCCCTTGAATTCAGTATAGAATTCAAATTTGAATTTGTATCAATGAATCTCGTACACTACCGTCGAGCCGCGATTGTTTATTAGGTAAAACGTAATTACCTTATTTACCTAATAAATAATTGTCACGTTTAATATACAACTATGTATGAGTATCGCGAATAATAAAGTTACTTCTTATTATATTTTAATGTATTACAATATTTATTAATATTAGCAATGTTTCTATTCCAGATTTCTTCAAAATAGTCCTGTTCTGGAAAAATGGGTGCTAGCATTTAGAAGAGAGAACTGGTCACCTACATCAAATGCTCGAATAAGCTCTCTACATTTCGACAAAATGTACATTTTGGTGGTCTGAGGTACCCTTCGAAAGAATTTTTATATGGTGAATTTTTATATGATAAAAACTTATTAATAAAACAGTTTATGATTGTATTCCATTGGTGGTCCTAGATAGCGTCCCTAAGCGCCTTAACTTTTAAAATTTAAACGTGTAAAATAAAACATGTTTTAATTATACAAAATGACAATTGTTTATAAAACGTTTGCTACGTTTTACAAAAAAACAATAAAATTCAAAACTAAATCTGCATTTTTATTTAATAAAATTCAAAACTAAATCTGCATTTTTATTCATGGCCTATGAACGACTGAAATATTTTACCCCACATTATGGCAATTCACTTTTACTGTGGCAACATTCACGCACACAAACAAATAATATTCACCGACGTAAAATCGGTTACACTGTGCCTTGATCTATAGTTCTACTCTATCTACGCTTAACAGACTACGTTAGACCGCTGCTGTCTGTCGTAGGTTAGAAAATACTATGCAAGATATATCTCGATGCCTCCTACAACATATTTTGTGTTGGGAACCATTTCAGGGGCTCAATACTTTAAAATAAGCTTAGATTATTATTATTATTCTTTATTTAGAAATCCAACAGCACAAAATAACATAAATATCCGCAAATATCTGTACTGTAACTTTACATGTTTATATATGTTAGATTCTGTTATTTAATTTAAAAATTCTATCGCCAATTATTTGTTTTTAATTTTTCTATTTGCTTCTTTTTTCTCTGTTTGTTTGTAATACATTGTAAACTTTGTGTATCTGTTAAGGTTTTGTGAGTGTTTTGCTATGTTTTTAGTATTGTGCCGTTGAATAAATTATTTCTCTCTCTCTCAATTTCCTTCTTCAAGTACAATAAAGTGTTCTCTATTATAAAGAGTATAATAACTATCCGCCAAATAAACGTGAAAATAAATATTATACTTTCGTTTATCATCCATCAGCCGCGTACATCGATTTCAGGATTAAATTGTTTATTCTCGTTACAAGTGAATATTTTCAGATTTGAACTACATTTTCGGAGCAAAATAAAGAACACAAGGAGATTGTAAAATGATGCTATAAACCGCTAACAATCCGCTACGTGCGCTCGTAGGCTTTGCTACGTTTCGTAGCGCGTAGTGGCTATGCTACGCGCTCGCGCCAGCAAAATAAAAAAAATCTTTCAATATTATCTACTTTTTAAATACAAATGCGGCCCTAAACTACATATACATAATTATATTGCATAGCTTATATTAAGAACTGAATACATCATTTAATATACTATGCATATAGAACTTATATATATTAAGCTTGCTTGAAACGCGGTTCAAAAACTGTGTTAAGTATACTGTATGCAAAAAGGCTACTATAACATAGAGGATTTAGATTTAGATGACAATAATGTACAGTGCATAAGTTCTATGTCTATAATATAAAAATGAATCGCTGAATGTGTTGGTAAGCGCAAATCTCGAGAGCAGCTGAACCGATTTCGCTGATTCTTGTTTTAGAATATTCCTTGAAGTACGAGGATGGTTCTTACGGAGAGAAAAATAAATATTAAAGAATCGACTGTGTTAGGTGGTACGAAGTTCGCTGGGTCAGCTAGTTTTATAATAATTATGTAAACTTTGTTAATTAAGGACTTAGAAAAGACTAAGCCTGGAGT
The DNA here is from genome assembly GCA_934045075.1 of Yponomeuta sedellus. Taxonomy (NCBI): domain Eukaryota; kingdom Metazoa; phylum Arthropoda; class Insecta; order Lepidoptera; family Yponomeutidae; genus Yponomeuta; species Yponomeuta sedellus. The sequence goes on from OW203745.1 coordinate 9,773,034, forward strand.
ATATTTGTCCATTTTTTCTCCATAATCATCCAGATTTTTAAACGGACACCCGGTTTGAATTGTAACGTTTATAAGACCGCAGTTTTCGCGTTACTTTGAAAAAACCATTTCATTTGATTTCAATACTGATTTACGTACTTGGTTGATTTGAATTTAGTCGAACAGTAAACTTACTTGAAACAGGCCATAGCTCGTGTAGCCATTGTTGTGGTTTGTCACCTTGTCTGTGGTCCGGCCGCTAGCGTGCTCGATGAGGCAGACCCCTGGGCAGAGAGAAAATAGAGTTCTGACTAAGGTGAAATTTAAAGTGAAAAACATTCATTACTTTATATTCTTTTTAATGCACCAACCCGTGCTAAGGACCACTATAAAAACCTATTTTGAGGCAAAAAATTTCACCCGTACCCGGACTCGAACCCGCGACCTCTGGCTAACCGTGCCAGAGGTCGCGGTCGTTTGTAACACAAATGAACATACACCAAATTAAAACAAAAATATGAAAAACAAAAAAAGAAACAAAGATTTTGGAATTACAATAGTGCAACAAAAGAAAAAAGCTGCAACTCAGCAAAATGCTAGAAACAAGTGACTAGCACTGGTTTTCTGCTGCACCTGATTCGCTAATGTTTGGAAAATTTCCACAAGTTAAAAAGAATAAACATTAAAAATCAAAATATAAAAACAGCAAATATGGTAAGCAGATAAAAAATATTATCGAATTGTCTGCCACATTGTGCCACTAAAGACGTTATACCCCTGGCGTCCTAAAGATAGGACATCACGAATAACTTTCTTAATACACACCCAATGATTTAGTAGGGAGAAGCGCTCGTGGCCTAGGCGAACCGAGTTATTGGAATCAATCACTTGGTTAAGCAACAACAGGCGCGGTCAGGTACAGGATGGGTGAGCGTCCCGTGACTACCGCTAGTGGCATTTTTCCGAGCGCTTCCGTGCTTCGCAAGGCACGTTAAGCCGCTGGTGCCGGCTGTCATATAATGGCAGTCGTTAAGCCATGTCACAGGCCTTATGGGCGGCTTGATAACTTCTGACAGTAAGGCCCGCCACGGTCTTACAATCCTCCACCAACCCGGACTTGGCCCCTGTAGTGGAGTATGGCCTAACCTCCCTGCAATGCAGGAAGAGACCCGTGCCCCAGCAGTGGGGACATACAAGGGTTGATAACGATTTAGTAAGAAGTCCGGAAAACTTACTGTTCCAGGTCCAATATTTTCCTCATCATTTTTTGAACAACTAGAAGAAAAAGTTCTTCAAAATCTACTTAGTTTTAGAAGTCTTGAAGTAACTGTTACCTCCAGGGCGTTAGAGGATAGAACAACGTATATACCTCCTGCTGTAAGTCACAGGTATGTTTATTTGAAGCGGCACACCAACGGCTATCCTAGACAATATTACAGATTATTAGGTTACATTAAAATACAGCCAGGATTTGTATTTTATAGGCATGCACAGCATTACATATAAGTAAGTCTTTTAATACAATAGTTACGAAAAATTAAGCAAAAAATTTAATTTTATCAAATTTTGCTCCTTCCATACTTATTACTTAATTAATAAACATGTTCTCAGAGAGAGAGATTTTGGTGAAATATGATGGTTTGTAAGGAATTGCAACCAAAATATAAAGTTTAATTTCACAAGCGTTGTCATGAATCGTAAATCATGAAAAACGTTATCATGAAACAAGGTATTTTAAATAATCATGACAAGCGTAATCATGAAACAAGGTACTTTAAATATTAATGACAAGCGTAATCATGAAACAAGGTATTTTAAATAAAACTCATTGCTAACTAAACATTACAAATATGTGCACAAACACTTCTGTCTGCGTTTACGTAATACATTGACTTCGTTTACGTTGACGTCAACATACCTCAAAGGGCTTAATTGCCACGCGTGCCCACCACGGATTGGCTATTACAAGCGTTGAAGTATGTTAGCCAGCAAGATAAAATAAAAAATAACAGCTAGAAGCGTACGGACGTCAAAAACACAAAAATCGTGGCACAGAAATACACATTTTTTCTTATTACGTTTCCCGGTAATAAGAGGCAGGTAGCGACGAAATGTAAAAATGTACCTAAAAGTCATATTACACTGCACCCGTTTGAAATAATGATAGGTAATACCTCTATATGAATTTATGTGAAGTTGTTTTACCGCAAGGCGGTCTGAGTCTATGAATCAGGTTTTTTAGAGTGTGATTACAAAAAATTGCAAGTATTTTACACTAACAACAAAACTCAATGCATAGTTGTTGCGTCTTAAAGTTGTAATTTTTAATAGTAGGAATTCCCCGTGAAATACAACCTATTAATTGCAATGTAGGATACTGGTAAAGATAGGCTGGAGAGAATGTTCTTACGTGACTGGTAGTCTTTTTATACAGATATTCTCTGCAATCCACAATTATGCTGAGTTTACTATCAATGATTCCACTCTGATCTCTAATAAGACCTTCTACTGTGCCCATTGTTGAGCATAGGCCTCTTTTTGTTCACGCCAACCCATACAGTCCTTTACTAGTCTTCCCCCAGTTTCTCGTACAGTAACAATCTACTGTTAATAGCTGTGAAACGGTTTTTTTTGCATGCACAGTCAATAGTAGATTATTGCCTTGTTAGTGTACCAGAAATCAGGGCTTAGTGCTTAATTGTTTCAATAAATTTAACTCACACTTTTCACTCTTGATGCGTGTACATTTTCCTTTGCCCTAGATTAGTTGGTTAATCCCTTAATTATGATGATGATTAAATAATATTATTTCCTTCAGTAACTTTCCGTCATATGCTTGTCTGGAAGAAATTGCTGTTAGCAATAAGGCCGCCAAATGTACCAATTTTGTATCTTTACATTTTTTATAATATTATGTGTTCTGGTGTACAATAAAGAATATTCTTATCTTATCTTAGGTTAAGAAATATCTGTGTAATTTCCATTTTTATGTACAATAAAGTGTTCTCTATCTATCTATCTTATAATGGAAGCAGTGTATCGGTACCAGAGGCAGACAGCGCTTTAGGACAGTAGGCAGTAGTCAATAATCAAATCCCGCACGCTTCATTTCACATTTCCATTTATCCCGTTTGTGAGGCAACAGCTGCTCAGTTGGGCTTGTTTTCAACGTAGAGCCACGTTTCAGAAAGACGGGAGGATCGTGATATACTAGGTAAAAAAGAAACGAACAATAACACGTTTGTTTCTTTTGCGAAGTTCAATGTAATGCATACATTAGGCGTAATATAACGCTTTATATTTCTAAGCAATCAAAAAAGTAGTCTTTGTAGCAGTGAACTACAAACTGGTGGGTATATTAAAGAAAATAAAGTTCATTGAATTGTTATTATACATGTACATATAGTATGTACATATTCTTCCAATATGCTTCATGTACACCTACCTACTCTCCTCATCTTTAAGTTCTATCCATCCCAAGGTTGTCTGCTGAGTTCACTTTCAGCGATAAGACCGCCAATTGTATACGGCAATACTTAGACATGTAAGACTTTTTATGCATGTTGTTTTCTTGTGCGAGCTCTAATCTAATCTATCTATCAAATCAAGTCTACCAATTTTAAGCACAATACCGACGTAATGGAAACGATCAGACCTTTGTCACGTAAGAGCTTACTCAATTACGCAAAACCTTGTCATCATCTCAGACTAGTCAGCTTCTGCTTCTTCATAGTTATATTTTCAAACGTACAAACCTTATTTCCCGAGGTTTCGGCACCGTTGTAGTTGCCTTGGTTATTCGAGAATTAAGGTAATTACGTTTTACCTGATAAATAATCGCGATTAGACCCTTCGTCTATCTGTAATAATAAAAGGAATAGCTGAATGTATTGGTAAGCGTAAATCTCGAAATCTGAACCGATTTCGCAAATTCTTTTTTTATAATATTCCTTAAGGGACGAGGATGGTTCTTTCACAGAGAAAAATAAATAAATTAAAGAATCGTCTGTTAGGCGTTACGAAGTTCGCTGGGTCAGTATGTGTCAGAATGTATGTGTATAGCGAATCATTAAGGAATACTTTTTCGTTGGTACACTTTTTACAGAGCGGTCATGAGTCATGACCCACACGAAGAGGTATTATTGCATTCTGAGGTTGCGATACCTCGTCTTAATTAACAGCAAAGAAAAGTGCAAGTGCAGAGTCATATAGCCTTACATAACCTCTTTAAAGATCACGACACCACTCGTCGAATTCCTCAACGGTTAAACTAAAATCTTGAGGTCAAAAAACCCTCTCCGTACGCAATCAGATTACTCCAGACCCCCTCAGCTTTATCTTAAAGCCCTGCCCGTGACAGACCGACAGATGGGCTTTCTTCAAAGCCTACTAACGATTGAGAGCCAATTAATTCGGCCGCTTATCTGATCTGTGACTGTCTAGAGAGGCTTTGATCTGTACCTAGCCTTGATAGGCGCCTGGAAGGGCGGAATTACGTAAGAATAGTTACGTACAGTCAACAAGGACAGTCAGCCTAGGAAGGTTTCGTTTTAACAACCTATTTAGTGGCTAAAAATTCCACCCATGCCGGGGTTCGAACCCGCGACCTCTGGCTATCCGTGCCAGCGCTCTTTCCAACTGAGCTAATCGGCGACTCACCGGCATCAGTGAAATTTCGAACCTCTTTACAATATTCTCTGTATTACGTACATGGCTGATTTATTTTCTGTAGTATACCTATCGATGACAAGGTTTCGTTTATCATCGATAGGTATACAAAAGAGAATAAATCAGCCATGTGCAAGTCTGGGCTGGCCAATTAAAAGGGCCAAGTGCAAGAGGAAACCGTAGTAAATGTGTTTCTTAATGATTCGCGATTCTCGTACATAGTTATATATTGAACGGGTCTAATCGCGATTATTTATTAGGTAAGACGTAATTACCTTTGATCTGGAAGTTTCAGCAGCGTTACAGATGTTTCGTGTGCAATAAAGTCGAATTAATTAATTAAATTATTTGCAGAAACGATGTGTTAAGGAACATTTGTTATTGTTTGCTCTAGTGGACCCTATGGGCCCCTTAATCAGTAAGAAATCGATGAAGTCTTTCTTGTAATAGAATCTGTTGAAATTATTAGTAACAGTCAGATATATAGATAGACAATCGTTGATAGTTGCCTTACAATCATGAAAATAAAATAAAAATACGCACATATGCTAAATGTGTGTATTTTTGCAAAATGTGCATTACATAGATTTAAGAAATCATTTTTTTATTCTTTTTTCTGGTTGTGCAATAGTGTTCTCTATCTATATACCTATCTAAAATTAAAAAAAGATGACCAATAAAGGGATGCAGGATTAGAATGTGCTGCGCTTTTTGCTTGGAAATATTATGTCAGTACTGATTTTGAGCCTGATCCCATTTCTCTTGAAACCTACTACAGTACATAGGCTGCTACTTATGTATGAGGAATCTGGGATTCCAATAATTTTAAACGCAATGTCTGACCTCCATGGTCAAATTCGTTCTTTTTTTAAATACTGGCCGCTAATATTTTTCTCTTATATACGTTAGTGTTTTGTTTTTGTTGGGTTTAAAATGTCATATCGCTGACAAAATGGAACTCACTCGTGAACATATTCGTGCTATGATTTATTACGATTTTCAACGTGGTTTAACGCAACAACAGTGCGTAGATCAATTAACTTCGACTTTTGGTGGTGAAGCTCCATCAAAAACGACTGTGTATCACTGGTTTAGTGAGTTTAATCGCGGGCGCAGTAAGCTCACGGACGAAGTTAAAGAAGGTCGCCCGAAATCGGTGGTTGTGCCACAAAATATTGAAGCTGTGCGAAAACTAATAATGCAAGACCGCCATGTTACGTATCGCGAGATAAAGGCTATTCTGGGCATATGTATGACGAGCATTCATATTACATGAACATTTGTCTGTAAAAAAAATTTGTTCGCGTTGGATCCCGCACAACTTAACTCAGGATCAAAAAGATGCTCGCGTCGAATGGTGCAAGAAAAACTTAAAAAATTCAACGGAAGCAACTCATAATCTGTTTATAATATCTACACAGGTGACGAATCCTGGATCTACGCGTACGATCCCGAAACTAAACAACAATCAACAGTTTGGGTGTTTCAAAATGAGCCGAACCCTACGAAAGTGGCTCGTGCAAAGCAAATGGTGGCCTGCTTTTTTTGTATTAATGGCCATGTGGCTACAATACCACTGGAGAATCGCAGAACGGTTAATTCGGAGTGGTACACGACCATTTGCTTGCCGGAAGTATTTGAAGAAATACGCCAAAACAACCAGCGACGCAGAATCATACTTCACCATGACAATGCCAGCTGTCGTACATCTCAGGAAACAACTACATTTTTGGGTGTTCAAAAAATAGAATTGATGGGTCATCCACCGTACAGCCCTGATTTGGCTCCCACTGATTTCTATTTATTCCCAAATAAAGAATAAATTACGTGGTCAACGATTTTCGACCCGTGAAGATGCCGTAGATGCGTTCAAACAGCACGTTTTGGAGATACCTCAATCAGAGTGGAAAAAATGTTTTACAAATTGGTTTCATCGAATGCAAAAGTGCATCGATCATAGTGGAGAATACTTTGAAAAACAATAAAAGCATATTTAGCCACATACATTTGTTATTTTTTTCTATTCCGCATACATAAGTAGCAGCCCTCGTACCTACTACGGCCCAAGCACAAATCCTCTGCACACACGCACCCAAACACTCACATACACACCCTCCCCCACAAACACACAAATCCCCAATCGGCATTCAGTTCAAATGAGTGTTGATTTTCCAGCTTCTCTGTTTATTAAAATATAATTATCAGAGTCCTGTTTGCCTAATGGCAAACAGGACTCTGATCATTGCAGTATGTTAAGATTGGGTTTGCTATAAAATTACTACACAAGATCTATAGGATTTATCAAACTCAATCACGAAGAGTCAATAAAAAAGTCGTCATTCATTTTGTTACGATAATATTTTTACCGCGAATCCAATATTGTTCAATATTATTATACTGGATAAAGCCTTACGGCTTGATTTTCGATTTTGCCATTCAACTATGCGAACAAAAGGGCGCATTTCAACCGAAAATTTAACCAGAAAACGCATTTTCATTTTAACTCTTCAAATATACTTTTTGATACTTCCGCCGGAATACATAATTTATACACCACACATATATGTCTAAAGCAAATAGTAGGTAGATACATCGATTTCAATTGATAGGCGATTACTCTTTACAGGACCTATCTACAGATAGGTCCTGTAAAGAGTAACCACCTTTTACATTATATTTATTTATTGATAAATACTAGGAGTATAAATGTAAAATCGTAAAATGGCTCGGACTTCGGTATCAACCCATGTACGTCCCCACTGCTGGGGCACGGGTTTCTTCCTACATCGCAGGAAGGTTAGGCCATACTCCAGCACGGGGGCCAAGTCCGGGTTGGTGGAGGATTGTAAACAGTGGCGGGCCTTACTGTCAAAGTTATCAAGACGCCCATAAGCCCTCCGACACGGCTTGACGACTGCTATTACATTACAGCCGGCACCAACGGCTTAAAGTGCTTTGGGAATCAATGCAATGACGTCTCCTGGTTCCATCCATACTGTAACGAGAAAGGACATTGCAAACAAGGAAAGGCAAGCAGACTGATGCCATTGGTGCATATCAAGGTACTGAAGTGCCCAGGGCACCGTCCAAGAATAGTTCGTACAGTAAATAGTTCGACAAAACAAAAGAACTAGTTATTTGCTTAGGGTAATAACACTCTTCTTCCGTACCAGAATCCAGCATAAGCCGTTTAGACTTTCGAATTCACACAATACATTTAAAGTCAGCGCTGAATGAATTGTATTGTACACCTTCCAAACTCAGTAGGCGGTACCTAGGTGTATCCGTTTGTTCAACACTCATTCTTACGCCGTGTGCAATAAAAGCTATCTTAAAGGCAGGTCCTGATGGCTGTTTGTTTTTAAGCGTTCCCGCGAAACCCGGCCCTTAGGCCCATATTTGCATAAAAACGGGACATCTTAACACAAAGCTTAGTGTTTTAAGAAGAGGTATTCTACTCCACTGTTGGCTTAAAATTATAAGTATGTACGGAAGGACTGGACCTGATAGTATGTGAAATAGGAAATGGAGACAGAGTTATTTCATTACTTGGGTTTTTTAAATTATTTGTGTACTTAGATCTAATCTACTGTGGACAATTTTTAGTTTTGCTTCTATTATATAAAATGAATCTTAAGGTTTTTAAAGCGCTCGTAGCCTAGATGAACCGAGTGATTAGAATCAATCACTTGAGTTAAGCAACAACAGGCGCGGTTAGGTACAGAGTGCTTAGTGCGAGTTTTTTAACTACTCGATCGCGTTAACGTAAACTCTTATTTCTATGGCATCGAGGAAGCGCCACCTAGCGACAAGTATGGAAATTAAAATTGCTGAGTGCGAGTTGTAATGGTTTACGTTGAGAAGTGAACACGTTTACCAGCCAAAACACGAATAAACGCGAGTGCGAGTTGTACTGTGACAGCGTTTTGCCAGTTCGAACGGTTAACTTACTCATAATCACTACTCAATGCTCGATTAACGCGGTAGTAAAGTTATTCGATTGGATTTGTCAAACTCGCACTAAGCCCTCAGGATGGCTGACCGTCCCGTGACTACCGTTAGTGGCATTTTTCCGAGCGCTTCCGTGCTTCGCAAGGCACGTTAAGCCGTTGGTGCTGGCTGTCATATAATGGCAGTCGTTAAGCCATCAGTGTCAGAGGCCTTATGGGCGGCTTGATAACTTCGGACAGTAAGGTTCGCCCCTGTCTTAAAATCCTCCACCAACCCGGACATGGCCCCCGTGGTGGAGTATGGCCTAACCTTCCTGCGATGCAGGAAGAGACCCGTGCCCCAGCAGTCGGGACAAACAAGGGTTGATAACGAAGGTTTTTAAGGACTTGAGAACGTTAGCTGATTCTTTAATTTATCATTATAAACAAGATTATGATCGCATACCCGAAATATCGAAAAAAATATCAGCCGTTTCGTTCATTCACAATCACTTTTTCTGGTCCCAAAAGCCTATGGTATGGTACTATGGTAACCGAGACCAAGTTCGATTCCTAGTGCGGGCACGTACCAATGACTTTGGTTTCTAAGTTGTGTGCATTTAAAATAGCAATAACAATTACGAAAGAAAACATCGTGAGGAAACCTGACTTTCTAAGATGTTAAAATACCTGTCCTTACAATTGGCAATCCGCGGTGGGCACAAGTGGTAATTAAGCCCTTACTCTCTCTCTCTGAGAGAAGGCCTGTGCCCTGCTGTGAGACGTTTATAGGCTATATAGGGCTCAAAAGTTATTTTACAATAAATTGTGAAGTAAAAATAACCAACCTCAAAGTGTCACATTAAAAGTTTTTCTTGGGAAGAGAGTTAAGATTTTCTTCCATTCTGGTTTAAAATTGTTCCCTTCGATACAATACAGGTTGTACGAAACTGGTTAAAACGACACGGCTAAGCTGAAACACAAGCTTTTCTTTTTCCAGTCTCCATTATTTCCGAAAAGGTCGGCTTTATCAGATCCTCCTTTGTTTCCGAGTTTACTTTTGAATGTCAAAAGTGTACCTATTCCGAGATCTAAGGTCAATGCTTTCTTTATTTGTACCTTTCAAGGATAACCCCTATTTGGAAAGATAGGTTTGGCACGCTGACTGTAAAACCGAAGGTCTCGGGTTCGATCTCCGGCCGGGTCAAACTAGGAAACGAACTTTTCTAGTTTGTCTCGGGTCTTGGATGCTCTCTATGTATTTATTGTATTAAATCTATCGTCGAGTTAGCACCTGTAACACAAGTCATTTAAAAACCTATTTAGAGGCTAAAAATTTCACCCATGCCGGGATTCGAACCCGCAACCTCTGGCTATCCGTGCCAGCGCTCTACCAATTGAGCCAATGGGTGACTCACCCATTAGTATGGGTGAATACTTTTTTGTGCATAAAAATGGAACTAATTCATATTACATATTTTTTTACCTAAGAGTACAGACGGCGGCCTTATGACTAAAAGTGATATGTTTCAGGGAACTTTTGTATGGTCTTGACTAATAGATTGGAGAAGGAAATACCTATTAGGTGGAAATATTGGAACCTCCAACTCCGGGTAACTTTAGGTACCTATCTCTAAATAGAAGATAATTGGTAAAGTATCGGCACTATCGTCATTAAGCTCGCTGTTGACACTTTTTATATAAAAATAAATTAAAAATGATTAATTAATTAATTAATTAATTAATTATACTTTATTGCACACGAAACCTTTAACAGGACATTACATATTAAATAACATGGCCAAAGGCGATCTTATCTCTGAAAGAGATTTCTTCCAGCAAACCTTACAGAGTCGGAGAGGCAGTAAAAAGCGGGTTTATATACGTCTATATATGATGTAGAAATAAAGATATAAAAATAAAATAAATAAAGATCAGTTCAATCAGTCCGAAACCCTACTGTTGGGCCTTCTCTTCCACGCCAATCCGTCCGGCCCTGGACGAAGTCATGTCTAATCCGAATTGGAATTAATTCAAATTAATACAACGACTACGGGGCCTTAATCAAAAGCGCGCAGTAACAGGTTGTCGGCACAAATTATATTTGTCCCGCCCAGTCGATAATGAAAACGGTCGACGGGGCACGCGGTAAATTGGAAATCGCTGATTTGCACAGGAAAAATATGAATTGCGAATTGTACTGTATTATGAATCGGGGTGGACGATGAGCGGAATTTGGAATTGCAGTCCGTAGTTTAACTTGTAACTTTCACTAAGACGCAATTTTTGTTTTATTTTAAATATCGATTTTCCAATGGCAATAAGATATTTTCCCGCAGTAAAACGTAGCTTAAATCCAGGGTGTCTGCTAACTCCACACCAAATTTTGTTAAAATCTCTCCAGCCGTTAGGATGTGAAGAAGTAACAAACATACACACTGACAAACTTTCGCCAGTGTGTATGTTTGTTCTGACGCGCCAGACTGACGGATATTCGAATATTTTGATGCTTCATCAGTCTGGCATCAATCCGAGCTTGATCTAGGTCATGGACTGAACTGACGCCGGACTGAGAGCGATTTTGCCCTACGTCCGATCCGAATCCGATCCGAGACCTTGAACATACGGTCCGAAGTAGTCGTAGAACTATTTATACGGTAATTTACGCGCTAGATTTGGCATCGGACTTCCGATGTCTCTGCGTCATCCGACAATCTTCATTTTTTTTTTAATATATATATTCATGGACATATTACACAGATCTTGTTAGCCCTATACTAAGTACAACTAAATGACTTGTATTATAGGAGCTAACACAAAGATAGATTTAATACAATAAATACATAGATAACATCCAAGACCCGAGACAAACTAGAAAAGTCCATTCCCTAGTTTGACCCGGCCGGGGATCGAACCCGAGACTTTCGGTTTTACAGTCAGCGTGCCAAACCGCTGCGCCACCAAGGCCGTCAAATTTCGGATAAGATTATTTATTGATGGACCGAATCCGAGCTGCATACGAGAGCGGGACTTGGCTGGGGCGAGAGGCATCCAGCTTAGTTCTGTTCTGTGTGGCAGCGCATGCTTGCATCATGTTACACCGCGAGTGGATAACCATGTTTATGGGACAGCTGGGATTCACGCCCTGAACTGCTTGGATTTAGATAAGAGATCGGACTAGTGCGTAAGCAATGTCCGAATTAGGGTCCAGATTTCTAGATCCGTATTTTCGCGGATTCGGATCGGACGTAATGCGGAACCGCTTCCATCTTACATCTTCGCTCATAGTATAGCGTTACCCGGCGACTTTGCCGGGTAACGCAATCGTGAAACGAGTTTCTGAGGCATAAAAAAGTTTTTGCTGTTAAAATATCACTCAATAAAAAGTGAGAACTTTTATCCGAATGAAATATAATAGAGTTTTGTTAAAAGTTTTGCTGAAAGAATCTTTTAAATAGGGCTATGGTAATATGAAGTAGTGAATAGGTTTTGCTGCACTTATCTGTTAGCTTTTAGAATATACCTCGGCTACTATCGGATGGAATTGGTTTTATTCGTGCAATAGAAATTACGGAACTAATATGACACTTTATTTCACATAACTTTTCAAAATAGTGAAGAAAAGTTTTATACAGAGCAGGAAGTAGTATTACACTCGTGTGCTTTCGGCGAAAACCAAAGTCTACTCTAGAGCCCGAGGTATATTCTAAAAGCTAACAGACTATATTGAACTCTAACAAAATTCATTGACAGCAACGAACCGTTTTCAGCACAAATTCACAAGGTATGTCACAGATGGCGCTTATAGGCGACTTTGACGCGAGTTTGACGACCTCTGTGGCGTAGCGGTAGCGCGTCTGCCTACCATGCAAGAGGTCCCGGGTTCGAATCCCGGCTGGGGACAAAAAAAGCCCAGGTCTTGGATTTTTACATGTTTTTGATGTCGCTATTTCTGGTTCCCACGACACAGGGTATCCTAGTGTGAGCCAGAAGCAATGTATGTGCCTGTATGTAAATGTTAAATGTAAAAAAATGTTAAATAGGCGTGGACATACAAATAGGTACACGTCTGTCAAATTTTACTTGGCGCAGATTTATTTTGTATGGCCACGCCTGTAAACGCCACCTACGAAGTACATTGTGAATTTGTGCTGGATACGGCTCTTTGGATCCAACTAGTGTTCTGACCATCGAACTGCTAGTCTGGTTACTGACCGTTGTCCTGAGAAACACATCCTGAACGATTTCAATCTAACTGTCAATTTAGTAAGAACTTTGACTTTGACAGACAATTGAAAGAATTTTTTTTTTAAACACATCACAGAAACAGAATATAATAAATAAAATAATAAATAAATATTCATGGACATATTACGCAGATCTCGTTAGCCCTATACTAAGTACAACTAAATGACTTGTGCTATAGGTGCTAACTCGAGGATAGATTTAATACAATAAATACATAGATAACATCCAAGACCCGAGACAAACTATATAGAAAAGTCCGTTTCCTAGTTTGACCCGGCCGGCGATCGAACCCGAGACCTTCGGTTTTACAGTCAGCGTGCCAGACTTCTGCGCCACCGAGGCCGTCAAGAATAAACAGATAATTGACATAATAATATTGTACAATTGTAATATTGTGAAGGAACATATTTATGTTTAGTGCACATCTTTAGATTTTAACGTGTGACCCGAATTATATATCCACGAATTTAATCGTAAGCTAACTCCACACACGCTTTAAACAATCTAGATTTTAACTAAGAGTTCATTAAACCAAAAACACTTCTCTCCTGCATGTTCTAGACAACCTTGTATATTACACCCACAATGTTCATATTTTTCAACAGAAACAAAACGAAATACACAATAGACGTAACAAAACATAGATTTAGCCTGTAGTTCGTCTAAATCAGCGAACAAAAAGCAGCGATTGGATTTCGTGCGCATAATTAGGCTACAATCTGTCGGCTGTTTTACAATCCTCGTAGTGGAGTATGGCTTAACCTTTCTGCGATGCAGGAAGAGACGCGTGCCCCAGCAGTGGGGACATACACGGGTTGATATCGATATCGAATAAGGCTATAGTCACAATTAACCCTTCTTGTTTGCGACTACGCGACGTAATAATAGATGTTATTGTAGGTACTATTCTCAAATGCTTTTGTTTGCGACTACGCGACGTAATAATAGATGTTATTGTAGGTACTATTCTCAAATGCTTATGCACATAAATGTATCTTTATCTAGTACCCGCCACTTTCTCTTGTATGAATAAATAGATGCTTTCCCCAGTGCGCTTTCGGTTCCAGCAACCAAGTGTGTCCGGGTCACCAGATCCTTCACTGGTCGTAGATTCCGATATCTAAGTGCTAAGCCGGCTGCGGCGTGTTGGTAGACTTGGCACAGACACCTCGGTGCCTCCCCCCTAAGTTATGTTAGTTTGTCGCGTTACAGGCGTGCAGAAACGTGGTCTCAAGCTAGGAACACACTTGTCGCGTTCAGAGATGCGATGAAATCGATTACAGCGCGAATCCGACCAAAGGACTTTGTCCACTTTGTATGGGCGATTTGGCCAAACGTGAACAGTCAATTGAATTAAAACTAAGTAGGTGGTAGGTTTTGTAGTATGAGTTAGTAAGCACCCTATTACAGCAATTAATTTGCATCAATATACCTGCATTATGAGTTTTTTGCTGCTAGGTGTCCTATGATTTGCTTGCTTTATTTGGTAAGTACCACAAAGTAAGTCCGGTCATCAATAAGCGAAGATTCGGGATCCATTTTCACAAGCCAAAGTAGTAAAGAAACAGCAAAAACAATGAATGAATGAATCGTTTTGTTTGTTTGTTTTAGCCGGCGGTGACAATGACAATACAAACAATTTTTTTTTGTCTAGTGCTGCCATAAATAAATAGTTTACCCTCAAATCCAGATTATTTCTTTTATTCATTTTATTACTTATTCTCTTACATTCTGTCCACGTATAGCCAAAAATGGACAAAGTCCTCAAAATATTTCGCACAAAATAGGGTTTTTGTACCTATTGCACTTATATGGATTCGCACTGTAATCGATTTCATCGCATCTCGGAACGCAGGGACTGTTGGTCGCTAGGAGCGGAAGGTAGTGGTTATATACTCTTTGGCGGAAGTGTTGTAGATACTGCGCATAGAATGGCCTTTTCCGATTTGAAAACAATGCCCTTTAGTTTGGTAATCTATTGACTTCTGGAAGAACGGCGTCGCCGCGTCTATTTTTGGAAAAAAATTAGGATACTCACACATGCATCCAGGAGGGATAGGAAGAGACCAGCGACTATAATTAATTGCATACCAATAAAATGCATGCAAATTTAGTGAATGTCAACATTTTTACTGGTGTAGCATCATACTGGTTTATACTGGGGTGTAGTGAATATATGCTACAATTAAACTCATTGTCTATAAAATATTGTACAGCCAAAAAATAAATAACATACAGCAAAAATAGTAGTAATATTTTTGCATGTTTAAAACTAAAATTTACTTGCAGTACGCATCTTTTCGGCGTCCTCTCCCCACGTCTTTTCTGTGTGGCCCAGGCATGGGACGGAGTATTGCACCGCCTTATGCATTACAAACAGCTTTTGGATGTAAAGGACGTCCATTCAGGAATATTACTGCTATCATAAGCCTCACTAGGTAATGGTTACATTTATGCATACGACCTAAATTCTTATTGCAATGCATATTACACTCTCGCGTGCGATAAGAATTTCGGTCGTATTTTATAAAAAAAACTATTTACATTATACTATTTTTATTTTTAATGCACTACCCCGTGCTAACCTTTTAGCCTCTAAATAGGTTTTTAAATTTGTCCTTAGCACGGGTTAGTGCATTGAAAATAAAAATAGTATAATCATGTGGGTACAGTGATATCGTTCCGATGTAAAACCTAACTGCAAAGTAGGTAGTCGGGGCTGTAAGTGATGCAATTTGCTTAAGCCAGATGTCGCTGCCTGTACGTAATACAGAGAATAGTGTAAAGAGGTTCGAAATTTCACTGATGCCGGTGAGTCGCCCATTGACTCAATTGGTAGAGCGCTGGCACGGATAGCCAGAGGTTGCGGGTTCGAATCCCGGCATGGGTAAAATTTTTAGCGTCTAAATAGTTTTTTTTCAATTGTCCTTAGCACGGGTCTTTTTAATGCATTAAAAATAATATAACTATGTAGTATGTTCATAGCTTTAGGACAGCATCGCACACCGTCTTATGCATTACAATCAGCTTCTGGGCGTAAAGGACGTCTGTTCAGGAATATTACTGCTACCACACGCCTTACTAAGTAATGCTTTTATGTATGCATATTACATTCTCGTTTTTATAAACATTTGTATATCCCACGTGAAAATTTTGGAACAAAACTTTCCTAAGGATTACATTATTCACTTAAATCTGGATTAATTAGTCAGAAAGCACTCGTTAAAGGGAAAGGTAAACATCGTGAGGAAACTGTTCATCGATCCTTACATTTCTGCTGCAAAGTGACTGGTTTTCTAAGGTTAACACGAGCACTAGACATAATAAAAACTGTTTTTATACGGATTTTACTCGTTTATTTTACATTTACAATTTTCCGACGTTTCAGCACTCTTTCAGGTGCCGTGGTCTTGGAAGACTGAGATTACAGGCGTCGGTCGTTTTGAAAGCATTAACTGTTAGTTTACTACCCTCGGCAAAAATTACAAAACTGAATTATTAAGTTACGTTCCAAAATAGGCCAATTATTTTATATAAAGTCAACAATATTGATTATTAGTAATTGAAGTTAAAATTAAATTTATAAACCAATTGTTTTACATGAACTCAAAAATCTCGATTACTATTAATAATCAATATTTTTGAGTTCAAAAATATAAACGAGTAAAATCCGTATAACAACAGTTTTTCTTATTTACATACAAGCACATACATTGCTTCATAATCATAATTAAGTTCATAATTTCTCTCTCTCTTTCTCTCTCTGAGAGCAGATGCTATGAGAACCGCGGAATCATCACAAACATTAAAATACACCCAGACAGAATCCATTCGTACAAATAAGGCAATATTAATTATGAATAAGAATACACTGTAGCTAGAAAAAAAATTAGATTTATAAGAGTATACAAGCTCCTGGGGTAAAGATGGGGCTAATTATATTTGATCGGAATCTTGCGCAAACGATACAAATCAACCACTTTTTGGCACTTGCTTGTTGATGCTATAGAGGCTTTATATCGGCTTCTAAGCCTTTGTCTTGTACTAGGATTTGCAAGCATGTCTTCGGTTAGCCTAGACATGAATACCGACTTGGCCAATGGCGAGAGAATCGATAGTCTAGATAGGTCTTTTGCTGAAATGTGACCTTTACATCTGGAGCAGTCGACAGCGCATGTAGTTTCTCGCCAGTGCAATCAGTTCCCTTAAGGGCCTGCGCAGACGAGGGACTATCCCTCGGGAACTTTTTTGTCCGTCAATATAGATCTCTTATAAATTGTATAGAATAACGCACACGTAGGACTAAAAGTACCTCGTACAAAAAGTCCCTCAAGTTGCCGAGGACATCAAGAGATCGGAATGGACTATAGTTCTGTGTTTTCTTTTAAAACGCCTTTGTTTTTTAACTTCATGTAAGTTACAACACAATGTAATCTCAAAATATTTGAACCGTACGCTATCGGTTCACTCAATTTTCGGGGAACAAAACGACCCCACACCGTAGGCGTTAAGTCCGCGACAAGTACTCGGAGGATATTTTTTTACGATTCAGTCCCTTGTCTGCGCAGGCCTTAAAGATGACTTTGCGACATTAATGTTTTTTTGAAGCCTATATATGTCCCACTGCGGCGCATAGGCCTTCTGTCAGAAAGAGAGAGAGAGTATGGGCTTGATTGCCACGCATGCCCATTACGGATTGGCAATTTCAAGCGTCTGAAATGAAACCGGTCTGTCTGTTTTTGAAATCAATAATTAATTAAACAATTAATTAAAACTAATATTTTAATAAAGCTCAAAAATAAGATTACTCCAAAAATTACTGCTTCGTTTGTTCTGCCTCGTTAAGGCGCTTAGTTACCAAGAGGTCGGGGGTTCCATTCCCACTGGGGGTCACCTTATTGTAAAATGGTACAAGTGTACGTGATACCGCTAGAACCACGAAGTCTTCAGATACGAAGCACACTTCTCGGCAAAAAAACTAAGTTCAGACTTCAGTAAATTGTACAGGGTCATTGTCTTAGTTTCCAGGCGTCCAAGTTTCTGATATAGGTAGTGTCGTTTGCTTAAACCAGATATTGACTTCAGTACTGTTTTGTTCGAAAATGACTCTTGTGCTGCTCACGATAAAAGTTATCGTTGGACTCTACGGCTGACTGTTGTAGGCTTATAGTATACTTCCATAAGGTTTACAGGTTTATATAAGATGAAAATGTCTTGTGCTTTATTTATTCGATGTTTCGGGAGCTAGGTAATGACTGGCCAAATAAGATACTGGATCAACGAAAAAAAAGAATTAAATTAGATTCAATTGTTAAATTATTTTAGATAGATAAGTAGAGAACACTTTATTGCACAACCGGAAAAATATTACAACCAAGATTTCTTAAATCTGAGTAATGTTATTCAATTGGCGGTCTTATCGCTAAGAGCGATCAGATTTTAGTCAGCAAAATAAATAAATGATTAAATATTGTTAGAGTCGTACAAATAAATGGCCTTATTTATAAAACTCCGATTCTTCTGATAGCGATTCGGGAGATCGTGCGTGAAACAATGACTTTGTTTTCTAAGTATCGTAAATCTGTGAAGTTTAGTAGCAATACCAATCAGTTATTGTGAAGGAAAATATCGTGAGGATCGCGCGGTAGCACGCGTTCCCACCGGGGATTGGCAATTTCAAGTGCTGAGTTATGTCATCACATCAGGTTTCCTCACAATTTTTACCTCATAAATAGCGAGTGGTACGTAATCTCGGAACGCAGACATCAGAAATATGTTTCAACATTACGTTCACAGTACACTCTATTCTTTGAATGTAAATATACAAGCTGTGCTTTGCAAGGCACGTTAAGCCATTGGTGCCGGCTGTCATAATATGACGTAATATTATAATGGTAGTCGTTAAGCCAAGTCAAAGGTCTTATGAGTGGCTTGATAACTTCTGACAGTAAGGCCCGCCACTGTCTTACAATCCTCCACCAACCCACAGGCCCCCGTGGTGGAGTATGGGCTAACCTTCCTGCGATGCAGAAAGAGACCCGTGCCCCAGCAGTGGGGACGTACAAGGGTTGATAATGATAACGAAATATACAATGGGCCGGTTGCCGAATTGAGAATTTCATTAAGTAAATACTTAAGTAACGTTTTGTGACGCTCTTTTCTGAGTGCTTAGTGCGAGTTTGACAGATCCAATCGAATAACTTTACTACCGCGTTAATCGAGTAGTGAGTATGAGTAAGTTAACCGTTCGAACTGGCAAAACGATGTCACAGTACAACTCGCACTCGCGTTTATTCGTGTTTTGGCTGGTAAACGTGTTCACTTCTCAACGTAAGGCATTACAACTCGCACTCAGCAATTTTAATTGCCATACTTGTCGCTTGTTAGGTGGCGCTTCCTCGATGCCATAGAAATATGACTTTACGTTAACGCGATCGACTAGTTAAAAAACTCGCACTAAGCACTCTGGTAAATTCGAAGTGACAGCACTACAGTTAACTATTTACTTAGCAAAATTCTCAATTCAGAAACTGACCAAATGTATTGGAAGCTTTGATTTTATCATGGAAAAATACGTAGCTGAAACTCTACTCTGACAATCTTTGTGTAACAAGCAATCACGAATAATAAATTTATTGGAACGAATTTACAATTACAGAATTAACATTCTGTTGAATGTCACTGTACAGTGTAATTGTTATATATGTCATCGAGTCGAGTTGTAATTGAGAAAAAGACACCGATTTTTTTTTTGTTGCTCTAACCCGTGCTTTTTAGCCTCTAAATAGGTTTGTTTTAAAAGACAGCGAGAAAAACATGTCGTTGGCACATACCACGGTTCCCCACTACACTATGGCAACACTATGTTAGGGTATCCATAACTCAAGTAGATCGTTACAGCACCTCCCGACTGGCGAACGCTAAAACGTGTTCTAAGCCCCTTGTAAGCAGGCTGCCTAATCAGTGCAGGCAGTCCCAGTGGGACTCGCGCAACGGAGAACTCGTGAAAAAGTTAAGATGTGAGTGGTTTTATGCAGTTGTCAAGACGGCAGAGGAAATGCAACTGGTGCATGTTTGGATATGTGCAAAGGATTTTTGCTGGGGACGTTTGGTTTGTTAATGTAATGTAAATTTTATTTTTATTTTATTAGATTATAGGAAAACTTACAGGTATGAAAAAACGCCTTACAATTGAAATGAAAACTAAGATAATCGCTATAAATGAATTGAATGAAATATAATTGAGTGCCAATAACAAGTTATGAAAGAGACGGGAATAAATTGGCTAGAGCTAACAACTCTAGTCATGTGTCAGCCCCAGACTCCACGAAGGAGTAGAGGGACCAAAGAAGAAGCATAACAACTTTTTACTTTCAGAAACATTTTAGAAGAAAATAACATAACATTACATAACATTTGCATACTGACACATACACTGCTTCTGGCCCCACACTAAGATACCCTGTGTCATGAGAGCTAGAAACAGCGACATCACAAACATGTAAACAACCAAGACTTTGGTTTTTTTTTTGTCCCCAGCCGGGGATCGAACCCAGGACCACTCGCATGGTTGGCAGATGCGCTACCGTTGCACCACAGAGGTCGTCAATGTTTAACTACATATTATAAAAAACAAATACCGCTCCTCAACACATATTTACGGTCTCAATCAATGTATTTTCTTAAGGGCTGATTTTTCAATAACATAACATTAACATAACATTTACATACAGGCACATACATTGCTCCTGACCCCACACTAGGATACCCTGTGTCGTGGGAACCAGAAACAACGACATCACAAACATGTAAACATCCAAGACCTGGACTTTTTTTTTTGTTTCCAGCCGGGATTCGAACCCGGGACCTCTTGCATGGTAGGCAGACGCGCTACCGCTACGCCACAGAGGTCGCCACAGAGATAGTCAGATAACTTTTATCTGAGGAATAAAAATGGCGGTTTGACAGCTCATGTATGAAAATTATGTCAAACCGCCATTTTTATTCCTTAGATAAAAGTTACCGGACTATTGAAAAATCAGCCCTTAATAAAAGGTTTCTCTCCTCGATAGATAACAAAGAGTTACAGAAGTCTGAGGCAATAGATTTACTTACGCCACTGATAGCTACTATAGTGTCGCAGATAGAACACTTACACTTTAACGAACAGTTACGTTTAATAACCTATTTAGAGGCTAAAAATTCCACCCATGCCGGGATTCGAACTCGCGACCTCTGGCTATCCGTGCCAGCGCTCTTTCCTTTAAAGAGCGTTGCCACGGATAGCTCTTTTCTTTCTTTTAAAATTGTCCTTAGCATGGGTTAGTGCATTAAAAATAAAAATAGTATTAAAATTTAAGTTAATATTATTTATTGCACACTATAAGAACAGTTCCCATGGTGATTGAGAAGTGGAAGTCAGGAGACCCATAGCATGGGGAATACTTATTTAAGACTCCTGTCTCCCAAGTTTTTTCGAGGAGATAATACCAAAAAAAGAAGAAGGAGAAAAAGAAGGATTTATGGTATTCTCTCATAAATTTTGTATGCATACAATGGCAGAGCATGTAGGACAAGTAATTATTTAACAATTTACCTCTAGTAAAATCTAGTGTAGGGTAACTTTACTACATTTCTTTGTCTTTACTAAGTTACGACGTGTTTTGATAAGAATAACTGTTGGATCCTGTCCAGGATACTTGTTAATTTCTTTTTCATATCATCTGATAATTCTTATTCGTTAAGTATACATTTCGTTTTTATAGTGAATACAATGTTTTAGTTTGAGTTTTTGAGTTGTAAAGTTTTAGCTAAGTTCACAAACTGTGCAGACCCGGTGTGCACATATGACGTCTTAGCAACTAGGAACACTGAAATTGTAATAAGATAGTTTCCTGGCGCGCCGGCAAGGAGAAATTTCAGTGGAACAGGGACCCTTTTGGGAATACCAGCGTAGAAGGAAAGGACAAAGAAGGTTCTTTGTTATTTCTTCGGTCTTAGACCGGAGATTTTTGATACAGCAATCCTACCACTTATTTATTCATTCGAAACTCGTTAATTTTACTGATGACATGAAAAGCTGGCTAAGTAAGAGTTCTACTAGCGAGTCCAGGGTTCCGTACCACTAAATAAAGTTGTACTGAAATCTTCTGTATTAAAATTTAGCAGTAGTCTCAGTCCTCAGACACTAGCTGACTCGCTCTTACATGGCAAGAGCTACTGTTCTGTGAAGACAGGTGTACTGTCCTGATATCCACTTTATAATGATGATAGCGCTTTGATCATATTACAGAATTGCGATAGTTGTTATTTGCCTTTTTGTTTTAATTTGTAATTTATAAACTGTTAAATAAAAGTCTCTTTAAACTGTCATTAATGCCTCTAGTATAAGTGATTGTTGTGTCATATTTCGCTTGAAGACAAATAAATACAATCTATTCTATTCTAGTACAGGGGGCGTGTCTTTAAAATGCATAAGTAGTTGTTAAATAGACTCATGTTTGTATGGTGATAGCTGGTTCATTGACATTGTTGGTCATCTGATTACCAATCTCATTCCAATAGTATAACCGTGACTCGGGTGATCCGATCTTTGCCACGAGAGATGCCTTTTAATTCGTGCTGGTTATACTATTGGAGTTACATTGTACTGCCGTTGCTTTGTAGACTATGGTACAGAGGCAAATAAAAATTTATTATTATTTTGGATATATCATTCTATTGAAAAGCTATGTGTGTATTAGACTGTAAGACCTGTAAACTCTAATTTTTAAAATATTTGAGGATTATTTTAGTTTTTATTGCTGCAACCGCACGTCGCTGGCCTATTATGACGTTAAAAACTTATAGACTACACTTTTAAGTAAAAACTACAAAACCAGCGCAAAAAAACCCAGTCTCTACTAATCTCGTTTTCTCCTATAGGTCTAAGTTTATGCATGCATCTTTTTCTTCTTCAGGCTATATAAGTCCACTGCTGGACATAGCCCTCCCCTAATGAGCGCCATAGCGCAAGGTTGTGCCATCATTGGGGGTCAATGCCCATAATCCCCACGCTGCGCATACGGGTTGGGGATCGCAGTTTGGTGGCATTGCATCTATGCATCTATGTTAAATAAATAGTCCCTAACTTCTTAAGTACATACTTAGAAAGATTTTAGATTAGTCCTAAATAGAGCATGGATGATCTCGACAACCATCTGCCGGAGTGGTCTGAGGTGGCCCAGAACAGAAAACTCTGGACTGAATTGGGGGAGGCCCAGCAGTGGGACGCAAAGTCCATGTTTATAGAGGCTACATAAAAAAAGGCGTGGGTATTATAAATTATTCATTGGTGTACGATCTTACTTTCATGGTAATAAAGTTTAAATGAAAGCGGTAACTTTTTTACCCTTGCAAAAATTAAAATATACAAGGGCAAAAATTAAAATTCACCCGCCGTCGCCGGCCTATTGTAATGTTTCCTTAGGCTGTTCGTAGCTTTCGACGAACAGCCTTCTGTCTAACTCTACTGAGGCAACGGTGTCACCACACGAATACGCGCTGGGTCGCTTACCCTCCTAACAAACACAGCGACAACGGAAGCCACCAGTGCATTGGGACTTGTCACGGGAGTAACGGTTGCAGCTACTGCTAGCTCTTTGTAGCGCCTTAATGGCCGCGGTTGCCTCGCGCAAGGCTCGAAAGGGGTTGATGAACACCGAATTGCCACTTAAGGGTATGCATGTGCAAGTAACTTTGATAATATAGGTAGGGTTTGATAGAGAACACTTTCATCACGATCTTCATCAAGTCATATCCCCACCAAGAGGCACGAGTCTCTTCCCTGAGGCCATATTCCCCTATGGGGGCCAGGTCCGGAGCGGTAGAGGCTTGCAAGATTAGTGGCTGGTCTTACTGTGAGAAGTTTTCAAGCCGCCCTAAGGCCTCCGAATCAGCTTAACGAATTATTAAGGGTTTATTAATGCATATCAGGATTTTATTTTAATTATATTCAGTCCTGAACTTCATAGTAACAATGATTTTTTCTATTGTTATTTTCAAGGTCAACAAAATTATTATATACTATTTTTATTTTTAATGCACTAACCCGTGCTCAGGACAATTTTAAAAACCTATTTAGAGGCTAAAAATTCCACCCATGCCGGGATTCGAACCCGTGACCTCTGGCGGGTTCAACCTCTGGCACGGATAGCCAGAGGTCGCGGGTTCGAATCCCGGTATGGGTGAATTTTTAGCCTCTAAATAGGTTTTAAAATTTATTATATGTTATATATATTACATTCTTCAGTCCTGACCTTCATAGTAAACATGGTTTTCTATTGGTGTTTTCAAGGTCAATTATTCGACAAAATTAATATTTTTTTATTTTTTTATACACTTTATTCCACCCTTTTTGGCATGGTTAGCATACTAATCTATGCCAAATTTCAGTTTTCTAGTGCAAATCCTCTTTGAGTTAAGCCGCGGACTGACACACGGTGAAACTATAAGGGTTCATTGTTAACTGCGGAATCCTAAAAAGAAGTAGTAATACTACTCCGTCGGTACTCCGCGACAGAGTAAGTAGCGAAAACATTCGTCAACACACCAAAGTTACCGACATCGAAAAGCGGGTAGCGCAACATGAATGGCAGTGCGGAGGACCCGTATGTCGTCGGGGGGGATAAAAAGTTGATCAGTAAAATCTTGTGAAAATTTTGACATTCGTATGCAAACTAACATGCTAAACCACCTGGTGGGCCATGGTAGCAAAGGACTTGGAGCGAGCCCAGTTGAGCGAGCGGACAACGCAGGACAGAAAATTCTGGAGCAAAAGAACGGGGAGAGCCGATCTCAAATAATGGGATGACGCAGAGACAAAGAAGAAGACTTACATCTGGCAATGAGGTTCCTCGGGAAGTTATATCGCTGGAGTTCCCGCGAGAGTTGGCACCGCGAGAAGGTGCGCGCGTGCGCCTGCGCACTCTCTGCGCAGGTCAGCATTGTTAAGCAGAGGAGCACCAGCTTCGTCGTCTGGGACATTTTGCGTGAATCTGGGGACAAGATGTTATTATAGTATGTGGTACATTTGAGATACAATGTCAAAAAATTGTATAGCCACTTAAAAATGTATTGTAAAACATAAAAAATTCATAGAAAAAAATGTACGTATCAAACTATATGTGTTTCAGTAATTGTGTAGAATCCAACTAAGTAGGTATCACAGCTAAGTATCACTTTGATTCACAGGGTGTACCCAAATTTTAGAGTTGGTTGTCAGTTTTGCCTTTAAATTCGCTACTTAAATACAAAACATGTAATAAATAATTAAATTAATTTATTTCATTACACTATTTTTATTTTTAATGCACTAACCCGTGCTAAGGAACAAATTTAAAAACCTATTTAGAGGCTAAAAATTCACCCATGCCGGGATTCGAACCCGTGACCTCTGGCTATCCGTGCCAGAGGTCGAACCCGCCAGAGGTCGCGGGTTCGAATCCCGGCATGGGTGAAATTTTCAGCCTCTAAATAGGTTTTTAAATTTGTTCCTTAGCACGGGTTAGTGCATTAAAAATAAAAATAGTGTAATCATGTGGGTACAGTGATATCGTTCCGATGTTAAACCTAAATGCAAAGTAGGTAGTCGGGGCTGTAAGTAATGCAATTTGCTTAAGTCAGATGTCGCTGCCTGTACGTCATACAGAGAATAGTGTAAAGAGGTTCGAAATTTCACTGATGCCGTGAGTCGCCCATTGGCTCAATTGGTAGAGCGCTGGCACGGATAGCCAGAGGTTGCGGGTTCGAATCCCGGCATGGGTGAAATTTTTAGCCTCTAAATAGGTTTTTAATTTATTACATGTTTTGTATTTTAGTAAAACATGTAATAAATTAATTTAAGGGGCAATTTAAGATAAGACAGTAAGGAAAAATACCTTAACGTTATACTAACATCGAATTTCGTTTTTTGTATGAATATGAAGTTATCTTTTCAAAATTATACACTGTGTAATTTTAAGGCATTTGTAAACTGGATAGACTTTTAAGTGAAGTTTGAATGTAAGTACAGCAAATCGCTTATTACAAAACAATCAACTATACTAGCAATAAGCCAGGAAAATAATATTTGTTGCGGAAAATACTAGCTTGGAAGTGAAATGAGGATTTATAAGAAGACTCTCATTGTATTTTTCGTTTTTCTCGAGAACCCTTCTATATTACTTTCTTACGTTTCAATATGGCCCAAGCATTTCAAAACAAACCAAGAGCTAGTCAACCTGGTGCAAGCAACTTTCATGTTTTAGTTTTAATTTTTTAAATATATTTTGTTAGGAAATCCGCTATACAATCTGGGACAGATGGCTGGCCGCGGCTGAGCAAGGATGGCTGAGGACCAGCAGAAGTAGTAGTCACACAAAATACGTATAAATTGTAACTGACCCCAAATATTCCGATACTTACTACACTTTGAAGGTAAGGCAGCACATGTGCGAATGGATAACTAGAATCACTAATAGGGTTCCGTTTGCACCCTTTCAGTACGGAACTCTAAAATAGCTCCGCTATTCAGCGCTTTTATGGAGAACTTTCCGTGGAATTTAATAACAGTTAGTTTTTCGCGTGTATTTTTGAACGAACGCTTAACTTTATGAGACCAGTAATAAAGAATGATGGACGTGGCTGACGGCAGGGAGGTCGAACCCTGATTTGTTTCAGAAATCTTAAAACCTTGTTAAGCACTTATACGACCACAAAGTTGGACCCAACATGTCCTAAGCGAAAGTCGACTTGCATCACTTCCTAAATGTCACTAATATAGCCATTTAAATTCAATTTTAGCGTGATTAATTTTAGTAAAATGCTGTTTAAGAATTCATTTATTTCTTTTAACAAAGGTCTAACCTTAACATACCGCAATGTTTGAAAACGAATACGAATAGGATTCGTAACCAATGCATCCGACAGAGAACCAAAGTTATCGACATAGTTCAGAGAATCAGCAAGCTGAAGTGGCAGTGGGCTGGCCATATCTGGCGAAGAACCGACAACCGTTGGAGTAAACGTGTTCTTGAGTGAAGACCGCGACTCGGCAAACGTAGTGTAGCCCTCCGACTAGGTGGGATGACGATCTGCGAAAAACTGCAGGCAGATGCTGGATGCGGCAAGCTGAAGTCAGGGCGTTATGGCGCTCATTAGAGGAGGGCTATGTCCAGCAGTGGGCTAATATAGCTTGAAGAAGACGAAGAAGATGAAAAAGAAAAATAAGGCCAATAACAGTTGTCCAGAGTTTAACAATTATAAACGCGTCCGCACAGAGAACTCGCTGGACAATGCTTTAAAAATAATCGATAGCCAAATATTAGCATTTTAGAGTACAAACAATATTTCTACCTACTTTATTTAACAACAAGAAATACGGAACCTAGTTTCAAATCAAAGCTACGTGAACGATTTCTGTTTCCATTGGGAACGAATTTATGCTTGATTTTGTGTGAAAGATGATGTATTAGAAATGTATTGGATTTGATTCTGTCTCTGCTCAATTTTTTCGTTCACTCAAGGCTGACATTACGAGAAAGTGGATACAAGATATTATTATTATTTGTGAAGTTATAGGTGGAATACCACTTACTAAAAAACATCGTGAGGAAACAATCAATTATTAATTGTATTTTATTCCACACGAAACATAAAAGAGGACATTACGTAAGAAATAGTATGTACAAAGGCGAGCTTATCTCTGTAAGAGATTTCTTCCAGCAAACCTTGGAATCCAGAGTCTGAGATAGACAAATACCCCATCGCTTGAAATTGTCAACGGCAGTGGGCACGCGTGGTAATTTAGCCCATACTCTCTCTGAGAGAAGGCTTGTGCCCTGCAGTAGGACTTTTAAATGTATAATAATAATATAGTTCGTTATCGTTATCAACCCTTGTATGTCCCCAATGCTGGGGCTCGGGTCTCTTCCTGCATCGCTGGAAGGTTAGGCCATACTCCACCACGGGGGCTAAGTTCGGGTTGATGGAGGATTGTAAGAGAGTGGCGGGCCTTACTGTCAGAAGTTATCAAGCTGCCCGCAAGGCCTCCGACTGCCATTACATGACAGCCGGCACCAACGGCTTAGCGTGCCCTGTGAAGCACAGAAGCACTCGGAAAAATGCCATTGGCGGCAGTAACGGGACGGTCACCCATCCTGCGCCCGAACGCGCCTGTTGTTGACTAACTCAAGTGATCGATTCCGATTACTCGGTTCGCCTAGGCCACGAGCGCTATAGTGTTATTTATAAAAATACGATTCGTGTAAAACACTCCTCAGATTCAGTTTAAACAATCCGTGGTTACGTCTTTTCCTTTATCATAGACTAAACTTTAAACTGCCTCTGAGGAGTGTTTAGTGGAATAAATAAATAATAAATATTTATGGACATTTACACAGATCTCGTTAGCCCCATACTAAGTACAACTAAATAACTTGTGTTACAGGTGCTAACTCGACGATAAATTTAATGCAATAAATACATAGATAACATCCAAGACCCGAGACAATCTAGATAAGTTCGTTTCGTAATTCGACCCGGTCGGGGATCGAACCAGAGATCTTCGGTTTTACAGATAGCGTGCCAAACTGCTGCACCACCGAGGCCGTCAGTAGTACTTCATAGTACTTATGAATAAAATTTTAAGTGTTAATAAAGTGTTTATATCTATTAAAGTTGGCTAATCGTTCTCAAACTGTGTGCTATTTATTACCAAACCTTGGGATGTAGTGACTAGAATTGAGATAGGACTGTTGCGTTGGTTTGGACATGTGGAGAGGATGTAAAAAGAAAGATGGACGAAACAAATATATAAAGCGAATGTGACTGGAAGGGCTGGTAAGGGACGTCCCAGGCGAACATACATCGACCAAATAGGGGATGTATTAGCAAGGAGCGAGATAAAAAGTGCCCGAAATCGGCATGCAACCACTTATGAATTAAAATTAGAAAATTCTTTATTGCACAACAAGCATATTTGTGCAAAGGCGAGCTTAATACTAATGAGTATGTTCTTCCAGCTGACCTTGGGTTATGTGGATAGTAGTGCGGGTAGTGCCCGGAGATAGTTATTGTAAATAATTATTATAATATAATAAAATCGCTTCGTACAAGTTAAAAAACGTTGAACGTTTTTAAGGCGAAGGTGATCTGTCAGGATCGAGGCAAGTGGCAGTCGCTGGTCTCTGCCTACCCCTCTGGGACACAGGCGTGAGGTTATGTCATGTTCTACTTAGAACTCCTTCGTTCATTCTTCGCATAACAATATAAAGTTCGTAGACTCAAAATGAAAATCAAATATTGTAGACTTTTAGTCCGGATCTACTTACGGGTGTTGTTATTTCGGAAGAGTCCGACCAGGTTTCGCTCCGATTCGCAGAGCTTAATCATGGTGAGCAGAGTCGGAGCCCGTAGTGTGAGACGAGCAACCGGCGACGCGATCTCCGACTCTGCTCACCATGATTAAATTCTGCGAATCGGAGCGAAGCAACACCCGTAAGTAGATCCGGACTAAAAGTCTACAATGTGTTGTGCTCACGAAAGTTTTAGTTCAGAAAATCAAATACTCAAAAAGTTTATGAAATGTGTGTGTCTTTGTCGAAAAAAAACTACTTCGAGTACCTTACCACCAGCTTTATATACAACATATTCATCATATTCATATTCATATTCGTCAATCCGAATCGGTAGGATCGCAATTTCAGCCTCAAAATGAGAGAAAATTTGAGCTTAGTACAAAGTTATCCGTGAATTAAAACATTTGCTGTTTTTTTCGGTAGTGTCCGACGCGTCAAAAACATTCCCTGCTTTCGGATTCGCGAAAATGGGGAATATAATTTCCAACTTCGCTTTTAATATTATGCTCGTTTTTCGATAAATAAATTGAAAAGGTAGTTTTAATGAGACTCGATACTCGTACATGTACCTACATCGGGGATATAGTTGGTTTTAAATCATTAATTATTTTGCAGATTCTGACAGAGCATTCGGTTTCATGGAGTTTACAAAATTTGACCGTCATTGTATGACTCTGGAAATTTTATTACACTCTGTAATAAAATTTCATAATTCAAATAATATTATTTAATGGATGCTATTATAATATATATTTTTTTTAATACACGGGCTGGACCCTCCTAGTAATTATAGAAATACCTGTGTCAGGAGGGCCCGCTCTTCCCCAAATACTTAAATATTAATTAAATTAAAAGTGACCTATTTAGAGGCTAAAAATTCCACCCACGCCGGGATTCGAACCCGCGACCTCTGGCTATCCATGCCAGCGCTCTTTCCAACTGAGCTAATGGGCGACTCACCGGCATCAGTGACATTTCGAACCTCTTTACAATATTCTCTGTATTAACGTACAGGCAGCGACGGCTTAGCACGGGTTAGTGCATTAAAAATAATATAAAAGTAACCCATTAAATAATTATATGCTGACTGTGTGTGTGTGTGGGGGTGTGCGTGTGTATGTGTGTGTGTGTTTTTGAAAGTTTTGCATTTGTTGAATCCTATACAAGAAATTTTTATAGATGTTCTACCCACGAACGTTTTACGTTCTACCTCATCATAGCTTAAACTTTTAATACTACTTAAAAATATTGGCAATAAAGGCTATTATTCATAGTCATTTCAAAATCTGGAAGAAATTGTATTGTTAAAGGTGGTTCGGGGTGCTTACTAGCGCTACCAATGGAATAAAAATCATAACTTGTATATATCATAAAAGTGATTATGAGAAATCTTTACGACTGTGAAAACTATAACCTAGTTAGAATATTTTCGGGGCTTAATCGCGTAGTAATTTATTACTATTTTACCTCGACGTTTCGACGACGTTACAGTCATCGTGGTCACGAGAAGACAGATGGCTGGCACCCGTTCGCATCTTCGGCTGATGAGGTTTCAGACTACCCTCAATCAGCCATCACAAAGCACTAAGGGTTGCGACACACTACACTGAAAATGTCGGACGATAAGTCATGCGACTTTTTTCCCTTGATGACCGGATCCCACGTTTGCGATAGTTTGAAACCACATTCCCGTTTAAAATTTTTGTGTTTCTTAATTTCAACCGCCTCACGCACAATTCGGCTATAATAATAGCGGTGTGAAAACTATTTTTAGAACCTATAGTCTAGAACCTAGGATCTACAATCTAGGACTTTAATACTACATTCTAGGCTATATCTTCTGAAAACAGTTATCACAGATATTAGATTTTTGATAACCTATTTTAGAGGCTAAGAATTCCACCCATGCCGGGATTCGAACCCGCGACCTCTGGCTATCCGTGCCAGAGACAGAGGTCGCGGGTTCGAATCCCTGCATAGGTGGAATTTTTAGCCTCTGAAATAGGTTTTTAAAATTGTCCTTAGCACGGGTTAGTGCATTAAAAATAAAAATAGTAGATTTTTGATGTTTACGTTTTGAAAAAAAAGCGTATTATAAAACAAGTTGCGATTCCATTGCTGGCGCTAGTTAGCGCCAAAGCACCTTGAAACAAAACAATAGTCTGTTTACAATTTTTTTTCAAATATGTCAATATTGTTATAAGCTAAAATCTGTCAAACCGTATAGGCGTCGATATCAACCCTTGTATGTCCCCACTGTTGGGGCACGGGTCTCTTCCTGCATCGCAGGAAGGTTAGGCCATACTTCACCACGGAGGCCAAGTCCGGGTTGGTGGAGGATTGTAGGGCAATGGCGGGCCTTACTGTCAGAAGTTATCAAACCGCCCATAAGGCCTCTGGCATGGCTTAGCGACTGCCATAACATGACAGCCGGCACCAATTGCTTACCGTGCCTTGCGAAGCACGGTAGCGCTCGGGAAAATCCCACTTGCGGCAGACAGACAGAGTCACCCATCTAGCACCTGACCACGCCTGTTGTTGCTTAACTCAAGTGATTGATTCCAATCACTCGGTTCGACTTGGCCACGAGCGCTTGGCCCCCGTGGGGGAGTATGGCCTTACCTTCCTGCGATGCAGGAAGAGACCCGTGCCCCAGCAGTGCAGACATAAAGGGTTGTTATCGATGTCGACTTACAACTCGTACATGGAGTTGTTATCGTTTGAATGAATGTACTGAATTTTAAAGTTTGAATGTGCCTGTACGTAATACAGAGAATAGTGTAAAGAGGTTCGAAATTTCACTGATGCCGTGAGTCGCCCATTGGCTCAATTGGTAGAGCGCTGGCACGGATAGCCAGAGGTTGCGGGTTCGAAACAAATTTTTAGCCTCTAAATAGGTTTTTAAATTTGTTCCTTAGCACGGGTTAGTGCATTAAAATAAAAATAGTATAATCATGTACTGAATTACTTGATCGGGTTTTGCAAAAGTAACGACAAATCCCACGACGCCAAAAGCCAAAACGCATCTTCTAAGTGACAGTGTGAACCTCGTATGCCTTCCCATGTCCAGAGTGTAATGAAAGGAACTCCTACTTTTATGATGCCAATCGAAAGAATGGCCAAAAAATAATATTTTTTCTTAACTAACATAATATGGATGTTTTTTTTTTACATTTAAGATGGTTCGATTCCCAGGCGAGGCAAGTAATTTTTAGAAAATCTTTGAATGCAGAATCACTAACTTATAAAAATAACATAAAGTCTTTTTTAAGCAAAATAGGATATCTACGATATTTAAGGTACTTTCCTTTCATGTCCCATAACTTTAGGACGCCCTGTATATGCTTTGGGTGACAATCTAGATCTTCACTGCAAAGCCGATTACGTAATATATTATTTGTCGATTTTTTACCTATTTTACACACCAACAAAGTAAAATAAACCACAATAAATATTGCCGAGCATGTTTTAAACAAAAAAAATCGTGAAAAAAAAATTTCCCGAAAAATTATTATCCAAGAAAGCGCTTACCTTACGGAGTTGCAGCGGTGTTGCAGTTGGTTTGCAGACGCGTGCAGTGAGCCGGAGGATCTCGGTTTGGCGTGCACAGTCGTTACGCCCACATTATCCACTTGCGCGTTTCCTACGCAGCTTAAGGGACAGCCGGACCTTAAATATATACCTTAGATTGACAATTGACACACTTATTAAGGGTACACTAGACCCTAATGGTGCTAATAGAAAGAGCGGTGGCGAAAAGTAGACTTTTAGGGTTCAGTAGTGTCGGCCCCGGGAGGCAGGAACCGTGTTTCTTTTTGTTTAAATGTTTTCTTGTGTTTTGTTATGAGGTGTTCAAAAAGCCCAGCGCTTGAAATTGCACTTCCACGGAGGGCAAGCGTGGTAATTAAGCCCACAGTCTCTCTCTCTCTCAGAGAAGGCCTGTGCTCTGCAGTAGGACGTGTATAGGCTACTTGAAAAAAAAATGTTGAGATGTCGTGTTGGTTGACTCGCATGAGCATTCATTAAAATATCTTTATTTTTAGTTTTATTTGACCCAAAGAAGCTAAATATTTTGATTTAAACACATAAAAGTACAAAATAGCTGCCGCAAGCAAAATATATAAAATAAAATTAAGAAATTGTAATTGTTTGCTTATAGGTACAGTCGACAGTTCATAGGAATTTCTGTATTTATATGCGTTTTCCATATTTACGTTACGTTATGGGTGACTTGCAACAAAAATGCTGTACATTATGATAAGAAAAAATAACAATATTTTTTATTATCTTATCAATAAATAACTAAACAATAAATAATATCTTATAAATAATTATCTTATGTTATCTTATTATACACTGGAAAAAACAACAAATACAAAAAAAAATTAGATATGTTTAGTCACAGCAAACTATTTCGGATATACATTTGATATAATAACTGGAAAGGTGTAGACATGGTATACCTACAGATTGATTTTTAAATTTTTTTACTTAGAATTCTTATATGGCTAAACATTGAAAAAAAAAATCGACTGTCCAATAAGTGATTCATTAATTGAATAAACAATTTTCTTAATAATTGTCTCGGCAATCTCTCAACAAAATGATAAACCAATACTTATATTCTCACAATCAGCAGTGTTTATCAATCTGCTCACCTCAGAAAAAACGTTGCAAAGTTCTTTCGTCGAGGCCAAGTTTTCTCTTAAGTAGATCCGAGTAATTAAGTTAAGAAACGCTTGACAGCCGAAAAAGGACAGCGAACCTTTAGGCCTAGGGTTTGGTCTATACATCGCGACGCGAGCGAGTGAGCGAGACACATAGAGAGATTAAAGACATATAATATTGTAATGTCGATAATAGTTCATCTCTCTCTATTTCCATGGCTCATCAACTGCATAAATTAGTAACTTTATTCCGCATTCACTTGTAACTTTGTCAAAAGAGTCCAACCAGGTATTTTCAAAGAAATACAATCCATGATTTGACTATTCGATGTTCATTGCAAATTCAATTAACCTACAGATGACCGGCGTCCGTGCATGCAACGACTAATCGCACGTCGATGAAACGAAGGTCATCTATCAGGATCGTGGCAGTCCCTGGTCCCTACCGATCACTCTGGTATACAGACGTGAGGTTATGTTATGATTTAACAACTATTAGAGTTCGCTACGCATTGTACCTCGAATTGTCATAATAAACTTACAAACTGTAATTTTATGGAACTCAGCCCATTTTTTGCCATCAGTAAAGACGGATCCCACGTTGGCAGCTCGTCTCTAATCGAAGGAAAATATGGTCGGTCTCATCCGCCAAAATAACAAGTAACTGTCGGACCTAGATATAAATATAGGTATGTTTTATTGTATTTATATATTATCTTACTATATGTAGTTTATTATACAGCACCTGCACCTCTTCCATCTCCCTCGTACAGTCTGTGTTCACGTACTTAAAGTTTGTGAATCCGGAATAAGTTAATAATAACACACATTATTGATCAAAATACAAAATAATATAGGCCGGACCATACGAGTATGTACAATATCCTAGTCGGGATTCACTAACGTATAATTTTTTTCGGAACAGTTCGACGACCATTTTTTCGCTCTGGTAAGAGACGAGCTGCCTATGTTTTATGTTTTAGATGGGAGGTGGTTGTTGTATGGAAGTTTTAGTTCGACAATTGCTAAACTTTATTTAATTTTATCTTTACGAGTATACACCGTCAGTTGATTGTACGTGGTATGAGCTCGGATACAAGTAGTGAGCCAGATATGATGCAGATATAGTGTGTCCCGGTGAGCAAAGTTATGAGATATATAAGTCTACTCTATCCACCGTCGGTATGTACTGTATGTCCAGCAGTGGATGAAAATGGACCAATAGATAAAACGTTTGATCATGTCACGCGCCGTTTCCTACATGGGTAGGTAATATGAATATTAAGTATCAAAAATCGCGACTTTAGAATAGAATTACATTTATTTAAATACCACAACACAAAATCTTCAAAATAATAACATGGACAGTATTAGAGAACACGCTTAAGGTAAGAAAAACCAATAATATAATAAACAGTAAAACATCATACGGCAAAGTGACCTTAGATGGTGGAGGCGCTGTGTGTCATGGTACGAGAAAAGGTTCTATGTATAGCATAATTATGTCCCGGGCTGTCAGAAGAATAGAATAGAGTAGAATATCGGCCAAAAACATTAGTACTCAGCATTTACAAAAAAAAAAAAATGTATACAAAAAAATACTATTAGCTTTTGACTCTGTGCTAGGTTAAAAACCTGTGTCAGAGCAGTCAGTGCCAATTCCCCAATGAAGTAACATACCCCATCTTACTTAGATTTTACATAAAAACGTAGTTCTATTAAAAAAAAAAAAAACTTTATTTGACCGCCACATAAAATCCAACTTTGCTTATAATATATCTAAGCAAAGTTGGATTTTATGTGGCGGTCATTAGTACATTAGCACATATTTTAATAATATTACTCATAAAAAGAAATATATATAATATATATATATATATATATATATATATATATATATATATATATATATATATATATATATATATATATATATATATATATATATATATTTGTCCTAGGACATGTAAAGCTATATTATGTCCTAGGATTCAATTACTTTAAAGTTGTATGGAACTAGGTAGGTAAATGTAGTGTGTTTGGTGAAGCCCGTGACCTTACATAGTATATTAATTGCCAAGTTCTGACGTTTTAGCTCGACAAAACGCGTGACTCGCGCCATCGTCCTTCCCAGGCGTGTAAGACAACCCTAAGTACCTATAAATTTAAGTAAACAAAATTAGCGTCGCCTCAGAATAAAGGAGTTCGTTAAGTGTATAATGTTATCATTGCTTTACTAAACTCTGTTACGGAAAATGTTTTTCAGACTGTTTAAATATCGCCGCACATCGTAGATCCAACTAAATGAAAACTGTTCGGTTATTATTATTAAATTCTTTATTTTACCAGTAAAGATTATACAATTGGCGGGCTTAACACTAAATTTTATTTTAGCTAATGAACAGGTGACGTGGAAAAGGGTAGTGCCCAATAGTGAAATGATACTTTGATGAACTTATGTTTTAAAATAAAAATATATATTACTATGTACATTAAGTACAAATAGTAATATATATTTTTATTAGGTTAGACCCTAACAACAAACATACACATGTACCAAGATAATAATTAAGCACACATACAAAGATAAATAGTACGTACTTATTTACCTATAAATAAATAGACTTAATAATATATATATTTACATACTATAAAACCAATTTCTACAAAGGCTAGCTTAATACTAGATAGCATTTATTTCCAGCTAACCCACGATGGTGCGGACAGTGGAAGGGCTAATGCCAGTAAACACACATAATTTTTCTGAAGATGTAGATAGTGTACAGTCTGTGAGCTTGTAGAATATACCTCGTATATACTATTGGAACTATTGACACAAAACTTTAAACAACTTTTCAAAATAGTGAAGAAAAGTTTTATACAGCGCAGGTACCTCTAGAGCCCGAGGTATATTCTAAAAGCTAACAGACTATACCTGAACTCAAATAACTTTTACAAAGTAAAAGGTATAGTCTGAACTCAAATAACTTTTACTTTTACAAAGTAAAAGTTATTTGAGTACAGTTGAGTTGAGTTAAAATGTTACAAAACAAAGGTTACAAGTAAACCTCTTCACGACTCATATTTTAAGTGAAAATTGGAGCTCAATTCTTAATTTCTTCTTTTATGAATAAGCGGATAAAACACTGACACATGAGTGTTACTTTTACTTGCGGTGAAGCTTAAAAGGAGCTGGTGGGCGTTAATTGATAAAATCAGACTGTTAAGGTAGGTTTAATCAACGAATCAATCAGTCCGTACTCATCCACTGCCATAGGCGTCCCTCACGCTACTTATGACTTTTTTACTTCTTTCTTCAGTCCATCCAAAAGTGGTCTGAAAGAGATCACTTTTAGTGACTAGGCCAACGTCTTTACTCTTAGGT
The DNA here is from genome assembly GCA_934045075.1 of Yponomeuta sedellus. Classification (NCBI taxonomy): domain Eukaryota; kingdom Metazoa; phylum Arthropoda; class Insecta; order Lepidoptera; family Yponomeutidae; genus Yponomeuta; species Yponomeuta sedellus. Next base: position 9,810,286 of record OW203745.1, read on the forward strand.
AAATAAAAGTCTTTGTGATTACGTTTTTATGTACAATAAAGTATTCTCTATATCTTTATTGGATATCCTCATCCAACCACTGTCGGCAAGCTAGCATGCACGTCAGCCCCCAGAGGGCATCAACTGTCGCACGACTGTCGGTATAGTAATTAATCGTGATACCGCTAGACCTACAGTCATTCTTTCCATTATACGAGTGAAGCTAATAAAATCGTATTAAAACACGTATCGCCCACAATGTTTAGAAAGAAGTGAGATAGCTCAACTCCGAGTAACTTTAACATAGAGGACCGTGAAAAACCGCTTTTTCCCAAGCTAACCTTCATTGTACAGAAACGTACTGCAAATAAGAGGGTCGGAGTAAAACTGTGCACACAAAACTGTACTTTACACGGCCCTTGTCAGGAACACTCTTCGGCTTTGTGATATATTGCGAGGAGCTCCTCAAAAACCAATGTATTTTAGACCCTTCCGGTTCCGAGGGTTTATTATGAAACTTTTGTTTCGAGAGCGAAACGAGATTTTTGTAAGAGTTTTACTTTTACAAATGATGCTCTAAAGTGAATTAAGTTAAACTAAAGTATAGGATTTAAATTCAATATTTTGTCTGTTTTCGTTTTATGTGATTTCTGTGTTTAATCAAATGTGTATATTTTCATCCATTATTGGAAACACACCTTGGCAAAGGCACGCTTGGTTTAATCCTCGGCCATCCTCATCCAGCCTCACCAACATAAATGTGTCTATGATTTCATTAAATTTTTCTGCGTATGTTTGTCAGGCAAAAACTTAAACAACGCATTGCACGAATTTCAGTCATATTTGGCACATGTATTAGCAAATACAGGATTTGTTAAATCTATCTCTATAGCCACCTATCTGAAAGTTCCCTCCTTCAGCACAACGCTAAGTCAGCTGACTTTTGTCCCAAATTACATATACTTTATGAAACGATTACGTCCCACTTCAGGGCACATGCCTTCTCTCAAGAAGAGAGTATGGTTTTAATCAAAATTAAAACTGTTTTTATACGGATTTATGCTCGTTTATTACATTTTAACAATTTTCGACGTTTCGGCACTTTTTCAGGTGCCGTGGTCTCGGATGACTGAGGTGACAGGCGTCTTTTAGAAAGCATAACGGTTAGTTTACTACTCTCGACAAAAATTACATTTTTAGCCTCTAAATAGGTTTTTAAAAATTACAAAAGTTAATTATGAAGTTACTTTCCAAAACAGGCAAACCAATTATTTTATATAAAGTCAACAATATTGTTTATTAGTAATTGACGTTAAAATTTAATTTATAAAGTTATTATTTTACATGAACTTAAAAATACTAAATATTAATTGAAATTAAATTTTTTGGACTTAATCACCATGCATGTCCACCGTGGATTGGCATTTCAAGCGATGACGTATTTGAACCAATCAGATCAGTTACCGAGTGATATTCCTAGTATGACTTCACAAATGTGCATAACTTAGAAGACCAAGTCATTGGTTCGATCATATACCTACATGTCTGCTTATTTTTAATTCTGTTGTGGTTCATGTTTCTGTGATGTGTCATGTTGTTAATAAACATCATCATCATCGGCCCGGTAAACCCCACTGCTGGGTACAGGCCACTTCATTTCCACGCCAACCAGCACGGTCTCGCGCTAGTCTCAACCACTGTTTGCCGGCCACTTTACTTAGGTCATCTGACCATCTGGCTGCTGGTCTGCCCACCGACCGTTCCCCCTCCCAGGGCCGCCACTCTGTCACTGCCTTCGTCCATCGGCCATCATTCCGCCCACTTCCACTTCAGAATCGTTGTTAATAATAAATATGTTTTGTTTCTTTTCTTGGGCATATGCCCCTTCCTCTCAACCGTCACGCCAACCCCGCTGGTCCCCTGCCAATCTCGTCCATTGCCGCTTTCGTAAAAGATATGTGAATTAAATATTGAGTTCGATTTTAGTTTGACAGTATTCCACGGTATTTTGATGCGATTTAGTTGGGATTAGGCTTTGTGAATATCAACGCCTTGTTCCTTATAATAATTTGCCAATGATACAATAAACCTACCGATAGTTAGTAAAAAAATTAAAGATAAAAAAAACCCATTTAGAGGCTAAAAATTCCACCCATGCCGGGATTCGAACCCGCGACATCTGGCTATCCGTGCCAGCGCTCTTTCCAACTGAGCTAATGGGCGACTCATCGGCATCAATGAAATTTCGAACCTCTTTACAATATTCTCTGTATTACGTACAGGCAGCGACATCTGGCTGAAGTAATTTGCATCACTTGCAGCCCCGAGTACGTACTTTGCAGTTAGGTTTTTTACATAATATAATGAAAGATTTAACTGTCAGTATCGAATTATTTATCAGTGGATCTTTTATAAAAGCCGATCTCAATTATTATATCTTAACATAGACGTGACGGCAGTATCAAATAGTTAAAGATTTAACGATATTAGGGGAAATTACATATTGAAAGGATTTAAAGCACCGATTTAGTTTTATAAAAAATGACATTATCAATATAAATACGGCTTTCAGCCATTTTGACCCATCACACCGCGTGACGTTACGCTTAGTAAACATAATCCGTGCTTTGTTGTGATTACTACAGCTGATTACGATGTTTTTTTACCAGGGCATGACGTCAGATTCGACGCCATGACACTGCGAGCTGTTTTCCCACAGACTTAAAATAATTTTAGCAAAATGGCTTTAACCTTCGTTAAAATTTAGTTTTTTTACTGAAATATAGTTTTTTTATGTAAATAATAAATGTGTCCCCACATAAGCAATGTATGTGCCAGTATGTAAAAAAAAAAGAAAAAAAAAGATGATTTAAAAATCTGTCGTCATGCCTATATGACGAAAGATTTTTAAATCGTCTATGTATACGCCTGCTGTGTGGTGTCGGCCTAGAGAATAGCACCAACCCAATTCTTCCCGCGGGTGTCGTAAAAGGCGACTAAGGGACACAAACCGGGGGGTGGGCAGCAGCGCCCCCTGCAGTACAATTCCACCGAACTGCGATCCCCAACCCGCATGCCCAGCGTGGGAATTATGGACATTACCTCTTATGATAGCAGGCGCTCTTTAGGGGAGGGCTTTGTCCAGCAGTGGACTAGTATAGCCTGACAACGACGACGACGCCTATATAAAACATTTGTTGAAATAACTTATTTCGCGGTAGCAAACCAGATCAAACCGGCTGGGAGCCGTTAGAGGGCTAACCCTTAACAGTCGGACCGACTATTACAAATATTTTATTAGTTCTCTCTTGGGACCCTTTTTAGCCACAGGGTGTCCTTTTCGGTGCCGCCTCGGTCGGCGGCAAAAAGGCGACAATGAGTCAGTTTTGGTCACTCGCCTCGCATTTATAATCTACCCAGATGGGGGTTAAATTGGTATATCAGAGATATGTATTGTTATAAAATGAGGGTCGAGCGTTATGTGTGAAAGGCGGAATCATTTTATAATTTGGTTCCTTTTTCGATTTACGGAACGGTAAAAGATTTAAATGCTCATAGACTATAAGTATCGATATCAACCCTTGTATGGCCCAACTACTGGAGCACGGGTCTTTTCTTGTATCGCAGGAAGGTTAGGCCATACTTCACCACGTGGGCCAAGTCCGGGTTGGGGTAGGATGTTAAGACAGTGGCGGGCCTTACCGTCAAAAGTCATCAAGCCCTTTGATACCCTTTGCTATGGGAACCACGCAAAGACGTCGCAAATATGGAAATACACCCAGACTGAGGCTATTTGTACAACTGTACAGACTTGTGTACTACGGATAAATAAAATTAACCATATAATATACATAGGCTTTATACATTTAAGTGTCAAACTAGTGTGACTATGGTTAATGATATTTATCCGAGGTCAAACTGTGAGGCTACGGTTAATAATGTTTATCCGTACCATACCAAGATGAATAAAAAGTGACACATCCTTTACTCCGCAAGGTACTTAAGGCCAATGAACCTGTCCTTTGGTATCAATAGGCTGGGGTAGGGTGGTCGCAAACATTTGCGGCTGCGGAGTGTGAGCGGTCAACCACGATCGAGAATGGACTGCCGAGGTCGGCAATAGTGGGGATGATAAATGCTAAATAACTTTGATGTCAATATTTTCGCTTAGATTTTTAGAAATGGCTCATTTTTATAAATTCTGGATGCAACAAGCTGAAGACAGGGCGCTATGTCGCTCATTAGGAGAGGACTATGTCTAGCAGTGGACTGCATAATATAGCCTGAAGAAGAAGGAACACAAACTAAAAACCTTAAGACTTACTTAACAAAAATAAACTTTTGGAACGTTTATTTTAACGTTTGTTTCCGGCGTATCGGTTTTTGGGAATGGTTCCTTGGGGAGCTGCCTTCTACTCATCTACTAAAAAACGTAGATTATTATTATTATTAAATTCTTTATTGCATAAAATTGCACATAGGCGAGCTTAATGCTACTTAGCATTATCATTATCATTACTACCTAACCTAACAAGATTCTAACCTAAGAAGATTTGGGGACAAGATTCGCAGGTCGCAGGTAGTCCAATATTAAACAAAATAAAATTAAAATTATTTTTAATGCACTAACTGCTAAGGACAATTTTAAGAACCTATTTAGAGGGTAAAATTTCCACCCATGCCGGGTTTTGTACGTAATACAGAGATTATTGTAAAGAGGTTCGAATTTTCACTGATGCCGGTGAGTCGCGCCAAGCTCAGTTGGAAAGAGCGCTGGCACGGATAGCCAGAGGCATGGGTGGAATTTTTTGCCTCTAAATAGGTTTATAAGACTTCTTTGTTAACCTTAGAAAATATGTACTAAGATTTATGATGTTTGCTTTTTAAAAAAAAAACCTATTTTAAAACAAGTTATGATTTTTATTCCATTGCTTTCGCTCGTTAGCACCCCAAAGCCGCCACGTCTGCGGCTGGCCTAACTATTTCTAGTTCGCCAGTCAGTCCGACCGTCACTCAGCGAATAGGGCCCATTATGTCTCACACACGCGCCCCACCGCCACTTGCGATGCTTTATTTTATCTCTCACTGTCTCCTCAAAGGTTTGAAGGGGGCATAAAGTGCTTGAAGGAGGACGTATTAAGGTGAGCAAATTGAGAATACGGCTACGGCAGTTGGTCGGCCATTCTTACATACCTACTCCCAGAATTTTTTTGGTGATATAATGACATCAACCCTTGATATGTCCCCACTGCTGGGGCACGTATGGCCTAACCTACCTGCATCGCAGGTAGGTTAGGCCATACGTGTCTGAGTTGGTGGAGGATTGTAAGAAAGTGGCGGGACTTACTATTAGAAGTTATAAGTTATCAAGCCGCCCATAAGGCCTGTGACATGGTCTAACATCAACAACAGCCGGTATCAACGTCTTAACGTGCTTTGCGAAGCACGGAAGCGCTCGGAAAAATGCCACTAGTGGTTGCCACCGGATGGTCACCCACCCAACACCCGACCGCGCCTGTTGTTGAAATTTCCCGCCATACCTCAGTATGGCGGGAAATTTCAGGAGTATGGCCTAACCTACCTGCATCTCAATGCAGGTAGGTTAGGCCATACTCCACCATGGGGGCCAAGTCCGGGTTGGTAAAGGACTAGGCCACGAGCGCTTCCGAGTGGATACATACAAGGGTTGATATCGATGTGAAACTGTTTAAGTGTGCATTGCACAAAATATTGTTGGAGCTTATAGTGCGCGCGCAGAGCAGACATGTGCTCGCCACAGCTTCGTCGTCGTCAGGCTATACTAGTCCACTGCTGGACATAGCCCTCCCCTAAAGAGCTTCACATTGTGCTATTATAGGGGGTAATGCCACTGTGACGGTGCAAATCTCTTCACACCATTTTTATTTCTTTTTCTATATATCATTTTCAAATATTTAAATTATGTACGTCACACATTCTTCGATTTCGCTCATTTTTCATCACTACTACTTTACCCTTTGACCAGATCTGACTATTTTACCTGTATCTCCGTTTTTTTATCCAGTTTTCTGTTTTACCATTACTACAAATATCTACAAATAAAACAACACCTGAAGTCGTTCCAGTTTACTATTATTTATAAAAGTTTTACAACGTTACACCACAGCTTAACCCAAGTGATTAATCTCAGAGTATTAAAACTTATTCCTATTGCTCTCAGGATGTGGCTACGGCCCCTGGTGGCCATGCTCCTGCTGGTCGCGGCTGAGGCGGCGTGGCGGTGTCCAAGCGTGAGCGCGCGACCGGCTGCCGAGTGCTCCTGCGACCTTCCGCACACACTGCGCTGCGCCGGCGACCATACTGCGCTACAGGTAACTAGAAATGCGCTGCAAGTAACTTTCTGTGCTACGGTAACTAGAAATGCGCTGCAAGTAACTTTCTGTGCTACGATAACTAGAAATGCGCTGCAAGTAACTTTCTGTGCTACGATAACTAGAAATGCGCTGCAAGTAACTTTCTGTGCTACGATAACTAGAAATGCGCTGCAAGTAACTTTCTGTGCTACGATAACTAGAAATGCGCTGCAAGTAACTTTCTGTGCTACAGGTAACTAGAAATGCGCTGCAAGTAAAATTTTGTGCTACAGGTAACTAGAAATGCGCTGCAAGTAACTTCCTGTGCTACAGGTAACTAGAAATGCGCTGCAAGTAACTTCCTGTGCTACAGGTAACTAGAAATGCGCTGCAAGTAACTTTCTGTGCTACAGGTAACTAGAAATGCGCTGCAAGTAACTTCCTGTGCTACAGGTAACTAGAAATGCGCTGCAAGTAACTTCCTGTGCTACAGGTAACTAGAAATGCGCTGCAAGTAACTTTCTGTGCTACAGGTAACTAGAAATGCGCTGCAAGTAACTTCCTGTGCTACAGGTAACTAGAAATGCGCTGCAAGTAACTTCCTGTGCTACAGGTAACTAGAAATGCGCTGCAAGTAACTTCCTGTGCTACAGGTAACTAGAAATGCGCTGCAAGTAACTTCCTGTGCTACAGGTAACTAGAAATGCGCTGCAAGTAACTTTCTGTGCTACAGGTAACTAGAAATGCGCTGCAAGTAACTTCCTGTGCTACAGGTAACTAGAAATGCGCTGCAAGTAACTTCCTGTGCTACAGGTAACTAGAAATGCGCTGCAAGTAAAATTTTGTGCTACAGGTAACTAGAAATGAGCTGCAAGTAACTTCCTGTGCTACAAGTAACCAAAACCACGCAGTACTGTACTGAGTGCTTAGTGCGAGTTTGACAGATCCAATCGAATAACTTTACTACCGCGTTAATCGAGCATCGAGTAGTGAGTATGAGTAAGTTAACCGTTCGAACTGGCAAAACGCTGTCACAGTACAACACGCACTCGCGTTTATTCGTGTTTTGGCTGGTAAACGTGTTCACTTCTCAACGTAAACCATTAAAACTCGCACTCAGCAATTTTAATTTCCATACTTGTCGCTAGGTGGCGCTTCCTCGATGCCATAGAAATTTGAGTTTACGTTAACGCGATCGAGTAGTTAAAAAACTCGCACTAAGCACTCTGTACTACAATTAACTATTAGTGCACTGCAAGTACAGTGCTGTGATTCAGGTACCTAAAAATAAGCTGTAAGTAGCGTACGCTACAGGTAATTAAAACTACGCTGCAAGTTCCGTTCTGCGGTACAGGTAACGAAAACAAAAACCGTAAGTTACCAAAACAGCTTCAGGTAACTACGCTGCATGTACCGTACTGCGCTACAGGTAACTAACACCACGCTGCAAGTACCGTACTGTGCTACAGGTAACTAACACCACGCTGCAAGTACCGGACTGCGCTACAGGTAACTAACACCACGCTGCAAGTACCGGACTGTGCTACAGGTAACTAACACCACGCTGCAAGTACCGGACTGCGCTACAGGTAACTAACACCACGCTGCAAGTACCGGACTGCGCTACAGGTAACTAACACCACGCTGCAAGTACCGGACTGCGCTACAGGTAACTAACACCACGCTGCAAGTACCGGACTGCGCTACAGGTAACTAACACCACGCTGCAAGTACCGGACTGCGCTACAGGTAACTAACACCACGCTGCAAGTACCGTACTGCGCTACAGGTAACTAACACCACACTGCAAGTACCGGACTGCGCTACAGGTAACTAACACCACGCTGCAAGTACCGGACTGCGCTACAGGTAACTAACACCACGCTGCAAGTACCGGACTGCGCTACAGGTAACTAACACCACGCTGCAAGTACCGGACTGCGCTACAGGTAACTAACACCACGCTGCAAGTACCGGACTGCGCTACAGCTAACTAACACCACGCTGCAAGTGCCGGGGGGCGCTACAGGTTACTAACACCAGCATGTAACCCACTGCCCTATAGGTAACTAAAACTACTTTGCAAGTAACCTACTGTAATGCAGGTTTGTACAATACGCTGAAAGTATTCAGCTACAGGTAAGTAAATATACGCTGTGATGAATGTTTATTTGGTTTTTATCGTTGCGCCCGACCATGTCCTTCGTAATTGGTTGATTGTCTACAATACAGGATCGCCCTCGTGTAGGCAATTAATTTGAGAAACACAATTCACGTGAACATGTTATGCAAATAGTTTTCATTTTAACTTCATATCCAAAAAATTACGCACCAAGTCGTATTGAGTTGGGTTATTTTGTAGGACCGGAAATTGATACCTAGTCTCGTACGGAATGAGCCCATATGACTGGCGCACCTTGGGCAACAAGCAGCTACTTCCTTACGCTGATTGGCAAATCCTTTCACCACGATGGCTTGCCATCAACATACATACATAACCTCACGCCTGTATCCCAGAGGAGTAGGCAGATACCAGGGACTGCCACTTGCCACGATCCTAACAGATCACCTTCGCTTCATCAACGTTCATAAGTCGTTGCATGCACGCACGCCGGTTTCGGGTACTTTTTATCTTTCCCTTTGCTAATACATCCCCTATTTGGTCGATGTAAGTCCGTCTGGGACGTCCCTTACCAGACCTTCCCCTCACATACGCAATATATATATGCCTTCAACATGATAAGAAGAAGTCATCTTATGGGTGACATCGCAACGAAATAAATGTAAATGTTTTTAACGTGCTGAGGACTGTATTATCTAACTGTTTACGCCTGACAATAGTCTCAAAGCAATTCACAATGATTTTGCTATACCTAAGATAAGATAAGATAAGAACATTCTTTATTGTACACGCGGAAAAAACAAACAAAACATAATTACAAAGATACAGTACAATTGGCGGCCTTATTGCTTAGAGCAATTTCTTCCAGGCAACCCACGATGGAGAGTACCTACTTACTCGTAAAACGACAGGCGTATTAGATTTACAACTGTTTCTATAATGCAGCCTCGTGTATTAATCAGCATACTCGTGTTTATACAAATAAATCGAATTGAATTTAATTGAGCCTATAAACGCCTCATTATAGGCCACAGGCTTACTGTCGGAGAGAAAAAGTATGGGCGTTATCACCACGTGTAACTGCTGTTTTAGCGCAGTTTTTGCATTGCAGTTTTACACCGTTTAAAATTACCGAGTGTTAGCACTACAAATCCACAAGTATAGGTACATATTTTAGAAACCAATGTTGGGGTTTATACACATTTCTTGAATCTGACAAAAACTTTCTACGGACAACAGTGCCATAATCACATCAGACCAAAGTTATAAAGGCGAAAATTGGTGAGAGTGTATTTATGTTCATTCTTCACGTCTAAACGGATGGAGCAATTTTAATAAAATTTGGTATGGAGTTAACTGACATCCTGGATTAATACATAGGCTACGTTTTACTGCGGAAAAATATCTTAATCTCATGCGAAAATCGACGACGGACAGATAGTTTTACTCAAAAAAAGTTAGATTAGGCAGTTTTTAATGAATTTTATGACTTAAATAAATGGCGCTGCAAGCAAACAGAGAATTTTATGAATTTGAAACATTAATGAAAGTCGTAAAAGTAATGCAATTCCTGGGCTCCTCTGTATCTGTGCTCTATCTATATGTATATACAACAGTCAAGTGGGGTATCCTCTTCAAGCGATCCGCGCGGGCAGGTGGCGGTCGATCGTCGATTGTTTGCGGCGAGGCTCTACCTACACAGAATAGGGATTTTCGGAATGGTTTCCTGTTATTTTTCGGGGTTGCGCCGCGAATATTTGGCAGTGATTTGGCCTAACACATTAGGGGTACGAATACGATGTAAGTGTGCTCAGATCAGAGCGATAGTCTTTGCCGTCACACAAAAATACTGTGACAGGAAAATCAAGCAATCTGGTATGACTTTTTTTATATCCTATCCTACTTATATTATGAGCGCGATAGTTCTAAGTATGGATGGATGGATGTATGTTTGTTACTTTTTCACGTAAAAAACTACTAAATGGATTTTATTGAAACTTTACCATAATATAGCTTCTTCATCAGAATAACACATAAGCTACAATTTATAAAGATATTGCGTAAATTGTCCGAAATATGACGAAATTGTCAAGTAAGTAGGAAATAATCTACCATCTGCGAGTTATTTTGGTAACTGATAAAAAATATACTATTTTTATTTTTAATGCACTAACCCGTACTAAGGAACAAATTTAAAAACGTACGGATAGCCAGAGGTTGCGGGTTCGAATCCCGGCATGGGTGAAATTTTTAGCCTCTATATAGGTTTTTAAATTTGATAAAAAATAATTAAATATAGTTTATGGGAGCATACTTATTAGGGCTCTGCAGTGCTTAGTTACCGTATTAATTATGTTTATTTTATTTTATTAGAGAAAACAAACAGTTATACAAAAAACATTTGCTTAACTTAAAGTTAGTATGAGGGTTAGTTACATATATAGCCAGGAGCGTTTTCTTCAGTTTACAATATAAAAATATTAGAATACAATAGGCACAATGTGAGAAATGCATGTGTGGTAAACAAACAAGTAACATGAATATCAATCATGTTAAGCTCTTTTCTAAACTAGATAAACACTAAAAGCAGAAAAAAAATAAAAACAACACAACCGACAGAGTACGTACACTCCAAAGACAAATCACAATTTTGACAATTTTGTTAAGTTATTATAGCCAGTTGCACTATAATAACTTAACAAAATTGTCAAAATTCAATTTCTTTTCTACGCCACGCTAATATAATAATATTGGCCTTTTTGCATCTACTTAATGAGATGATTTATACAGCGTCCAGTGGTATCTTCACTCACACTAGATGGGTGAAGGCACCACTCCGACGCTATAGTACCTGGGACATGGTTTTATAGATGGTGTAGGCTTGCCCAGCACCTATACCATCCTGACAGCTTAGTCGGCCACAGGAAAGACTAGTCAATACGTGCGGAGCCAACCAAGCCGCGGGTTTCCTCACGATGTTTTCCTTCACCGTTAGCGTGTGGTATTGCGACTGCAAATTCGCAAATGTACGTAACTTTGAAATTAAACAAAGTCATTGGTACATGCCCGCACTCGGGATCGAACCTGGGGCTAAAATAAGCTACTCGAAATCCTAATCCTGTGCAGACAAGGTCGCGGGCACAGCTAAAACATCTTCATAATACTTTCATTTATATTATTATTAGGATTCTATCTTCCGTTTCCTCGCTGATCCGTAACAGACGTATATTTGTGTTATTAAGCTACGAGTATAAAAATAAATATTTTACGAAATTTATCGTATCATAAAATAGTAAAAATACCAGGGCATCATATCGACGCAAGACCAGTCCCGCCGGAGTCGAGAGAGAGGTGGACAACTAGCTGCCACAGTATACGAGTGTAAGTGAGACCGACACTTTCACTTATTTTCACCAGTGGTCACCGCTGTGTGCGCATGCGCAACCCCACTCCGCTGCGAATAGACGGCGGGACACCTAGATGTCATTGAGCGCAGACCTGAGCGAGACAAGTAGCGGTCGCTAATTACCGCCGTCTGTGCATGCGCATCTCAATACTGGTTTGACTGACCACGCTCGCCGGTCTATCGTACTGCCGCCGGGTGACTTCTACGTTCAAATAGGCCTAACCAAGCAGCTCAAAAAAAAAAATGAAGTGCGATGCATGTATGAACGTCGTTGTCAGGGCGGACATTTTAAAATGTCACCTATGCAGCAAAGGTTTTCATTATCAATGCATAAACATGACGACGGCAACCTTTAGAGAACTCAATAAAACCGAGTGGCAATGTCCCGCTTGCGATAATTCAGCTAGGAGACTGCGCGCAAGAGGAGATAATACGCCGACACGCAAACAATTCGAGCCGCTGTCTACCTCCTCCGCCGCCGGATCTAATATTGCCACGAACGAGATCAGCCTCTCTCCTGCCTCCAGCGACTTAGTCGCCGCGGTGTCTACCTTGCCCGCTACTGCGGGAGCGCCGCCCGCATTCTCCATGGCCCCTCTTAATCCGTCCGACTCGACAAGAAGAGATCTTACTCTGGAGCTAACCGAGTTTAAAAAGGAAATGAAGGACATGTTCAATTCATGGATGACACAGCAGGAGAGGAATCTGGCTTCCATCAAACCGACCCTCGATAAAATTGAAAGTTCGATTGCTTTCCTCTCGACCCAGTATGACGAGGTTTTGAAAAAGGTCGAGTTACTCGAATCCCACCGAAAAATAGACAAAGAATATATCTCTATTTTGGAAGATAAAATTGAAGACCTACAAAGGAGTAACCGTAAATCTTGTCTGGAGTTAAAAAATGTCCCGAAATCAGAAAATGAATCCAAGGAGAACCTTATTGAGATAAGCTTGAATCTAGCCACGGCAACCGGTTTCTCCCTCAGGAAAGACGAAGTCTCGGATATTTACAGGACTCAAGGGAAACATGAAGACAAAAGACCTATAGTGATCGAACTGTCCTCAACGATCAAGAAGAATGAATTGTTAAAGGCTACAAAAATCTATAATGCCAGGAACAAAACCAACAAACTGAACGCTTCACATCTCGGCTTTCAAAACAACACAAACCCCGTCTACTTATCGGAACATCTAACGACAAAATCAAATCGTTTGTATTATCTGGCAAGAGAGCTGACAAAAACCGCGGAATTCAAGTATGCCTGGACTTCCTACGGGAAAGTATTTGTAAGGAAAAACGATTCATCGCCTCGTATCCAGATAAAAACAGAAAGTCAAGCTGTACAACTCCGGACCATTAAAGCTTGACTAGATCTGAGCTGTTTATTGTTAAATTGTGAGACATCTCTTGCATGCTTATGTACAGACTTCTTTTCTGCCTGCTATACACACACACCCTTGGTATTACCAAGTCACTCACACACACATATTTGCATATATACACCCACATCAAACAGATGCACAATCCACACTTACACCGACCATGCGAGCGTTGTTACTTACAAAAAACATTTTTACAGAGAACTAAGACACAATTGTTGTTATTTGAAACCGTACATTGAAGTTGTAATAATACATTATTTATATTATTTATCCGTATCATACGACTGGATGAAAGCTTTTACCTCATATACAATTTTTACATTAGTACAATTATATTATTGTTATAAAATTCAATTCATTAGATATAAACAATGAAATAGATACGTTTAGCGCCGCTAAATCTACTAAGTGTAATTCTGACCAATGCACAAAATACCTGACGAACAGCACGTCTCAAATACTTATTTTAACCCAGAACATCAGGAGTATACATAGGAATCTAGACGGATTGCAGGTTATTCTGACTTCTTATGGAATTCAACCCGATATTATGGTTCTTACAGAGTGTTACTTATCACCCCTAAAAAACCCTCCCCAGCTAACTAACTACACATACTGTGACACTAAGTCTTTGGTAAACAAAAACGACGGTGTCGTGATTTATGTTAAGAACGGTTTGGGATTTAAAAGTGAGGAACCTATCTTATCGGGAGCCTCGTGCCTAAAGATAAACTTAAATAATCATGTTATCTTAGGTATTTACCGGTCGCCTTCTCATTCTGACGCCTCTGATTTCCTGTACTCCTTAGATGTCTTATTGAGTTCGATCAGTCCGTCTTCTCACGTAGTCCTCACAGGCGATATAAATATTGATATTGCGCAGTCTGGCACCGATCGAAATTGCTCTAAATACTTAAATCTACTCGCTTCGCATGGTCTGTTACCCGGACACATTCATCCAACACACAACAAAACTTGTCTTGACCATATGATGCTGAGAACTATAAGTGACGCTTTTATTGTAGTCTCAGATACCACCCTTACTGACCACTCTACTGTAATTCTTAGCTTTAATTCTGATATAGTTTACAACGAACCACACAAATTTAGATTAAAGCTTAACTATGAACTGGCTGCTAAAACACTGCTAGACTCCAATATCAATGACGTTTTAAAATACGCTGATCCAAATGAGGGTGCCGATTTATTGGTTCTAACTGTGTCGAATATTATAGTCAATTGTTCAGATAAACAGCTCATACCATGCAGACAACGAATAACTCAACCCTGGATAACTCCTGGCATACTGCGTTGTATTCGAAACAGGGACCAACTACATTATAAAGTTAAAAAGAACCCCAATGACCCTATATTAATTATCACTTACCGGCGCTACAGAAATCACTGCAATAATTTACTAAAGAATATGAAGATTAAATACGAACAAAGTGAGCTTTCGAAATCTGCAAATAACCCCAAAGCATTATGGAAATGTATTAAAAACATAGCTAATATTCAGTCCTCTAAAACTTCAAATACTGACTTACTTCGTTTAAAATCATCTCCAACTGAATCCCTGGAGCATATTAATCATCATTATGCTAACATTGGAAATGATCTCGCAAACAAAATCATTAGTCTTCAACAATCTCAATCAAGCACTCCTTACTCGGAAATTCCTAATCACCCAACCTCGTTTGTCCTCTTGGATACCGATCTAATGGAAGTTCTTGCTATTATTAATAACTTGGATGGCTCAAGCTCTTCGGGATGGGATAACATCTCTACTAAGTTTCTTAAATCTAATCAATACATACTAGCTCCCATCCTGACTTTTATATACAACTTATGTTTCCAGAAAGGCATATTCCCAAAGGCTTTCAAGCGAGCTATTATTCACCCTATTTACAAGGGCGGCGACAAAGAAAATATCAACAATTATAGGCCTATATCCGTACTTACCGTATTTTCAAAAATTCTAGAAAAATTAATAAATAATAGGTTGAAACAGTATCTTAATGCTTACAACATCTTATCTGATCACCAATTTGGCTTCAGAAATGGTAGATCTACTGAAGACGCTGTGCTCGAACTTACTGCCAATATTGTGAAACACTTGGATGGAAAGCAGAAATGTATTGGGGCATTCCTTGACTTATCAAAAGCTTTCGATACCGTCTCCGTGCCAATTCTCTTAAATAAACTCGCACGAGTCGGCATCCGGGGTAATTCTTACGAAATAATCGAAAGCTTCCTTACCCATCGCCAACAGCGAGTAAAAGTTGATAATGCCTTCAGTTCGGACTCTGAAATTAATTACGGCGTCCCACAGGGTAGCGTCCTCGGACCGACCCTCTTCTTGGTCTACATTAATGACCTATGCGATCTAACTTTACGGAACTGCAAAATTAACTCATACGCAGACGACACTGCTTTAATATTTCATGGTGTGGACTGGGAAGAGGCCGCACGGCATACCGAGGACGGACTCCATGCTGTCACACAATGGCTCTCTCAGAATCTACTCACTTTGAATATATCAAAAACCAAATATCTTACATTTTCGATAAACAGCTCTACAAAGCCTCCCCCTACTTTTTCTATTAAAATTCATATTTGCCCTTTTCCAAAACCCACGTTTTGCTCTTGCTCTGACATTTCTCGAGCCGAATCTATAAAATATCTTGGAGTAGTCCTGGATGATAGCCTAAATTGGCACGAACACATTGCTTACCTCTCTGGCAGGATAAGAAAGCTCATTTTCGTCTTCAAAAAACTTAGATATGTTGCCACCTGCGAGCTTCTCAAGACAATCTACTATGCGCTGGTTCGTTCTGTTCTCACCTATTGCATCACTGTTTGGGGTGGCGCTTGTAAGACAAGGTTTATAGAGCTAGAGCGAGCGCACAGAGCCCTAATCAAAGTTATGTCTTTCAAACCCTACCGCTTCCCTACGTATGATCTTTATAATACCCATAAACTATTAAACGTACGTCAATTATACATTCTGAACGCAATTCTGAAAAAACATAAGTCCCTTTACTACGACTCAGATTTAACAACCCTACGAAGACGCTATTTAGCTGCCCCAAGTGTTAATTGCAGAACTACGTTTGCAAGTAATCAGTTCAATGCATGTTCCACGCGACTATATAATAAAGCTAACAAATTATTAAATATATACCCTTTGCTCTCTCATAACGTCAAAAACCTAATATATACCTGGCTGAGCCAACTTGATTACGAATCTACTGAAGCACTCCTTATCACAGTATTATAAAGCATAGATAATTTCTGCTCTTACAACATTACGCCCTCTTTGACTGTTAAAAATGGTGATAATTTTATTATTTATTCACACATATATTACTATATATTACACACACGCACACACAC
This sequence comes from Yponomeuta sedellus, assembly GCA_934045075.1. Lineage (NCBI taxonomy): Eukaryota > Metazoa > Arthropoda > Insecta > Lepidoptera > Yponomeutidae > Yponomeuta > Yponomeuta sedellus. The sequence continues at coordinate 9,826,904 of OW203745.1, forward strand.
GCACACACATACACACACAAACACGCGCACGTACGAACACACACACACACACACACACACACACTTCTATACCTAAAATATACAGAGATATTTTTTTTTTTTTTTCCTTTCTTTTTTAAAAATTATCAATTATGTTTTGTACAATTTTTGGTTTTTGATTCATTCTGCATGCATGTAAATCTAAATACTATACAAAATTTAGAATGTACTTTACTCACTAAGCTTAACATTGTAATAATAAGGAAGAGCGGGGTATCTGTAACACAGGTTTCGACTTAGTACAGAGCCCCAATGACGTGTAAACTGTAACCGCTGCTTATTGAATAAAGATTTTATTATTATTATTATTATATTATCTTCTATATTCAGTTCTGCCTCATAAAGTACTTGCACGAACAATATGTATTATTATTGAAACCCCTTGATTCCATTGAAAAGTTGCCGTAGTTCTTCCTCGAGGGTTTACAGGAGAGACAAATTTAGCTCCCGTGGTATAATAGTTAGTGTAACCATTTTTTCATTATGTTGCCATAGTAACAAGAATTGAATCGGATTCTGTGGCGGTACGAAGTTCGCCGGACAGCTAATACAAGAATGAATAAGTTATCTAGCAAGGAGATATCAAAATACGAGCTTATTGGCAGGCGATAAGCTCGTATTCGACACACAAATGTCGATTCAAATATCAACCCTTTGTATGTCCCCACTGCTTGGGTCTTTTCCTGAATCGCATTAAGTTTAGGCCATACTCAACCACGGTGGCCAAGTCCGGGGTTGGCCGAGGATTGTAAGACAGTGGCGGGCCTTACTGTCAGAAGTTATCACGCCGCCTATAGGACCCTGACATGGCTTAACGACTGCCATTGCTTGACAGCTGGCCGTAAAGGCTTGACGTGCCTTGCGAAGCATGAATGCCACTAGCGGTAGTCACGGGATGGTCACCCATCCAGCAACTGACCGCGCTTGTTATTGTTTAACCCAAGTGATTGTTCTCAGGGTATTAATCCTCTATTATCCTTGCTCTCAGGATGTGGCTAAAGCCCTTGGTGCAGCCCTTCACCCCAGTGATTGGGTCCAATCACTCGGTTCCAGTAAACCACGAGTACTTCAAGCGCTAGCAAACAAATAGATGCTTTTTTTAAGAAGAAATGTAAGCCGAGAACCCACGTGATGTATGTTTAAATCACGCTTAGACAGTGTATTGTTTTCTTTTCTTCGTTTTTGTTTGCACGGCTGCTGACGTTCGAATTGCCAGTCTGCGCTTTAAAGATAACAATGTAAACTAACATCTTCACTTTCTTTGTGCAAATAGATGGATTTTATCTTTGTTGCTTACACAACGGAACGAGAATAGTTTTTCGCGCGACTCAGGCGAATCCTGAGTGTTTTCTTTTATTAGAAAATGCGGCTAGTTACATAATTAGGATAACCCTTTTTATGTAGCCTAAACGTCCCTCTGTAGGGTAAAGGCCTTCTCTCAGAGAGAGAGAGAGAGAGGAATAGAGAAAGAGAGTATATAGCTTAATTACCACGCGTGCCCAGCGCTTGAAATTTCCAACCCACAGGGGCTAGAAATTTCAAGCGCTGAGGTATTCGAACACCCCAGACACACAGGTTTCCTTACGATTATTTTCTTAATCTTCTTCTACTTCTTTGATCCTTTAACTCCTAGCAGAGCATAGGGCCTCAACCACAGATTTCCACTTCTGACGGTGGTCTGCGGCAGCCTACAATTCAGGCCAGCAAGTGCTCGATTTGGCCTCTTGGTCTGTTGATCTTTTCCAGGTGGTCCTTGGCCGCCCCCTCTTGGTAATGGTACTCCACAAATATTAATAACTGTTGATAACTTAGAAAACAAAGCAAAGAAATTGTTACGTGCCCGCACTGGGAATCAAAGCTGGGTCTCTCGCTTTAGAGTTAATATTTCTACCCAGGATAAATAAATAAAATAAATATTCACGGACATAATATAACACAGATCTCGTTATCTCGTTAGCCCTATACGGAGTACAACTAAATGGCTTGTGTTATAGGTGCTAACTCAACGATAGATTTAATACAATAAACACATAGATAACATCCAAGACCCGAGACAAACTAGAAAAGTTCGTTTCCTAGCTTGACCCGGCCGGGGATCGAACCCGAGACCTTCGGATTTACAGTCAGCGTGCCAAACCGCTGCGCCACCGAGGTCATCTAACTTGGAGGACGACGAAAAACAAGTCACTAGGACGAGTAACTTGTTTTTTAATTAGAAATGACTGTGTCCCACCCTTGGGCAAAGGATTAGATTTTCACTCTTCCTTGTCGCTTGAATTTGTTAAAAACAAAAATTTGGAAACGTTGGTTATGAAAAGATTCAAAGATAGCGTCAGGCGGATGTTACGCAAACTATTCCACGGACTGCAGATGAAATATCCGGTCATATTATACTCTGGGATGCAAAAATGAAGAGTTCGAGAGGGTCGCAGACGACGGTCATCCATTGGAAGGAAATCAAAGCGTTCCATGAGATTTGAATGGGGTGCAAGTGTTAATCAACACACAGTAGAAAGTGGACAAAATATGAGAAACCCTGCGGAAACAAATATTTTGGTTCCGCCTTTCCTATTGGGATACGGAAACCTGAAAGAACGGTTTTAATTACCGTTTACTTAAAAACCTATTTAGAGGCTGAAAATTTCATCCATGCCGGGATTCGAACCCGCAACCTCTGGCTATCCGTGCCAGCGCTCTTCCAATTGCGCCAATAGGCGATTCACCGGCATCAGTGAAATTTCGAACCTCTTTACACTATTCTCTGTATTACGTACAGGCAGCGACATCTGGCTTAAGCAAATTGCATCACTTACAGCCCCGACTACCTACTTTGCAGTTAGGTTTTACATCGGAACGATATCACTGTACCCACTTTAAATAGGTTTTTAAATTTGTCCTTAGCACGGGTTAGTGCATTAAAAATAAAAATAGTATTACCGTTAACTTTTCGACGCTTAGTTTACATTATACTAAGGCAGGAAATATCTACTACGTGTTGTGTTACTTTCAATGAAAGGATACGCAACAGACTGATAAGAGAACGTTTTGGACTGAAAGAGGATGTAGTGACTAGAATTGAGAATGGAATGTTGCGTTGGTTTGGACATGTGGAGACGATGAAGGAAGAAGGATTGACGAAAAAAATATTTATTGATGTGAGTGGAAGACCGGGTAAGAGAAGTCCTAGGTAGACATATTCGGAGCAAATAGGGGAAGTATTAGCAAAGGGGAAGATAAAAAGTATCTGGAACCGGCGTGCGTGCATGCAACGACTTATGAATGTTGATGAAGCGAAGGTGATCTGTCAGGATCGTGGCAAGTGGCGGTCGCTGGTCTCTCCCTACCCCTCTGGGATACAGGCGTGAGGTTGTGTATGTATGTAGGAAATGTCTGTCGCAAACGGGAATACATGGACTAGTTTTAATACTAATTCACCCCGTTAGAAAAGAAGATGGATAGATAGATAGAGAACACCTTAAGAAGACCACAGATGGCCGTTATTTCAACTTCTAATTTTATTTAACGCCAAGTCTAATATTCTAAGGCCATTCTTCCTCGCATGAACTGATCAAACAGGGTGCTGTAGAATAAATCTGGATTCAAACTGACGGTTATAAGGGCTCTGATTGCAGTCCGAAGCTGCAACAGAGACGGGCACAATGGCCTCGGCAGATTGCCTTGAATGACGCTCCTATAGATTACTTTCACGGAGGTAGAAGACTAGACTAAGGCATTGGATCGACCCAGATGTTAGTAATTCGAAATCGTTTCTGGAATCTTCAGAGTCAAGAAAATAGGCCTAGATACATATGAATATCTTAGTGTCCAGATAATCCATCCCTTAAATAAACAATGCTGTACGTTTTGCGTTGAATGCGTGTTATCTGAGAAAAAGGTTTTTGCGTGATGTGATATAATATATCCGTTCCGTTCCAACTACAAAACGATAATTATAATATATCGTTATAGCACTAGGTTTAGTGCTTCTATAAAGCTAAGTTTGCTGCTCATGGTTTCCACGAAAAGTTATGTTTAATATAGTATAGGATAGGTAATACGTTTTCAATGCGCAAGCCCTTTATTACCGAAAATAGTTTAGCACATAGAAAATATATGGCGTCGTAAAATTTTCATTCAATATTGTATTTATGTCCATTACGACACGTCTACTAATGTATGTATGTATGAATAAATTACGTGGGTCGGAATGACTTTAATATTTGACTCCACTTCCAGCTCTTCAACAAGCACCGGCTCTACTGTATCAATGCTACTAACTCCTTGTCGCTAGCAGCTTCAATAGATTGCGACCGAACAAATAGAATGGCATAATATATGCGGCGCTGTTTGTCAGACGCCTGTTACTCGGAGTCGAGACCACTAGAAATGTACAGAAAGTCATTCTTTGCACTTATACATGTGTAAGGAATTTTGGACTCTGTAGTTTGCGCGAGTATTTTTGAAAATTAAAATAAAATCTAAAATATTGAGCAGAATAAAACATAACAATGTATGTTGCTTGTGATGGAATGCTTCATTCGAACCGTAATAGCATGAGATAGATTTATAGTACTACAGCTGTGCATGTAGAGCATCCATTTTATTATTTGATTCGGTCTGTCATTTCTAAAACTTATAGTTTTGTAAGAATTTATATACAATCCAGATTTGGCCCCTGTGGTGGTAGTATAAGGTATGGCCTAACCTTCCAGCGATGCAGGAAGAGGCATGAGTCTCTTCCTGTATCGCAGTAAGGCTAGGCCATACTCCACCACACCCAGCAGTGGGGACAACAAGAGTTGATATCATCATCATCATCATACACATAACCTGTTTTTTTTAACCCAGGAGGAACCCTATTACGGGTACCACCGGCTAGGGGGAGCGCGGTGGTTATGTCGGACTCCCCGCCCTAAAAAGGGTGGTATACCGACTAAAACTCCTGGGGTGTTCCTCTGCAGTCGCAAGAGACGGGGCCACAGGAACGCTTGCGCACCCTACCGCGACATCATATACCTAACCTAGGGCTAAAAACATGGAACAATATGATATTAACTCTAAAACGACATTTTTTTTAGTGAAATCTAATTTTATTTCGCGGCACACCTTCTGATGTCTGCTGTGTGTCTATGTGCCGCGGCACACACTCTGCGGACCACTATTCAAGTAGACCTTCCGTGTCCTTCTGTTTAGGTGCTCCCGCGGCCAAAAGATGAGATTGGTATGTTTTTTCTCTAAAGATATCGGCCGGATTCCTAAAGAAAGGAAAGGAGAAATGGCCACAATAAAAAACGATAATAAAAGAATGGTTAATATGAAACTCGGAAGGGGAATTCTTTTGTGCATGAATCTGGTATACCAATAGAGTGCTTATGTTGTATGGTTTTTCTAATAATTTGTGCGAAATGGTTCGATGTTTATTCTAATTATGTTTAGTAATGTTCTTTTGTGGGCATGTTAAGTTGTTGGTGCCGGTTGTCATGTAATGGCAGCCTCTTAGTCATGTCAGATGCCTTATGGGCGACTTGATAACTTCTGACAAGAAGGCCCGCCACTGTCATATAATCCTCCACTAACCCAAACTTGGACTGTGTGGTGGAGTATGGCTTAACCTTCCTGCGATGCAGGATATTCAGAGATCCGTTGTCTCTGAGACGAAGGAGAAGGGAGTAACTTAGCTGGAGCTACCATCCCTAGCCATGAACAGACATAAATGGAAAGCCTCCTCCTCCTCCTCCTCCGTGACTGACTGAATAGTCAGTCACGGAGGAGTAAAGGGACCAAAGAAGAATTAATGTTCCCACGAATCTGTAGCACTGATTTTGTAAAACATAAGATAAGAATATTCTTTATTGTACACCAGAGCACATATTATAAAACATGTTAAGATACAAAGTACAATTGGCGGCCTTATTGCTAAAAGCAATTTCTCCCAGACAACCTTATGGCGGAAAGTTGCTGAATGAAATAAGAGCATGTAATGTAAAAGCATGTAATGTAATCGTCAGTAAATACGCGAACTGCCTGCCCACAAGATAAATTCAAGGCAAATATGGCTTCACTAATTAATAATTATGCCTGTAATAACCTGTAATTGATAGCCTAGTTGTATTGATTACCTTCTAGGTATTTGATAGGCTTTGATCTTAAATTGGATTTAAATTTTAGACACATATTTTATATATAACTCATAACATGAAGTTTCTATATATTAACTAGCTGTTCCCGCAAATGTGGTGCTGCCATACGAATTCACCTCCTTTTTATCATGTTCGATTTTAGATTTCGTTGTCCAAATAAATTAATTAAATGTAAATTTTTCAACATTTGGCCGGTTAAATGTATAACTACTCTTATAAATACCAGATAAATGGGTACTGGGCCATGCGCAGTGTAGTGCACGTACACACACATACACAAACTCACACCCACAGGAACACACACACACTCGCGCATACACATAGTTACACATGTTACTAATACTATGTAATTTTTTGTATTATTTGTATCACTTTTTGTATCGTTTGTAACATTTAAGTGAGGATTAGCACTGCTTGCCCCAAGCTACAGGCTCTCATGTTAATCTTAAAAAAATCTTAATAAAATTGTTTTTACTTATTACCTATTGAATAAAATGGGGGCATTTGCTACTTTTTATCCTAGATTCTAGCTGGACTCTGTTAACTTGTTAGCCCAGCTATATTTTTGTCTATTATAATAAAACTTGGTACTCGTAAGAAAGCACAAAACAAGTTTGTACGAAGAAATATTAAAGAGTTTGAAATAATTTCAATTAGCTCAAGAAATATTCCTGTTATCCCGCAAAACACAGGCTTTTATGTATTTCGGGTCTAATACTAATAATTAAGGCATTGTGTGTTTGACCATTAATTATGATATTAAAGTATTTGAACAGTGAACTTTACACAAGTAATTAGCTGATTTTCGTTATGTACATATAATACTAGTACACTTTTTTCTGTTGGTATTTCAGTCAGCCAGTTGGCGGCCCGCTAACGAGAAAGGAAAACAACGTGAGGAAAACTTAGTGTCTGAGGTGTTGGCACGCGTGGAAATTCGCCCGTACTCTCTCTCTCTCTGAGAGAAGGCCTGTGTGCTCCAGCTGTGTGCACTTGGACGTTTATATGCTACTTACTAGCTGTGCCCCGCGGTGTTACCCGTGGTTCATCGATTTTCCCATGGGAACAAGATATTTTCCCGCAGCAAAACGCAGCCTATGTGTTAATTCAGGGCGTCAGCTAACTACATAGAAAATTTTATTAAAATCGTTCCCGCCGTTAAGGCGTGAAGAAAAAACAAACTGTAACGCTGCCGAAACGTCGGGAAATAAGGTAATTACGTTTTACCTAATAAATAATCGCGATTTGACCCGTTTAATATACAGGGTGTCTCATTCAAATCGGTCAGTATGGGAAAGTCTGAAACTATAAGACATACGAAGATCTGTTCTGAGGAACCATGTCATCGATTTTAATACCAAAAAAACTGCATTCACACATTTTAAAAAACATCTGTACTCCGTTCGGGAATCAAACCCGGTTGTTTTGAAAAAAAAAAACCTACACTATTTCTATTCAGATATCGATTGTGTAGGTCTTAAGCAGTAAATGTCTGCATGAAACATGATGTCTAAAATGAATAAAATGCATTGTTTTCATACAAAATGCAATCGTAAGATCGTTACCTAAACGTGTTGAATATTGTATTAAAAAGTCGGTGGTCACTTCGAGCACCTTCTAAAGTAAATTAAAGTATGTGAAAACAATTCATGTTATTCATTTTAGACATCATGTTTCATACAGACATTTACTGCTTAAGACCTACACAATCGATATCTAAATAGAAAGAGTGTAGATTTTTTTTCAAAACAACCGGGTTTGATTCCCGAAAAGAGTACAGATGTTTTTTTAAATGTATGAATCCATTTCTTCTTGTTATCAAAATCGATGACATGGTTCCTCGGAACAGATCTTCGTATGTCTTATAGTTTCAGACTTTCCCATACTGACCGATTTGAATGAGTCACCCTGTATAACTATGTATGAGTATCGAAAATCATTAAGAAATACTTTAACAAACATAAACACTCACAAACTTTCGCCTGTATAATATTTGTGTGATGTGATATGATATTGAAAAAAGTTGGCGGTCGAGAGTAGGACAACGATGGTCAGTGGGCAGACCAGTAGCCCGATGGTCAGACGATATAGTGAGTCGATGAAAGGTCAGTGGATTTGCATGGCAAGTGGACGGGAGAGAAGGCATTTTTGGGGAAAAGGCTCAAACGGTAGTGGGCTCATAATGATGGTGATAATTTAACCACACTCTTAAATGGGAGCCCTAGAGTAATGTACTTGTAGAGCTAATAACATAGCTTCAAAAGAATGAAAGAAGGATCCAGAATCAAACCTACTGCAAAACAAAAAAAATCGTCTATATTTTATTTTTATTTCAGGCAGTAATTACCCATACAATGTTAGTAACAATGGTGACTTAAAAAGTATGTTAGTAACAATATTTTATGCCACACCTGGCAATAAAGTGGCTTTTTCCGCACGCTGCGCGTACGTAAAAAGCCGCTTTCTGGCCAAGTGTAGACATAAAAAGATGTACACAACACGGGAGGTAATAAAGAAAGCTCTCGATAGCATATTTACGTCCCTCGCTTGCAGCTCGAGCCGCAAACTTCTGCGATCTCGGCCTTTCTTTGTATTACCACCCTAGTTGTGTAATGTACTATTTTAATACAGTTGCTCAAAAAGTGGCGTATTACAGGTACGTTTAGCGTGCGGGATGTGGGCTATTACACACTCGTGCTTTATTTTTTACCTTTTCCGCACTCGTGCTTTTTCTTTCCCAACTGTCAAAATAATGTCTATTAAAAAGAAAAACCAACCATGAAGTTTTTACTAAAAAAAAATCATAGAAGTTTTTATGAGCTACTAATTTGTTTCAATATCAGATTTAATGATTCGATTGAATGAGTAAAGTTAGGTTTCATTTCATTTCATCTCATTAAATTTCATTTCATATCAATAAAAAGATTCTACTGAAGACTTGGCTGTATGGGCATAGCTACTTTGCCTACTAGAATGGGTGAAGAAAAAAAATCTCTGCTTATATTTTTTTACGGTTGGCGCCATTTTCCAAATAATTTTTCTTTATTAAATTGCTTATTTTTTTCGCAACTGTATTAAAAATAGTCGTTCAGTACACGTGCGGAACCGTCATTGCAACTTGTTCCGATTGTCAACCTTCGCCTTTGGCTGTGCCTCGGCTCGGGGAGACATTTGTCGGAAGTCTTTGCAATGACAGCCTTTCCGCACTTGTAATGAAATATACTATTTTATACTACACATTTCTTGTACACATCTGATACACAAACATGAACATTAGATACATAAGCATGCAAATCAGACAATCACGCATCTACATGACACACTCAATCATGCACTTCTTCTTCTTCAGGCTACATTATGTGGTCCACTGCTGGATATAGCCCTCTAATGAGCGTCATAGCGCCCTGTCTTCACCTTGCCGCATCCAGCATCTGCCGGCAGTTTTTCGCAGATCGTCATCCCACCTGGTCGGAGGGCGTCCTACACTACGTTTGCCGAGTCGCGGTCTCCACTCAAGAACACGTTTACTCCAAGACATCATCACATTAGACACTGAAGCATGCATGACTGGAGATCAGACTAGCTAGCAAACGTTATTTTGCAATAACCTTAGATCTATTCTCAAATTTGATTAAGATTTATTTATACTATTTTTATTTTTAATGCACTATCCCGTGCTAAGGACAATTTTAAAAACCTATTTAGAGGCTAAAAATTCCACCCATGCCGGGATTCGAACCTGTGAACTCTGGCTATCCGTGCCAGCGCTTTTTCCAACTGAGGGTTCGAATCCCGGCATGGGTGGAATTTTTAGCCTCGAAATAGGTTTTTAGATTTTATTTAGTTTAGAAATAAAATAATATGACAATATTTTTTTTATATAAAATGCTTACAAACTGTTGTATTTGTTAGTGATTTGCGATACTCAGATATAAAAGGGGCTAATTGCGATCATTTATTATGTAAACCGTAATTACCTACCTGTGTGTGTCGGCCCGGTGCGAAATGCTAAAGGTCACGCCACTTCAGTCTACCCGTGACCAAGGTAACTGCGACGCTGCCAAAACGTCGAGAATTAAGGTAATTACGTTTTATCTAATGAATAATCGTCGAAGAACAATGCAACGATTAACTCGTGAATTATCTTTATTCCACTTTCATAATTTATTTACACTTCACTTATTCATCATTCATAATCACAGTAGATTATTGTCATTTTTGGAAACAACAACGGGTAGCACGTCCGTTCTCACCGACGTGTAATTTCAAACAAACTACCTCTAGGTTTTTGCCCTATAAAGGGCACCCTCCGGAGGACACGGGGGAAGGGGGTGGTGAATGCTCATGCACAACAGCACGGACCCGGCCGTGCTGCCAATGTGGGACTCACAATAAGTGCGCCTGCTAACAAACATCACCTTGAAGCTGGTTTTGGTCCTAAGGACCCCTAAACCCACATCGGGAGCGACCCCCCTCTAGCACTCGAATCAACGGTAAACTATTTATCGATAGGAAGTGACGTAAATTGATAAACTGAATGTTAGGTGTAGTGGAGGACTAGAAACCTCGTTAGTTAAAAGTTAACACTAAGATTTCATGTTCTATGTTCCAGGGGAATTCAAAGGATAACAACTACACAAAGTAAATACTTATTTAATTTATCAGGAAGTTCTTGGCGTTAATTCTTTAAGATAATCTACACAAAACCAACCGCCTCTAGAGTCTACTCTCAACATTTCCCTTCACTAACCGCCTCTTTTGCCCACAGATAATCGGACGGCACCTTCGAGAGCAAAAGTCCCGAAGCAAGAACACTGCCGTCTCCCTCCTCGACCTGGCACTAAGAGGTGTCTCCGCTCTGAGTGCTGCGTCAGTGGCTGAGTTGGCCGGGGTAGGCTTGCACGGCTTGGTGATCTCCTCAGGGGAGATACGGCGAGTGCAGCAGGGCGCGTTTGCTAGTGTCGCCGGCACGCTGCAGGCGTTAGGTAAGACTTCAGCACAGATACAGATGCAGATACAAATACAAATAAAGATACAGATACTGATATAGGGACGAGCGGGTGATCGTGCTCTTCCACTATAAAGGAAAATTTCCCGCCAGGCGGATCTTATGTCTGGGGACGGCCGGTCAAACTATTGTTAGTAGGACGTTATATTTATGGTATGCCATGTAAAACACTTTGATTGCGCGATGCAGGAATGTTGGTGTTTGTAGTGCGCGCGTAGAATTGACATGTTCTCGTCGAATCACTCTATTTCAAGACCGTAGCTGAGCAATTACCAAAAAGTTTGTCCGTCACGTAATGGAATTCCACCCAGAAATAATTTAAAATTAATTTAATAATTTAAAATTTTAATTGATCGTATATATATATATATATATATATATATATATATATATCTCTAATTTCATGAAAATTGAGAGATTAAATGGGAAATTTCTTTTATTTAGAAGATATTTTGATTTTTAATCAAGTGTGTGCGATAAGAAGTTTCTATGGGTACGTCACAAAGTTTAGTGCCGATTTTAATAAAACCCAATACAAATACAAATTTAACTTTTATTAAAATATAATTTCATTTAAAATATAATTTAATTTAACTTATATTTCCACTACGTCACATTTGGCGTTCCCCTAGTACATCATGTTGCGTTGTGGATGTGACGTATGACGCTATTATTGAAACAAACTTAAATAATGCAGTTGTTCTACTACGGTTGTACTATATCACATAGCACTATATATTCTGGATAATTTAAGTAATTAGAATTCCGAAACTGTAAGTTGAAACCATTATTACCTACTTCCGAGCTAAAACCAGGTTCGTAGTGGAACACAATAACTGCACGACGTGACGTCCCGTCCACTCACTTCATTTTACAGGACGCTTACTGCGTAAAAAACTAAGATGGCGTTTGCTCGTGGTCTAAAATTTTGCCATTTTTAAAACATAATCTATTTTTGATCCGATAAAATTGTAGTTTTGCGTTAAAATCTTGTTATGTGTCGTAGCGTGGCGGAAATTTCCACTAACACCTCTTTTTAAGAACATGATAAAACAGAGATGTTTTATTATTTTAAACTCTAACGTGCTGTTAATAGGGTATGATATAAAATTTCGATCATATGATCTTTTCAAATTTGCCAAAATTGTCAACCTGAAGGTGAGTAAACATTAAAATTTTGGATTCCGAAATTTGCAAAAGTAGGGTAGGACAGTCAAAAAATCGCTTCTCTTCTGTCTTATTTCGCCAATAAGTATGTGAAATAATGTGTATTTAAGTATCCTTTTGTTGTAATAAACAAGTTTTTGAATTACTTTTTATAATTTGGCATAAAGAACCGTGTCTTCGTGTCAATAAATGGCAGAATATCAGTTCAAAGTCGTAGGAAAGGTCATTTTCAAGTGGACAAACTTTTTGGTAATTGCTCAGCTACGCATAGCTAGGTCTGATAGGAATCGAAGTCTGTGCTCTAAAGCCTGCAAGTGCCAGGTGACGCTGAGTTAGTGAGTCGACTATCGTTTGAGGGTGTTCGGCGGCTAACAGTCACTTTACCGGCGACAGTACGAGTAGCATGGGGTCAGCGCTGGTAGGAACCGGTAAAGGCTGATATACTACTGGCAACGTGTGCTGTTGCTGAGTGGCTACCGTGCCGAGGAAGAGTTGGGGAAAATCACTATCAGTTCCAGTAGTCGGTGATTAATATTTTAATCGGAGCCTACTGTTCTATTAAATTTAAATTGTGTTTATATACTTTATAATGCACTAACCCGTGCTAAGAACAATTTTAAAACCCTATTTAAAGGCCAAGCATTCCACCTATATCGGGATTCGAACCCGCAACCTCTGGCTAACCATGCCAGCGCTCTCCCAACTGAGCCAATGGGCGACTCACCGGCATCAGTGAAATTTCGAATCTCTTTACAACACTCTCTGTATTACGTACAGGCAGCAACACAACATAACGTTGCTGCCTGTTCGTCGCCCATTGGCTTAGTTGGGAGAGCGCTGGCACGGTTAGCCAGAGGTCGCGGGTTTGAGTCCCGGCGTGGGTGGAATTTTTAGCCTGAAGGTTTTTGAAATTGTGATCAATTTTTTTTCACTTTAATTGATATTGTAAAGATTTCCTAACAAATATTCTCTCTCGTGACAAGATTTAATTTCAAATCACTCTGCTGTAAAGGTACACTTTTAAAGTCACGATGATTAAAGGCCTGCGCAGACGAGGAACTATCCCCCGGGTACTTTTTTGTCCGTCGATATAGATCTCTTACAAATTGTATCGAATAACGCACACGAAGCACTAAAAGTATCCCATACAAAAAGTCCCTCAACTTACCGAGGACATCAAGAGACCAGACTGGACAAAAGTTCGGTGTTTTCTTTTAAAAGGTCTTTTCTTTTTCAACTTCGTGTAAATCACAACACAATGTAGTCTCAGAATATTTGCTTTGTATCATGGTGTACGCTTCACTTTATTTCCGAGGAACAAATGTTCGCACACCGTAGGCGTTGAGTCCGCGACAAGTACTCGGAGGATTTTTTGTAGGATTTAGGAACTTTTGTCCCCTGAGGACAAAAGTACCTCGTCTACGCAGGCCTTTAAGTAGAAGCCGTCAACAAGTTGCCCACGCAGGATCTGTCTCTACTCCATGAATAATATCTGCGTATCAGAGCGAAACCTGGTTGAGCTCTTCGGAAAAATACAAACCTACCTTGAAAAGTATTCTTAACTAAAACTTTCGTAGGCACAACACATTGTAGACTTTTAGTCCGGATCTACTTACGGGTGTTTTTATATCGGAAGAGTCCGATTAAGCTCTGCAAATCGGAGCGAACCTGGTTGGACTCTTCTGGTCCGGACTAAAAGTCTACAAAGTATTCTTAACGTATGTAAATTCGTTGTTTCAGGTTTGCCAAACAACCAGCTGCCGTCTGTACCGACGGACGGGCTGGCTCGCCTTTGGAAGCTGGATCGATTGGATCTGTCGAACAATAAGATTCATATGCTAGACGCCAGCGCCTTCAAGGTAAAGCCATTCGTATGTATATCTTGCTGTGATCTCTCAGAAGCGGCGGGGCCCCGCTGTGTTCTATGAATGGTTTTGGTCCGATTACTTGCCATTTCTGAGAAGAGATTGCTGTAGAGCCGATTGACAGATTGCCTAGGTAAATTCTGTGCTTTTGGTAACAAGGCTCAAGTTTAGATGACTGCATGCTACCAGAAATTGAAGTGAAATGCATGCTTAAGTTTTCGATCGATCGATAGCAACCCTTGTACGTCCCCACTGATGGGTCACGGGTCTCTTTCTGCATCACAGAAAGGTTAGGCCATATTCTACTACGGGGGGCAAGTCCAGGTTGGTGGATGATTGCAAAACAGTGTCTAACTATGACTGAGTGTAAATTTGATAACTGAAGAAGTCGCTCTTACAAACCACCTACAAACTTTATTTTTTACTAAAACATTGATACAGATTACAGATCGGAAACATTATAAACATCTAGCAACCTCTTTCCTCTCTTAATTTTTCCATAGGAATTATAGCAAGCTACCAACGAATGAAGTGAAATGCATGCCTAACTGTTACGGAGTGAAAAATGTATTAATTTACCTCAAGAAGTCGCTCCTACAAACCTTCTTTTTACTAAAACATTGATACGGATTGAACTTGCAGGGCATAGTGAACCTTACCTACCTGGACATAAGCGACAATCAGCTGACCGAAATATCGAGTGAAGCCTTCAAACCTTTAGTGAGGCTAACCGTGTTAAGACTTCGAGGCAACTTGTTGAAAGTTCCTGCTCTAGCGTCCTTGAGGGTGAGTGAAACCTTTGCTATGACAGCAACGTTGGCGTTTGAAAGTAAGTCCTGTCTTTTAACTACCTACCTGATTTAGATTTCGCTAAATGCCACATGTTGACCTAACTTGCTTAGCTGCACTTTGTTCATACTGATTTGCACGCATTGTTTTTTTACTTGCTTGCCTATAATTAATGTAAAATGGTAGCTTTGCAACTACTCCTATAGTCCCAAACCAAGATCGGAATATTATTAAGGAAAAAAATTACGTCAGACCTTACGAGTTACATCTATATTTTTGTGTTCCCCTAGGCAGCGCAGTCCTTACGTGAGATAGACCTCTCCAGCAATGCCCTAGAAGGTCCACTAGGGCTCAGTACAGTCCCACCTCTGAGATACCTCGAGACCCTCCAGCTGTCTGACAATACCTTCGCGAGCATACGAAGAGGAGCTTTGGCAGGTAAATTAAGTTCGTTAAGTGCAGTCGCTAAAACTGTGAAGGAAAATACTGTGAGAAAGCCTGAGTGCCAGAGACATACCTCTCTCTCTCTCTCTTTCTCTGAGAGAAGTTCTGGGAGCTACAGTGGCACGTAAATAAGCTGCATTATTAGAAGCGCTCGTGGCCTAACGGAACTGAGTGATTGAAATCAATCACTTGGGTTAAGCAACAACAGGCGCAGTCAGGTACTGGATGGGTGACCATCTCGTGACTACCGCTAGTGGCATTTTATCCGAGCGCTTCCGTGCTTCGCAAGACACGTTAAGCCGTTGGTGCCGGCTGTCATGAAATGGCAGTCGTTAAGCCATGTCAGGCCTTATGGGTGGCTTGATAACTTCTGACAGTAAGGCCCGCCACTGTCTTACAATCCTCCACCAACCCGGACTTGGTCCCCGTGGTGGAGTATGGCCTAACCTTCCTACCAAATAGGAAGAGACCCGTGCCCCAACAGTGGGGACATATAAAGGGTTGATATCGATTAGATGGTATAAGATTCTGGAATGATCACATCACAGTACTGATCCGTTTTTCCTTTACAGGCGTACCCAACCTTACACATCTCAATCTGCATAATAATCAGATTGATGTGCTAGAAGATTACGCCTTCAGGCACCTAACGAACTTGTCTACCCTGGATTTGTCCCATAACGAGATTGTAGCTGTTTCTGGTGAGTCGCATTTCAAATCACAGCTTGAGGACTATCAGAGGTTAACCTTGAAAAAGTTCAAGATAAAGGGCAAAGTTTGTAGAAACTTAGAGTCGTAGACTTTTAGTCCGGATTTACTTACGGGTGTTGTTATATCGGAAAAGTCCGACCCGTAAGTAAATCCGGACTAAAAGTCTACAATGTGTTGTGCTTACGAAAGTTTTAGTTCAAAAACTAGAGTCTTTACTCTAGTTTTTAGGGATTTTATCATTCACATATCTCTTTAGATATGTGAATTATGAAATCCCTAAACTTAGTTTTGGGCGGCTACTTTGTATATAATCTATCGACCCATAACCAATACAAACGTAGAGGTGAAAACCTTGGATTGATTGAATGTCACGTGTCAACTCATTACGTACATACATCCGATAAACTTATGAATAAATACGAATGTGTCATGACATAATTTGAGAGCAAGTTTAGATATTGTAGTTTATTTTCTGGTGCGTACAATAAAAAGTTATAATGTAATATAATCTTCCTTCTTAATTTATCACTGAAGTTTATTTTATCAGCGACAATATTCAAAATTAACTGCGAACATTAAAAAATCGATTTTGCGAAAAAATGTTTTGGAACCCAATTCTGTGACACTTTAATTTCCGGTACAGCTCTGGAGTAAGGCATAGTATAAGTATGACAGAAGTTCGGTTTTATTCGGATGGCAACCAAACATTCTCTACCCAAAACCTGTACTATTATTGTTTGGTCAACGCAAAATAAAATGGTCAGATTCAAACCGTCTATCTACACAAAACATATTTATATTCGATTTAAGTCATTTATCAATAGACGCCCATTCCGGTAGTTTTTCGGGAGCTTTTTATCAGTTTTACCCCTCAACCCATTTAAGTAAGTAGGTTGTCTGGAAGAGATCACTTTTAGTGATAAGGCCACCGTCAGTGCTCTTAGGTTAAGAAATATCTGTGTAATTTCCTTTTTTATGTACAATAAGGTGTTCTCTATCTATCTATGTTTATTAGTAGTGAAACTATTAACATAACATAACATTTACATACAGGCACATACATTGCTTCTGGCCCCACACTAGGATACCCTGTGTCGTGGGAACCAGTTTTTTATATTAAACATAAATTCACGCTGGCAAAAATATACCCAATCATTTCATCACAACCTATTTACTCGGTGCTAAGTTGTGCTTCTGATGTTTTTGGCTTGTAGAAAAGCTTTAGAGGAAATAAAGAAAGTGTACCTTGAGAGTTTCTCTCTTTCTATAATGTGTTAGAAAAATCTTATTTCCTGGTGGAATGAGAAATCTTGAAGAGATTTTTGAGGGAATTGAAGAAAATTTTGACGGTTGTTTTGCAGAATATCTGATTTTATCGAACATACAAACATTGCTACTCAGACAGTTAGCAATAATAGCATCACATTCTTGCAGAGATATATAGACGAACACTGATAGGTGCTTCGCAAGAGATATTAAACCGTTGGTGCCGGCTAATATTAAATGTATTAGCCGGCCAACGGTTGCCGCAAAACCTGTATTTACATTTTTTTACCTATGTTCATGAATAAACTATTCTAATTCTGATTCTGTCATCTAATGGCAGTCGTTAAGTCATGTCAGATGACTTATAGGCGGCTTGATAACCTCTGATAATAAACCCGCCACTGTCTTGTAATACTCCACCAACCCGGAGAGGAAATGGGCCAATAATATGTGAATGCTATCGCATATTAAAAAAAGTAATCCTATAATTCATTATCGGTCAGTATCAGCAAATAAATCTATGTAGGTTAAATAATGTGCACAGTGATAATTCATCTCTCATATAGGACTTAAAGTTTCCGTACTTTATGATGAATGTGATTATTATTATTATATATTTTTATTTCAGATACATGGCATCCATATTTGTTAATATGTATGAACATTGTATAATAGTAAATTCAATTTAATTAAAATTCTATTTTAGTGTTAACATTGAACTTTGTGAGTGTTACTAAAGGTATACATTTTGCAAAATAAATCATTCTCGGTGCCGCTCAATCCCATGGGAGGCAAAGCAGCAGCGAGTTATAAAGGGACAGTCTAACCTATCCGCTATCATGCCTAGAACGCTGTTGGGGCTGCCACGAACCCGGCGCACCAGGGACGCACATCTTGTACGCATAGTGGTGTAAAAACAATCCACCCTTGCTTCTGTGAACATCCCTGAAGCGCTGCAGAAGCGCGACAGCCCCATCAATGCTCTAAAAGCATTATTGTACTGGACGCGGAGGGCGTTATAGGACTTTTGAGTATATAAAGACGATTATAGACGAATCTCTTCTTTCTAGGCGCGTCGCTGGCTAACTTGGACAATTTGCGACGGCTGGACTTATCCCACAACTTCCTGCGGTCGCTGTCAGCGGATCCACTTAAGTCTCTTTCTCAACTGGCTGAACTGCTGCTCCATGACAACGATATATCTATGGTGGACGATGGTGCACTCGCAGCTCACACCGATCTAAAGCGGTTTACTGTTGAAGGTATGAATGACTATGGTTTTCTTGTCCTGATAGTCTATTATATCGAGTGAAGCCTTCTGACCTGTAATTCAAGGGCTTCACTCGATATAGAAGATTTAGAAACTTTAGTGAGACTTTGAGATAAAATTTTGTACACAGTAGAAAAACAATATAAGAAAACTTGAGCGCCTGAAATTTCTAATCGGCGGTGGGCATGGTAGATGTACAATAAACACAAAATACAAAAAATTACAAACAAAAATATTCTCTTCAGTAATGCTACAATCGAAAACATATATTGATAAAACTAAGAATTTATTTTCTTTCCTTAGTGCATTTTACTGATTTTTTTTTCTTACTGTAGGTGTTTCTTCTCTTACAATCGCTGTTCTTCGTTCTCTTTCTTCTTTAGCTTTCTTCGTGTTTCTTATTTTGTCTACTATTGTGCTAGTTATGCTATTTTCCCTTACCTTACTCTTAGACTTAGAAATTAAAAAACTTTAACATAATATAGCGCCTATAAGCATTTTTTTCATAAACGCGATAGGTTGAGTTACTACCACAACATATGCAAAGCTGGGATATAATTATGTAACTCATATAAAATTATTTTCTACAACAAATATTGTCAAGTTATTATACACCATCATAAGTTTACGTTGGTATATAGGACGTAACTGAATTTCATGCAATGGATCAGCGTGTAAAATATTACACTGGGTACCCACGAGCAGTGACGGCCCTCGCCGCCGATCACACGGATTTGAAGCGATCCACTTTTGAAGGTAATGGCGGACGCGTGACGTGGCAACTTTTCGGCTTTGCGCTTAGAGGAGACAACGCTATTCGTTGGGTCACAGCGCTGTCGCTGCTGAAAGATAAGTAATTTTGCAAAGTCTTGAAAACTATTTTCGGATTACCAACGTAATTTTTAGGTCGCAGCGCTTTAGTCTTTACTAAAGCGCTGCGACCTAAAAATTATGTTAAAGAAAGCAGACTTGTGTTTTTTACAACGGTTTTTAGAATCACTTTAACTTGTCACACATATTTATTGCAAAATAGGATACTTCTATCAATAATGTATAATGCCTGACACATGAATTTGCAAAGAAGTATTTTGGATTTCCTCAACAGAGACGCGGGTTGTGCCTTAGAGTTATTTGGACTAGTCAAATTTACATTTGACTAAAGTCAAAATAACAATATAAAAAAAAACTCTCGCCTGTATCCCAGGAGAGTAGGCAGAGACGAGGGACTGCCACTTGCCACGAACCTGACAGATAAGCTTCGCTTCATCAACGCTCGCGTGGTAAAAATAAATGATGCTTGTGAAAAAGTGTCCGTCGCAAATTTATCCTAACATTGCAGGTTTTTGGTAAAGTTATTTGCTATGCATGATGTACGCAATGTACACAATTCGAAATTTAATTTAATTTAATCTTTCGCGGCGACAAAGACCATCTTCAATCTCTGAGCGAATGTTCTCTCATTGAGATGCATATGCGCTGCTTAAACTGCCATTTCGCTGCAAGTAAGACAAATATTTTAACCAGCGCTGGCTTATTGGATGGGCGGTGACTACACACATTGTGCCCTTTTTGTTGCCATCACGTCTATTGATGGAATGATATGTTTTGTTGTCGAATCAAAATTGGATGCGGGGATGAATAGAGCGCGCTCAATAATAGTCCTTCGAGCGCGGTTAATGGGTGAAAAACATTGAAAGTTCCAGAAGCACCAACTTTAAAAAATGTTGTTACTTAATGGTATCAAGGTAGATATACATTTTTACAAATTAAACGTGGAACAGTTTTATCGTGGAACGTATTTTTGTTCGCTATTCCGATGGGCTTCCGTGGTTCGCAAGGCACGTTAAGTCATTGATGCCGGCTGTCATCGTTAAGTCATGGCAGAGGCCTTATGGGTTCTTGACAACTTCTGGCAGTAAGTCCCGCCACTGTTTTACAATCCTCCATCAACCCGGACTTGGCCCCCGTGGATTAGTTTGGCCTAACCTTCCTGCGATGCAAGGAGAGACACGTGCCTAAGCAGTGGGGTCATACCAAGGGATGATATCAGATTCCAATGACGTCTTTGTAGAAAGATAGTTATGGAACTATATAGACTATGGAACGCAACTGTAAATCTGTTTATCATGCAATTTTTAATAGCAACATAATTACGAACTTAATTTCATTAATGTTATAATGAAAACTGTATTTGCTCGGATATTTACTCGTTTAATTTTACTTTTTATTATTTTCCGTCTTTTCGACACCTTGCAAGTACCGTGGTACCAGTTAACTTTGTGCCGAGGGTAGTAAACTAACAGTTAACGCTTTCAAAAAGACGCCTGTCACCTAAGTGTTCCGGACCACGGTACTTGCAAAAGTGCCGAAACGTCGGAAAATTGTGAAATGTAAAATTGAGCGAGTAAACATCCGTGCAAATACAGTTTTTATTATGTCTAGTGCTCGTGTTAACCTTAGAAGATACTATTCATAATGTTCTTAAACGACTCTTTGGCTTATTTTATCTCTCCTTTAGTCTATATAATGGGGTATAAAAGTGATAGCAAGCCTTTCTGCAGCACTCTATAATGTATATCACGATCATTATGTGAACCCTTTGTGATTTTAATATTGCTTTTCTATACCTTAACGCTGAATGCAAAATGTGTAAATTAATTTCAGCGTTAAATCTGGTTTGGAAATTGCACGAGTTTCGTTTGCATTGAAACTCTGCGATAGTAATCTGGATACTGAAAAGCCCTTAAAGGCATAACCTTCGTTTAAAATAACGTTTCCTATTTAGTTATATTAGTGCTGATTTTACTTAAATCTTTACAATATTACTCACTATGTTAAAATTAAAGTACATTTTGTTTATTACGACAGGAAATATTCTATGAATTCCAAACAAAGTAGTACTTACTTTTTCACTTGAGTATAAGAACCCCACGTACACCGTCAACTTACAATTTTGCCCGTTATCTTTGACCTACTAATTAAAACCGTTTCTTTCGCAGATAACCCGCTAAATTGTGACTGTCTAATGGCCGGATTTGCGCGGTGGCTGCGAGAGGCAAAGAACCTCTCTCAATCTGATAAGGCGGCGGCAGTCTGTGCAACCCCACCTCATTTGGAAGGCGCTCTACTCTCCAGATTATCTAAGAACAAACTTTGCGATGATTTCGAACACTTGGACACGAAAAACGACAATACGAATGCAAACAAAGATATTGAACCAGTAAATTATGATTATAATAGTCTTATGAATGATAAGAAGGGAGAAGAGGCGGTGGCAGCGGAGACAGAAACAATTCCTAGTTTGAATGTAGAAGCAACTAACTACATAGATAGTGAAAAAGTGGAAGGATTAGACGATGACGTTTATGACGATGAGTTGGACGTACCTAGTGACGAGGACTTACCGATTTCTAAAGCTAAGGTAATGTAGATTTGTTTCTGTTATAATGTATCTATCTATAATATATTTTCAGCAAAATAATTTCGCAATAACATCTACTATTTGATTGCGCAATAACTTTACGGCTAGCTACTTCAATAAAAATCTATCGATTAAGCTGGTCACAGAATTTTTTAGATAGACCACGGTGATACCGGATATACAGATGAACTGAATTGAGAAATTTTGATGGATGGATTTTAATCCATCTTTCAATCTTATATCTCGTATCATGCGATTTCCGAAATGTAACGAACATTTAATACCGGCTGTTTCCTATTCAACAAAATTGGCGTTGCGACATAATTTGTGTAGGAAAACTGCCAAATTTGAAATGTCAGTATCCCTAGATTTTAAGGATAAGTGTAATTATAAATTCAGAAACTAGCATAATATAAAGACTCTTTATATATATATATTCTTTATTGCAAACAGTAAAAACGAAATAACGTTACATAAAATTTGTTTCAAAGGCGAACTTATCTCTAACAGAGATCTCTTCCAGCCAACCTTAGCATTTGGTGCTTAAATTAAGATAGCGGGAGGAAGGGAGAAATATTTATAACTATATAAAAAAGTAATAATACGATAATACACTTACATAGAAATATATACTTATACATACATAAACCTATTAACTATGTGATGTTAGATGATGATGACTCTTTAGCCTCAGTCCTTCAATGAATTTATAACATTTACTTACCACCAATAACTGTAGATCCGTCTTCAAGACGCCTGGTATGATGAAGACGAGATTCATTTATCCTGGACAATGGATCCCCCTTCTGTGCGTCGATATCGGTGCACCGGTGTCACTGTTGCTAAGCCTGGAGTCATACCGAAGCATGCAGCGTGCCACCGAGCAGTTCCTGCGAACGTGGTGCTAAGAGGGCTGAAGATTGATCCAGTAGCCCCGTATACGTAAGTTTTTATACCATCTAAGGCAAAAATTTCAAAGTTACATCTTATTAATTTGAAACCGAATAATCTTCAGACAAAAAGTCAAGTAAGTTTATTCAGTTGAAAATCGATAGTGTGTAATGCTTAGGAAAGTTATAGATACGTTCATCTGCAAACTCATAGTAGCAATTCCACACGCTTATTATGAAGGAAAACATCGTGAGGAAAACCGTGGCTTGGCTTATACGCATTGAATTGGTATTTCTAATTGGAAATGGTATTTCCTGTTTTTATTAAAAAATCTGCAGACATGGCAAAATGACAAGACAATTCGGATTAAATTCAATAAACCGTATTTTTTTCTGTTTTGTTTAGATTCTGCATAGCTTTTGAGGAGATGGATAGCCATGATATGCCGTTGGCACTAGTACTGGGTTGCAGCAATCCCCAGACTGTTAGACAACGAGCTGCATTTGCACCAGCTGCTGTCGCTGATGTTGCTACTCTGCCAAGTGTAGTGAGGGATCCAGTCCTAAGGTAAGGTATTCAGTTCTTAGTTGAGAAAATATAATTTCCATACAGAATTTCTATGGCTTATTTTGGGCAAGGAGGGTGACTTTAAAATACATGTTGAAAGTAAGTAAATATACCCTAGGGGTCAGAATAGGCCGCCAAACCCTTGTATTTTTTGTGCATATTTTTTAACATCACAAAGAAGTGAATCGTAATTAGTTACTTCCAGGTCTAAATTTATATGATATCGTTTGTTACAGGGTCTCCGAAGTACGTTCCAACGTCACAAGCGATGGCCTTCTCACCGTCCTCATCTCTGTTTTGGGTTTACCGCCTCATCTTCTGCACACTCCTCGAGTCCAAAGACTATCCACTTCCGACACCAAATACTCGATTCCTCCGAACTGTTACATCGTGCTAGCAATACTTTCTGGTGGTTCCTTAGTTGCCCAAAAGGATTCCCCTTGCAAAGACACCCTAGAGATTACCATGGAGGGTTTCCTTAGAGGGCCTTATGAAGTATGCGCTACTTTATCGAAGTACAAGATTGATGATGCGAGACCAATTTGCGTAGTGCCCCAAATAATGGGGCAAAGTGGTTTGGAGATGAAAGCTGGATTCAAGAACCTGAATACGGCGCTTGTTGGCGTGTCCCTGGGTTTGATGGTTATGGTGATTGGGCTTGTGTGGTTCGTAAGAAAGATGCTGAAGAAACCAGCGCAGTTTGAGTCTCACAGGTGCTTTAGACAAGAGCCTTTACCTGAAGAGGCGCCTAGGGCTAGTTACGTTATGTTAACGGCTACTTCGAAGGTTTGAGATGCGAATATCGACATTTTACGACATGACACTAACTGATAAAACGCATAGTACGGATTTATAAAACGTCGGCAGTAATCGGAACGAGTGATAACTTATGGTACTTGTGACACGAAAACAAGGGTTTTTCATGAGCCGGACCGATGTACGTTATTATATTGCTGCGCGACCACAGGCATACCATCTATATCAACCCTGAGGATGACGTCACTAGCCACAAAATAAATTTCACGTTCTGATCACTGATCCATCAGGAATGATAGACACATCGATTTCTCAGAAAACATGGACAGAGACGATTTTGTAGTTCGATACACGCACTTATGCTAAGAGCCAGTTTCTGAATTGAGAATTTTGCTAAGTAAATACTTAACTGTAGTGCTGTCTCTTCGAATTTCTCAGCAAAGAGCATGACAGAACGTTACTTAAGTATGTACTTAGTGAAATTCTCAATTCAAAAACCGGCCCTAAGTGGAGTAAAGGGCTGCCGTACCCTCAAATGTTGAAGACAACTAGGTTGTTGAACTAAGTTACAAACATGTAAACTCCTAATACCTCAAAATACATGCTAGACGGGCTATATCAGAAAGCCAAAAAATAACTAAAAGGAGCGTTCAATGAATTGTCAGTGATTTTCAGCAGGTTTTAAGTCAAAATTGTAGGCGGATATTTCACGGTGCAAAGGGATAGGGTAGTCTCTTCCGAGAGTTATGACTTGTTTCGGCAATTTGTTTCTAGACAACACTCTGCAAAATATATTTGATAAATTATAAAAACGTAAATGTCTCACTAGATGACAGGTGTTTTTGTTTCAACTCGAAAATAAACAAAAGATTTAATACTTTTTTTTATAAACAAGATAATAAACAAAAAAAATTGGCAAGAAATGTTACTAGTCAACGTTGTGACATGAGATATTTGCTAAATTGTATAAAAAACTAGATTATAATCTCGAGAATAAATAATTTGGCGTGATATCAAGTTGACCTATTACCTTACCCTAGTTTTGCGTTATAAAGAAATAAAACTTTCTTAGTGTCTTAGCTAGTGTCACATATAAAGTTTCTCTGTAGATAATATCCTTTCTTGTTGTACCTTGAGGTTATCGTAAGTATGCATAAATGGTTGTTGTTTGAAATTTGTTGCAATGTTGTTCAGCAACAAATGAAGATATTATTGTTAAAGTTCTGATAATAAATTATCAACATTGTACATATAACAAAATATTATTTCGTCCATCTAATCTTATTGTGATAGTAATTAATCTATATTTCATATGTTGTTCTACTAATTGTTTGTTTTATTGTAAGCAGAATATGTTAAATATTTTCCGTTGTAATCTAACAACTTATGGCTTATAAATTAGCCATAATTGGCGACTGATGGTAAGGCATTTTAATAATACGCTTGAATTTGAGCTCTTTAATATAGTCCCCTAATTTGAGTTATTAAACCTTTCAATTAATTATGTTGGCTTACAATGTCATCCTTCATTATCTTCCATAAAGGTAAAACATTTGAATTTTTATTTAGAATTGTAGAATGTCTATAGTAAAGAAGTTTTATAATGCATGTTTAAAGTTATAGTACTTATGATTACAATTCTAATGACAATTTGTGAGCTTTTCGGGAATGGGCAAAAACTTATTTTGACATTTTACTTAGGTTTAGTTTCACAGTATTTCTGACTATTTCACATTGCTTACGTTAAGTGAAGGATAATGCTTGCAGCATTAATTTCGCCTGTGTACTTTTAGTTTTTTAACTGCAATATAGATTTTTAATAATAATAATGGAGATGTCAAGTATTTCACGATGTTTCAAAGTATTTTGCTTTATTGCGGGGTATTTAAAAAAAATCGTTAACTATCTAAGACCGCCGTGTACTTCTCTTGCACAGATTATAACTTTTTCACAGATATTTGCTGCATAGTGTTTTTCACACTCAAGAAATATTTCTTTTCAGACACACTTTGTGAAACAGATCACCGACGCGCTAGTGTGTAATGACCCACTTTGTGAAATAAATAATTCACAATAGTGTGAAATATATCACAACAGACTGAAATATTTTTTTACATATACAAATCACGATTTTATATCTTTTTATTTTAATCTTTTATATCTGGCAATAAACAAAAATTTATTTATTTTATTTTTTTTTTTATTTTAAACATAAAAGGCTAATTCACATAAGAAACGCCCAAAAGATAGCACACTATTAATAAATAATGTTTTGATGTACTTAACATAGTCATGAAGTATATATCAATGCGACCGTGAATAATATTGCTAAGTGTAAAAGGTTCCAGTGTTTTACACGAATAATTTCACACTTTTGCCAAGTATATTACTTTTGCAATGTGTTTCACTTTGTCGGAAAGTAT
This sequence comes from Yponomeuta sedellus, assembly GCA_934045075.1. Taxonomy (NCBI): domain Eukaryota; kingdom Metazoa; phylum Arthropoda; class Insecta; order Lepidoptera; family Yponomeutidae; genus Yponomeuta; species Yponomeuta sedellus. The sequence continues at coordinate 9,853,661 of OW203745.1, forward strand.
TTCTCACTGTCAAACAATTATATAGGTTTATCGCGCCTGTTAGGTATCTAATTTCTTTCTTAGTATGAATTGTGAGAGTCCTGCCTTTTTTTCCTGAGATTGGCGAAGTTTCACACAAGGTTTTTAGTATGTTTAGTTTAAGTGACGAAGTCATAGCTTATTTTTTTTGTTGTCTATATGTTATTTTGTTTTAAAGTTTTATTCATACATCGATTAAATGAACAAAGCCTTAAAACACTTAAGTAAGTATATTAATGTTTGTATTGTTTTAAACTAACTCTAAGCTTGTTAGTATTCAGATTATTCTGCTAATTATAGCCCTAACTTGTTTGCTTATTTTTCTAATGTTATAAAGAGGTAATTTTACCTATTTCAATTTTGAACGTGTCCTTGAGTGGAGACCGCGACTCGGCAAAAGCAGTGTAGGACGCCCTCCGACTAGGTGGGATGACGAGATGCTGGATGCGCCAAGCTGAAGACAGGGCGCTCATTTGGGGAGGGCTATGGCCGGCAGTGGACTAGTATAGCCTGACGACGTTGACGAAAATTTTGACTCCCTTATCAAGCTCGCGAGATAGCTTCAGAGAATTTTTTTATATCTTTAGATAACATTAATTAGGACTGCCAAGCTTTTTACATCTGTACGATAAAAATTACATTTGTAGATGTTTAACTCTCCTAAGAAGTCATCATTGCATATTTGTTTTGTTAGATAATTTACTAAGAATTTTGCAATAATCGACCGTGTAAATGCCTTGAGGAACTTTGGTTCTGCTTTAATTAGTGAGTAAAAGTTGTAAATAATAATTTATAGTTTCCGTAATGAGTCGGTACTTAAAATAAACAATTAACAAATTAATATACTCGATGTTTTCTTGATTTTTAACCTACCTATTCTAAATTAGCACAAATTAATTGCGGACCAAGATCAGTATTTAAACAAATATCTGCAGGTAAAGATAGTTAAAGTTTTTGTAACATTTTTACATAGTTGAAATTTTGTAAGGATCGTTTTCATCATCGTCATCAATCCATCATGTCCCCACCGAGGGGCACGGGTCTCTTCTCTGAGGAAGGTATAGGCCATTCTCCACCACGGGGGTCAAGTCCGGATTGGTGAAGGCTTGCAAGACTAGTGACTGGTCTTACTGTCAGAAGTTATCAAGCCGCTCATAAATCCTCTGACATGGCTTAACGACTGCCATCACATGACAGCTGGCACCAACGGCTTAACGTGCCTTGCGCAGCATGGAAGCGCTCGGAACAATGCGGAAAAATCACTAGCGGTAGTCACGGGACGGTCACCCATCCTGCACCTGACCGCATTATTAGGGTATGCTAAAGGAATATTGTTTTGAGAGAACTTTAAAACATTAGTCAGTTCTCGGTACGCCTGACTTATTGGTTTAGCGGTAAAGAGTCAATCAGTTAATGTTACCCTTATCACATTGTTATTAAATGTCCAAAGTGATGATGACATGATAATGTTAATGAATAAATAACCGTTAGTTGTTTACAACAAAGGATTCTACATGTCACATTATGAGATAATAGGTGATTGGCCACGGCAGTTTCAAAGATAGCGCACAATGTCAGTGCAGTTAGATAATGCCACTGGTGAGCTGCCGTAACAATGTGGATGTTTCAGGATGACACTCAAGGGATTTGTAACAAGAACATAACGTTGGACTGCAGATGATGTAAAGCGGGGTTCAGGCTGATGTAATGTAATTTTACGAAAGTGCTTAACCCCTCAAGTTAAGAGGTCAGAGATAGATAGATAGATGGATGGATGGATGGATGGATGGATGGATGGATGGATGGATGGATGGATGGATGGATGGATGGATGGATGGACGGACGGACGGACGGACGGACGGACGGACGGACGGATGGATGGATGGATGGATGGATGGATGGATGGATGGATAGATAGATAGACAGAGAACACATTATTGCAGAACCAGAAAAATATTACAACCATGATTCTTAAATCTAAGTAATGTTATACAATTGGCGGTCTTATCGCTAAGAGCAGAATATAATAAAAACTAGCGCCGGTAATGCTGAAATCCCACACATGACACGAAAGCTACGCAGATTATTCAGCAAACAAAATAAAAAAAAGGTTCATGTGCAAGATTTTGCTACAAATTGAAAAATTCTTGCAAGTTAATAAAAATAGCGATGACGGGTATTAAAAAGAGCAAGATAAATGGTAAATAAAATCGTTGTGTTAATGACGACTAATGATTAACGACTATTGTTAATGAATAGAAAGAAATGTACGTAATAGAGAGAGTATGTAAAGAGGTTCGAAATTTCACTGATGTTGGTGGTCGCCCATTAGCTCAGTTGCGTGAGCGCTGGCCCGGTTAGTCAGAGGTCGCGAGTTCAAGTCCCAGCATGGGTGGAATTTTGCCCCTAAACAGGTTTTCAGAAAGAAATCTGTCAGGATCGTGGCACGTGGCAAATCCTGGTCTCTTCCCACCCCTCCGTAAGTTAAGTCCAGCGTGAGCTTATGTTATGTGTAGTTAAAAAAATTATACCCCCTACTAGACATTTTAAAGAACGTTTAAAAATATCAGCGTTTGTATAACACGGAATATTAGGGGCTTACGGGTTGTCTTACTAGTTTAATTACATTACACCCGTCTGGGCACGGCTTTACAATAAACACGTAATGTTATTGATGCAAATCCCCTTTTGTCAACGGAAAATATGAAGTACGTGCTAGTTGTGCCATCTAGTGGCCATCGTAGAAAGCCTCACCAACTGTCAAACTGAAACGTCCTCATTCATTAGTCTACCGTGTAGATTATTGTGTCTAGTGTATATTTAAATTTAGCCATGTGCAGACGCGTTCCGATTCGGATGGTGTTGGTGCTTGCACTGTTGCCTTTTTTACATGCAAAGGTTTTCGAACGATGTGAGCTGACCAGGGAATTGCTGAAGAATAGCTACAAGAAGGAGTTTCTTAGCAATTGTAAGTGAAACCGAGTGAGAGTTGGTTAGAATTTGCATGTTGGGAGGAATGTAAACAAAATGTTGCGTGATGTTTACTTGCGTCATGAATTGAGTTCAGAGTCATGTTTTCAATTGGTTTCTTGGTCAAGGTATACTTCTTACTGCAGTTTACATACAGGCTCTCAAAGAGAAAATATAGGCTAATTAACACGCGTATCCACTGCAGATCGCCAATATTCGGCGCTGATGTAGGTGCCTAACCAGTTACCTGAACTTCGGTAAATAAACAGAAGATTAATGTACGAGTATTAATATTTGGAAACCGGTCAAGTGCATGTCGGGCCATAGGGTTCCACAGAAAGAGAGGGTTGTATTTGCTATATAGAACAAAAAAAAATTCATTAACGTAATTTTCAGTGGTTTTTGTACGAAGTTTTCCTTTTATAAGTTGGTCCCTATTACTCGTTAAGTTGTAAAGCCTTCTTAATCGTCACATTATTCCTTATAAAGGTATTTATGGATGGAGATGGTAAAACAATTAGGAAGGAACCCTGAAAATGAGGAAAATCGAGAAAACTCAGTTGAATCACGTAATTGTTACTGCAGTTTTGTTAACCTATTGTAGTGACTCTCGTAATATACAATTCAAAAAACTGTTGAAGGTCGCGCGAAAACAGTATGTTTAGTAATTACGGTTTTTGTTCTTGATTGTACAGTTGATTTCATAGTATGGCAGTATGGCAGGGCAAAGAGAAGATAACCATTCCTTGTAGACAAAAAAAAATCTATAGGGTGTTGAACATAGACGAACGAAAGTCGTTGATATAGCCCAGAGGATTAGTAAGTTGAAGAGGCAGTTGGCGAGGCATATAGCACGCAGAACTGATGACCGATGGTGCCGAATGAAGACCCCATATCGGCATGCGCAGCGTAGGAAGATCAGCCACAAGATGGATAGAAGATCATCCAAGTGGCAGGAAGACGCTGGAGGCAAACCGCTTTCAACCGGTCTTTTTGGGAATCCATGGAATTGAGGAGGCTAATATCCAGCAGTGGACTGCTTGTGGCTGAATCATGATGATGATGATAGGGCATCTTGCAGACAGGGAGTTCGTGGGATGAGGGCGCGAAAAAGCCGCGGCGTCCTTTCAATTCTTCATTATAAATTAGCTGACCCAGCGAACTTCGTACCGCCTAACAGTCGATTCAAGATTTTTTTTTTAATTTTTCTCTCCTTAAGAACCATGCTCGTAATAGGTATTCTAAAAATAGAATTAGCGAAATCGGTTCACATGCTCTCAGCTCATTCAAGCATACCAATTCATACCAACACATTCAGCGATTCATTTTTATATTATAGAAAATGTACTGAAGCGATAAGTCATAGTAGCCGCCGACACACATAAGACGTGGCGAGGACGCCAACTTTCTCTTGACGTGTCGCGTCTTTTCCGCGCCCTTGTCTCACCGCTTTCCTATTTGCCCCACGCGTAGGCTGATCACACTTTTCCACTGTAAGGGGAAAATTTCAGCCAGGCAGATCGTATGATTGGGGACGGCCGGTTCGACTAGTGTTCGTAGGGTGGTAAATAAAAACAGACAACTGACAACTGCTAAAAGTAAATTAACAGCTTGTTAGTGAACAAGAATCGATTCGAGTTGCCATTAACAAAAAAAGTGTACGAGTTAGTATCGTTATTTTTTGTAAAGAAATGTGAAGAACTAAACTTAAGGATTTATTCAAATAAATTTGTAATTTAATGATCGAAAATCAGCGCAGTCAGGGCAAGAAAGTTGATTCTCTCATAATTATAAGTAGACTCTTTATTTGAGAGAAAGAGTATGAACTATGTGCACTTATATGTACATGTGACCTATGACCGTTAAAAGCTTAACTATCAAATGAACAGTCTTGGAAAAATAAGCCTGGCTTTCCATCTTACTCCCGGTTTCTCGTACACTAACTAGCTGAAGCGCTCGTGGCCTAGGCGAACCCAGTGATTGGAATCAATCACTTGGTTAAGCAACTACAGGCGTGGTCAGGTACAGGATGGGTGAGCGTCCCGTGACTACCGCTAGTGGCATTTTTCCGAGCGCTTCCGTGCTTCGCAAAGCACGCTAAGCCGTTGGTGCCGGCTGTCATAAAATGGCAGTCGTTGAGCCATGTCAGAGGCCTTATGGGCGGCTTGATACCTTCTTACAGTAAGGCCCGCCACTGTCTTACAATCGTCCACCAACCCGGACTTGGTCCCCGTGGTGGAGTATGGCCTAACCTTCCTGCGGTGCAGGAAGAGACCCGTGCCCGTGACCCGTGTGTACAAGGGTTGATAACGATACGATACGAACGAGCTGTTAATCTACTGTTGACAGCTGTCAGTTGGACAAAGTGCATACGAATAACCCCAACTGACAACGATAACAGTACATTAACAACTTGCTAGTGTACGAGAAGCTGGGGGGTAAATTGTATAGCCGACTTCACTTAGCTATTCGTGTTTGCGTATTTACTGTCCATTTATAATACATTGCAGGTTTGACAAAATCAGTGCTAAAGATTTGACGAAAACCCCGGCAATGGTTGGCATATTTGACCAGCCAAATCAGGCGACCGGCGTTATAATAATAATTATCTTCTCGTAATGTAAAAAAGAAATATTTCAGGGGTATGCCTCGTAGAACAAGAGAGCAACAGAAACACATCGGCGTTTGTGGAGATATCATCCAGACGAAAATACTACGGGCTATTTCAGGTGGGTTTCACCATGGCGACTTCTTGTATCTTGAGGGTAAGATAAGATAAGATAATAGTTTATTTTTCTGTCCACAAATTACATTCGTATACAAAAATAACATTGGATAAATGATACAATACAGCAGAATGTACTATTTGTGGAAAGACTGGAGCCTAAACTAGATCAAAAGATCTGTATCTTAGGTTTCCAGGCCTCCCGGTCTACAAAAGAACGGTATCATATTCGACGTGTCATCAGCATAAGGTATACAATATTAAACGTTTGTCAAAAAACATATCAAAAATGACAGATGGGTCAAATTAAACTAAACTTCTTAGAAATGGCCACTTGTAAACACGTGAAAGAAAAAATAAATAAAATGGAACTCACTGCCAATATTATTAAGTACTCAATAATGTATTATTTAGTACTCAATAATCGAGTGTTAGGCGCTACGAAGTTCACTGGGTCAGCAAACTTCGTACCGCCTAACAGCCGATTCTTTATTTTTTTTTATTTTTCTCTCAGTAAGAACCATCCTTGTACTCCAAGGAATATTCTAAAAAAGAATTAGCGAAATCGGTTCAGCTGCTCTAGAGATTTGCGCTTACCAACACATTCAGCGATTATTTTTTTTAATTTAAGATGTATTTCATTAATTGTGATTTGTTTTACGATTCGGCGGTAAAAATTGTCTGTCTCACGTTAGCATGAATACAACTTTATTAATAACTAACTAGATTAATAAATTTTTGATTTTCCAAGAACTTTCATATTGCCCATTAAAAAAAAACCCGTTCATATGTAAGTGTGTATGCGTCGTGGAAAAAAATACTACGACTTTCTTGTATCGAAATCAAAGGCCCATTTCGGGTCTCTGAGCCAGCGGAATAAGTGAGTATTCTTACCATAAAACTTGGTAGGTATCTACAGAAACGGTTTCCAGACTGTCAAGTTACTTAGACATTGGGACAAAAAAGCTTTTCCTCTATGGAAGCAAAGTTATGATACATATTGTGAAAACTTTACTCACCAACCAATAATCCGCTATTTGACTCTCTTTTCAAGTAAGTCTTAAACGGTAAATAACTCTTCCATTGGACCAAAAAATATTTTAGTATATTTTTTGAGGACCTAAAAGCAACATAAAAATTTATGTTAAAACTTTATTTTCCTAAACAGCCAAAAACGCGGTCAGCCATTTTTGTCTATGGGTTGAAGTCCAAAAAACAAAGTTTGACATTCAATTTTCTGTAAGTAATCTCTGAGCATAGTCAAATAACAACGAAAACGCAACCATGACTATATCGAATTTACATCCAAAATAAACCAATTATCATTATTGCATTGTTCGAGAATGAAAAAACACGTCAATAAAGACCCCCGGGAAGTTGTGGATTCGTGTACCCAGTGAAATTAACATTCGAAAAACTTGGCTCAAACTTGCCAAAAGAGACCCCGACTCTTTATCAATTAAAAGTCGGGTGTATTTATGTGAAGATCACTTTGGTGTAAGTCCTATAATAATCAATGTCCACTGGCTCTGGCTGAAAGATGTTTGTTTACATACTTTAGATGGTTTCAAGATGGCGGATAGCGTTTTCGCCGTTACGAATTAAACGAGGAAAAACATTTTTTACCTTGTAAATTTTGCAGCCATTCTGCAGACTTACTTAGCAAAATCAATATATTTCGTTGTCTTACGTTAAATACTATAGGAAATATTCATTTATCGCGTCAAATTTGATACGTGTCAAATAGCGGATTGACATTATGACACCTCAAAGCGAGCGAAATTTACTAACAAATTTGCGCCTACGGCTTTGTGAGAATACCTGAAATTGATTTTTATGCAACAAATAATCATTCGCATATTTTGCGTCTACGCGTTCAATTCGCATGGGCTCCCAGAACCTAATCAGGGACATAAGGTAATTACGTTTTACCTAATAAATAATCGCGATTAGACCCGTTTAATATATAACTATATATGTATAACGTGAATAAATGTATTTGTTCTTCTTTTCTTTTCTCTTCTAGATCGGCAGTGAATGGTGCAAGGAAGGTCGAAAGGGCGGATTATGCAACATTCCTTGTGAAGGTATGAAAGAGCTGCAAATTGTTGTTATATTTGATCCAAGTATATCTATAAGAAAGTTGCACAAAATATGCATAAATATACTGTCTCTCTGGTATTGCGGTAGTACGATCGACTTATGCTAGACGTAGGTTCAATTGCCGCAGTACTTTAATTTATATTAAAGACCACAGTCTGGATCTTTGGAAGACTGAGAGCATAGAATGCTCTCAGTCTTCCAAAGAGCACAGCATTAACGCCAAAAAAGACCGTTTTGTTAATGCCATCAACTTCCTTCTCCAATGTTTTGCTCGAGTTCATCCAAAGGTTGACTAGAAGATATCACTTTTAGTCAAAAGGCCGCCGTGCGCACTCATAGATTAAGAAATATTTATATAAAATTTGTCGTTTTATGTACAATAATGTGTTCTATATCTATGTATTTATTCTGGATTTTGCCTTAGGTTCATGATCATTGCTCTTAAAAAAAATATTATCATGGCCTGACACTTTTTGCAAAACAATTTTTTTTCCATTGGTGGAGTTTTTATTACTATATTATTATGAAATCTCTTTATCTACGAATTTATTCATTCTGGCAATCAACGGATGGCATCTTTCAATTCCTTGCACTGCCTCTCTCCAAGCTTTATGAAATTAAATGAATGAAATAAAAAGGTTTTATTCAAAGTAGCGCAGATACTGCGGCTTAATGAACGTTACAAGTCAAACTAGGTGTCCATTTCAAAATCTGGATCATTTTGGAGAAAAAATGGACAAAAAAACTCCAAACTTAGTCTTTTCAAATTCCTTAATTAACAGAATTTACACATACATATTCTACAAAACTCGTGAATTTTACAGGCTTGAATTCCAGTATTATAGTAGCCTTAATATTATAGTAGCTCTTTTGGCACAAGAAGAATAACAAGAAGCGTATACAATGCCTCATGAAAGATGTATTAACCTTTGCCAGCCTAAATCTTGGGATCAAAAGTTTATTTCTAGTATTTACATTGTGTTGGCTACCTGCAGTTTTAAAATTGCTAATATTTTTCCTGACATACATAATATTTTCATAGATATACTGGCTGGAAACTGTCAGGACGTTTTTTTCTATAAATAAATCTCTTAACGAATCTCTACTGCCTAGCTTATAGATGAATCTGATCGTTCTTTTCTGCAAGACGAAGATGGTCTCAATGTCCGCTGCCCGTCCCCACAATAGTATGCCGTAGGACATGATACTATGGAAGTAACTAAAATAAACAAGCCTGGCAGTTGCGACGTCAGTTAGTTCCCTAGTTCTTTTAACAGCATATGCTGCAGAGCTAAGCCTATTTACCAATTTTTCTATATGAGGACCCCATTGAAGCTTTGTATCAATTGTGAAACCTAGAAATACAGTCTCTTCGACAAGGCCCAGTTTGTCCTTTTCCAATATGACTTTGCTGTCAACTACTTTGACTTTTGGTATAGTGAACTTTATACATTTTGTCTTTTACCCCTTCTTCACCTCCGCTCCTACATCTCTCTTCACGTATCGACCCTCTTTACGTACTTCCCTTCAACAACAAGTAGCAAATAAAAGCTAGAAGTGTCATAAAGTTTAAAGGCTTTGAACTAATATGATGAAAGAACAATGGGTAATTTTGTTTGGACCCTTTTTTCAAAATTAAAATAATATGAGTCATCTAAAATAGGCATATTTGACAAGGATTTTGACATATTTTCATTTTTCAGTAAGCTAAGAAGATGCCGTAATGTAAAAAAAATGTATTTTCAAAGATCTTTGTAAGGATTTAGATTTCAAGTTGCTATAAGTGTGAGTACATAATGACCAATCATTTTTGAAATGATTACTAGATGAAAGATGATTACTAGATTTTTAGCTAATAAATATGTTAGTTTTGGGCTAATTGTTAGGGTTTTAGAAATAGTGGAGTTATTTTGAGGTACTAGCTTGCGTGTTGGTTTTGGGCTAACTATTAAGGTCTTCAAAACAGTGGAGTTATCGTGCTGTAATTGGAATATTATGAAAAAAAAATCTGTTGGGCGTCGGCTGTTCGGACGTCCTAAATATCCGACAGAAGTAGACCATTCCAAGTAGACCTTTAAGAAATAATAACTGAGTAGGTATACTTGTCTTTTTAGCTCTTCTAAATGAGGACATCCGAGATGACAGTGCGTGCGCCCTCAAACTGTGGGAATCGAAGGGCTTCCAGTACTGGCAGAAGTGGTCGAAAAGATGCAAGGGGCAGAGATTGCCTGATATTGAAAAGTGAGTTTTTTATTTTTTTATTTTCAGTCATTCCCATGGTATTTCAAATTATAAGATAAGAATATTCTTTACTGTAAACCAGGAAAAAGATACAGTACAATTGGCGGCCTTATTGCTTAGAGCATTAATAATTTCAATAACATTACGTAATATTATACTAAGTAACTATTAATTTTCATTTATTTGCCTTTTAGTAGGTATGGGTTAGAAATTAGGCCTAAAAAAACTGGAAATACAAAAAGGAGATTCCTTGATTTAGTGGCCTACTAAGTTCAACTACAGTTATTATTATTATACTTTACTTTACTTCACTTCACTTCACTTCACTTCACTTCACTTCACTTCACTTCACTTCACTTCACTTCACTTCACTTCACTTCACTTCACTTCACTTCACTTCACTTCACTTCACTTCACTTCACTTCACTTCACTTCACTTCACTTCACTTCACTTCACTTCACTTCACTTCACTTCACTTCACTTCACTTCACTTCACTTCACTTCACTTCACTTCACTTCACTTCACTTCACTTCACTTCACTTCACTTCACTTCACTTCACTTCACTTCACTTCACTTCACTTCACTTCACTTCACTTCACTTCACTTCACTTCACTTCACTTCACTTCACTTCACTTCACTTCACTTCACTTCACTTCACTTCACTTCACTTCACTTCACTTCACTTCACTTCACTTCACTTCACTTCACTTCACTTCACTTCACTTCACTTCACTTCACTTCACTTCACTTCACTTCACTTCACTTCACTTCACTTCCCTTCACTTCGCTTCACATCGCTTCGCTTCGCTTCGCTTCGCTTCGCTTCGCTTCGCTTCGCTTCGCTTCGCTTCGCTTCGCTTCGCTTCGCTTCGCTTCGCTTCGCTTCGCTTCACTTCACTTCACTTCACTTCACTTTACTTTATACTTTATTGTACACGAAAAACACAAAAAAGAAATACAATGAAAGAAAATACATGTACAAAGGCGAGCTTATCTCTGTTATCTTTATTATACTTTATTGCACACTAAAGCCGTATATAGACCCGTTTATTTTGTACACGTATATAGACCCGTTTTTTACTGCTGCTCCGACTCCAAGGTTTGCTGGAAGAAATCTCTTACAGTGATAAGCTCGCCTTTGTACATCTTATTTCTTATGTAATGTCCTATTTAATGTTTCGTGTGCAATAAAGTATAAAGTAAAGTAAAGCCGAAACGCTCGTGGCTTAGGCGAATCGAGTGATTGGAATCAATCACTTGGTTAAGCAACAACAGCCGCGGTCAGGTACGGGATGGGTGAGCGTCCCGTGACTACCACTAGTGGCATTTTTCCGAGCGCTTCTGTGCTTCGCAAGGCACGCTAAGCCGTTGGTGCCGGCTGTCATATAATGTCAGTCGTTAAGCCATGTCAGAGGCCTTATGGGCGGCTTGATAACTTCTGACAGTAAGGCCCGCCACTGTCTTACAATCCTCCACCAACCCGGACTTGGCCCCCGTGGTGAAGTATGGCCTAACCTTCCTGCGATGCAGGAAGAGACTCGTACCCCAGCAGTGGGGACAACAAGGGTTGATAAAGATTGCACACTAAACATTCAATAGGACATAGTATCCTTTGGTCTCCTCCAATTTCTCTAGTTCTTAATTTATGAGGAAAGTAGCCTTTCGTTCTGTCACTCAAATGGACGTCGGAACCAAGCTCATGATTCACTGATAGTAGGAGTTTTATTAACGACTTTATAAAATGCGGTCACAATAAATATCTGTGCACCGGGCTCGATAACGTTGCATCATACTCTGCTATGCTGTGCAACGTAAATAAACCAATTGATCAAAACTCGTTTTAGGTACGAAAGGGCAACCGGGATCGCATTCCATGGAGGTGCACAGATATGGTGACGGTTTTCTATTTTTATGTAGCCTGGAAACTCCCCATAGAAGAAGAAGAAGAAAGACATTTATTATAGAAACAGTGCACACGCCACAGTAACAAACTTAAAACATATTACTAAACATAACTTCACAAAAACCAAAAAGAACAAAGAAAAACGAAAGGTCACGGCGTGTCACTGCTGCTATAAATGGCAACTGACTCAGCAATATGCTGATGGACAAGCCTTCAGCGCTGATTTTCAGTCAGTGCCAGGTTCTAGCCCACGAGCGTCACAGACTGCGGTGCGATATATAAGTAGCAGTGCACAGGTCTTCTCAAAGAGAGAGAGTCAAGGCTTGATCACCGCGGGTTGGCCATTTCAAGCTAAGGTATTTGAACACATCAGAAACTCAAGTTTCCTCGCGATGTTTTCCTTCACGCATAGCGAGTGGATTTTCTCCTTAATCGTTATCAACCCTTGTATGTCCCCACTGCTGGGGCACGGGTCTCTTCCTGCATCGCAGGAAGGTTAGGCCATACTCCACCACGGGGGCCAAGTCCGTGTTGGTGGAGGATTGTAAGACAGTGGCGGGCCTTACTGTCAGAAGTTATCAAGCCGCCCATAAGGCCTCTGACATGGCTTAACGACTGCCATTATATGACAGCCGGCACCAACGGCTTAACGTGCCTTGCGAAGCACGGAAGCGCTCGAAAAAATGCCACTAGAGCGGTAGTCACGGGACGCTCAACCATCCCGTACCTGACCGCGCCTGCTGATGCTTAACCAAGTGATTGATTCCAATCACTCGGTTCGCCTAGGCCACGAGCGCTTCTTCTCCTTAATACAGGGTCAAATTTTTGTTCCTATAGGATTTCTGTCTTTTCAGATGTCCATCGTTCCTGTTCCCTCCACCACCTAAGCGGATGAAACGAAGTGTTACAAGTCTATGGCGAACCGTCTACAGAAAAACTGCTCTCAACTGACTGAAGGACTAAATCATTTGCAGGCACTTACCCGCAGACTCGCACAAGTCCCTGTTGGGTAAAAAATTGCAACCTCAAATGCTCGAGCTGCATTACACTCGCGTGAACTAACATGTAAACACGTTAGAACCTTGTCACATTAACCTCTTCTAGCCTGATGTATGAGAAATTGACTATTTTGACTTTGACAAGGTACTCAAGTGCATATTTGTTAATGCACGTGTCCGTACATTTTAATTCATTTTATAAATGCAGGCATTTGACCGTTATACAAGCAACCGCTAGTGTGTTTTAGTTCTAACAATGCTTTTTGAGCCTCAGTACAGTTGAACTCTAAAATATAAAGTTATAAACATGGAGCCAGGGAAGAAAATTCTTACAAAATATTCGATCCGTTCATTTTGGGAAGTGGAAACTTTTTTGGCGCTCTTTTTCTCAAAATTGAACGAAACCTAATTGGCCCTCACGAAACAGGCTCTGCTTAGTGTGAGAACCAACGCTTAGCTTTTAAAGAAAACCCTGCACTCCTAAAGGTGTAGGAAGTAAGTTTGTAATACATACTCTGGGTTATGTCCTGGAAGTTATTGTAATATTATTAATTAAGTAAGCTTATCTAAATTAGGTTAAAATTATCTTTATCTTTAGTCAGATATACTCTGCTCCGGTCATCATATAAATTTAGAAAATCATATGTCGTTTATTTCTATCGCATGGTCAAAAACACACACTTTTTTCCAAGCAGCAAAGGCAAAACCTGGTGTTACTCTTCCTCTCCAGGATTGAAGTGTGAGTTTATGTTTGTATATAATTATGTATTTATTTTGCCTTGTTGTAGTAACTATAATAAATGTATTAAATAATCACTTGAGATTTAGAACAAGATTTTAATTTCTCCAACAACACCAAACAGAATTCAAAAGTTAATAATTCATCTTTCATTCATTCATTCATTCCATTTAAGAATTATCACATAGGTTGTTTAACAGACAATCAAATTTATGGACAAAATTCGGTGCTTGAATATAAATAACTATCTACGTTTGTATTTTTAGTACCAAAAATATTGTTACATGATTGTACAGAAAGTAATTATTAACAAAGCTTAGGTAATTGCTTATCAGAACATGTGTCAGTGAAAGCAAATATTTTCGACTACATTTTATTATCTTTCGTAAGAATAGACAAAGTTTGCTACCTTGCTGCTGTCATCATATCCGAGAAGATGAAATTTCTTTATCCTGAACGTATAAACATTATTTCACCGGTGTAATTTATTCTCTCTGCCGCACCAACGTTCAAGAAATGTAAACAAAACTTTTCAAATTAGGCACAGTTATATTCTTTTTAATGCACTAACACGTGCTAAGGACAATTTTAAAAACCTATTTGCAAGTGACGCAAATTTCTTCAGCCAGATGTCGCTGCCTGTACCTAATACAGAGAGTATTGTAGAGGTTTGAAATTTCACTGATGCCGATGAGTCGCCCATTAGCTCAGTTGGAAGAGCGCTGGCACGGATAGCCAGAGGTCGCGGGTTCGAATCCCGGCATGGGTGGAATTTTTAGCCTCTAAAGAAAGTTTTAAAATTGTCCTTGGGCACGGTTGTGTACAAATATTTCTTTTTAAAGCTTTTACTTCTTTTTCATCGGTTGAAAAGCGTTGGTGGCCTAGTGGAACCGAGTCTTTGTAATCTATAACTTGGATTCTGCAACAATAGGCGCGGTCAGATACTGGATGTGTGAACATCCCATGACTCCCGTTAGTGGCATTTTTTTTTCGCGAGGCAACGTAAGCCGTTAGTGCCAGCTGTCAAGTAATAGCAGTCGTTAAGCCATGTCAGAGCCTCATGGGCGGCTGGATAGCTTTTGACAGTAAGGCCCGCTACTGTGTTACAATCCTCCACCAACCCGGTCTGGACCCCCGTGGTGAAGTATGGCCTAACCTTTCTGCGATGCAGGAAGTGACCCGCGCCCCAGCAGTGGGGATATACAAGGGTTGATATCGAATTCTTCTTTGTCGGTACACTTTTGACAGTCAGAGAAGAGGCTGATGTCTAACTTAGCTCACTGTTGCACATACGCTTCTTCTCTTTTACGCCAAGCCATCCGGTACTTTGCTAGTCTCGTCCAAAGATTCCCAGGCGCTTTTCGTGGTTGTTGGGCAGATCAGCCTGGTGGGCCTTGTATGACAAATTATAATGGAAGGAATTATAGGACGAGATCCTGATGAACACATTTAATGTAGGCTAATGTTGCGTGTCTCTTAGATGCTGTGGCGCCAGAGCTCGTGTTAGAGCACAAATGTGATTTGGTCTATTAGCTTTTAGAATATACCTCGGGCTCTAAAGTAGGCTTTTTTGCCGGTTTTCGTACTGATGATCGAGTTCTGATTTCGAAATTAAGTGTCATATTAATTTTATTTGCGATATTTCTATTACACGAATATATCCGATAGTAGCCGAGGTATATTCTAAAAGCTAACAGACTATACTTTTCTTTGTACTATACTGGTAACTCTACGTTTATGTTACGCCTGGAGACAAAGCCGTAGAAACGTGAGATTCGATTCTTTACTAGAGTTGACTTTCTTTACTACAAATTCTAAACATTTAATAATTAATACACATGATTATATTCTTTTTAATGCACTAACCCGTGCTAACGACAATTTTAAAAACCTATTTAGAGGCTAAAAAATCCATCTATGCCGGGATTCAAACCCACGACCTCTGACTATCCGTGCCAGCGCTCTTTCTACCTGAGCTAATGGGCGACTCTCCGGCATCAGTGAAATTTCGAACCTCTTTACAATATTCTATGTATTACGTACATTTTTAGGCTATAAATAGGTTTTTAAAATTAATACACAACTTGCCACAGTTGTAAGTCCAGAGTACCATTACCTATCTTGTTTGTTGGCATTCTGAAAAAGCAAACTTTCTTTTCGAGGAAATGTTTGGCAATCAACAACCGAAAGAAAATAAAGTTACATGTATTTGTTTCGCTTTACATAAAATGAGACGAAGAAAAATTAATTTTATACAGTAGAAAACTTGAATCTAGAATGCAGTGTAGTACATTCATCATCGGAGGTACGAAGATTGGAAATTCTATTGGGGAAGTCCTAAGTTATTGCGGCAGGTCACGAGAAATCTTCATAAATTGCTATAAGACCTGAATGGGTAATAGTTTTTCCATGATTCACTGCTTCTTTGTCTCACTATGCCTAGATTTATTTAAACTGATTGCATAATACATTGCAACGTCTACAGCATGGAAGAATTGCCGCCTTTATAGACCTCTCTATCACTGTCTCTATCTTCGTCTGATTGATCTTGACTAGAGACTAATCGACTGCCTCGTTGATTTAGCGGTATCGTATCTGATTACCATGCGGTTGTACTAGGAGGTTGTGGGTCATATTTCCACGGGGGGCTGCAAACACATATCTTCATTTTAAAAAACCTATTTAGAGGCTAATAATTTCACCCTTGCCGGGACTCGAACCCGCGACCTCGTGCTAACCGTGCCAGCGCTCTCCCAACTTAGCTTATGGGCGACTACGGGGATCAGTGAAAGTTCGAACCTCACGGTTAGCCAGAGGTCGCAGGTTCGAGTCCCGGCATGGGTGGAAATTTTAGCCTTTAAATAGGTTTTTAAAATTGTCCTTAGCACGGGTTAGGCATTAAAAAGAATATAAACATATTTCCATGTCATAATGAACTTGTCTGCTTACAATAACATAGGGTGTCCTAGCTTGGGTCTCGAGGTCAAGTGCTCGTGTTGTGTGGAAGCTAATATTATTATTCTTTTTCTTCTTGTTTTTCTCATCCACGTGACATCTACCGACTTTAACACAGCAACTTAAAAAAAAATAATTCAATAAACGAATCTCTAGCCCACTAACCTTGCAGTGCCTTACATTTCTATTTCGCCTCCCAATAAACTCTTTTCATTTGGCACTTACCAAATAAAGAGCGTGTCCATCCCGGTTTATCTCTCAATGGGCCTAAGGAAGGTCCCTGAAGGAAAATCTCAGCCCATTGGCCCTCCCGATTGTCCCGTCGATATCCATACGGAATAATAAGTGAAAAAGGGCCTACTCACTATGTGATTCGACTGTGGGCGATGTTAAGGCGCGCTCAGAACGGAGAATATACCTGGGCGCAGTTTATAAAACTCCAACTAGTTTATTAAGACAATTCAATGCACATAACATACCTAGTTGATATACTTAGAGATTACCTAACGTAAAAATACTTTTAAAGTACAAAAGGTCCACTATTTTGGTTATATTTCTTACTCAAAGATCAGGAGAGCTTCTTTAAATTCATTTGAACATAAACTCAGATTTTTATTGCGTAGTATTCTGACATTTCATAAGTGTTCTTACTACTAAGTGATTGTATTGTGAGAAGTTATTACTATTATAATTTGAATAGTTATCCACCGGAGAAGGGAAACATTTGACCCATTTGAGGGCAATAGGAAATAAAATGCTAGATATTGTTTTATGTTTTACCTACAAAATTCAAGAAATGATAGCGGTCAGAATTCTACGGAATTAAATGTAAGTATAGTAAATTAAAACTGTTTTTATGACTCATCCGGGACCACGGCACCTGAAAAAGTGCCGAAACGTTGGAAAAATTGTAAAAATGTAATAAACGAGCATAAATCCGTGTAAAAACAGTTTTAATTATGTCTACTGCTCGTGTTAACCTTAGAAAGTATAGTAAATTTATTTGAATCTAGAAAGTATTATTGAAATGGAAAGATTCTACGTTTGTATAAATAAGCCATTGTGGATTTGAAAGCCGAACACTGCTAGCTGCGATTAAAACTTATTGGTAAATTTTCAGACTTTTCTTTATCACTGGTCTTTCATTTTAATAAGCCACAAAATGTTATGAAAAGATGAATTGGAGATATTAGTTTCTTTTGCTTCTTTCTCGCTTGCACCTTTAAAGAATTTAAATGACAATGGAAGGGTAAAAATTTTTTAGGTCAAATGTTTAGGTGAGACTAGACTATTTTAAAAACCTATTTCGAGATTAAACTAGACAATTTGCATGAAAATTATAGAAATATTTTTTGTCCTTCTAGGAATAATTACCTACTAAGTGGTTGATTATTGTTCAAAAGTATAACTATTCCCGGCTTTAAATCCGTGTAAAGAGAATTTTAGTGAAATCGAATTTTTATATAAAAACAAAACAAACATTCTTTAAAGGTCCATTCCCGTGACTCATTTTTAGACTAAAATCCTATAATAAAGATTTTTGGCGGAATTTAGCAAAGTAAGACTAAAATCCTTTATTTTACAACGTGGATACTTTTTTCTGTATTTTTTCATTTATTACTTACCTTAATACAAAAGTCCCTCCAGGGGCTGTTTCATAAAACTACAACTCATACTTTATTACCAATAATTTCTATTTGTTAATCTGTAGATTGATCGACTTTGCAATGTACGTCGAATCTGCACAGTACACTTTGCATTGTAATTCTATAAAACAGGTCTTAGTTATCTAAACCAAAGTATAAATTTGGATTAGAACTTAAAATCTAAAATTTAATTTTAGTTCAGAATTCATGCGTTGTTCTCCCACTAACTTATTTAGTTTTAATTTAGTAGACGCGCCCTAAGCCTCGCAAGAGAATATTTCGCCAATCATCTCACTTGCGGCTTGGACTGAAAACGATGGGGGAAATAGAATCGGGACCCTAGGTGCGCCGGTCACGTCTTGTTTAGACAAAGGAATGTGGAGCGGTTTATTTATTGGCCTCAGGGAAAAAATACATAGTGCGGGAAATACAAACAGTGGCGGTATGCCTATCTGTCTTAATAGTACGTGACTGTTTAGGCGTTAGGTTAGGGCTGTTTTTTTAGGTGGGTCATAATTCTATAAGGGTCGGTAAAGCAAGTCATAAAAATATTACAAAATTGTAGTTCTATACCACACCACATCAATCACAAAAAAAACATGGCAGTTCTTATACATTGGCATCTCATTATGTAGAAGCAGACATCTACCGTAATGAGATGTTTAATACAGCGTCCAGTAGCATCTTCACTCACACTAGATGGGTGAAGGGACCACTCCGATGCTGCAGTGCCTGGGACATGGTTTTTGTAGACTTGCCCAGCGTCTATACCATCCTGACAGCTAGACGTCCTAGCCCACGGGAAAGACTAGTCATTACGTGCGGAGCCAACCAAGCCACGGGTTCCTCACGACGTTTTCCTTCACAGTTAGCGTGTGGTATTGCGACTACAAATTCGCAAATGTGCGTAACATCAAAGTTTTCAACATGTACGTATCTCCGTTGATGTAAATAAGATATTTATGATAAATAATTTATAATAAGTGTTTTTCACGTCCTCACAAATGTGTGCTTTAGTCCGGAAAAGAACCCCCGAGTACTTAACGCTGTCAAGAACGAAAGCTACAGTATTTTGGGCATCTGATACTTAAAAAGTAAATGCTCTTGTCTGGAATCAGGCGTTACTTTGTGGAAATCCATAATAGCATTAAACAGTGAAAATTACTTTGCTAAATTCCGCCAAAAAATTGTCGAAATTTAGCAAAGTAATTTTCACTGTTTAAAGTAATTGCTCCTTCAACTTATCGTACGATGTGCGATTCTAGGAAGAACCAGGGACTTGATTCTGTTAAAGCATTACACTTCATTGACAGATAAATGGACGGGTCACTCGATGTGTTTTCTTAAATCATTGGCGCCTAGAAGTTTACGTGTGCGGGCTTAGATTTAAAGCAGCAATGAAATGAAATCTCCACGTTCGAGCAATTGTTATTGTAGGTAAATGCACAATGGAATCCTACTACAATGCATTGTCGGAATCTAGGGCCTGGAGATCTGGGACACCAATGACATCATAGCTACGCAACATACGATAGTAGTATTTCTCAACGATTAGCGATGCTCATTGATATCAACCCTTTGTATGGCCCCACTGCTGGGGCACGGGTCTCTTCCTGCATCATTGGAAGGTTAAGCCATAGTCCACCACGGGAGTCAGGTCTGAGATTGTGGAGCTCAAGCTATGCTCATACATAGTTATATATTATACGGATCTAATCGCGATGGCGTGATGGGGAAAAGGTCTGTACCCAGGAGTGGGCAGAGGCGGTCTGCTCATGATAATGATGAAGAATCGCGATTATTTATTAGGTAAAATAACCTCAAATAGCGTTGTGGACTGAAAGAGGATGTAGTGACTAGAATTGAGAAAGGAATGTTGCGTTGGTTTGGACATGTGGAGAGGATGAAGGAAGAAAGATTGACGAAACAAATATATATTGCGAATGTGAGTGGAAGGGCTGGTAAGGGACGTCCCAGACGGACATACATCGACCAAATAGGAGATATATTAGCAAAGGGAAAGATAAAAAGTACCCGAAACCGGCGTGCGTGCAAACAACGACTTTATGAACGTTGATGAAGCGAAGGTGATCTATCAGGATCGTAGTAAGTGGCAGTCCCTGGTCTCTGCCTACCCCTCTGGGATACAGGCGTCAGGTTATGTATGTAAAATAACCTTAAAATGTGAAAATAACTTTGCTAAATTCCGCCAAAAATTCCACAACCACCATGCGGTTGGTTAATGCACCGCCCTCCCTCCCACTTTTTTAAAGACACGAACACACCGACACCAATACTTGTGTGGCGAAATTTAGCAAAGGAAATATCACATTTTAATGCTATCATGGATTTCCGCAAAGTAACGCCTGATTCCATACGTAATAACCTTAAAACTTAGTTATTTTTGCCTAATAAATAATCCCGATTAGACCCATCTATTATCTGTAATAACTATTCACGACAGTGGTTTCAAAAGTGTACCAGTTTCTCAGTTGTATTGGCTACTTCGAAAAGCAAGATAGCCGATGTGGTTGCCAACCTCCAATAGGAGACAGCACATATAAAGAAGAGTTGTTTTTGTCCACCGACCGTAAAATTATTAATTGTGTTAAGTTTCTCACATTCTCTGAAGCGGAATAGTTTGAACTAAGTAAATCATTAAAATATGCCACGTAACGACATGACCTACTTTCAATCATTTACATAACAGCCGCGGCATTCAATCCACCTAGATTTCAGTGTAAAATTTTTGCGCAATTTTTTTAAGTCGCTTCTCTTTATTAAAAAAACATTTTCTTTATCAAAGACAGATAAGATAAAATATTGTAGGTCTTAAAGTATTGTAGGAAGCGCTCGTGGCCTAGTCAAACCGAGTGATTGGAATTAATCACTTGAGTTAAGCAACAACAGGCGCGGTCAGGTGCTAGGTGGATGGGTGACCGTCCCGTGACTACCGCTAGTGGCATTTTTCCTAGCGCTTCCGTGCTCCGCAAGGCACGTTAAGCCGTTGGTGCCGGCTGTCATGTAATGGCAGTCGTTAGGCCATATCAGAGGCCATATGGGCGGCTTGATAACTTCTGACAGCAAGGCCCGAGAATTGCAGAAACAGTGGTCTTGCAATTCTCCACCAACCCGGATTTGGCTGGCATGGCGGAGTATGGCCTAACCTTCTTGCGATGCAGGAAGAGACCCGTGCCTCAGCAGTGGGGACATACAAGGGTTGATATCGAGGTCTTTTTAAAACATTATTGCTTTATAATGTCTTTAAAGGTAAATTATGCGGTTTCGCAAAACACTGGATGGCAATGTTGGTTGGGGCGCCAAAATTGCTCTAGACTTATCTCAATAATATCACAAGCACCTCGTATTCCCGGAGACACAACTATATTTTCGAAATCCCTCGCCAGTTTGCAAATACCTCAGTTTACACGGTCCGCCTCGCGCGTCCTTTGGGCAATCATGCGCCTCTGCATCACAGAGTGGGGGGCTATTCTGCAGTGGTATTAGCAAGTAGAACGCCGACAGTTCGATGACACCCGAAGGTAGAACAATTGGACATAAAATTCTAAAAAAATGCAAAGTTTAAATTTTTGTACTGTTCGAAAGTCAAAATATTTTTTTATGACATGTATTAGTATATAAGTGTAAGGCATCCGCTGAAAATCTGCGCCGTAGCTCAACCATAAAACGTAACTTCATAGAAATGAGGGTCAATATCCCACCTGCACAACTAACTCACTTCACCGCCATAGCGTTGGAGTAGCTTAAATTACCTGGATACGAATGCGATTGATGTGGATCGAACTCACGTGCGAAAGACGCTAGTGCGGTACGGCACAGCAGAGCGGAGACCTTTGTGGTACATATACGTAATATGTTTTAATATATGAAATTATTTTATTGTAATGTTATGCGCCAAATAAAGATTATTCTATTCTAAAAGTTTTTTAACATTTAATCTGAGGCTGCTTAGCTTCACCAGGGTCAGGGCTATTAACTTAATTTCGAAATCACTTACCTGTTTTTCTTTTGTTGAATTAGTCCAACCAGGTTTCGTCTATTCGAAGAGCTTAATCATGGCGAGAGAGACGAACATAATAATTACCTACTAAGTGGTTGATTATTGTTCAAAAATGTATATTCCCGGCTTTAATTTCGTGTTAATAAAATTTTAGTGAAATCGTTTTTTTTATATTAAAAAAACAAAATTCTTTAAAGGTCCATTCCCGGGACTCATTTTCTGACTAAAATCCTACAATGAAGATTTTTGGCGGAATTTAGCAAAGTAAGACTAAGATCCTCTATTTTACAACGTGGATACTTTTTTTTGTGTCTTTTCTTCATTTTTTACTTACCTTAATACAAAAGTCCCTCCAGGGACTGTTTACCGCAGTATACGCTAAAATGGCAGGATTGAACCATTGTAGCGTATACTTAGGGAGCCCATTTTTCAATAGTGCATTTCCTTCGATATAATTGTGACATTTTAGAGAATGTTTCCGGAATAGGACCCCAGCAGCTGTCAATTCGTTATTTTTACTCTTGCATTGTAGATCGTGCTGAATTCAGTCATCCCTGTGTAAACTTGCAGACTTTCTCTGCATGCTTTTGGTTAGGTACTATATAAAAGAATTTTCGTTCAGTCGTTTCTTTTAGGAGGCATATTCAGATTCTTGGTTACCTACGTCACATTAGATAAACTCACGCCTGTATCCTGGAGGGGTAGGCAGAGACTAGCACTTGCCACGATCTTGACAGACCTCTATTGCTTCATTAACATTCATTAGTCGTTGTTTGTTTACTTCCGTTCCGGTACTTTTTATTCTCTTCTTCTTGTGCCATCTATCATTGTGGCCACTGTTACCTTGAATTGGCGGCTTGGAACAAATTGTTTGCAAATTGGTGCCCGTGTGACACCATTCAATTAAGTTTTGACAGCCAGTGAGTTCTTCCACGGCCTGGTCTTCTGCGGCCTTATAAGTATTTTTCCTAGCAGGATCAATTGCAGGAAATCGTATTTATTACGTTTTATCTTGACCTTTGCTAATACATTCCATATTTGTTTGAGGTAGGTATGGCTTAATGTTATTACATGATTTTAACGCATAAAGCCTACATGCAGGACAGGAAGAGGGACTTCTATCATAGAAAAAAAAATACCCAGCATCCCCTTTACGGATCAGCGGTGAATTACCTCAGACACAATTTCACATAATATAATCACCTTCCTGGAAGAAATTAGTTTTCAATGCACAAAATATTGTTACTATTTTGCGCTTCCTAGTAACAACAACGATTTGCACATTTAAAACGGATTGTTTATTAATATTTTTCGATAGTTTTTCTTTCTTTTAGATCGTAAAGTTTGGTTAGTGATTAGACACTTTTGGCATTAATACATAATAATAATATAATTAATAGGCAAGCATACGGTACTTGACAGCATACTGTACCGTGCCTGTAGCTAGTTCGCCTAAGCTGCGGTAAACCACGATAAGAAATAGGAATCTGTGGTTGAGGCTCTATGGTCCCCTAGGAGTTAAAGGACCGAAGAAGAACCATACTGTACCTTTTATCTGGAAATATTATAACAAGACGCAGTTTGTGAGCTGTAAATGAAGCTAATCCCAAGGTATGACTTATTGAAATGACCTGCGGCAATCATCTATTTTAATAACCGTTTCTCACGTGCTACGGTCCCTCGCTTAAGGTCCTGATTCACTGTATCCTGTTAGGCAAGAATAGGTGGGAAATTATCACTGTGAGAAAAAACCTAAAGATCTTGTTCAATGTTTCCTATTAAGCAAGAATGGCGAAGAACTATGTCTCTCTTAGAAAATTTCTAACTATTACCTACGAAAAAAGGTTGAAACCAATCCCATTCTGAGAGAAGTTAGTTGGCGAACCGATCCCAGATTGGTACAGTGAAATTGATAAGACAGACAGACCTTTGAGAAATACACAGATAATGCATAACACAAACCAATAGTTGAATGAATACCATATAATAATAAATTAATATTTAAAAAAATACAATTTATACTTCACTATTATTTACAAGGGATTTCTTACTGAAATAAATAATGTTAAAAAATAAATAAATTTAAGGACTTAATTTGTAAAAATGTCGTCAGTCTGGTGTCTGAAATCTGGGTGTATTTGCATGCTTGTAATGTCCTTGGCAAAACCGTTAGTTTAGTTTATTAAAACACATTATGATTGGATTAATTATCTACGTAATTTCCATTTGTATTATAATGTGTTTGTCCTTTGCTCTATACTGAATAGAATTGCTAATCCCAAATATGGATAAATACACAGATAGACATGCGTTATGCAAGTTTGGGATCAGAAGTCCTATTCAGTAACAGTCAACTCTTTCAACATTTTGACGATTCCAAAGTGTCAATTTACATATTTAATTGACAGTTCAGATTAAGTCAAATTGGACATCGCCATAAAGTGGAGAAGGGACGCTGTTATGCCCCAAAACAAGTCACTGCCTACTGCGAAAGTTATTTTATTCTTATTTTTTTATGTTATTATCTAACAACGGACTTTCTCGCCCCAGTTCATACTAGCTATGTCTCTTTTAGAACTCCCGTTGACATAACGGAAGCGACAATTTGCATCAAACCCCAGCCAACCATAGAGCGACTTCAAGAAAATTTAATAAAAGGGTCTAACTGTCAAATAACGTAAGTGATTGGAAATCTTCCTCGATCCCTCCCATATCATAAAACTGCACAGGAATTTCAATTTTAATCCATCGACGGAAGCAATGTACGCTGACCACTTAGATTTATGCAGTACTTAGCGACGACAGTTAGGAACGCCTTCATGCGTTAATTTAAGACCTGGAACCAGCAGTAACTATTCTGCAGCTGCATTTTACAGCTGTTATGTTTTGCATACAGATTTCAAATGCTACTGACGCTGACCGCACATTAGACTTTGCTTTCTAAGTTTGTAACATTTGCAAAATTGTAGTAGCAATACTTCTCGCTATGGGAGGGAAAATATAGTAAGGAAACCTGTGGTTGAGGTCTTCACATTCCTTAGTGCTTGAGATAGCCAATCCGCGGTGGGTACGCATGGTGATTAAGCACATACTGTCTCACTCTGAGAGAACGCTTGTACCCTATAGATGGATGTATGAAGGCTGCTTTTTACGGTCACGTAGGGATATCTTAAGTTAGGTATATCTTCGCCGGTTGTCTGTACGATTCGAGTTTTTTTTGTCCATTTTTTCTCCAAAATGATCTAGATTTTGAAATGGACACCTAGTTTGAATTGTAACGTTTATTATGCCGCAGTTTCTGCGCTTCTTTGAATAAAACTTTTAATATCAATGTTATTTGGTGTTGACTGGTAGCAATTGGTTGGCAAGCTTTGGATTACTAACCCGTTGGTAATTACAAGCTTTTAGTTTCTAGTACCCAAACCATGATTTCTAAAACTGTAAATCTATTATAGTTTTGTAATACTTCTTCTTCTTATTCTTCAGACTATATTATGTAGTCCACTGCTGGATATAGCCCTCCCCTAATGAGCGCCATAGCTTTGTAATACGTTTTGTTCAAAAAGTGAAGTGAGCAGCCAGTGTCGGCACCCGCCCCACCTATCTCGGCGCGGGCGCGCCGCGCGCTTGCCCGTAGTGTGAGACAAGCAACCGACGACGCGAGCTCCGTCTCTGCTCACCATGATTAAGCTCTGCGAATCGGAGCGAAACCTGGTCGGACTTTTCCGATATAACAACACCCGTAAGTAAATCCGGACTAAAAGTCTACAAAAAGTGAACATCATCTTAACAACTGTGACGACTATTTTTAGAATCTACAGCCTAGAAGCTAGGATCAAATTTGGAAATCACCTTATTTCCACTAAAACTGTCGTTTTCGGCAAAAATGCTTTAAGGTTCTACATTCTTGATCCTACTTTATTGTAACTAGGTTCTTCATTTTTTAAGAGTTACGATGTTCACATCTTTCAAAGACGCGTTATCGAAATCAACCCTTGTATGTCCCCACTGCTGGGGCACGGATCTCATCCTGCATCGCAGTTAGCCTTTAGCCCATACTCAACCACGGGGGCCAAGTCCGGGTTGGTGGAGGATTGTAAGACAGTGGCGGGCCTTACTGTCAGAAGTTATCAAGCCGCCCATAAAGCCACTGTCATGGCTTAAAGACTGCCATTACATGACAGCCGGCAATAACGGCTTAGCGTGTCTTGAGAAGCACGGAAGCGCTCGGAAAAATGCCACTAGCATTATTCACGGGACGGTCGCCCATCCTGCATCTGACCTCGCCTTCTTCTTCTTCAGGCTAAATTATGTAGTCCACTGCTGGACATAGCCCTCCCCTAATGAGCGCCATAGCGCCTTGTTTTCAGCTTGCCGCATCCAGCATCTGCCGGCAGTTTTTCGCAGATCGTCATCCCACCTGGTCGGAGAGCGTCCTACACTACGTTTGCCGATTCGCGGTCTCCACTCAAGAACTCGTTTACTCCAACGGTTGACCGCGCCTGTTGTTACTTAATTCAATTGGTTGATTCCAATCACTCGAATCGACTAGGCTACGAGCGCTTCAAGACGCGTGATAAAAGAAGATAGTTGTTCATTAGTGGCGCTAGCTTACCGGGTAGCCGATTATTCACGGTTTCGATTATCTTACGTTATTTCCCTTTTAAAATAGCTTTTCAAATACACAAAGCTTGACTAGTAAGCTTTTGAGGAAATCATGTATTCAATCAACTTTGTAGACAAGGCAGAGTGTAGCGGAGTACTTATGTAATTAAATTAATTCACTTTCCATATCACAACACGAACAATAGACAGATCTTTGGTTAGCGCGACGCAAAATTGTCACTATATCGTAGAGTTAATAAAGTACCAGACGGGCACCGAAGCGGAAAGAAATAGGATTTTTGTTTATTTTTTTCCATATCTAGATCTTGTTTGAAATGTATACTTTTATTTTTATTTTATTTATTCAACAGAAATACACAGCAATACAATGAAAATAAACAATAGGTACTTAATAATTTGTACATGCAGCTAATGATGGATTTTACTATGTAGTTCAGAAAAATATATTTTATTCTAATTCTAAAACTCCTATTTTAATTCATCTAAGTACATCAATATCATTACGATGCCCATGCCCAACAGTGGACAGTCTGTATTTAGCTTGTAACATTCGTTAAGTCACAGTTTCTGAGGTCGTAGCGATGACGATGAAACTGTGGCTTAACGATGAACTGTTTTTGATTAAATTTGGTCTGTATATACTTTTTAAGTGTCAAAGTTTACTAGACTAATGTTAAACTTAGACGGTATATGTACTGGGCAAAAACAATATCCCAGGCACTGCATCCACCAAGTGGTTCCCTTCACCCATTTAGAGGGAGTAAAGGTGCCACTGGACGGTGGATAAATCATCTCATAATGTAGATGCAAAGGCTTAAGTAGAATAAATCTTAAAATATAATAAAAAGAATAAATCTTGACATTTAACTTATTTAAATTAATAAATGTTCATGTCAACTTACATTTTAGTTTTAATCTAAGATTGTTTGTAAACATTATGCGCCCAGTCAAAACATAAACTAATCTCGGATGACCAACACAACACAGGCTACTTATAGTCTGTTAGTTTTTAGAAAATACATCGGCTACTATCGGATAGAATCGGATATACTTGTGTAACAGAAATATCGAAATTAATATGACACTTAATTTCGAAATCAGAACTCGATCATCAGTACGAAAACTGACGAAAATTGGCAAAACCCGTAGCCTACTTTAGAGCCCGAGGTATATTCTATAAGCTAACAGACCATACTTAATGTGAAGGCTAATGTTAAAATTCACAACTGTGTACTATGTAATAAAAACTATTAAAATATTATTGAGCAAGCGATTCACAAGAACGACCAGGTCTAGTACACTATATACCTATGGTTTCTACCTGCACACAAAATAGCGAAGGAAATTCAAATTATTCTCGCTTCCACTTGAATACAAGTTTGTTAAGGCAAACACAGACGTAGAAACGTGGAGGTATTCACTGAGATCTTTCTGAAATAATTACGTGGCCTAGTCGAACCGAATGGTTGAAATCAATCGCTTGAGTTAAGCAACATCAGGAGCGGTCAGGTGCAGGATGGGTGACCATCTCGTGGATACCGCTAGAGGCATTTTTCCTAGCGCTTCTGTGCTTCGGAAGGTACGTTAAGCCGTTGGTGTCGGCTGTCATGTAATGGCAGTAGTTCGTTAAGTCACGTCAGAAGCCTTATGGGCGGCTCGATAACTTCCGACAATAAGGCCTGCCGCTGTTTTACAATTCTCCACCAACCTGGACTTGACCCTCGTGGTGGAGTATGGCCTAACCTTCTTGCGATGCAGGAAGAGACCCGTGCCCCAACAGTGGGGACATACAAGGGTTGATATCAATTCTTGTTCTACTTTTATTAATTTCAAATTTACTTATTACTTTAATTTAAAATTTGTTTTGATTTTGGACTGAATTAAATAATTCTTTATTTGTACAAACAGAGGCGAGTTTAATGCCTACTAATAAGTATTTTCTTTCAGCTAACCTTGGGTTATGTGGATAATGGAAGGAGGTAGTGCCATAAAAGATTTATTGCGAACAGAAAAAACAGTGCATTGCATTGTATATTTATTACCTTTTGTTACTATATAAAAAAGTTCGTTCACTTCTTATAGATAGATAGATACAGAACACTTTATTGCACAACCAGAAAAATATTACAACCGTGATTCTTAAATCTAAGTAATGTTCTACAATTGGCGGTCTTATCGCTAAGAGTGGAACGTTTTATAACTTTAATAATTAATAAATAAATAAACTCTGGAACGACTTTAGGTGTGGTTTTATTTGTAGAATTGTAGTAATATTAACAGAAAACTGGATAAAAACGGATAAACGGAGAAGCAGGTAAAAAGTCAGATCTGGTCAAAGCGTAAAGTAGTAGTCGTGAAAAATGAGGGAAATCGAAGAATGTGTGACGTACATAATTTAAATATTTGAAAATGATAGATGGAAAAAGAAATAAAAATGGTGTAAAGAGGTTTGCACCGTTACAAGAGCAATCTCTTCCAGACAACCTTTGGATGGAGTGAATTGCACGAAGAATATAGTCGGCACGTGGTGCATTGCATGTACATAAATAATTAAATCGAAAATATATTGATAACAAACAGCAAAAGATTGCGAGAATGTAATTACTTATAATGTACATATATTTAAAAAATAATATACCTATGTATATTATTTTTTAAATATATGTACATTATAAGATATCTGAAAAATATAGGTATATATTTTTTTTTATTATTATTATTTTCATCGCAATGTCGCCACGAGTAGTGTGAACGTAAAAATATGTCGTGACAGAACGTGGGGAGACGCAACTTCAAACTCATTCCAGGTGGAATAGAATGCCCGATATTATAATCTGCCCGCCAGTGAATATACCTGGTAAATCCTACCTTCGTTCAAATGTTTAATCAGAGAGTGTACTCATTATACATTCAGGGCGTAGAGTAAGCGAATGCTTATCAATATTGGTTTTATGAAATCAAAGCACACAATTTAATGGCGAAATTAGAATCGAAATGGATTCTAGGCACGGACGGAGTCGGCTCTCTATTGATTCGCTTGTGATTGGCAATTTTTCATGGCGTTTTTTTGTGGTAGGTTCGGGGGAGCGATGGTCTTCGCCTGTTCTATTGATTCAACTGTTATTTTTGTTCTTAAAGCTCTCAGGTTGGATTCGTTGACTGTTTTTCTCACTTTTAAAGCTTACGTGGAATACGTCGCACTCGTGTAACTTGTAAGTTATGAAGTATTAAGATTGTCAAATCGAATTGCTCGTAGCCCCGGATGCCTGAGTGATCACGAAGGTTAAGTAACGTAGGGCGCGTTTAGTACATGGATGGGTGACCGGCTATGACTAACGTTAGTGGCATTTTTCCGAGCGGCTCCGTGCTTCGCAAGGCACGTTAAGCAGTTGGTGTCATCTGCCGTCGATAGAAGGCAGTTGTTAAGTCAAGTCACAGGCCTTAGGGCGGCTTGAAAATTTCTGACTGTAAGACCAGCCACTAGTCTTGCAAGCCTACACCAATCCGGAATTGGCACCCGTGGTAAAGTATGGCCTATACCTTTATCAGGGAAGAGACCCGTGCCACTTGGTGGGGACAATGGGTTTATCGTAATGATGAAGGTTGTCAAAAATCTTTGTTTCCAATAAGTAATTTAAGATTTATGAAGTAAAGGGCAACCATTAATATCGGCGATCAAGCGATTGCCTCGCTTGTCTATTTTATTTTATTTTATTTTTATGTAAGGTGAAGAAACAGATACAAGTACAGATAAAATTAAAGTCTAGCCGTTAAAGAGCTTGGCTACCAAGACAGAGGTCGTGAATTTGATTCCCAACTGGCCGCCGTACTTTTCTACAAGTGGTCTCAGTCTGGGTGTATTTTCATGTTTGTGACGTCCTTGACTGGTTACAATAGTACAGAGTATCCTAGTTTGGGACCAGGTTATTATTATTAAAACAGAAAACCTAGCAACGATAACTTTTAATGTATAGGTACATGGTGTGGAGACGAGAAGTGAGACGGAATCCTAAATTGCATAATAGAAATATTTTTTCGCCAAACCCATAATATACCATGAGTTTTGGATGGTTTGAATGCCATAACCAAATGATAGCGCTTAGTATACTTATTTGGTTTTTCAAAAAGATACTTACAAAAATATTTCGACACAAATTATAATCTATGTGAACCATTTGTACCCATATGAAGCAGTGTGTGCATGCCACGTGTCCGCATTGTGTTGTCCAATACAGTAGCTGATTAGCTGTATTAATATGAAATAATTTTTTGACGTCTATTCACATAACATTGGCTTTCAAATTTCAACCTTAATAATAATAGTATTATTACATACATAAGTAATATTTTGTACACCTCGACCAAATCGGGGATGTATTAGCTAAGGACAAGATATAAAGATCCGACTCGGCGTGCCTGCATACAACGACTAATGAATGACGATGAAGCACAAGAGATCTGTTAGGATCGGAGCAGGTGGTATACCCTGATCTCCGCCTACTCCGGGATGAAGGCGTGAGTTTATGATATGTTACGTTACATTACGTCACGTCACGTTACATCACGTCACGTCCGCCACGTCATTTCACGTCAAGTTACGTCACGTCACGTCCGCTACGTCTCGTCAAGTCACGTCACGTCGCGTCACGTGACCTCACGTCAAGTGACGTAGCATCACGTGACCTCACGTCACGTCACGCCACGCCACATCATTTCAAGTCACGCCACGTGACGTCACGCCACGTCACGTCACACCACGTCACGTCACGTTACTTCACGTCACGTCATGTCATGATGTTAATTTTGAACCCTCGATGAGAGAGTAGCCAGATTTTTATCGAGTAGGAACTCCTTTACATACGTAATATTATTATGAAGACGAATACGACTCGCTTTATTGAACTAGCCAAGTAAGCATTTTGAGAATTTCTCCATTGCACTCGTATGAACGAGCAATGTTTAATAAAGACCGAAGGAACGTGTGCGATGACATAAAGAGTGTTTTTATTCCCTTTAGTGGGCACTTATGGCGCGCTGAATAAGGTAATTTGATACGTGATTCTATGTGTTAATACCTATTCAGTGATATTGAGACGACCCGTTCAGGAAGAAAATCCTTAGCAAAACTTTGGGTGACAGTTCGTAAAATCACTCAGGATGTATTCATCTATTGTGGGAGGCCTACATCTAAACTTAGTCCTTCCACTAGCCACGCCTCTTCTTTCTGTTCCCAGCCATCCTGGTCCAACAAACAACCAGTCATCTACTTAGAGCTGGGGCGCGTTCTACGCTGCATTTGCATTTGCATTTGACAGATGCTGGATGCGGCAAGTTGAAGACCGGGCGCTATGGCGCTCAGTAGAGAGAGAGAGAGAGAGACATTTATTTGAAGCCACAAAGATACAATACACATAACACAATGTAACACGATATTAAAATAATACAGACAAATAAGAAAAGAAAGAACAAAGAAAAATATTATAAAACAAAGAATACGATATAAAACAAACATTTACAATTTAGAAGGGCATTGTATCTCCGCAGCCACAATCAGGTAGCTGACTCAGCATTTGCTGCAGGCTAGGCCTGCAACACTGATTTTCAGTCAGCACCTATTCTTTAATTTATACATACATTAAGTATAGAATATACCTACATACAGATCTTACATAAAATAATATTTATAAAACAATGTCAATAGAATAGAATATGCTGTGAAATATACTAAATATAGAATATCTAAGTAACAATGCACATTATATGATAATAATATGTAGCAATAAATAATTATAAGCAAAGAAATAACAAATAAGTACATAATGGAATTATTAAAACGGGTTTAATAGGTTTTTAAATTATTAAAACAGCTCAATAAAATAAAAACTTCCTCGAAACGCTGCGTAGTAGGGGAGGGCTTTGTTTAGCAGTGGACTATTATGGCCTGATGACGACTCGAGAAACTTTGCACGCCATGGTCAATCTATTCTTCGGCGGATATGATTAGCTCACTGCCAGTTCGACCGGAAATTCCTGATGATTTTATTCACTGCGTTATCAAATGGTGAGACGTTTATCTATAAAGGTGTCGTTTCACCATTTGATGGTGAAACGCCACCTTTATAGATAAATTAATAAAGTCGTAACATCAGGATATCCAACGGTACAACTTATTTATGTTCTCTGATAGTGAGTTTAATGTAGGAAACCTAAACCTTTCTTTCTTTTCCAGCATAAGATATCTACTATTCCTTTTATGTAATCTATCGTTCCCTTATATAACTCGTGATCGCTTCAGTATCGTGTCGTATCGTGTCGCGTCGCGTCGCATCGCATCGCTCCGCACCGCACCGCACCGCACCGTACCGTACTGTATTGTACGTTGCGGGTCTCGATGCGAGTCACTGGACCAGGCTCTTGCTGAGAATGCTCAGTGCTGTGGGAAATAAACCTGCTGCAATTTCTGAGCCTGAGGCCGTTTTACCGCCGCATGGACATGGCTCGTAGGCCGCACAATAAGTTTTGCGTAACTTAAAAAAACAACATGATATAAAGTTAGAATATTGTCGGGGCTTAATCGCGGAGTAATTTATAACCAAATAACCAACCAATATAACCAAAATATTACGTTTAATGCTTTTCAAAATAAAAACGTGCTGATTGAACGCTATCACTGCCTCTTCGGAGTTGGTAAAAGTGAAACCTCTCATTAAATCTTTGATTTTGGGGAAAATACAGAAATCGCAGGGTGTTTGTTTTAATTGGATGTTTGATTGCTGTGGATTTCTGTTGAATAAATAAAACAAAAAAGTTCTATTACTTTTCCAATTCTTATTTCCAATATTAAATCCACAGAAAAATAATTAAAATAAACAATATGATATAACGGTACTCATTTATTTATTGCACGTCATGGTACTATTACCATGACGTGCAATAAATAAATAAGTACCGATATACCATTAAATGGACATGATTTTATTCACACAGCTTTTACGTATCAAAAAATAACTAACAACAACATCACTTCTGTGCACCTGAAAAATCTTATTTACATGCAAAAATTTTCTTACAAGAATCGAGCTCCGAGATCTGTCGAACTTCCCCATTAATTACTGAAATTTGTAGACAACCTAATTTTACAACTTCTAATTAATTCCCCCTAAAATCACTCAAACCGACCGTCATTTCGCAAATGAC
Source organism: Yponomeuta sedellus (assembly GCA_934045075.1). NCBI lineage: Eukaryota > Metazoa > Arthropoda > Insecta > Lepidoptera > Yponomeutidae > Yponomeuta > Yponomeuta sedellus. The sequence continues at coordinate 9,887,807 of OW203745.1, forward strand.
TGCCTAATGCCTCTCCCCTAATGAATAAGTAACATCAAACGTCTTTCTTGTAACCCCTCATACTTGGTTTTCGCTGAAGTTTGTATTGAATTCGACTCCAAGTACCGGGACATCCGTGTTCGGTACATTACACTCGGGGACAGCGCGGTAAGTGATGCCGCGTTTACATCAGGAGAGTTGCTTGCTTTAAGGTGGGTAGTTATATTTTCTACACAACAAACATATCAACCCTTCGTATGTCCCCACTGCGGGCGCGGGTCTCTTACTGCATCGCAGAAAGGTGAGGCCATACTCTACTACGAGTGCAAAGTCCGGGTCGGTGGAGGATTATAAGACAGTGACAGGCCTAACTGTCACAGGTTATCAAGTCGCCCATAAGGCTTTTGACATGGCTTAACGACTGCTAGTGCATGGCAGCCAACGGTTAGCGTGCCTTGTGAAACACGGAAGCGCTCGGAAAAAATGCCTCTAGCGATAGCCACGGGATGGTCAGGATGGCACCGGACCGCTCCTGTTGTTGCTTAACCCAAGTGATTGATTCCAAGCACTCGGTCCCACTAGGCCGCGATCGCTTCGTATATAACAATATTATATTTTTATTCATTGTTGTGATTTAAGTTCAATGTTTGAGAATTGTATGTTTATTTCTTGTTATGATTTAAGGTTGAATGTGAATTAAGTATTAAAGTTTTATGCACCTCTGGGTGTGTCTCAAAAAGCCAATAATTTTTTTACCTATAGATCTATGTGTGAACAACTTGCCCTGCGCCACGATTCTGTTATAGCATTATAGTACGTAGCCGTGCCATGCTTCGCAAGGCACGTTAAGCCGTTGGTGCCCACTGTCATGTAATGGCAGTCGTTAAGCCATGTCAGAGGCCTTATAGGCGGCTTGATAACTTCTGACAATAAGGCCCGCTACTGTCTTACGGTCCTCCACCAACCCAGACTTGGCCCCCGTGGTGGAGTATGGCCTAACCTTCCTGCGATGCAGGAAGAGACCCGTGCCCCAGCAGTGGGGACATACAAGGGTTGATAACGATAACGATTATAGTACAACGATTATAGTAAGGCGCTCCCCTTCCTCAGCTGTCTTTAAAAGCAAAGTTAAGGAGTTTTATCTGTCCCTGCAAGTTTAGTATTCGTGCATTGTCCTTTTCATTTTGTCTTTTCCGTATGTCTCCATATAGGTACACAATATTGTATTTATTTCCTCGACGTGTAGATTGTTATTATAACGTATTTATGTAAGTTTATCATTACTATGTGTGTAACTGTTTATGTAGGTATATTGTTATTTATATAAGTAGTGTATTAATATATTCATATTTGCACCGGCTACCCGTCTCTTATTTCCTTCAGCAACTTTTCGTCGTAAGGTTGTCTGGAAGAAATTGCTTTTAGCAATAAGGCCGCCAATTGTACTTTGTATCTTTACATGTTTTATAATATCTGCTATGGTGTACAATAAAGAATATTCTTATCTTACAAAGACAGATACACTGTCGGGTCACGTGACGTGTTTTTTTTCATACTATTGACGACTAGAAAGCTTGATACGAAATTTTGAAAGCGAAGGAAAACATCGTAAGTAAACCCGAGTTTCTGAGGTGTTCAACTACCAACAACTAAACCGTGGTGGGCGCGCATGCTTACTAAGCCCCTCTCTCTAAGAGAAAGTATACTCTCTCTTTCTAAGAGAAAGCCTGTGCGCTATAATCCGACGTATATAAGCTACAAAAAAAAATAGTTACTACAAAGCAGAAATGCTGTGAAACAGTACAAAAAAAACGAATAGAAAAGGTATAAGGCGATAGAGTTGTTGAAGAAAGAGGACATAAGTTCCGTTTAGAAGTTTTCCAGGTTATTTTTGAAGCCCCGAACAGACCAAGACTGTACAGTTTTGTATAACAAAATACTCAGTCGATGTTGTAACACTAACCTCTTGAGGTGCTCTGCCTGAGGGGCTAGGTTTCTGCGCGACCCGGTGAAATACTACCCGGGTTGGCGCTTTCAAGGATGCCTATGGGGACTACTCACAAATGACTACGCTTGGATTCCAAAAACCGACACCATTTAATATACACAGACCTAATATTTACATAACTAATCCTACACACTCAAATTGTCTCTCACTTAACCTACCACTGGTTTTAACCATTGTCCCTGTATTATCACTGTCTTTGTTACACACCGACACTCACACAACTTAACTACTGATGGACACTAGGGGCGACTTGCTCACTATTATTAACTGTTGTACTTATTCCCGGTGAGAGGTACCTACGACTCTCAATGATCCTGGAGTGGCCGATATCGGGATCCCCAACATACCGCTCTCAGGATTCCCTATTATCTGGGGTGGCCACCATCGGGAACCCCAACGTGCCAGCACCCAGAGGCTAAGGTGGGCACACGAGATGTCCTAGGCCGGCTAATATCGGCGAACCAACATGCCATGCCCTAGGACATCTCGTGAGTGGCATCGGCTGACCTCGGATGGGCCCACAGAGGCGGACCACTGTACCGCTTCCGGCGATCAGCCGATGTGCCCTCACTTGCTCCTCAACCCTCTACAGATCGGGATCCCCTCCGACTGTCCTGAAACCCTACCGGGACTCCCACAGCGAACCAGAAACCCCTTAAATTGACACCGGGACCGGACCTACGGTGAACGTCTTTACTGGTAGTGGGAGCCGCTCGACTGAGCTAGCGCTGCGCCTTTTATATTCGCGTCGCCGCCGTGCCGCGCCTCCCGCCAGTCCTTGCTGGCGTCACTGCATGCGGCGCCCCGCGCCGCGGGCCGCGCTCCGCTGGCGCCTTGTCACGCCGTGCCTGCGTGGTGCTTGTGGTGTGGCTGGTGACGTGGTCAGCTACGTCACAATGTTTTAAACTTTTACCAGTTTTATTCTTTGACGCAGAACTGCTTTTGAGGTATTTTCTTTACGATCAACTTTCGAAGCCAAAAGCCGAAGCTTTGCTCGTCTTAAATTTTTAACCAACTTCATGAAGGAGGAGTTGTTTAATTTGACGCGTGAATTTTGAATTTTTGTTGTTATGCTGTCTTTTCATAACTATCAAAGGAGATGGATACACTTTCATACATTCTTGGGCCTAGGTGTAAAAAGGTGAAAGAGATGTCAATTTAGAGCTTATATATCAGCAAACCATCTCGGAACATTCTGCGGATTTTGGCAATCTGAGAGCAGAGTTATAAGAGATTTAGTAAAAGTGAGGCTTTGCAACAAGCTGACAATGAAACTTATACTAAACTTATCCGTGTCCGTACAAGTTAAGCAAGATCGTAAGTCTGCAGAAAGAAAGCACTGGTCGGAGAATAAAATTATAATAACAAAAACAACAGGAAACACATTCAAAACGCACTAAACGATACGAGAAGAGAAGACGAGTGATCATAGATTGAGTCAGGGAGCTGTCACGCCAGTCACTGTTAGCACAGACAAAGGATGTTTTTCTTCGCACAGACACAGATTAAAAATACAGTTGACAAACTGTATTTTTATATTTGTGCCTTTCGGAGACGAGACTCTGGGGCCATGGGGTCCGGAGGCGAGACTCCTCTTTAAGGAGATCTCGTCGCGCCTAGTCGACGCTTCAGGAGACCCGAGGGCTGGTGCTTACTTTGGCCAAAGAATAAGCCTAGCCATACAGCGAGGCAATGCCGCCAGCCTTCTTGGTACTCTGCCGCCCGACAGCGATCTGGCTCAAATATTTTATTTAAATTAGAATGTTTTAGGTTTAGTTCCATTTTTATCATTAATTATTATTATTATAAATATTTAAGCTATCATAATGTTTGTATAATATATAATATGTCCATTCAAAAAAAAAAGTTGACGAACACGGGTAATAAATCGATCCGTAAACGAGAATCAATTTAAAGATTTATTTTCATCAAGTTAATATTTGCATTTTTTCAAACACTTGACATTAAGTATATTATAATGTATTTATTTAATTTGATTAAATGAATCATCTGGTGCAGGTGTTCTTTATTTAATACATGCAGACTAGTCGATTAAAGTAATCGGTAGGTATCCTATTTTATTACGGCTATAAACTTATTTTTAAGATTTCTCCTTTTCCAGATTGTGAATTGAGCTCATTTTTTATATTTTAAAATAGAAAAATACAACGCTTTTTTTTAAACCACATCTCAACTAATTACAATCGGGCCAAAAATCCCCGTCTCCTTTGAGTAATTTTTTTTTTGGACTTAAACTCATTAGTCTAGGCCACATTTCCATAGCACTAGGTAAGCGTTATAATAATCTCACGTGGTAATATTGTGATATCTCTATGTTGTTTAATGTAACTGGTGGATATATATTTTCCGAAGCGCTTGTGGCTAGTCGAACCGAGTGATTGGAATCAATCATTTGAGTTAAGCAACAACAGGCGCAGTTAGGCACAGAAAGGGTGACCGTCCCGTGACTACCGGTAGTGGCATTTTTTCCGAGCGCTTCCTTGGTTTAACCGTAAGACAGATTAACCGTTTGGCTGTCATAAAATGGCAGTCATTAAGACATGTCAGAGACATAATTTCTGATAAAGTAAAAAGTGGCGGTAAAGCCCGCCACTGTCTTACAATCATCTACTTCTTAAGCCATTAAGCATATTGAAGCCATTGGTGGGTCGAAATGATTCGCTAGGATATATTATAACTTCCACATGCCACCATCACTCGCCTAGGTCCCAAACTAGGACCTGTGCTGGTAAACAAGCAAGGACATCACACGCATGGGAACACATCAAGACTGAGGCTAATATATATAAATGTCAGCGGCCCCTAGTGGTAATCGAACTGTTAGACCAATAAAGCAGTCGAAACTTGTGACTCTCTAGGAAGACTATTCATACCCATAAATAAGTAAAGACGTCTGTATGATACCAATCCTTTGTTTATCCCTACTGCTGGGGCACGGGTCTCTTCCTGCATTGTAGCAAGGTTAGGCCGTACTCCACCACGGGGCCAAGTCCGGGTTGGTGGAGGATTGTAAGACAGTGGCGGGCCCTACTATCCGAAGTTATTAAGCCACCCTTAAGGCCTCAGACATTGCTTAAAGACTGTCTTGCGAAGCACGAAAATGCCACTAACGGTAGTCACCGTATGTTCACCGATCCAGCACTTGACCGCGTTAGGTTAGTTTTTGCCTAACCTTAGTGATTGATTCCAATCACTCGGGTTCACTACTCCAGGAGCACTTCTGTCTGCACTTTAACATAAATCTATAACAGCAAATCTATATCTATTTGCAGTACCAGGATATGTTGCCGGCGACTTTACAACATAAATGTAAAGGTTGACTCACTGTTGACTGTACAGGGCTACCCTAATGTTGGAAAGATAAAGAGTAGGTAATATTGTTTACTTTGGTGTTTGTTTTTCACAAAACTCATGTTTGAGGTTTACGTTCGTTGAAATAAATAACTTCTACACCACACAATACCTTACTCTGGGTCTGGACTAGGTCACCAGGCAAGGACCTCACAAATATGTTGATACTCCCAAACTTAGGCCATTTGTACGAGTCAATAACGGCGGACTTCAGTGGGCATAGATTCCACGCACTTTGTTCTATAGCACACACGCGTTAACCGCTAGACTAGCGAGGCATAATACTCAGTAAAACCAAATCCTTTTAAAATACTGTAATCTGGGAGTGTTGAAAGCCGAGATTATGTAGTTAAAAATAAAAAATGGCTTTTATTCAGATTGTTACTGTTAAATGAAATGAAATGAAAAGGTTTTATTCAAAGTAGCACAGAAACTGCGGCTTAACGAACGTTACAATTCAAACTAGGTGTCCATTTCAAAATCTAGATCATTTAGGAGAAAAAATGGACAAAAAAACTCCCAACTTAGTCTTTTCAAAAGTCCTTAGTTAACATAGTTTATATAATTATTATAAAACATAGAACTCATACATTGTACTGGCTTTAATTCCAGACCTCATTGTCATCTAGATAATCCTTTATGTTATAGTAGCCCTTTTGGCACAAAGTGTGCTTAACATATTTTTTGAACCGCGATTCAGGCAAGCTTAATATATCTTCAGGGATTTTATTATAGAAGTGTATGCAATGCCCCATGAAGGATGTATTAACCTTTGATGTATCAACCTATAGACATAAATAAAAAAAAAATAGTTGAGAAATTCGCGAATATTTAATTATAATCATTGAATTTGAAGTAAAATCAATGGTATAATTATGCATTTGTTATTTCATTCCGTTCAGCTTTTGAATACATGTAAGTATGTATACAAACATATGATAGAAATACGCCAAAAATATGGCTGGCAATAATGTATATAATTATAGTATAGTTTACTTGTCGTAGGAGTCGGAAAGAGAACACCAAAAATTTGCTTTTCCTCGGTCTCCATAAATAACTTGTTTGAAAATACAATTATTTGTCAAAATTTATGATGAATAACAATAATGTTTCCTGCGTTAAGGTGTTCATTTGCTTTTTTTTTCTAAAAAGTTTTCTTCACAAAACCTTTCATTAGTTACCTCCTTGGTTGCCATGTAGGAGTAAAAGATTATTCCATTTTTAAATTACACGATAGTATGATATGAGTTGCTATGCACAATTCAATTTTTTTTTGTGAAACGGCAACCAGCCGATGTCGCCTATTTCTGCCAGGACGACATTATGAGTGTACTATTTTATTTGGCCAGTAAAATAAGACAGACATGGATTATCATAATTTTTTTAGCCTCTTTCTCCACTACACTACGGCCCGAAGACAGCGACTTACATTTTACATTCACCAAACAAAATGTAAATTCTTTTCGTTGTATTAACAAGCATGTTTGAGAAAAGAGTAAAAGTCTAATTGAATCTTACCGCAGTTCTATTACGGGTGATTTTGCAACTAAAATGTTCCTGTCAACTGTACAGCCAAGCCGTAAAGTGCACCTTTTTACGGGCGGCTCCGAACTAATCCACGGAACATCAAATATTACCCAAGTAATTTTCCTGAAGTAAGTATTCGAGCTTTGGTCCGTAGGTTGGACTCGATTGTACGTATGTTATGGCCCGGTCAGCGGAATATCTTATTACGTTTTCTACACAAGCGGGGCCAGTCTAGATAGGGTATATTAAATTAGGAATCACCAGCGACCTACTTACACTTTCGACAATATTCTGAAAATGTTAATCATCGCGGAATAAGATAGGCCTAGAATCCCTAGCGAACTGAAAGTCAATGAAGTTTGCTGGTGATTCGTACTTTTATCATTGCGACTCATTGCGCGATGATTGAAATTTTAGTCATCGCGCCATTACCGGACTTATACGACTGTATTGAATAACTATGCATTTTAGAGTACCCGGAACCGGTGGCGTGCGTGCATGAAACGACTTATGAACGTTGATGAAGCGAAGGTGATCTGTCAGGATCGTGGCAGTGGCAGTCCCTGGTCTCTGCCTACCCCTCTGGGATACAGGCGTGAGGTTATGTTTGTATGTATTTAGAGTAGTAATGTGCGGAATCGATTATCAGTAATCGATTATTTATATAATCGTCAACTATCGATTATGATTTGATAATCGGAAATAATCGATTTTATTAGTCACAACACTTTCTACAGTTTATTCGTTATGGTAACCCCATAACACGGGGATTTTCGTATAAATAATTCTCAAGCTAATAAATGAAATGAATTGAATTTGAGGAGGAATCGACTTCTCCCAAAACATCTTGACTATTTAATATTTTTGAATGCTAATTGGAATTTAATTATCGGTCTCGGCCCTTCATATATATTTTGTTGTGATTTTTAATACATACTTTCAGATTGTAATTTGTTTTTCATTTTGTATTTTCTTATATATTGTAGTAATCAATGTTAAACTTCAATTATACTATCTTATCAATTTTTTTTTATTTATCTAAAAATCGGCCATAATCGATTATTAATTGATCGTGATTATCAGCGTCATCGATTAATCGATTATCTTAATAAGCGAATCGGCACATCAGTAATTTAGAGTCTCGTCCCCCTGATTATGTCACAATCCACGATCAGTTTTTGGGTCGCAGAATCTAGTGAAATGGGTATCGCAGTAGACGCAAAAGCAACCAGTATTTAAATTAAAACAATGTCATTAAAAATTTAACACCGCTGCTCGTATAGACCTAATGCTGAAAAGCGGTTCCATAAAATTATTATAGAATACGCGTTTTGTCTGTTTTCTCTTCATTAGCGCCGGTGCTAATCTTGCTAAAGGGTTAGGATCTATTTTATTACGAAGAGGTCGAATTACATATTGATCAAACTGAATAACTTACCGTCGTTACTATTTATTTCGCTGAATAGCCCGCACACACACACACCCACACACACACCCAAACACACCCTCACACACACACCAACTTAGCCCGTAAGCATTCCGGAGTGTTAAACTTATAGCAAGTTTCGTCACACCACATTCCTTACGTACATACATAAACTCACGACTGTATCTTGGAGGAGTAGTCAGAGACCTAATTTTGCCACCCTTTTGGGTCGCAGGATCTAGTTCAATGGGTATTAGATGTGCTCTAAAAGGTATGGTAAGTCCGGGCGCAAAATCGATCATCATTTAGTTTTAAACAACTTCATTAATAATTTAACACTGCTACACGTAAATATATAAATTTCTAATGTGGGTTCAGAAATTTAGTTTCAATATGCATTTTGTCGCCTTTCTCTTCATGAGTGGTAGCACTTATATTGTTCCTGATACACATTTTTGATGTGTTTAGGTTATTTTAACTTAGTAGGTACTGCATGCTAGGTTATAAGGCATGAAAATATTTTTATGCTTGTTTTAGCAGAATGTAGAAAGCATGTATTATATATTCACTTTCATTCCACAAATAAACGATATTATATTTGTATACTTTAACAATATTAAGTTCTATCTATTCCATTAGCAAAATGAAAAAGAAAGATGTTCTAAACGCTGAGTAGGTACCCGTTATTTCTTTACTGCCTAAACAGCCCAAAGAAGAACTCCATAGATTCTGGGCTGCATTTTAAAAAAAAACTAGAGCTCCTCAACGTTTATCATGAGAATTCAATGTACATAGCCGAGTATTTCTACTATAACAGTAGAAAGACTTGACTATGTACATTGAACCTACAGACTAACTGTTAGTCTCTAGGTTGATATACTTTGCAATGTATACTGAATTGCAAACCATGAATTGTAGTTCTATGAAACAGGCCCCTGGTGTATGTGAATTCTTATTGAAAATTTACAACTAAATTTTTATAAAGTAGTACATTGTCATAGATGTTATTCTGGATACACTTACTAGCTATTTTGGCAGAAGCGTCTGACCTGGCGCTTCTTTATGCCAGAATCGAACCTATGCTCTCTACCTTGACGCTAACGCCGCCGAAAACATAATGGCCATGAAAGTATGGCTCTTCCAAGCTGGTATTTTCTCATCAATTGAAAGTCGCTCAGCGTACTACAGAAAGAGCTATGCTGGCTATGCTAAGAGTTTCTTGGATCATAGCAAGAAAAAAATCGCCAAATACCCATAATAATGTAGCTTATTTTATATCCTACTGTAAAACACAGCGCTCGTGGCCTAGTCGAACCGAGTGACTGAAATTAATCACTCGAGTTAAGCAACAACAGGCGCGGTCAGGTGCGGGATGGCTGACCGTCCCGTTACTACCGCAAATGGGATTTTTTTCCCAGCGCTTCCGTTCTTCGCAAGGGCCGTGGGTGCCGGCTGTCATGTAATAGCAGTCGTTAAACCATGTCAGAGGCCTTATGGGCGGCTTGATAACTTCTGACAGTAAGGCCTGCCACTGTCTTACAAACCTCCATCAACTCGGATTTGGCCCCCGTGGTGGAGTATGGCCTAATATTCCTGCAACGAAGGAAGAGACCCGCGCCCCAGCAGTGGGTAATACAGGGTTGCAATCGTAATCGTAAATCGTAAAGCATAGAACTTCTCTCAGACAGAGTATGAGCTTAATCACCACGTGTGCCCTCCGCGGATTGGCAACTTCAAGCGTCGAGGTGTGTTAACTCTTCATGCACTCAGGTTTCCTCACAATGTTTTACTTCAAGTCAGCGAGTAGTGCTCCCATAACCATTGAATTAAAAATTCAATGCTAAGTTTGAAGTTTTTTTTTATTTTTCCCCAAAAATTATCTACCTTTTGAAATGGACACCTAATTTGACTTCTAGCGTTCGCTAATTTGTAGCGTTGTAGCGGGCGCTAACGATAAGTATATTTTTTTTCCTTGGCGTGCTAGGTGCTGGGGGGTGCCCAAGCACCTTAAGCCGCAGTTTCAGCTCTAATTTGGATAAAGCCTTTTTATTTCTTTTCAAACACAGTGGAGAGGCTGATTATGATAATGATAAAAGGCAGAGGGACGGTGATTTCTGCCAAAAAGCCCATCAGAAACAGATTTCTGGTAGGGGGTTGATGAGGAAAGAAAAAAATTGTATGAATTAGGGCCTAATTACGTAAAGTTACGGCCCAGGATGCGCTCGTGGCCTAGTCGAACCGAGTGATTGGAATCAATCACTTGAGTTAAGCAACAATAAGCGCGGTCAGGTGCATCATGGATGACCGTCCCGTGAATACCGCTAGTAGCTTATTTTCCGTGCGCCTCCGTGCTTCGCAAGGCTCTTTAAGCTGTTGGTGCCGGCTGTCATGTAATGACAGTCGTCAAACCATGTCAGAGGCTTTATGGGCGTCTTGATAACTTCCGACAGCAAGGCCCGCCACTGCCTTACAATCCTCCACCAACCCGGACTTGGCCCCCGTGGTGGAGTATGGCCTTACCTTCCTGCGATACAGGAAGAGACCCGTGCCCTAGCAGTGGGGACACACAAGGGTTGATATCGAGGGCCTTTGTTTTGCAATGGAGGAATTTCGGCTGAAAGTTTAGATTGGATTCATCCTAACCTGTACATTTTTGCTGAAGGCATATTAACGACAGCAATTCTAATTCGTTCTCCAAAACACAATAATAACTTGAACAAACGGTCGGTTCTTTGCAGACTAATTTAAACTTCTCGAAGAGAATCGACGACTTTGGCAATGCTCGGCTTTGTAACGTATTTCATTTTCTTCCATTCCATTGGACTCAGTCAGAGAGGAGTGTGTTTTTGTCCGTGGTGTTTTCTACTGCAGAAAGAAAGTAAACATTTTCAAAACGGAAAGGAAAAACATTATGGATGAATCTGTATGATGAATCAGAGCATCGCTTCAAATTCGCAGCGATGATTGAGGTTCCTCTCCTTCTTCAGGCTTTATTAGTCCACTGCTGGACATAGCCCTCCCCTTATGAGCGCAAGGTTATGCCATCATCATGGTAGTGCCCATAATCCCCACGCTGGGCATGCGGGTTGGGGATCGCAGTTTGGTGGAATTGTACGGCAGGGGGCGCTGCTGCCCACCCCCCGGTTTGTATCCCTAAGTCGCCTTTTAAAACACCCGCGGGAAGAATTTGGGTTGGTGCAATTCCCTAGGCCGACACCACACAGCCATGATTGAGGTACTCAACACAAATAAAATTAATCAATATCTAAGCGATGAGACCGCCAATTGTATAACTTTACTTAGATTTGAGAAATCATGATTGTATTCTTTTTTCTGGCTCTCTATTGTCTGAATTGAGAACTTGGCTGGGTAAATAGTTAAATTGTATATACTATACTATTTTTATTTTTAATGCACTAACCCGTGCTAATGACAATTTTAAAAACCTATTTAGAGGCCAAAAATTCCACCCATGCCGGGACTCGAACCCGCGACCTCCGGCTATCCGTGCCAGCGCTCCCTCCAACTAAGCCAATGGGCAAATCACCGGCATCAGTGAAATTTCGAACCTCTTTACGCAATTCTCTGTATTACGTACAGGCAGCAACATCTGTAGACATAATTAACTTGTAGTGCTGTCTCTCCGAATTTCTCAGAAAAGAGCGTGACACAACATTACTTAAATATTTACTTAGTGAAATTCTCAGTTAACAAACCGGACCAATAAATTTAAAATGTCCAATAAATTCCTATTTATCTTTCGCTCACCTCTTAACAGTAGTTTGAAACTTGAAAAATGGGATGAAAAAAGGAGAGAGCTACAAGAAGAAAAAGGAATAAATAAAAAAGAATACGTTTTTAAGTTCACTAATAGATTTACATGGACGGAATCACGAAGATAAATAAAATACGAAAGTATAGTTAAACGGTATACAGTCTGTAAAGTTTAATGATCATACTATTTTCATTTTTAATGCACTAACCCGTGCTAAGGACAATTTTAAAAACCTATTTAGAGGCTATAAATTCCACCCATGCCGGGATTCGAGCCCGCGACCTCTGGCACGAATAGCCAGAGGTCGCGGGTTCGAATCCCGGCATGGGTGGAATTTTTAGCCTCTAAATATGTTTTTAATATAGATTTAATGATCAGTCAATTTAATAATTTATAACTTCATTTGCTCACTACAATGCGAATAAAGATCAGTCTCGGTAAGTTATTTGACTTTTTTTTATTTATTAGGACTACCAACAAGATATACACCAATACATTTACAATAGACCATAACTAGAAATAAACTAACTGTAACCTCACTTACAGGCAGTCACAACATGCACCGTTAGTATGAAGTTACTTGAGGACTTCATTTAATAATTATAGTTTACACTGGTTTATTGCTAAGTTAATAAGTTATGTACATATGTAAAGTTATAGTAGCAATACCACGCTCGCTAACCGTGGATGAAAACATTGTGAGGAAACCCTAGTCTTGACATATCTCAGCGGTTGTTACATACAATGGCCCAGCTATCACCCTAAGTGCGTAAGCCTCAGGTCTAACTACCAATATTTAATCAACTTTACATTTTATTGTCTATACTTAAAGTAAGTTATGTATTTGAAGCGCTCGTGGCCTGGTCAAACCGAGTGATTGGAATCAATCACTTGAGTTAAGCAACAGGCGCGGTCAGGTGCGGGATGGGTGACCGTCCTGTGACTACCGCTAGTGGCATTTTTTCCGAGCGCTTCCGTGCTTCACAAGGCACGCTAAGCCGTTGGTGCCAGCTGTCATGCAAAGCCAGTCGTTAATTCAGGTCAGAGGCCTTCTGGGCGGCTTGATGACTTCTGACAGTAAAGCCCGCCACGGCCTTACAATCCTCCACCAACCCGGCCTAGGCCCCCGTGGTGGAGTATGGCCTAACCTTCCTGCCATGCAGGAAGAGATCCGTGCCCCAGCAGTGGGGACATACAAGGGTTGGTATCGATGTATTTTACAAAGCATGAAGTCCATAATTTTTTTATTAAATTGTATCTGTAGGCGAGAATATGTCATTAGCTCTTAGTTACCTATTTTCATTCTACGAGTATAATTTTCTAAGCTGATGATTCTAGAATCTCAATAAATAAATGAATAAGTAGCATGTCAACAGAAGCAGGCCAGCCATTCTTATTAATTCAGAAGAATATAACTTAGTTTTAGTACACCACACGTTTTCTAAAGTCTCCGTGTCTTACTCGTGTTGTTCGGAAAAGTCCCCTGAAGTAACAAACACAAGTGGAAACCACAACGTTTCTAATTTATCCGAACATAAAATTTAAGGTCGGTTTCCAGTACGACTGCAGCCAGTGGACCTAGCAAAATAATACTCGTCGTCGTCGTCGTCAGGCTATACTAGTCCACTGCTGGACATAGCCCTCCCCTAAAGAGCGCCACGTTGTGCTATCACGGGGGATAATGCCCATAATCCCCACGCCGGGCATGCGGGTTGGGGATAGCAGTTCGGTGGAATTGTACTGCAGGGGGCGCTGCTGCCCACCCCTCGGCTTGTGTACCTTAGTCGCCTTTTACGACACCCGGTGGAAGAATTGTGTGTTCACAAATAATACTGAATTAGGTGTAAATTATAGGAGACAAAAATAGGTCAAACGTTAATTTTTGTCAGTGTCCTAATGTGATAGAAATTATCATAAACCTCCTCGGTATTTATTTGTTAATGAGTCGGGATGCTCAAACTTAGTTCTGGCTTCTAAGACACAAATTCCCGCCTATTTGAAGAGTCAGGGCACAACACTGTAACTAATTTAATCTGTTTGTGTTCAAATAAACAATAATCATATACTAGCTGTTCCCCGCGGTGTTACCCACGGTTTATCGATTTTTCCATGGGAATAAAATATTTTTCCGCAGTAAAAAGTAGCCTATGTGTTAATCAAGGATGTCAACTAACTCCATACAAAGTTTTATTAAAATCGCTCCAACCGTTAAGACGAAGAAGTAACAAACAAACATACACACAAACTTTCGCCTTTATATTATTAGTGTTATTTGACTTGATGTGATGTGATTACTGTGGTTATCTTTGTATTTTATAGTTGTATTTTTCTAGTCTAGTATTTTTTAATGATTCGCGATACTCCATTTCAGCTGCATATTGCAGTCCACTGCTGCACATAACCTCCCCCAGGGTGCGCCACAAAACCCGATCTCCTGTTTTCGGCATCCAGTCACCACCAGCCACCTTTTTCAGGTCGTCGGTCCATCTGGCGATACTCATACATAGTTATATATTTAACGGGTCTAATCGCAGCAACTGCAACGCTGCCGATCCGTCAGGACTTACAGTAATTACGTTTTACCTAGGAAATAGAATAGAATAGAATAGAAAAACATTTATTCAAATACCACAACACACATAAAATCTTAAAAATAATAACATGGCCAGATAAAGAACACACTTAAGGTAAGAAATACCAATAATTAAATAATATAATAAAGTAAATTCATACAACCGTGGCAAAGTGAGCTTAACTGGTAGAGGAGCTGTGTGTCATGGTACCAGAAAAGGTTCTAGACTCAAAATAATGTCCCGGGTTGTCAGTGGACAACTCGTGACGCTGGTATTCTGCCAGAACCTGCTTAAGTGACGTACGAACCATCAACGCAAGCATTTGTAATAAAGAACCAAAAATACCTGGTCTGTCTAGAATTAAAGCTGTGTTGAAATTAATAAATCTATGGTAAATTGGTAGCACAATAGATTATTATTCTTCGTTCTTAAGAATGAAATAGACAATTATTACGTTATTATTATATGAGACAATGAGTGGGGAAATATGACACAGATTAATTATTTCATATAGAGATAGTCGAGCATTATGATGCGAGTGTTTTCAGCGCAGAAGGTAAATAAATTAGCAGAGATAAGTGTTATTGGAGCGCACTTGGGTGTATTTTTTTACTTTTATTGACTTCGTTTGAAATAATCGGGATTAGACCAGTCTAATTTAAACAAACGGGTCTAATCGTGATTATTTCTTAGTTTGCATGAATATTTAGGGGTGCATGAAAGGAGCCTCCCCAAATGACATAATAACTGAGTGCTTAGTGCGAGTTTTTTAACTACTCGATCGCGTTAACGTAAACTCATATTTCTATGGCATCGAGGAAGTGCCGCCTAGCGACAAGTATGGAAATTAAAATTGCTGAGTGCGAGTTGTAATGGTTTACGTTGAGAAGTGAACACGTTTACCAGCCAAAATACGAATAACCGTTCGAACTGGCAAAACGCTGTCACAGTACAACTGTACTGTGACAGCGTTTTGCCAGTTCGAACGGTTAACTTACTCATACTCACTACTTGATGCTCGATTAACGCGGTACAGTGCGTTCACATTAACTTGACGCGTGAGAGAATTGGTAACAAGGACATAACATGTGAATTAGCTTTTGGACCTACTCGGAAGATGGTAAAACAAGCTCTCAATCCTTTTATTTTCCCCAAGTAATGGGAATGATTTCTTATTTAACATGGTAACAGTAAATATCTCAGTGCTACCAATTCTCTCACGCGTCAAGTAAATGTGAACGCACTGTAGTAAAGTTATTCGATTGGATCTGTCAAACTCGCACTAAGCACTCTGAGCATGTACGTCTGGCGCAGCCTGGGCAACAATCAGCGAGTGGCTATCGCATTATACGTAATTATCTTAACACCCTTCGTTTTGGCAATGTTGCAGTTACCGTGGTCATAGGTAAAGTAAAATGGCGAGTACAGTCTTTTAAAGCAGTCAGTATGCAGAGTAGAAAAATGCCCGCAACACACACGCAAACACACACACACACATCTATATGAACCCTTGTATGTACCCACTGCTGGGGCAAGGGTCTCTTCCTGCATCGCAGGAAGGTTAGGCCATACTCCACCACGGGGGCTAAGTCCGGGTTGGTGGAGGATTGCAAGGCAGTGGCGGGCCTTACTGTCAGAAGTTATCAAACCGGTCATAAGGCCTCTGACATGGCTTAACGACTGCCATTACATGACGGCCGGCATCAACGGCTTAGCTTGCCTTGCGGAGCACGGAAGCGTTCGGAAAAATGCCACACGCCAGGTAACATCTCGTCTTTGTTTATATTAAGCACGACACCCAAGCAAGATACTAATAAAAAAGGTGTTACGGTACCCTGCTCAATCCTTCGTCCCATTGGGTCCATAGTCTAAATTAAGTTGGTTGGCAGCGTCGTGGTTTGTCGACGCCTTTGCGTTTACGTAGTCGACCGCACTTGAAAGCAGACCCTTGTAGCCCCTACTGCAGCTGAAATAAGGCCCGAAATTGAACTAAACGTGTATCTTAAGTGGTGGACTGTACAACATGGTTCTCCCGAGTTCTGAGTGGCCCACGGCAATCATCGCTTTCGGAAAGTTATATTTCTGGTGCTTTTACTTGTTGTTAATTTTGACTGCGGTCTGATTAATTATTTTGTATGCACACTGAGTTTCGCTAGCTACGAGTTTGAAATGAAATGAGGTAGTGAAACGGTGGTGGAACGCCGGTATCACATTCAGGAGGTCGTGAGTTCGTAGTTCAAAGTACATTAGTGAAGTTGTATACCACTCGCTAACTGTGAAGGAAACATTGTAAAGAAACCTGAGTGTCTGATTTGTGAGCTTGGAATTACGAATCCGAACTAAGCACGCGTGGTACCATTTTCCCAGGGCTTCCATGCTTCGCAAGGCCTTTTAAGCCGTTAGTGCTGGCTGTCATGCAATGGCAGTCGTTAAGCCATGTCAAGGCCTTATCGGCGGCTTGATAACTTCTGACGGTAAGGCCCGCCACTGTCTTACAATCCTTCGCCAACCTGGACTTGGCCCCATGGTGGAGTACGGCCTAAACTTCCTGCGATGCAGGAAAATACCCGTGCCCGAGCAGTGGAAACATGCAAGGGTTGATAGCGATTAAACGGGGATTATTTATACGGTAGAATTTAATTACATCAATCCCCAACGTTTCAGCTACGTTGCATCTGCCGTAGTCACCGAGGTCCCATACCAAAGCTGAAAGAAACGAAATATAGTGCCGTTAACACTGCAATAAACAAAGAGGTCGGAACTCCGGCCAGCCGCGGAAAATTCCAAACGTTTCTGCCTGTGAACAACAGCGGTATCAGAAGCCAAAATACTTTAAACTTTGCTACTAGTTTCTTGCAATAGTCGGGGTCCGAAGACCGAGTGTTCTTTAACGAGAATGCCACTTGTTTGCGTCACAGAGAGCTGGAGAATTTTCTTCGAGAATGTTCTCATTTGACGGGATCATAAATATCAAAAGTTTATGTTTTTGTTCAAATAATTTATTTAGTTACAGAGACAGACACAGTTTCCTAATTTTACATACCTTATACAGATCTTTTTTTTTTTTTTTTTTTTTTTTTTTTTTTTTCACACAGGAGAAACCCCAATTACGGGTACCACCGGCTCGGGGGAGCACAGTGGTTATGTCGGACTCCCCGCCCTAAAAAGGGCGGTATACCGACTAAAACTCCTGGGGTGTTCCTCCGCACCGCAAAGGACGGGGCCACGGGGACGCTTACGCACACTTCCGCGACCCCGTCTGCGGGCGCCCTTTCGGGCACTCCTTCGGCGGCGCCCCTGCCCCATCGCATCGGACCGAACGACGGGGCGAGGGAACGCCGCATCTCTTCGTTGGAGCGCATAGTGGCCAAGTGCGAACCCCTTGGCCACCACACGCCCCAACGCGCCGCCCCCTCCATCCCATTGTTGTGTGGTCCAATGGGATTAGAGGAGGGCGGCGCACCTCCTCGTTGGGGCGCATGGGGGCCAATGTCAACTGTTGGCCCCCACACGCCCCACACGCGAGGCCCGTCACGTCACCCACCAGCACTTCTCTGAAAGCAGAGAAGGCGGTGAGCGACCGCGCGGGCCCCCTCCGTGCCAGAAGGCACCCTCGGAACACGCAAGGGCGCCTTCCGGCCCGCCGTGATGGAGGCAGAGGGTCCCCCGACCCTCCGCGTCCCGGCGGCCACTCTGGTCCGACTGGTACGAGGCGCGCGCGCTTCCGCGCAGCGGCGCCCCCCCCAGTCGGTCCTTCATTCGGTTGGTCGCCTGGGTCCCGCTCCACAAAGTGAAACAGGGCCCACGCGACCCCTCCCGCCGTGATGGAGGCAGAGGGTCCCCCGACCCTCCGCCCACGGCCACTCTGGTCCGACTGGTACGAGGCGCGCGCGCTTTCGCGCAGCGGCACCCCCCCAGTCGGTCCTTCAATCGGTTGGTCGCCTGGGTCCCGCTCCACAAAGTGAAACAGGGCCCACGCGACCCCTCCCGCCAGATTATTCGCCGTTAGACAGTAAGTTCCGTTAACAACTTACTGACTAACGCTCAGGGTGCACCGACCCCACCACTTGCCCCTCCACCCGATTCATAGAATCAGATGGAACGGAAAGCGGAGGGGTACACGTGAAGGTTATCTGGCATCGCACCCCACCTTATACAGATCTAGCCTAACCTAATCGTAAACTTGTGTAACTAGCATGCATTAAGACTATTTAGTCTAACTAAATTGAGACTTTCAAGACTTTTTAACTTTATTATAAGTTAAAAAGTCTTGAAAGTCTTTAATTATAATATAACATATAATATATTCACTATAATCCACAAAATAATGAATTTACTGTTAATTATTTCAATAAAAATAATTCACACTTTTATTCCAATTTTTCATTGTCCATCATCTTATAATCTAGAAGAACATCCGCGGCAGTCCATCGCTACAATAAGACAACGGATAAAGTAAAAAAAAATTATACACGACTCGAAAGCTGAGGAAGTTATGTTTTTTACGCGTATTTTGTATTATGTAATTCTGTCTGGACACGTATGAATGCAAAAAGTTATTAATCAGTATCACTGGGTATTTAAACTGTAACTATAATTTTTCTTGCACAATATTATTCATAAAATATAGGCTCTTTCGACAATTGTGGCCAATAGCGGAAAATAACCATATTAAAAAAAATATAATTTGAAAGTCTTCATCAGAACCACACCATATTTACCTGGGGCTAATTTTACGCTATATCTTATAAAACATATTACCAATAGATAGCCTCATTAGGCCTTATTTGCTGCTGTCTATTGAAGAGTTTTGTTTTTCAGCTCTGAAAGTCTTCATCAGATGTTCACCAAATTAAAATTGGACCAATGGGACGCTATATCTAATCAAACAATTTTTTTTTATCGAAATCGGTTAACATTTTGCGAAGTTATGGGAAAATATTGTCAAAAAAAAGTAATATACGCGTCGAATTGATAACCTCTTCCTTTTTTGAAGTCGGTTATAAATAGTTATCTTATTCACTTTTAGATAAAAACGTATGATAAAACAAGTTATATTTTTTTTCTATTGGTGGCGCTAGTCAGCACCCTGAAGCGCCTTGAAGATAAAACTTGGTGTGCCTTGACCACAGTCGAATTGATAACCTCTTCCTTTTTTGAAGTCGGTTATAAATAGTTATCTTATTCACTTTTAGATAAAAACGTATGATAAAACAAGTTATATTTTTTTTCTATTGGTGGCGCTAGTCAGCACCCTGAAGCGCCTTGAAGATAAAACTTGGTGTGCCTTGACCACAGCCGGGTATATTTCAAAAGAGCAAGCGTCTCGATCCACCGTGTCGGCTCAAATTCAATTTGTAAGCCCCGCCTTGTGTTTCAAGCTTTGAAATCATTTCAGCGAATGCAACCCGGCGAATTTGAATTGTGTCCCGAAGAAAACAAAACTATAAAATTATTCGAGTGACATTGTTTGCGTAGGTCTCGGATAGAAAGTATAATCAGTCTATTTGTATGCCACGTTTTTTATAAATCTACTCAGCAGTTTATGCGCGGCTGTCTAAAAAAAGCCTCATGCGGGCGAAGGCTCGTTAAGGCTTATATAGTTACGCTGGCCATGAAGGAAAACATCGTGAAGAAACTCGCGGCTTGGTTGGCTCCGCACCTATTGATTATTTTTCCTGTGGGCTAGGCCGACTAAGCAGTAGGGATGGTATAGGTGCTGGGCAAGCCTACACCATCTAAAACGATGCCCCATTCAGTGCAGCATCCGAGTGGTTCCTTCACCCATCTAGTGTGAATGAACATGCCACTGGACGCAGCATAAATCATCTCATTACGTTGGTGCAGAGGCCGAATCCATATTAGTTGAGTTTATTGTAATACCCGTTATAAGCCATTGCTTCATTCTTGCACCACAAGTCACAGTTTACTTTTCTTTAGTTCCCGTTCCTATTTCTACAGCAAAAAGGCCGAAATTGACGAGTGCTGCCTATGTTTGTCACAATTCTCTCAGAAAGAGAGATAGAGTACGAGCTGTACGACACAGTTGAGCATGAAGGTGCTTGGCACATACTAAAAAGGTTAATTTTGGCTGAATATCAAGCTCCTTTAGCGTCAGTTGCGGGATATCTTGACTGTGATAAATTAAAGCGACGTATTTCTGTAGGTAACTGGTATAATACTGGTATAACTGGCGGATACCTGCTCGTGACGTCAGGAACACATATTAAAAAAAATATAATTTGAAAGTCTTCATCAGAACCACACCATATTTATCTGGGGCTAATTTTACGCTATATCTTATAAAACATATTACCAATAGATAGGCCTCATTAGGCCTTATTTGCTGCTGTCTATTGAAGAGTTTTGTTTTTCAGCTCTGAAAGTCTTCATCAGATGTTCACCAAATTAAAATTGGACCAATGGGACGCTATATCTAATCAAACAATTTTTTTTTATCGAAATCGGTTAACATTTTGCGAAGTTATGGGAAAATATTGTCAAAAAAAAGTAATATACGCGTCGAATTGATAACCTCTTCCTTTTTTGAAGTCGGTTATAAATAGTTATCTTATTCACTTTTAGATAAAAACGTATGATAAAACAAGTTATATTTTTTTTCTATTGGTGGCGCTAGTCAGCACCCTGAAGCGCCTTGAAGATAAAACTTGGTGTGCCTTGACCACAGCCGGGTATATTTCAAAAGAGCAAGCGTCTCGATCCACCGTGTCGGCTCAAATTCAATTTGTAAGCCCCGCCTTGTGTTTCAAGCTTTGAAATCATTTCAGCGAATGCAACGCGGCGAATTTGAATTGTGTCCCGAAGAAAACAAAACTATAAAATTATTCGAGTGACATTGTTTGCGTAGGTCTCGGATAGAAAGTATAATCGGTATATCTGTATGCCACGTTTTTTATAAATCTACTCAGCAGTTTATGCGCGGCTGTCTAAAAAAAGCCTCATGCGGGCGAAGGCTCGTTAAGGCTTATATAGTTACGCTAGCCATGAAGGAAAACATCGTGAAGAAACTCGCGGCTTGATTGGCTCCGCACCTATTGACTATTTTTCCTGTGGGCTAGGCCGACTAAGCAGTAGGGATGGTATAGGTGCTGGGCAAGCCTACACCATCTAAAACGATGCCCCATTCAGTGCAGCATCCAAGTGGTTCCTTCACCCATCTAGTGTGAATGAACATGCCACTGGACGCAGCATAAATCATCTCATTACGTTGGTGCAGAGGCCGAATCCATATTAGTTGAGTTTATTATAATACCCGTTATAAGCCATTGCTTCATTCTTGCACCACACGTCACAGTTTACTTTTCTTTAGTTCCCGTTTCTATTTGTACAGAGTGCTTAGTGCGAGTTTTTTAACTACTCGATCGCGTTAACGTAAACTCATATTTCTATGGCATCGAAGACCTAGCGTTGAAGTATGGAAATTAAAATTGCTGAGTGCGAGTTGTAAAGGTTTACGTTGAGAAATGAACACGTTTACCAGCCAAAACACGAATAAACGCGAGTGCGAGTTGTACTGTGACAGCGTTTTGCCAGTTCGAACGGTTAACTTACTCATACTCAATGCTCGATTAACGCGGTAGTAAAGTTCTTCGATTGGATCTGTCAAACTTGCACTAAGCACTCAGCAAAAAGGCCGTAATTGACGAGTGCTGCCTATGTTCGTCACAATTCTGTCAGAGAGAGAGATAGAGTACGAGCTGTACGAGACAGTACAGCATGAAGGTGCATGGCACATACTAAAAAGGTTAATTTTATTTTTATTTGAAATAGTTGTGTTTTGTTATTTGTCACTATGCATCCTCACCTAGAAATATTACGATGTTAGTCAATGTTTTATTTTTATTACTAACTAGCTGACCAAGCGAACTTCGTACCGCCTTACAGTCGATTCTTTAAAAACCTATTTAGAGGCAAAAAATTCCACCCATGCCGGGATTCGAACCCGCGACCTCTGGCTATCCGTGCCAGCGCTCTATCCAACTGAGCTAATGGGCGACTCACCGGCATTAGTTAAATTTCGAACCACTTTACACTATTCTCTGTATTACGTACAGGCAGCGACATCTGGCTGAAGTAGATTGCATCACTTACAGCCCCGACTACACACTTTGCAGTTAGGTTTTTACATCGGAATGATATCGCTGTACCCACATGAATATACTATTTTTATTTTTAATGCACTAACCCGTGCTAAGGACAATTTTAAAAACCTATTTAGAGGCTAAAAATTCCACCCATGCCGGGATTCGAACCCGCGACCTCTGGCTATAAATAGGTTTTTAAAATTGTCATCAGCACGGGTTAGTGCATTAAAAATAAAAATAGTATAGTCGATTCTTTAGTTTTTTTTATTTTTCTCTCCGTAAGAACCATACTCGTACTTCAAGGAATATTCTAAAAAAGAATTACCAAAAAGAATCCCACGACACAGGGTATCCTAGTTTGGGGCCAGAAGCGATTTATATGCCTGTATATAAATGTAAATATATAAATGTAGTATAATTTCACAAATGTACGTAACTTAGAATACAGAGTCAATGTACATGCGCCGAGGTTTGAACCAAACGACCTTGCGAATGAGAAGCCGGTGTTCTAACTCTCTGCTAATACCGCAACTGTAATTGACGTGTAAAACCTGTTTAATGGCTACCGCATTAAAATAATGGAACAGTGCGCCTTGATTATAACTATAACTTTTCACGTTTACATGTGTGCAAAAACAAAATATCTACTGGACTTTGTCGTAACTCAATATCACTGTCACGTTAGTAGTTAGTTAGACCTGAGATTTCCGCACTTAGCCTCATATTTGGGCCATTGTACGTAGCAAGGGCTGAGTACCTACATACCTACGCTAACACCTCAGACACTAGGGTTTCCTTACGATGTTTTCCTTCACCGTCAGCGAGTAGTATTGCTACTATAATTTCACAAATGTACATAACTTAAAAAACAAAGTCATTGGTACATGCCGGGGTTCGAACGCACGACCTCCCGATTGAGAAGCCGGCGTTCTACACCGCTCCGCTACCACCGCTCTTATCACTGTCACGCATCAGGTATCTACTGTTTTATTGTTTTAAGCGTATGTAAATGCGGAAGCGCTCGTGGCCTAGGCGAACCGAGTGATTGGAATCAATCACCAGGCGCCGTCAGGTACGGGATGGGTGAGCGTCCCGTGACTACCGCTAGAGGCATTTTTCCGAGCACTTCCGTGCTTCGCAAGGCACGCTAAGCCGTTGGTGCCGGCTGTCATGTAATGGCAGTCGTTAAGCCATGTCAGAGCCCTTATGGGCGGCTTGACTTCTGACATTAAGGCCCGCCACTGTCTTACAATCCTCCACCAACCCGGACTTGGCCCCCGTGGTGGAGTATGGCCTAACCTTCCTGCGATGCTGGAAGAGACCCGTGCCCCAGCAGTGGGGACATACAAGGGTTGATAACGATAACGTGTGTAAATATAATCAATGTCTGAAATGTAATATTTTTCCTTTATGTTATTTTTGATGTCCATGTATGCCTATGTTATGTTTTAATGTATTGTGCCGTTACATAAATGTTTTATCTATCTATATATCTATCTATCTTAATGCGGTTTCCACTATTTGTCATACATAATACGCCTCATATCTATGCGGCAGAGCTAAGTAAACATGCTTTTGCACCCAGATATATACGTTAAATTTACATAATTAAGGCGCTGAGAGTCCACCTTACTTAAGTACTGTCGTGTCAGTCTAGTTAAGTATTAAGACTTGTCGGGCTAGGATCGTGTCGTCCAATGTGAACCGCCAGCGATCCCATTCTTCTCTACACTAATAATTCAAGGAAACTAGATATCCTTTGTACAGTACGCCGTTTGCTTTCTCCGTGCCTGTAATAAACGCTTGTTTGAATTTTGCAAGAAGGAGACTTGCGAGAAGCTTTATGGTATGTAGCTCATTATTCACCTATTTTTAGGAGCTTATGTTGATTCTGCATGTGCTCTCAGGAAATATCTGTGTAATTTCCATTTTTATGTACAACTAGCTGACCCAGCGAACTTCGTACCGCCTGACAGTCAATTCTTTATATATTTTTTCATTTATCTCCGTAAGAACCATCCTCGTACTTCAAGGAATATCCTAAAAAAAGAATTAGCGAAATCGGTTCAGCTGCTCTCGAGATTTGCGCTTACCAACCATATATTATAGAAGACTAGCTGGTACCCAATAGAAGACTAGCTGGTGCCAATTTCGAGAAAGAGGAGGATCAAGCTGGGCTGGCCAGCGTTTGGGAAACTACGCAGAGTCTTCTCGTCATCCATACCGCAATGCTTGAAAACGAAAGTTTTTAATCAGTGCGTCCTACCTGTCATGACCTTCGGAGCCGAGACATGGACACTCACGAAAGGGTTGGTCCACCAGGTCAAAGTCGTTCAGCGAGCTATGGAGAGAGCTATGCTCGGAGTTTCTCTGAAGGATAGGATTCGTAACGAATGCATCCTACAGAGAACCAAAGTTATCGACTTAGGCGTTTTGAAAGGTTTCTGGATACCCACACAGATTTCTCGTTGGTGTTTAATGAGTGCTCAGAACAGAACATATTTGTTTAAATTTTTCTTGTATTTTTATATTAAAAAAATATATTAAAATAAGCCGCCAAAACGCTTTTGGCGTCACACAGGAAGTTTATCCTGTAAGTTATTTGCAGAATTTATCCATTTTTTTAGTTACAATGCCTTCAATCGTTTTAAAATTGATAATTTATACAAATGTATATAATTCATCCTTTTTTTCATACTTAGCTTATTTATTGTCAAAAAAACACTTTTCTCAGTTCGATTCTTGGTTAATGGAGTTTGTATTCATTTTTCAAAACATAGAACTAGTGCATTGAACTGGTTAAAGCTAGATATCTTTGTTCTCATTTTTTATAGTAATTTAACGTGTTTTGGACTGTTGGTGGTTAAGTCTGTTAACTCAATGTAACAGGTAACAGGCAAACTAGGTGTCCATTTCAAAATCTAGATAATTTTGGGGAAAAAATAGCCTATTTACTATTTTGAAACGTCCTAAATATACACAAAAAATCACAAAAATAGGTGAGGCCCTTTTTTGAGGCTCCGTTCGATACCAAACACCGTGACATGAGATTGTATATATTAGCATGTAGTGTATGTTGTGCACGTGCCATTTCACGTCTCTACTCCGACTCTCCAAGGTTTGCTGGAAGAAATATTTACACTTACAATGAGTATTTGCACCACATTAATTTGTTTATGTTATCCCCGAGCTTGTTTAGCAAATTAATTAATTTATTTATTTATCTATTTACATGAATATTGTAACATAACAGTAAAATTACACCAAAGCGTTATTATATCAGAGCACTACCTTTCATACATCTTCTAGCATTCTCTTACATACCTTCACCACACTTTCAATTCCATCCGCAAACACATCACACTCTGGTGCTTCAGCGAGCAGGGCACAGAGGAATCTGTAACTCATGTTGCATCTACCATTCTGTGATTTTACATGATGGATGTGATTTGTCTCTGGAGTGTACGTACTCGGTCGGTTGTTTGTGATGTTTTTATTTTTATTCTGCTTTTAGTGTTTATCTAGTTTAGACAAGAGCTTAACATGATTAAAATTCATGTTACTTGTTTGTTTACCACACATGTATATTTCAGATTGTGCCTAATGTATTCTAAAACGCTGCTGGTTATATATGTAACTAACCTTAATACTAACTTTAAGTTAAGCAAATGTTTTTTGTATAACTGTTTATTTTCTGTAATGTAAAACTCTGAGATAAACACAGAGATAAACTCGCCTTTGTTCATGTAATTTCTCATGTGATGTCCTGTTAAATGTTTGTGTACAATAAACTATTATTAATTAAGGACAATAGCCACGTAGCCAAGAAGCCACGTAGTTGGACCATTGTATGAAGCAAGCGGTGTAGCATGTAAATACCTCGGACACTAGGATTTCTTCATGATGTTTGCCTTCAAAGTTAGCGAGTGATATTCCTACTAAAAGTTCGCAAATGACCGTGACTTATTGCCAATTCCTGAATTAAGACTTTCGCTAAGTGAATATTTAAGCGTAGTGCTGTCTCTCCGAATTTCTAAGATAAGAGCTTAACATTTACCTACTTAGTTGTATTCTCAATTCAGAAACGGGCCCTTAAAAATATGTATCAATTATTTTGTTTTCTATTTATTTATTAGGGTTTTCAACAGACGCACACTTTACAAACACATACACAATTTATGAATAGTTGGCGCGATTACCTATTGGAACCAAAGTTACAATAAAGGTAGGTACATACAATAATTGATACCAGAATTCAAAACACGACCGCCACCCTGATTTACAATTATTGAATAACGTCACCTTCACCTTGTGCCCACCAGTACTTACGAACAATCCTTACTAAGGGAAATAGAATATGTAAGTGTACACCTCATATATCTTGGATCAGAGCGGGTAGCAATTCATGATAGAAATTGTGACCCACTTCCAGTATGAAGCGTGCGGCGTGCGGTTACTCCGGCTGACGTAGCCTGAATGGCTAGAAAGCTATTACGTTTTCAAGATTAATGCCGTGGCTCTGAACGCCAAATCTCTATGATTTCCATGTAGCAACAGCTACGTGGGGCGGCCGTGATTGGAAAGAGACAAACGTTTTTGAATAAATGCCATTCACAGCGTCGTCGGTCAAGTCGCTAGGCGATGCTATGCTAACTAGCGCCCCCAGGCAGGCAGGCAGGCAGGCAGGCAGGCAGGCAGGCAGGCAGAAAGAAAAAAAGAAAGAAAGAAAGAAAGAAAGAAAGAAAGAGAGAAAGAGAGAGAGAGAGAGACAGGTTCGCAGGTAGGTTAGGCCATACTCCACCACGGGGGCCAAGTCCGGGTTGGTGGAGGATTGTTAGACAACGGCGGGCCTTACTGTCAGAAGTTATCAAGCCCATAAGGCGTCTGACATGGCTTAACGACTGCCATTATATGACAGCCTGCACCAACGGCTTAACGTGCCTTGCGAAGCACGGAAGCGCTCGGAAAAATGCCACTAGCGGTAGTCACGGGACGGTCACCCATCCTGTACCTGACCGCGCCTGTTGTTGCTCAACTCAAGTGATTGATTCCCATCACTCGGTTCGCCTAGGCTACGAGCGCTTCACACACCTACTGCATTTGAAATAGCCAATCCATGATGGGCACGGGTGGTTATTAAGTCCATACGCTCTCCCTCTGAGACAAGTCCAGTGCTCTATAGTGGAACGTATATAAGCTGCATTTACGAGTATATTCTTATTAATGCACTAACCCGTGGTAAGGACAATTTTAAATAGACCTATTTAGAGGCTGAAAATTCCACTCATGCCGGGATTCGAACCCGCGACCTCTGGCTATCCGTGCCAGCGCTCTTTCCAACTAAGCTAATGGGCGAAAACAGACGTGAAACTGCCGTAGTCAATTAAGTGGGTATTTTTTTGTAAATTAATTAATTCAATGCTCAATTAAATGCATCTACGATATTTAAGGCACTTTCCCTTCATGGCCAACAACTTTGGGACGCCCTGTATACGTGGATATTTGTAGGACCATTGAAGATACACATTTCCATCATACAGTACTTATGTGTAACTCTAGAGGTTTTGGCAGCGCACGCCAGAATAGCTCGCAGATTTTTCCTACTTACTTTGACACTTATATTTCTTGAATTTAGAGCAATTCACTCAATATCTACATAAATTGCAGCCTATGTATTATTGCAAAGTTTAATAAAATGCATTCAGTAGTTTCTACGTGAAAGAGTAACATATATCCATCCATCCATACTTACAAACTTTCGCCTTTATAATATTACTAGGATTAATTGGTTGATTTTTCCGTCAGCGCACTAAGGACTAAATAAACTTATAAGAGCTCATCACCTGCCTGTAACTGTGTTTGGCTCCAATCTGGTTGTCGACCATATTTGTTACGTCAGTGGTACGACCGTGTCCATATTTGCTCTACCATTCGGAAGGGTGATTGCAATTCAGTTGTGTTATTTGTTTTTCGGCTTTGCTTGAACATCGGATTGGAATTATTTGCCAACAGTTTGCATTGAAAATATTGCGCCAGCACAAATGCCTTGTTTATCGTGACTTGTTTGGCTTAACGGCAGTTGATCAATTTGTTCGATACTAACCCTTGTATATCCCCACTGCTGAGGCACCGGTCTCTTCCTTCCGGCAGGTTAGGCCATACTCCACTACGGTTGGTGAAGGATTGTAAGTCAGTAGCGGGCCTTACTGTCAGAAGTTATCAAACCGCCGTTACGAGCTCTGACATAGCTTAGTGACTGTCTTTACGTGACAGCCGGCATCAACAGCTTAACGTGGCTTGCGAGTTACGGAAGCGCAAGGAAAAATGTCACTAGCAAATGTAACGTCAAATATCACGTAAAATGTCAAATGTAACGGAACGGCCACCCATTCTGCCCCTGACCACGCTTGTTGTTCTTTAACTGAAGTTATTGATTCTAATGACGCGCCTTAACGGCTAGACTAATATGTCACCTATTATGGATAGATGCAAGAACTTATCAAAGCTACCAACGAACAAATTGAAGCGCTCGTGGTCTGGTCAAACCGAGTGATTGGAATCAATCGTCTATAAAGGCTACATACAAAAGAGTACAACATAATACCTATAGAATAAAAGTAACATAGGAAACAGAAGGCTAATTACAAGTCTTCACTTATAAATACACTAATATATGGGTAATCCCTTATTCGTCTCGAATCCAGTAAATAAATAATCAAAACGCATCTCGAAGTCGACTAATTGGCGCGCCCCGGGTTTGGCACACTTCTTGATGGCGGCCGGTATTGGTGACGTCATCGATGCAGTGGATTTAGGGTTGGCAAACACTTTCACCAATAAAATGCTTAAGTTTTAAGCTTATCTAATGCGTACATATTTCGAACCGGTACGGCAGACATCATGATGAGATTAATCCAGATAATTAAGCATGAAAAAGGCGTAAACATCTGAATGAGAGCGGAATATTCGTGTAGACCTTAATTTTGGCGTTCTAAAAGTTGACTCAAAAGTCTTACATAATTTCGACAATCATCGTCGGACATTTTTTAAAGTACCTATGTCATGTGAAACACTTTGCATGCAGTGGACGTGTCCTTCCCTCCTCCCCCCCCAATTATAATGAAAAAATATATGTTTTATGTTTGTGTCTATCTATGAAAGCTATGCGTAGTGGGTCGGGCGTCACATTTTATTACCTTGTACATCATTGCTCAAAACCCTGGTCCATTGTGTTCCAAAATCCCCCCCTCCCCTATTTTTAAAGAAACAAGTAATTATGTTTCATGTTTGTTTCCATCTATGAAAATTATGCGTAGTGGGTCGGGCGTCAGATTTTTATTACTCTGTACATCGTTGCTCAAAACCCTATCAAAACTGGTAGGTTAGCAGCCCTGCAAAGTGGCCTCATGCATATTGAGCGCGTTACCGGGCGTCCGTCAATTAGCAGAGGAATAATTGCTGATCCTACCGCTAGGCTCGGGCGAGCTGTGACGGACGTACAGGCTAGGGCGTTTTTCAGCAGGCGTGAAAGCTTGCATAGTTAGGGAATAAGCTGGGGACACACTAAAGACACACGAAGGGTCGTTTCGTTGAGTGTCGGTCGGTCGGACGCCTAGAGTGTCAGCGGAAGGAATTGTTTGGATAAAATTGACGACATTTCATATTTTACAATGCGCAAAACTAAAAATACCGTTCCAAAATTTTGCTATCTTGATTGCGAAAAAAAATATTTAGAATTTTTATTATAGCCTAATTTTAGAGAAAATAAATAAAAACCAAAAATTGTGTCATGACGTCACACATACGGTGGAATGAGGAGTTACCGTTGCCTAATATTAAAAATTATATGACAGATGTCATTTTCAATTTCATTCAAATGTCATGTCGGAGACTTTTCTTTTCCTTAATTATTAATTAGGATTACTTTTCCTGTCCTTGATTTCAATGGTTTTTAAAAAGGCGGCAAGGGTGTAAGTATTATTAAGCCGTATGTGTGACGTCATTTGGCGGTTACGTCCTTTTAGAATAAGACAAAATTCAAACAAAAAATTATGAATGAAAATCACCGAATTTCTGAAAATAAAAAATGTTTATTTCGTATCTAGTTTCCTTTAAGACAGTAAAATATGTATGCTAAAAATTTTAATGTTCAATTAACATTGTTGATCCTACCCGTACTAGGCTGGGGCGAGTTGTGACGGATGTACGGGCTAGGGCGTTTTTAGCAGGCGTGGAAGCTTGCATAGTTAGGGAATAAGCTGGGGACACACTAAAGACACACGAAGGGTCGTTCCGTTGAACGTCGGTCGGTTGGACGCTCTGGATACTATTATCACTGGAAAGAATTTTATCTATTTATTTCTGTTGGGAAGATTAAGATGGGCATAATAATTGTACATAAAATAAATTAATAGCTGAAGAACAATGATAAATCTCCACTTTTAAAATGAAAAACAAAAATAACCAAAGATAAAGAAAGAAAAATCAGCAATTTCGACAGGCATAGAAAACAGAAACGGTTTCCCCATTGCTGGGGCACGAGTCTCTTCTTGCATCGTAGGAAGGCCATAGTCAACCACGGGGGCCAAGTCAGGGTATGTGGAGAATTGTAAGACAGTGGCCTTACTGTCAGAAGTAATCAAGCCGCTCATAATGCCTCTGATATGGCTTAACGACTGCCATTACAAGACAGCCGGCGCCTACAGCTTAACGTGCCTTTGCTGGAAATACTTTGGTCGGATATAATTAGCAGCGGAATAATTGCTGATTCTACTGGCGCTAGGCTCGGGCGAGCTGTGGCGAATAGACAAGCGTTTTTAGCAGGTGTGTACGTGAGCTTCCTTTAGTTAGGGCTTAAGCTAGGGGCGCTACACTGAGGCGCTACATAAGAGACAGTTTTTTTGGTTGCGGCCGGTTTTTTGGTCAGAAGTGGGCCGCTAATGGACGCTTAATTTACTAATGGAGGTTGGCCGTCTGCTTTCCATAATATTCTTCTTCAATTTTCGCCATGCGAAACAGTCAACGACAGCTCAACGGATTAGCAAACTGAAGTAACAATGGGTGGGTCATATCTGCCGCAGGGGGGCAGACTGGTTCTTGAAAGGAGACCGCGAATCGGCAAACGTAGCGTAGGACGCCCTGTGAGCAGGTGGAGCCACGAAATTGGCAAAGCCGTGGGCAGTGACTAGAAGAAGAGAGCCGAAGATCGGGCTTAGTGGTGTTGGACCTATGTCCTGTCCAGCCTATGTCCAGCACTGGACTGACACCAGCTGATTATGATCATGAAAACCGTCAACGGTGTAGCTTTCTCCATTGTGAAATATAATGTAAGGAGTTCTTTTAAATAATATTCCTTTATATTATTTTTAATGCACTACCCCTTGCTAAGGACAATTTTAAAAACCTATTTAGAACTGCAACTGCAACTAACTGCAAAAGTGGGTACTCGGGGCTGCAAGTGATGAAAATTACTTTAGCCAGATGTCGCTGCCTCTACGTAATACAGAGAATATTGTAAAGAGGTTCGAAATTTCACTGATGCCGGTGAGTCGCCCATTAGCTCAGTTGGAAAGAGCGCTGGCACGGATAGCCAGAGGTCGCGGGTTCGAATCCCGACATGGGTGGAATTTGTAGCCTCTAAATAGGTTTTTAATATACCTTTATTTAATTACCACGCAATTAAAAGTTAATTGCGCGGAAGATCTCCAGTAGGCTCAGTTTCATCCGATCTTGATCTCTATCAGCAGTCGTAGGCAAATGTCGCGACACCCGTATTTGCCCGTGATCCCTGCGGCAAATTCTACGTAACCACCGTCATTGAGGACGCGTACAGACGTAACAGTCCCCAATAGACATGAAGCCATTGTATGTCCCACGGGTCTCCTCCTGCAGCAGGAAGGTGAGGCCATACTCCACCACGGGGGCCAATTCCGGGTTGATGGAGGATTGTAAGACAACTGTAAGAAGTTATACGCCGCTTATAGGGCCTCTGACATAGCTTAACGACTGCCATTACATGACAACCGACACCAACGGCTTAGCGGCTTAATTTTGTGTTGACTGGAAGTTAAACAGTCAGTGGACTAATTGTTTCTAAAAACTAAAATTAATGGTCTATTTTAGCAAAATATAACATAAACTTACACTTGTATGCTAGAGGGGTAGGCAGGGACCAGGTGCTGCTACTTGCAATGATCTCAATAGGTCACCTTCGCTTCATCGACGTTCAATAGTTGTTGCATGCACTGACTTATGCTGCACACTTCAGATCTACTTTTAGAGTATGAGTAATAAAAAATATAGTTAAATGCGGCAGAGAAAAAAATTGTAATATTTTTAAGATTCTCGAGTGATAAGAAAACAAAACGAATTAAAAGACTTATACAGGGCGCCCACTACTAGGTAGTTTAATTATGTTGTAAAATAAAATGATGTCTTCTTTCAGTGAAATGTTGCTCCTAAAACATTCAAGGTACTTTTGCTCCACGTGGCATAGTCAGGGGATGCCCTGTATATCTAAGTTTTGCCGTACACCATCTGCACATCAGAACAACATTCCCATCCTAGACGGTGTTAGTCGCTTCTTACCCTTAAAAAAATACTTCGAGTGACCTATCTATTTTTAATCTATGATCATACGCTAAAAGAGGAGTGAACGGGCCCCGTCATCCCTTTCCTGTATATTTACTATGTAAATGCGAACGAGGAGTTTTGAAGGAAATTGGAAGCGCAACAAGACGCCACCAAGGAAATTACGAATGTTTTATTTCTATTTAGTTACTGTTTCCGCGACTTGCCTCGGAGATTGGATACGGATTAGGTAGGTACGGAAGGGGAATCCTTGAATCAACAATATTGGACGGGATTACAAATGACAGCAACTTTTGGTAGAAAAAATGTGTTTTCGATGCCGAAGTTTATTTACCGAACTTAGATAACCTTTTGCATCAAAAACATAGTTTTCATACATACCGAATGATTTTTTTTTGGATTTAATGTTTTATCATAATCAGGCCATGGTAAAAGATAAATAAGCATGGTTTTTTTTTCTCTACGACTATCACTTTTAATTATACATAGGCTGCTACTTATGTATGCGGAATCTGGGATTCCAATAATTTTAAAAGCAATGTCTGACCTCCATGGTCAAATTCGTTATTTTTTTAAATACTGGCCGCTAATATTTTTCTCTTATATACGTTAGTGTTTTGTTTTTGTTGGGTTTAAAATGTCATATCGCTGAAAAAATGGAACTCACTCGTGAAAATATTCGTGCTA
Organism: Yponomeuta sedellus; assembly: GCA_934045075.1. Lineage (NCBI taxonomy): Eukaryota > Metazoa > Arthropoda > Insecta > Lepidoptera > Yponomeutidae > Yponomeuta > Yponomeuta sedellus. The sequence goes on from OW203745.1 coordinate 9,921,849, forward strand.
TGATTTATTACGATTTTCGACGTGGTTTAACGCAACAACAGTGCGTATATTAATGAACTTCGACTTTTGGTAGTGAAACTCCATCAAAAACGACTGTGTATCACTGGTTTAGTGAGTATAATCGCGGGCGCAGTAAGCTCACGGACGATGTTAAAGAAGGTCGCCAGAAATCGGTGGTTGTGCCACAAATTATTGAAGCTGTGCGAAAACTAATAATGCAAGACCGCCATGTTACGTATCGCAAGATAGAGACTATTCTGAGCATATGTATGACGAGCATTTATAGGATATTACATGAACATTTGTCTGTAAAAAAAATTTGTTCGCGTTGGATCCCGCACAACTTAACTCAGGATCAAAAAGATGCTCGCGTCGAATGGTGCAAGAAAACCTTAAAAAAATTCAACGGAGGCGACTCAAAATCTGTTTATAATATCAACACAGGTGACGAATCCTGGATCTACGCGTACGATCCCGAAACTAAACAACAATCAAAAGTTTGGGTGTTTCCAAATGAGCCGAACCCTACGAAAGTGGCTAGTGCGAAAAGCACTTTAAAGCAAATGGTGGCCTGCTTGTTTGGTATTAATGGCCATGTGGCTACAATACCACTGAAAAATCGCAGAACGGTTAATTCGGAGTAGTACACGACCATTTGTTTGCCGGAAGTATTTGAAGAAATACGCCAAAACAACCAGCGACGCAGAATCATACTTCACCATGACAATGCCAGCTGTCATACCTCTCAGGAAACAACTACATTTTTGGATGATCAAAAAATAGAATTGATGGGTCATCCACCGTACAGCCCTGATTTGGCTCCCAATGATTTCTATTTATTCCCAAATGTAAAGAATAAATTACGTGGTCAACGATTTTCGACTCGTGAAGATGCCGGAGATGCGTTGTAACAGCACGTTTTGGAGATACCTCAATCAAAGTGGAAAAAGTGTTTTACAAATTGGTTTCATCGAATGCAAAAGTGCATTGATCATAGTGGAGAAAACTTTGAAAAACAATTAAAGCATATTTAGCCATATACATTTGTTTATTAATTCTATTCCGCATACATAAGTAGCAGCCCTCGTATAACCTGTTGAAACCTCCTGGTATAAAACCGCACCATAGAAATCGGATTCAAACTATGACTACGTAACATCTTAAAATGTAAAAACAAATATTAATATTCGGTATATCTCGTGACCTTTTATAGGAAACATTTACAATTCAGTGAAAAACGTGTAATATGTCGTTTGTTTTATTATTAGAGTAACATGAGCATTGGCACTTTTAAGACCGTTGATAGGGTCCTAAAAAGTGGAATACGTTACACTAATAATAAAAAGATATACAATGTTTTTTTATTTATAGATTAGCTTGAGTATTTGCATTGTTTTAGACCCTGTTCTTCTTGGGGCCTTTAACTCCTATGGAAGCATAGGGCCTCAACCACAGATTTCAACTTCTGACGGTGGTTTGCGGCAGCTTCCAATAAATTCAGGCCAGTTAACACCTAAAACAAATTTCAGTTGTTTTTTTGTTTATTCTTAATTTTTTTATGTCTTTGATATTTTAAAAGCAATAATACTTCATTATAAGTTTTTCGCAAGTTCCCCAGGTCGAAGATTTCTCATAGTTAAAGTTTAAAATTCGAAAAATTCAAATTAGTTAAATCAAAACTATGTAATAAAAGGATCTAATAACGATCGTTTATTTAGTTAATTAAGAGAGAGAGAGAGAATGAACAATCATTATTGGAATCCTTCGTTGTAACATTATGTGAAAAATAATCCAACCCACAAATATAGTAACGATACGAGTACCTACCCTCGTATCTAGACAGTTTGCTAGACAGGAACGTTTATTGTACTCTGTACTGGACACACGAACTTTATTCAATGAATAAAAATTTGATAACTTTAACAAAATCTAACGTTACAAGTGCTAGCTAGAGAAAGTAAATTTACTTTGAAATTAACATGGGCAGTCAATATTTTAAGTAAAAAAAAAAAGCAGAAAAAAAATGATAAAATTAAATGATTGTATATATACATAACGAATGTTGATGAAGCAAAACAGATTATTTATTTTTTATATAATTTTATTGCGATTAAATTTTGGCAACAGGATCGCAGCAAGTGGCAGACTCTAATCATTATCTACGTAGGCATAATCTTTGCCTTTCCCTACGGGATACGAGCATGAATTTGTGAGATAAAGGATGGTCGGACAATATGGTCAGGTCTGCAGGGAGCCCGTGGATGCAAATAGACCAAAATGCCTCTAGCAACCAGTGGGTAGAGGTTGGCTGATGATGATAGTGATACAGAAATAACATCGTTATTTTAGTAAATAAATTAAGTTAAGTTAAGCTAAGCCTAAATTAAGCTGCTCGACTAACTAGCGTTAATAATAAGTATGCTCACTTCTTTTAGATTATGGATACATGTCGAAGACACGGAAAAAAAATTGGTAGAAAAAATTCCGCTGAAATAATATTTACTACATGGAAACAACAATTAGAATACAGATTTTTTCCCATATAATTACTGTAATATATTAAGTTAGGTTAGAACACAAATTATCGTTTCTCTAGTTAAAATATATATTGCACCGGGCATAAGTCAGAAGTGTACGGAGAGTGCCATAAGTCAGAAGTGTACAGAAGTACACTTTTGACTTATAGCACTCTCCTTATCATACAAATCCTGTTCTTTATTATGACTTTGTAGTAGACGCGAGTAATGAAAGCATAGGAACTGATCTTGTTAAAAATACATTATTTATAAATAACCAAGACTATGGGCATTACCCCCAATGATGGGACAACCTTGCGCTATGGCGCTCATTAGGGGAGGGCTATGTCCAGCAGCACTAATATAGCCTGAATAAGAAGAAGAGCCAAGACTTTTCTGAACTTTCTTAGTCTATGGCACCCACCAGAGAAAAACCTCGGTGAGTACAATGCAGATTATCTTCTTTATTATTCCTTCCTTTACTTCTACTTTATTAAGTTTACTTAAAAATATTGCGCTGGACTTTCTGTACACTTCTGGCTTATGACAATCTCCTTGTCATACAAATCCTGTTCTTTATTATGACTTTGTAGTACACGCGGGTAATGAAAGCATACGAACTAATCTTGTAAAGAATAAAATGATTTATAAATAATCAAGACTTTTCTGAACTTTCTTAGTCTATGGCTCCCACCAGAGAAAAAACTCGGTGAGTACAATGCAGATTATATTACTCATTATTCCTTCCTTTACTTCTACTTTATGAAGTTTACTTAAAAATATATATTGCACCGGATTTTCTGTACACTTCTGGCTTCTGACACTCTCCTTGTCATACACACTCTCCTTGTCATACAGATCCTGTTCTTTATTATGACTTTGTAGTAGACGCGGGTAATGAAGGCATAGGAACTGGTCTTGTAAAAAATAAATTATTTTTAAATAACCAAGGCTTTTCTGAACTTCGTTAGTCTATGGCACCCACCAGAGAAAAAACTCGGTGAGCACAACGCAGATTATCTTCCTTTTTCCTTTCTTCTCGTTTATTAAGACTTTATATTGGTTTGTACGGACTTAATACGGACTTTCATATCGTTGTTAGAAATGTAAACGTTCTTAAAATAAGTAAAATTTTGACTTTCTGCGCCGTTTTAATCTATGACAACTTTTACACAAAAATCTCCGTTAGTTTATACCTATCTAAAAAGATATTTTGTACAATAATAGAAAAAACGCGATAAAGATATTTTTAACTCTTAGGACTAGGCAGTAGGTAGGTACCTACCTAGGTGTTATGCATGTTATGCTGTTAATATACAGAATACAGATTTTTGTAGGTTTCCGCGAATGAGAGGTGTAATAAGTTTTATGTATTTTTCTTGTTGCCTTAAATGAATGTTTAAAAAAAGCCGCTTGTGTTGGTCCCAAACTTGTATAGCTTGTGCTATAATAACCAAGACATCACGAACATGGAACTACACCCAGACTTAGGCAATTTGTGTAAAACAGGTACGGATACCACTTGTGGATATAGAACCCATGACCTCCATTAAAGTCAAGTGTATTAACCACTCTCACACACACACACACACTCTCTCTCTCTCACACACACACACACAAACAGACTTAGTACACCGGTCTCTCTCATAAAATTAAAATATACCGCAGATTCGTACCTTTTGTAACCATGTAATAGTTTGTGAAAGGGACATTTTCTGAATTGAGTATTTCGTTTAGTGAATAGTTAAATGTAGTGCTGTCTCATCGAATTTCCCAGAAAAGAGCGTGATAGAACGTTACTTAAGTATCTATTTAGTGAAATTCTCAATTCAGAAAAAAACCCATAGTCTACTGACTTATATAGAATCACTAGGCTCTTAAGATACAGGTTTTCTCCTAGTTTAGTAGAGTTAAACTGCCTTACGTACATTTTCAACCTAATTACTTCGCTAAGCCAACGCTGGGAAACAATCTTTAGATTAGATTTTATCTATCTATCTATAATCAGCCCACATCAACCCACTGCTGGGCATAGGCCTCCTTTTTATTGCTAATCTGATCCATCTCTGACCCGCAACCCCCACGATGTCATCTGACTATCGTGTCGGTGGTCTACCTACCAACCTCCTTCCCTCCTTTGGCCACCACTCCGATACTGTCCTGGTCAACCGACCGTCTTCCCTTCTAGCCAAGTGTCCCGCCCATCTCCACTTTAACTCTGTGTTCCGCTTACCAACGTCTTTGACCTAGATTAGATTAATAGTCTTTAATGTACACCATATACAAACACACGCACACACTATAATTATAACATACAAATGGCAGTCGTATCGTTCAAAGCAATCTGTTTAAGCAAATGTTGGACTATCTGCGCTTTTTAGTCTTTGGTGCCCTCCACGAAAAATTTCCAGCCAACCGGCGAATGCCACAAATTACATTCGAATACCGCGCGGTTCTTTCTCTCGGAAAATCCACGTTCAGTGTGAACGGGGGCAGAATTCAACGGAATATATATAACAAAGCTCTACCTACCATCGTACATCAAAGTATCAGAACAATACACCTCCATCGTAAGTCTGCTGAGGGTGTATTGTTCTGTAAAGTTCGTACGAACAACTTTACGCGCGATACAAACAATCATGAGCCTTGCCGCCGATTGTTTAATTACGAATTTTGCTAAGTAAATACTCGGGCCCTTGTTTTGTCGCGTTCTTTTTAGGTTTCCGTACTTCAAAAGGAAAAACTAAACCCTTGTAGGATCACTTTGTCACTCGTTATCACTCGTCCGTCCGTATGTCTTTCTGACAAGACCTTTTGTTTCGTAGAAGCGTGAAGGTACCTATCGAGTCGAAGTTGAAACCGTGTAGTCTACAGTTTCTTAAAGTTGTGACAAAAAACTACCTAGTTAACGAAAAAAAGGTCGCCGGCATTTGTGCTGCAATAATTATATATTTCGACATTAAATGGAATCATAATTCATAGGTTACTTAGGTGTAAAGGGGCAGACACAATAGATCCCACTGGGTCGAAGAGTCGCCGGCAGGCAGTCGGCGCCCCCGCATGACTACTTTTAAGATAAGATAAGTTGTAAATATATTGTTTTCATTTAAAACGAAAGGTTCTTCGTTGAAGCTTGTTTATAATTATGAACCCTCTTGCTTGCCCGTTGTCATCAAATAATGATCCGATTAACATTTAATGTACAATTAAGGTATAAAAAATCTTTTTTATTCATGGTTTTTAGGGTTTGATAGTACATAGGCTGCTACTTATGTATGCGGACTCTGGGATTCCAATAATTTTAAACGCAATGTCTGACCTCGATGGTCAAATTCGTTCTTATTTTAAATACTGGCTGCTAGTATTTTTCTCTTATATACGTTAGTGTTTTGTTTTTGTTGGGTTTAAAATGTCACATCGCTGAAAAAATGCAACTCACTCGTGAAAATATTCGTGCTATGATTTATTACGATTTTCGACGTCGTTTAACGCAACAACAGTGCGTAGATCAATTAACTTTGACTTTTGGTGGTGAAGCTCCATCAAAAACGACTGTGTATCACTGGTTTAGTGAGTTTAATCGCGCAGTTTAAAGAAGGTCGCCCGAAATCGGTGGTTGTGCCACAAAATATTGAAGCTGTGCGAAAACTAATAATGCAAAACCGCCATGTTACGTATCGCGAGATAGAGGCTATTCTGGGCATATGTATGACGAGCATTCATAGGATATTACATGAACATTTGTCTGTAAAAAAAAATTGTTCGCGTTGGCTCCCGCACAACTTAACTCAGGATCAAAAAGATGCTCGCGTCGAATGGTGCAAGAAAACCTTAAAAAAATTCAACGGAGGCGACTCAAAATCTGTTTATTTGGCTCCCAATGATTTCTATTTATTCCCAAATGTAAAGAATAAATTACGTGGTCAACAATTTTCGACCCGTGAAGATGCCGTAGATGCGTTCAAACAGCACGTTTTGAAGATACCTCAATCAGAGTGGAAAAAGTTTTTACAAATTGGTTTCATCGAATGCAAAAGTGCATCGATCATAGTGGAGAATACTTTGAAAAACAATAAAAGTATATTTAGCCATATACAATACATTTGTTTATTTTTTCTATTCCACATACATAAGTAACAGCCCTCGTATACACAAGGAGCAATTATTGTTTCTCCAAGTCCATGCTGTCAGTGTGCTAGAGTTCGTAGGTTCTAATCCCATAGTATCCACTATACATTAGTACAAGCTGGGCGTATTTCCATGTTTGTGATATCGTTGTCTGGTCACCATAGCATAGGGTATCCTAGTACGGAACCGGGCCCTAGAGTCTAATTCTTTCATTGTTTTTCAATAGAATGAAATAAGCACGTCAATGGTTGATATTTGCCTCAATTTGGTAGTCTACAAAGCAAAAGCAGTACAATGTCATTCCAGGAGTATAACCTGCGCACATTAAATAATCATCTCCCGCGAAGAAGATCGAATTGCGAGAGGCGCCGAGTTAAATAGCACGAGTTATGCCATTGCAATGCGATTGGTTACTAGACTACCAACAGTGTGAATGAAACGGACTAATTACCAGACCAATATGACTCTGTTGACTATGCATTTTAGAGACTCACCCCCTAGGGCAAGTGATTGTGCTCTGTGTGCAAAGTTATTTACGGACATTGATATTGATAGCGACAGTATTGCAATTAGGCGACGACTGACTGCGTTTTTTAGTAGTTAGTGAGTAGGCTCTCTTCTTATTATTTATGTATAAATCTTAGTTATATATTTTTTCTTCTGAATTGCTTACATCCTAATTTATTTTTCACTGAAACTCGTTTTTTTGCGGTGACTTAATCTTAGTTAATCGTTAGTTTTAATATTTTGTGGCTATCAGTGGAAGCCTGTTAATGACTTTCTGTTTCATATTTCTAAACAGTATTAAGTTATATAATGTCAATGGCTTTCATAAAACTTAATAAATAAATAAAGGCGTAGAATCCAACCATGGCTTTTCTGTTCATTGAGTTAGGCGATATGAAAATGATACGCGGCGTCTGAAAATCCCTGCTGGGAGTAAAGGAGGCGGCAGAGGGAAGTTTCTTAAATAAACAACAAATTGAATTGCGCTTTCAACCGAGGAAACTCTTTCAACTAACAGCTGAGTGTGGTCTTATATAATGTAAGGATGGGGCAATTAAACAAGTTACATGGAAGATCGAGTGATCGTGCTCTTCCACCATACATTTTGAGAGTACATCGATATCAATCCTTGTATATCCCGGCACTGTTCCTGCAGTACAGCTAGAGCACGGGACTGTTCCTGCATCGCAGGAAGGTTAGGCTATACTCCAACATGAGAGCCGAATCCGGGTTAGTGGAGAATTGTAAGGCAATGGCGGGCCACAATATCAGAAGTTATATGGCCTGATATGGCCCATCGAGTGCCATTACATGACAGCCGGGACTAGCAGCTTAGCGTGCCCTGTGAAGCTCGGAAGCGCTCGGAAAAATGCCTCTAGCGGTAGTCACGGGATGGTCGTCAATTCTGGATATGACCGCGCCTGTTGTTGTTTAACTCAAGTGATTGGTTCCAATCACTAGGTTTGACTAGGCCACGAGCGCTTCACTAGGCCACGAGCACTTCCTTATATACGAGTACTTTACCCTTATTCACATTCTCTCGTGTTAGGTGCTATATTAATATCGTATTCGTCTAGGCGACAAGCGCTTCACATCAGATCTAGTAGTAAAATATTTTACATTATTTTAAATTTTACATATTTTTAGCCTGTGAATAGGTTTTTTTTTTAAATTGTCCTTAGCACGGGTTAGTGCATTAAAAATAAAAATAGTATAATATTTTACATACATGCATAACCTCAAGCCTGTATCCCAGAGGGGTAGACAGAGACCAGGGACTGCCACTTGCCACGATCCTTACAGATCACCTTCGCTTAATCAACGTTCATAAGTCATTGCATGCGCGCACGCCGGTACCGGGTATTTTTTATCTTCCCCTTTGCTGGTCCTGGTCGATGTATGGGCTAGTAAGGGATACTCCTTACCAGCCCTTCCACTCACATTTATTTGTTTCGTCAATCTTTCTACCTTCCATCTCTCCATATGTCTAAACAAACGCAACATTCCTTTCTCAATCCTAGTCACTACATCCTCTTTCAGTCCACAACGTACTTTAATCAGACTATTGCGTATCCTGTCATTCAAAGTAACACTGCACATACTTCAATATTTATAAATATTCACAATATTTTGCTCATCGTATATCGGTATTCGCTCGTTTGAGGGCCGCGTCTCGTATGGAACCAGCTGTACTCTGTATAAAAGAAATTAATTTCTGACCAAGTGTATGTCCCGTCTGACTGAATGTAAGTTGGCAGGTGGAGGTTGCTAAATGGAGCCTTAATATCTTTTGATTTTGCACCGATATTCGAGGATCTTCCTTATAAAATCTTCTTATGGATTCTCTTGTGAGATTTGGTAATTGGTAATTGGCTCAATTGGTAGAGCGCTGGTACGGATAGCCAGAGGTTGCGGGTTCGAATCCCGGCATGGGTGAAATTTTTAGCCTCTAAATAGGTTTTTAAATTTGTTTCCTTAGCACGGGTTAGTGCATTAAAAATAAAAATAGTGTAATCATGTGGGTACAGTGATATCGTTCCGATGTTAAAACCTAACTGCAAAGTAGGTGATCGGGGCTGTAAGTAATGCAATTTGTTTAAGTCAGATGTCGCTGCCTGTACGTAATACAGAGAATATTGTAAAGAGGTTCAAAATTTCACTGATGCCGTGAGTCGCCCATTGGCTCAATTGGTAGAGCGCTGGTACGGATAGCCAGAGGTTGCGGGTTCGAATCCCGGCATGGGTGAAATTTTTAGCCTCTAAATAGGTTTTTTAAAAAATCTCTTGTGAGAGTTAGTTTTCTGCAATTTTTCCTTTGAAAGCGAACACCTACTTTAATTTTAAAGGATGCTATTGCACTACACATTTCACTGCAGCTTTCAACCTGACTTTTCTAGATGGTAAGTTAGATAACATTTTTTAGTTATGATACTTATGATTTAATAACGATTGCTCATGCTTTGGAACTTGCTCATGAAATTGCAATGTTTAAAGTCGCGTGCACTAACATGTTAACATCTTAGAACTTTGTCACATTAACCTTATCAAATTAAACCTGATATATGAGAAATTGACAACGAGTATTTTGACTTTGACAAGGTACTGAAGTGCACACATGTACGTGACTGTACGTGGGTATGTAATCTCAAAGGCGGGTATAATTAGGCATGCGAAAAACTTTTTGAACCTAAAATTAATTCCAATTATACTTTATTTCACACAAAGATATCACAGGACATGGCATAAGAAATAGCTTGTACAAAGGCGAGCTAATCTCTGTAAGAGATTTCTTCCAGCAAACCCTAGACAATAGAAGAAGCGGTAGAAAACGGGTCGATTAGCACAGAGTAAACTACAGAAGTCCTAGATAACAACCTGTTTATACTTATTATTATTTTAACTTATTATTGAAAAAAACATTAAAAATTATTGAAATAATAATAAAAAATATTTTTCAGACATTTTTCTTTTATTTTTCTTTCTTCTAGTGAACATATTTGCGCAAACAACACGTAAGTGTATTAAGAGCATAATTTTAATGTGCGTTGTTTGCAAGGCATTAATCAATTGCTTCTTGGTATCCAAATGAGCTGAAATTTACCATAACTTCTTACTTAAATTTTGTTGACAGTGGAACATTATGGTACCGTCGAACAGATCTGACGATGGAGTCCAGATGTAGAAATTGCAACTCCATAATGGCAATCTGTAGGACAGTTGAATATATGCTAGTGTGTTCTATTTTCGTTAGTGCTTTCCATTATATACAATACAAATATTTATTTCTCAATCCACAAATTCGTTGGAAAATAGCAGTGGTACAATATGGTGTGATAAAAGCGATTTGTGAACAGACTGGGTCCCAAACTAGATCAGAGATTTGTATCTTAGGATACGAGGCCACCCAAAAAACTAGTACAACAAAGTATGAAACATACTGTAGACACTGTCAGCTCAAATTACGACCGACAGAGAAATATAAGACGGCGAGAGTCTTGCTGTGTGGTGTCGGCCTAGAGAATAGCACCAACCCAATGAGGGCTTTTCAAATCGCCATTAAAAACAAAAAACAGTACCGCAAGTTACCGATAGATGGTGCTGACGTCATATAATATGTCAAAATTTACATCATTTAGGGAAACGGTGAGTGCCTATGTTTTTACAAAAATGCTTAATGCACGGGCTAGCTATTAGTTAAGACACAATTCATGTAGGTACGTATCAACGTATGTAATGAACAAAGTAAAAATTACTTCAAAACTTTCAAATTTCAACAGTTTCGGTTTCGAAACATAGTTTAGCTTAGATCACAGAATACAAAGAGATGTGTAGGTTATCACAAATAATAATCTGTGCGATAAAACTTACATCCGTGGATAAAACGTATGATGGGTGACATTTGTTCTGCTTGCAGCGCCATCTAGTTTTTTTTAATGCAATCAACTCACAGCTGTCATTGCAAAGCCCTCATTCTTCCCGCTGGTGTCGTAAAAGGCGACTAAGGGGGGTGGGCAGCAGCGCCCCCTACAGCGAACTGCGATCCCTAACCCGCATGCCCAGCGTGGGGATTATGTGCATTACCCCCTATGATAACACAACGTGGCGCTCTTTAGGGGAGGGCTATGCCCAGCAGTGGACTAGTATAGCCTGACGACGACGACGAGAGTCTTGGATGGAGCTGGAATATTGCCGCTGGGAGCCCCTGATGAAAAGTGCTACGATAGTTGAGTTTGGGCTTGTTTAGTTTGTTGTAAACAATCACCAGATCAAACCACCAGATCACCAGGGCAAATGATCACCAGGGTCCGATGATGAAGCCGAAAGATTGCCACTAGAACTCCTCATAGAATGTGTTTTTTATTTAAATAGGACAACCAAAAGGCGATACAACAATACAGTCACAGAGAAAAAAAAAACACACACAAATAACATGGTAATTGCTCACCCACTTATAGGTTATCGCATCATGCATGTAAAATTCAACAAACTGTAATACATATTAATCCTTTTTATAGTTATAGAATATATATTATATAAAGACAAATTAAACTTAAATAATAAAAAAAAACTAATTAAATACACGTAAATTAAAGATATTTAAACAGGCTTCTCTTGAATTTTCGTAAGTATTATAGTCAAGTTATAGCTGGGCTGTTGTTGTGAGTACTTCCCATGTCACACGACCATCAGGAGCTCTAGTTGGAGTCGATTCATTGCCAGTTAATATGATTCATCTAGTAATTAACTTTACTGCCGTCACATGGCCATCTGTAAAGCCATCTTTGTGGCGAAAAACAAATATTGGTTTCTATTACATTAACAGTTTGTTAGCATATGAGAAACCGGAAGCTACAAAATTTTAATGCTAAGGAAATGAACCTAGGACCTCACGAAGGTGAAGCAAGTGTTCTACCGATACGCCACCGCCGCCCATCAATGAAAGGATATCATTATTAATCCCCAGAATTTCGCAACGGTCGCAGTAGTGATTTACCCCGGAAACATTTCCGGGAATCCCGGGATAGAGCCGTCGGGCGCGCCAGTGCGTGGGATCGAAGCCATATTTTCTGAATTAACGCCAAGTCAGACTGCCGGCCAAACATAACACTTGGCACAAACGTCTCTCTAACAAAACAGACCGTGTGGGACAGGGAGCTAATGTTCTTGAAGATGCGTACTTCGATCAGAACTTTGAATGATGTTAGATTGCTATTACGAAGTTACTCCAAATACAGTATGGTATTTCTAGCAACCCATTAATACGTATAATGTAGATGTAGAGTCGTGAAGGTTCTAACGTCTTTACAATATGTAAACACTTTAGAACCTGGTCAGTGGTCACATTAACTTCTTCTAGCCTGATGTATGGGAAATTGAGTATTTTGACCTTGACAAGGTACTGAGGTGCATACATGTTAGTGAACGTTAATGTACAGAAGTATTTTTTGATTTCGACAAAGCAAAAGTTAATTATAAACCTAATCACCTCCAGAGAACTGTTTAAAAAACTACAATTCATAACGACAATTTGATAGACATTGCATAGCCAAGTCTGCCTATGCCTACTTTTTAATTTATATGTTGACCGTCTTTGCAATATGCATCGAATTGTCATAGTAAACCATGGATTGTAGCTCTGGTGATGATGATGATGATAATTACGGTCCCGACCGATTTCGGTCACGGCGACTACTTCAACTCCCATTTTGGTGGCGTTGGTGCGCTGGCATATGACTCGCATAACCTACCTTTTTTGGGAAGGTTCTGCCACATTTCAGACATGCGAGCACTCCGTCGAGCTCATTAATACATCTCATTGCACACGGTATTGCACATGATAGACCCTCAACATACACGCTGCGGTCGTCGGAACCATTTCCAAAAGCCTACGCACCCGGTGAATAATAACGCATCTTCAAAAGCCTATCAAATCCAGGAAACAAAGAGGAATGCAAATATTATGACTGCGCAATGGCCACTCTCGGCTGTTAATGGAATAAATAACTGCGATTATGCATCTTGTGTTATATTTGGCAATTGCCAGCGCTGTTGGCTACAATTGTTTTTGATTTACTGTTGCGGGGAACGTCGGTGGGGCCCGCTTTAACGAGCAGTTTTTGCAACGCTTTTCTGTGCAGCGGTGTTGGTTGCTTTTGTAACTCGGCGATTACTTTTTCGCGTTACTTGTATAGACGTACTTTGTTTCTCGTCTTTGCTTTAAACCCAACTTCATAGAAATAAGGGTCAATATTACACCTGCACAACTAATTCACTTCACCGCCGTAGCGCTGGGGTAACTTCATAGAAATAAGGGTCAATATCACACCTGCACAACTAATTCACTTCACCGAGGTAGCGCTGGGGTAACTTCATAGAAATAAGCGTCAATATCACACCTGCACAACTAATTCACTTCAACGCCGTAGCGCTGGGGTAACTTCATAGAAATAAGGATCAATATAACACCTGCACAACTAGTTCACTTCACCGAGGTAGCGCTGGGGTAACTTCATAGAAATAAGGGTCAATATCACACCTGCACAACTAATTCATTTCAACATTTAAATCGACCTTGAATCACTGAATATGAGTGCGATCGAAGTGGTCCAAACTCACGTGCAAACGCCGCTAGCAAATAGCTAAATGAAACTCTAAATGATTTAGAATGGCCACATATGTTTGCATTCATAATTTGTCAGTCTTAATATACATCATCAAACCATATACGCGCTCGTGAGATTTACTCCTCGAAGGAGATTTTCGAGTGTTAGCTTGTAACGGTGTAAACCTCTTTACACAATTTTTATTTCTTTTTCTATCTATCATTTTCAAATATTTAAATAACGTCACACATTTTTCGATTTCCCTCATTTTTCATCATTACAACTTTACCCTTCGACCAGATCTGACTATATTACCTGCTTATCCGTTTTTATCCAGTTTTTCTGCTTTATTATAAAATAAGTATCTTCAAATAAAACAAGTCCTGAAGTCGTTCCAGTTCTTATTATTTATAAATGATATACAACATTTCAAGCTCAATGAAATTCTCAAGTTTGAAACAAGCTGAATGTCGAGAGGTACTTTTCTATCAACTCTGAATCAAGGTCAGACTTTCGAGTGTTAGCTCAATGAAATTCTCGAGCTGAAGGTCGACAGGTACAGGTACTTTCCTATCAATTCTAAATCAAGCTCAGACTCTTTGCTATAATTGTGGCGTAGAAGTACGGTGAAGTTTATATCAATCAAACTTTATATTTTTAGTTGATAAGTTTGATTAACAATAAACAATGGACTCGGAAGCGAGGGGCCCTGTTTCGATATCCAGTGCGCGTATGTACCAATGACTTACTTTTCTAAGTTACGAGTATGTACATTTGTGAAGTTACAGTAGCAATCTTCTTCTTCTTCTTCAGGCTATATTAGTCCACTGCTGGACATAGCCCTCCCCTAATGAGCGCAAGGTTGTGCCATCATTGGGCGGTAATGCCCATAATCCCCACGCTGGGCATGCGGGTTAAGATCGCAGTTTGGTGGAATTGTACTGCAGGGGGCGCTGCTGCCCGCCCCCCGGTTTGTGTCGGTTTGTGCCCCTTAGTCACCTTTTACGACACCCGCCGGAAGAGTTTGGGTTGGTGCTATTGTCTAGGCCGACACCACACAGCACGTAGCAATACCACTCGCTAAAAGTGAAGAAAAACGTCGTGAGGAAACCGAGGAGTATCTGAGGTGTTCAGATAAGGACCAAACCTATATAACCCAATATTCGTATACAGTACTTTACTGCGCTTGTGTCAAGGGTGCTACTCAAACGTTTTACGATGCACTCTGAAATTAAAATTATACCCAGCTGTAGGATTTTACGACCATTTTTCACATTGGATTTTTAATTGTCACCCTGGGAAAAGACTCTCTTCTCTGTATACCTAATGTATACCGTCGGCATTTCATCAATGTTTAAATCCGTTCACTCTACTCAGCAATGCGGCAGGCGACTTCAATCAACGATTGCAACCCTGTATGTCCCCACTGCTGGGGCACGGTCTCCGCCTGCATTGCAGGAAGGCTAGGCCATAATCCACCACGGGGGCCAAGTCCAGGTTGGTGGAGGTTTGTAAGACAGTGGCGGGCCTTACTGTCAGAAGTCGTCAAGCCGCCTATAAAGCCTCTGACATGGCTTAACGACTGCCATTACATGACAGCCGGCACCCACGGCTTAACGTGCCTTGCGAAGCACGGAAGCGCTCGGAAAAATGCCACTAGCGGTTGTAACGGGAGGGTCACCCATCCAGCACCTGACCGCGCCTGTGATTGCTTAACCAAGTGATTGATTTGAAATTTGAATGAATTTGAATGTGAAATTTGTTCTTTAGCACGGGTTAATGCATTAAAAATAAAAATAGTATAATCAAGTGATTGATTCCAATCACTCGGTTCGACTAGGCCACGAGCGATTCTGTTCCACTGCAGGGCACAGGCCTTCTCTCAAAGAGAGAGTATGTTCTTAATTACGACGCGTACCCACCGCTGATTAGCAATTTCAAACGCCAAGATCAAATCAGCAGTTATTGCGTGATTGATTAACAAACATTCACATTTTTAGAGGCTAAAAATTCCACCCATGCCGGGGTTCAAACCCGTGACCTCTGGTTATCCGTGCCAGCGCTCTTTCCAACTGATCTAATGGGCGACTCACCGGCATCAGTGAAATTTCGAACCTCTTTACACTATTCTCTGTATTACGTACAGGCAGCGACATCTGGCTGAAGTAATTTGCATCACTTGCAGCCCCGAGTACCTACTTTACAGTTAGGGTTTTACATCGGAATGATATCGCTGTATACAGAGAACAGTGTAAAGAGGTTCGAAATTTCACTGGTGCCGGTGAGTCGCCCATTAGCTTAGTTGGAAAGAGCGCTGGCACGGATAGCCAGAGGTCGCGGGTTCGAATCCCGGCATGGGTGGAATTTTTAGCCTCTAAATAGGTTTTAAAATTGTCCTTAGCACGGGTTAAATAGTATACTAATACATGGGTTAATAAAAATAGTATAAACATTCACATATCTTTACAAACTTTCACATTAAGTCCGAAATACTCTCCATTTTTTATGTAGCATATAAACGTCCCAATGTACGGCACATGCCTTCTCTGAGAAGGAGAGAGTATGGGCTTATTTACCACGCGTGCCCACCGCGGATTGGCAATTTCAAGCGCTGAGGTTTTTGAACACCTTAAACACTCAGTTTTTCTCGCGATATCTTCCTTCACGCCAGCGGTATTGCTTCTATAACTTCACAAGTGTGTATAACTTAGAAAACAGAGTTATTGCTTCATGCCCGTATTGGGAATCGAACCTGGGTCTCTCACTTCCTAGTATTTCTTCCTTCCATATTTCTGCCCATTGGACTACCGCCTCAAGAACATAACATACTGAAATTCGTTGTGTTGGGTATAGGAACTACCTAAACAACTTAAAAACTAATGAGAAAACAAGGCACTTACAAAGTTTGTCTTCGTCGACGCCTCTCGACTTGGCAGCCGGCGCCATTCAGGATGGGTGCACTGGAAGGTTTGGGGATCCCTAGACTTCCCCGTCTATCCCAAGAACTCTTTCCCCAGAAAGCAACCTACAATGCACCTCCTCGGCACGACGTTCTCACCAAAAGAGATGTGTACTATTTTGGGCGATCCGTCGCCCGACCACAACACTGTCAACACTAAGATCTGTCTCTGAACTTATCTTGCACTTCACGCGAAGGCGTAAGCCCGGCAATCTAATTGCCACACAATTTTGGGTAATCACACGTTTAACAAGCAAAAAACAAGAGGTAAATTTTTTAGCTCATCTGACAGCTGTCAAGTAGTTCCGCCCGTCATGGGTGCGTTCAAAAATCAAACTTCTATTCTAAACACATTGAGCTTTTCTCTAAATGTAAAGAAAAAAAATAAAAATAAAGTACAGACAGAGAAAAATCTATATAGTTCTGTGTCCATCGTAGGTTAAATTTTCTTGAATTCTTACTGCTGATGTAAACAACCGATCCCTAAGCCTCACCGTCTAACATAAATCCGGACCCACTTGTACCAATTTCGTGACGTTATTAACTCATTTTTATGGATGATAAAATTTCTTGCGAGTATTTACTTTATATCCTTTGGTTAATTTAATATTAGGGCCTCCGGAGTAAAAGGGAGTTTTTCACATTGCTCATTTTGGATTCTCCCTTCAGATGCTTCGAATAATTTTCTTTTGCAATCTTAGCGAATAAAAAACAACTCCGACGAAGATGGAATTTACGGTAACATGTGTGTCCCAGCTTCAAAAAAGTATCCAACATATTTTTATGTAGTTTATAAACGTTCCACCGCAGGGCTCAGGCTTTCTTTCAGAGAGAGAGAGTGTTTGAATACCTCACACACTCATGATGATTTCCTTTACCGTTAGCGAGTAGTACTTGCTACTATAAATTCATAAATGTACATAATTTACAAAATAAAGCCAGTACATGCCCGCACTGGGAATTGAACCTGGGTCTCTCGCTTCTAAGTCCAATGTTCTACCCAGTGGGAAATCGCCACTTTCCTTTAAAACTTTAAATCGGGTTGTAGCTCTCAAGCATTCAGTTTACCATCATCATCAACCCATTATGTCCCCGGTGGGGCACGGGTCTCTTCCCTGAAGAAGGTATAGGCCATACTCCACCACGAGGGCCAAGTCCGGCTTGGTGGAGGCTTGCAAAACTAGTAGCTGGTATGCAGAAATTCCTGCCGTATTGCGCCAAGGTTGCGTTGGTCAACGCTTTGCTACTCCCAGTCATAGACTATGCAGATGTGTGTTATCCCGAATTTACTGAGGAACTTCTTGATAAACTTGATCGCCTTCTCAATGTCTGTATCCGATATATCTTCGGCCTCCGCAAAATATGACCACGTTTCCAGATTTCGCACTGAGCTAAATGTGAGGCTTCTCTACTGTGTACTTCATGACCCGTCCTCTCCCCATTATCTCCGTGAACGTTTCGCCCCCCGTGGCGCGCATGGACGCCTTCAGCGTTCATGTAAAGGCCAACTTCTTGATATCCCCGAGCACTATATGGCGGGCTATTCGAATTCCTTCACTGTGACAGCGGTTTGTCTGTGGAATGCTTTACCTCTGAACATTCGCCAGTCTCCTTCTGTGGACGTGTTTAGAGAGAAGGTTCATGACCATTACTTTGGGCTTCAATAGAGTTAACCAGTATCTATGTAGTATTATATTATTATAGTATTGTATGTAAGTAATATTTATTATTAGTATGTAGGTATGTAGAACGCAGCAAATATGTATTGGAGTATCATTTTATATTTTTCGTGCTATTTTATATACGTATGTGTATTTAAATTATATTTGTGATATTTAGTTAACCTAGCTTATGTAATAAAACACTCCTATATTATATTGTTTACTGGCACTACCCCTTCCACTGTTTGCATTATCGTGGGTTAGCGGGAAGAAAATACTATCTAGTATTAAGCTCGCCTTTGTACAAATTTGTTTTAGTGCAGTAAAGATTTTTCATTCATTCATTCAACACTGTGACACGATATTTTTATATAATATATTAGAAGAAAGCCTCCCCTATTTCTTTGGCAGTGGTCCGTTCTTTCCGAGCATGAAATTCAAGCCAACGCAAGTACAGCCTTTGCTCAAACTAAAACAGATTGTACGAGTTAAGCGGGGCTGTGTATACAACAGGAAAGAAATCCAATTAACTTTCAAATGAACTACCACTGTAGATTAGCAAGGCGTAGAAGTACACTAATAAGTAAAGCAGGTGCAAAAAGTATTCTATATCTCCATCTATATCTATTTAACCATCCACCTATAGCGATTTGACCCGTTTAATATATTACTATGAATGAGTATGGCAAATTATTAAGAAATACTACATACTTACAATTATTGTAGTCTATTTAGAGGCTAAAAATTTCACCCATGCCGGGATTCGAACCCGCAACCTCTGGCTATCCGTGCCAGCGCTCTTCCAATTGAGCTAATGGGCGACTCACCGGCATCAGTGAAATTTCGGACCTCTTTACACTATTCTCTATATTACGTACAGGCAGCGACATCTAGCTTAAGCAAATTGCATCACTTACAGCCCCGACCACCTACTTTGCAGTTAGGCCTTTACATCGGAATGATACTTAGCACGGGTTAGTGCATTAAAAATAAAAATAGTATAAGTTTATATATTATTTTGTGCAAAATTTTGGATCGCATGTTGTTTCTTAGCTTCAAGTATCATTGTGCTGTGTTAAATTAATTTGTGAATAAAACCTTTTCTATTCTATTATATTATGGTTAATGTTTTAACTAAACTTTTTTAAATGACACTATTCAAAGATTTGCAAAATTGTCATTGTGATGCCAACAAAAAGTAACAAAGTTCATGCTGTCAAACCAATTGCAATAGTATTTCTATTTAATCCGGTTTTAATTTAGCTGGATTAACAAGCAAGATGAGAACATGTTATAAAAATCAATTTATGTTTTTTACTATTTTTTTTATGATACTGATATCATATGATAATATTTATACACTTTGTTTTCTAAGTTATATACATTTGTGAAGTACTGGCAATACCCCTCGTTAATTGTGAAGGAATATATCGTGAGGAAACCTGATGGTCAAATACCTCAGCGCTTGAAATTGGCAATCCGCGGTGGGCAAGCGTAGTAATTAAGCCCATACTCTCTCTTTCTGAGAGAAGGCCTGTGACCTGTAGTGGGTTGATTGGCTACTTAAAAAGAAGTCACACTTTATTGCAATGCACACATAAGGGAGATCTATGAAACACAACATTTATTAAAAAAAAAGAAGTGTACCTGGCGAGCTTATTTCTGTAGAAATTTCTTCCAGCCTGTGAGCCGAACATTAATAGTGGAGTTTTTAGTGACTAAATAGGTTTTTAAAAAAGTGAAAGAGTCATATATATTGATCAAATTAATAGTGGAGTTTTTAGTGACTAAATAGGTTTTTAAAAAAGTGAAAGAGTCATATATATTGATCAAGTGGTTTAGTTTGCAGTGTCTTTTGCAATTTGTCTTCTGTCGCCTCAATTTAAACTCCCCGCGCTGATATTCAGAGACATCCTGCTAAGCCGGGATTAACTTAAGCCGTTGTTAAGCAAGGGTTCGGAATCAAAGTGGGTTTGAAATTTTAATTGGCTGCCGTGTTAACTTCCAGGTAGTGGAGGGATTAGTTGTTCAGCTGCTCTATTTAGTTTTGTTTTATTTGGAGGTGACATTTGTACTTAAATTTTTAATCAGTGTAGTTTTTTTTTACTGTGTGTTTCGTCGTCAACCCTCTGCCAGTTGGCAGAGACCTTATTAGACAAACCTTGTCTTATAATCATCTTTTTTTGCTCTATTTTTGATGGTCCGTACATTTACATGATTGTGCAGATGCCGTGCTACATTGCTCGTTATCAGAGAACTGAGTTTAATTTATACTTCCATTAACTTTACTAAACTAATTACATCTATTAACATAACATAACATAACATTTACATACAGGCACATACATTGCTTCTGGCCCCACACTAGGATACCCTGTGTCGTGGGAACCAGAAACAACGATATCACAAACATGTAAACATCCAAGACCTGGACTTTTTTTTTGTTTCCAGCCGGGATTCGAACCCGGGACCTCTTGCATGGTAGGCAGACGCGCTACCGCTACGCCACAGAGGTCGTCCTATTTGTCGTCTATTACATCCTATTTGTATATAAATATTTATAATCGTAATAAATATTTAGTATGATTTGTTTTTTTCTTTCTTTTATTTTTTTTCTTTTTTTTCGTTGTAGTTTTGTGTATTTTTTTATTTTTCTTTTGTTATTATTTTTTTTAGTTCTAATTAATATATTTTTTTTATTTTTATTACATGTTGCACATTGTTAACTTATGTAACAATGAGCAATAATTCTTAATCAGTGTAGTTTGAATTGGGGCATATGGAGAGGGTTAAGAAAGGAAGATCGAGAAAGTTAATATATCGGTCGACTGCGATTCGAAGGGAAGGGCTAGTAAGGTTCCTACAAGGCGGATATCTTAATTATCATTATCAACCCTTGTATGTCCCCACTGCTTGGGCACGGGTCTCTTCCTGCATCGCAGGAAGGTTAGGCCATACTCCACCACGGGGGCCAAGTCCGGGCTTGTCGAGGATTGTAAGACAGTGGCGGGCCTTACTATAGGGCCTCTGACATGGCTTAATGACTGCCATTATATGACAGCCGGCACCATCGGCTTAGCGTGCCTTGCAAAGCACGGAAGCGTTCGGAAAAATGCCACTAGCGGTAGTCACGGGACGGTCACCCATAGACGGGCAGGCGGACACATACGACGTTCAAATAGAGTGTTTGTTAGTCAAGCGTAATAAAAGTACTTAGCTTGTAATATAAGAAACAATTTGTATGATTTTTCTAAATCAAATAAATTATTCTTATATGAAAGCGGTGTAACCGTAACCGGCGTGCATGAATGCTGCAATTGTTGAATATTGATATAGTAAACGAGGTAAAAATAGGAAGAGTAAAACACTTAAGTCAGAGGCCTTGAAAACTTTTGACAGTAAGACCAGCTTTTTTTTTACAAGCATCCACTAATCCCGAGTTGGCCCCGTGGCCCTCAGTGGGGAGATAATGGGTTGATGGTGATAGAAATAGGTTCTTCTTACCCCTCTAAGTTACAAGTATAAGTCTACGTGTGTACTGATAACCAAACTTACAACTTTTTTGTAAAGTCACCCGTGATGTAACTACAGTATATTATTCTTACTTGTCCAATTTAGTTAACAAGATTCTAACCTTAGAATTGAGATTAGATGCCTAAACTAGACATTTTCTCGCAAATTCATGAACTATCATGAACTATGTTTATAAAATTGGCAGCGTGTTATCTAAAAGAGTGTACCAAGTTACTTCATTTATGGAAATATGGCAGTTTTGGACTAAAAAGTTACAGTTTAAGGGATAACCTTGTTTACCAAATTGGACAAGTAAGAATAGACTGTAAGTAGAGTTGATGTATTGTTGACTGTACCAAAATTATTGCGTCGTTATTTTAAATTAGAAAAAAATTGTATTGACGATTGCGTTTAATAATGTTAAACAATCGCTTTTAGCGATTAAACCGCCAATTGTATACGGCAAAACTTAGATGTGTAAGCCTTTTAATGTACCTATTTGGTTTTCTGGTGTATTCTAATCTAATCTAACAATTATGGCAATTCATAATTTAATTGCTGCTTATAATGACAAATTGTTGTCATCATCAATAAGACCCTATTCTTCCACTGCTGGACGCAGGCGCCACTTTCAATATTATTATGCTATTTCAATATTATGCCCCTCGCATTTATTACATTTAGTTTGAACAACAAACTCTCATTTGCCAATTGTCTCGTAGATTAAGGTTACCACTGCCATTCATCAAACTTAAACGCTAACTCACATCGCTTAAATCCAGCTTAACTGTGCTTCTGAATATGAGATGAATTTGTTTGATTAATCAGGATAATTTACTTGGCAGAGCGGCCCAGTGGAAACTTTAAGCGCATGAACAGTTTACGAATAGAAACAAAGTTTTAAACTCTGCATGGTCTATGGAGTAGGAGTGTTCTATTCACTAATCTTCAAAATGACACTGGGTCATTTTCGCTTTCATGGACCTATTCTCAGTTTTAAATTTGGGAATTTTGCTTATAGAAGTAGTGTTAATAGGTACATACTTATACTCTCATCGAGTAAGTATCTCGAAAAAGCCGTTTCTAAAACAAAAAAATCTTTATTTTAGTAACGTTTTACCAACAAGTAGTTACCTGCAGATTTCATCTCAGGTCGAGGTTTTGTTTTGAACGACATCATGAAATGGGTACTCAATAGAAATATCAGAGGTAAAAGCGCTTTAATAGAATAAGTGCCTCTCTTTCGGAACTAAAACTTTCAAAAGTACTTCATATTTTTAACCTAATTCTGGCATAACATAATTGAATTTTATTCACCACAATTAAGTTCTTCGAATAAAAGCAAAATCTATTCAAACTCTTCCAATAAAAATCAAGGAAAAATAGGTGAGTACAGACAGACAGAATATATAGACACTCTTCCATGTGTCTATACTGGGCTAAATTAAAATCCTCAGCGTGGATCTCTCACAAGGCTTTATTATATTTAGTTCACTGCTGACTGTTATTTATCAACACAGGATTGTGGTAAAAGGAGGGTTTTAACGCTGAACGACATCGGTAACGGGATGACATCATCGGCCTGGTCCGATGTGAAACCAGCCTATGACGTAATGAAGTGTCACTCCCGGAAGGTACTTTAACTTTTCACTATATTCGCCTTCCCAGTCTCGTCTGGGACAGTGGACAATTTATGTGGCAACTTTTAGTTAAGAGGGGTTAAGTCCCCGATACAGGGTCAATAAGATAAATCCCTCAGTGAGAGCTGAAATATGGGCGACGTTTTAAAATAATGTTTCTGAATAAGTTTGATGAGTATTTTCCTTTTTTCTATAGATAGTTGGGAGATGTGTAATGTAAGGATGTAGTTTCTTATCTTTAGTTAAGGGCTTGGTGACCACAGAACAGAGAAACTGTTCTGTATATTAAAACCCTTATTTAGAGGCCAAAAATTCCACCCATGCCGGGACTTAAACCCGCGACCTCTGGCTATTCGTGCCAGCGCTCTTTCCAACTGAGCCAATGGGCGACTCACCGGTATAGTGAAATTTCGAACCTCTTTACAATATTCTCTGTATTACGTAGGTAGAGGTTGCGGGTTCGAATCCCGTCATGGGTGGAATTTTTGGCCTCTAAATAAGGTTTTTAAAACTGTCCTTAGCACGGGTTAGTGCATTAAAAAATAATAATATAATGTTCTGTGTATGTGACCATGTCACCCAAGCGATGATTTTTTTATTGCATACTTACATCTCACTCACATGTAATTATCTAAACCCACCTTTTGTAGCACAACCAGAAAAAAGGATTGGATTAAGAGAATATCTAAAAAAACTAAAATAAACAACATCCAAAAAAACTAAATAAAAAGTTAACCAAGAACCCGATTGCTGTTCACTAGATACTTGCTAATATTCAATATAATGTATGCCTGAAAAATGATAACAATATTTAAATGTGAGCCCCTGCCTTCGGGCCGTATTGTAGTGCAGAAAAAGGCAGCGGGGAAAAAACTCCACTCTGACCATCTTTTCTCAAGTCATCTTAAACAAAATACATCAGCTGCCACCTACACGTATACCTAATAAGATTACGTGACCGCCATCAATAACTTTAAATGCTAAAGCATTAGTTAAATGCCTTACAAAAGTAGGGAAAATGTAAGTGCTGCGACCAGACATACGAACAGCAAGTGTTTGGTAATCGGGTTTTGATTTATTTTTTCTCTACCATCTATTAGACAGCAGCAAAATTAGAAGACCATATATAAAGATAACTTTTTGCAAAATAGATCGCAAGGTAGTGTTTTTTTTTTCATTTATGGTGAATCCGTATAGTTTAGCAGTGCAGTGGGAGCAGGTCAAGGGTTGTGTTGTGAGGAAGTTATATAATGTTACAGACGGAGTTTACACATTCAGTCTGGCGTCGGTCAACCCCATCAGTCTGGTTAGACTAACGGCAGACTGATTGTCTATTCAGTAGACTGATGGGCCAGACTGATTATTATTATTATTATTTTATTTATTTAAATTGTAGAACATTACAGTACATATGACTATTTCGTTTTACAATTAGCGACTATTTACTAATAATTTAGACATAAAATACACATAACATACAATAAAAATTAAAATCCAATACAGTTTACACATAATTTAGACCATCCTTTCATTCGTCTCGTTCACAGTATTTCAGACATTCTTCAGCTACATTCATCATCTTATCAGCAAACAGATCACACCCTGGTGCTGACGATAGAAGGGAATTGATCGAGGAGAGTGCGCGCACGAGCGGAGACTGACTGCGGGCGACCGTACGCGCCGCTGGCACCGCCAGCAGGGCGTGTCTGCGAGCTCGCACGTAGTTGTCCGGCACGGCAAGTCTACAGACTTGGCGTGTGAGCTCAGGGCAGTCGGATTCGCCCCGGATTATGCGACATACTGTTACTAGCTGCTCACAGCACCGGCGCACTCTTAGCGTATTAAACCCGAGCATTCCGCACAGGAACTGAGTAGGGTACATAAACGGGTAGTATCCGTATATTTTTTTGTACAAGAAACGAAGGAACGCTTTTTGCACCTTTTCCAACAGCAGCATGTATTTGGCCTCGTGTGGATTCCATACAATGGCACTGGCTTCGATCTTGCTCCGTACTAAAGCTGTGTATAAAAGTCGAGCAGCTTTTGGATCTTTGAAATCCCTGACCATACGCAGAACAAAACCGAGCCTTTTCATGCAGTCACTAGCTAGGGTCGTCATGTGCTCGTGGAAAGTCAGAGAAGGGTCAAACACGACTCCAAGGTCTTTCATTACCTGGACACGTGTTATGGCTTCCGGTCCCAGGTTATAACCACCCTGAAAGGCCTGGTTGGACCGCGTGAATGACATCACGTAGCACTTGCTATTGTTGAAATGAAATGATGGATATTGAAATATTTTGATGCTTTATCAGTCTGGCATCGATCCACGATTGATCAATCCATCCATCGATTCAAGGTCATGGATTGAACTGACACCAGAGTTAACGTGTAAACTCCGTCATAGTCCTCAGAAGTTCTTTGAGAAATCCAGCTTAATTGTTGCCCAAAACCACTACAAACAAGTCGACGGATACTTTTTGTGAAACTACCCGGTATTCGCCGAACTAAAAGCTGTATTGAAAGACAAATTGTTGGTCCACCAGTGAACGGTACTGCGGATGTGGTCACTCCTATTTTGAAGGATTACATTCAACACAGAGCCAGGTGAAAGATCAAGAAGATCCCGCCACTGGAAACGATGCCCAGTGGCAAAACCTGAACTTTGCCCCTCCAGTGCACAGGCGTGATGTATGTTTGTGCAAGAATAAAAAAAATCTAAGCTATTAATTTTTTTTTGTGAAAGGGGAAAGGACAAGAAGTGGCCTCCCTGCCAGCCAAAAACTTCCTACACTTCACGCAAATCTTCTTTTATAACTATCCATAGTTTTGGTTTATCCATTTCTAAACGAGTCCAAAAATAGAAGAAGAAGAAGAAATAAATAGTAATAGATAAATAGACGACCTCCGTGGCGTAGCAGTAGCGCGTCGGCCTACCATGCAAGAGGTCCCGGGTTCGAATCCCGGCTGGGAACAAAAAAAAAGCCCAGTTCTTGGATGTTTACATGTTTGTGATGTCGTTGTTTCTGGTTCCCACGACACAGGGTATCCTAGTGTGGGGCCAGAAGCAATGTATGTGCTTGTATGTAAATGTTAAAAAAAAATGTTATGTTATACATTATTTATCGCCACACAGACATATACAAATCGTAAAATAGAGACTAAATATAAAAAAAGTAATAAAAACAAACAAACACGACAGAACACAGCAAGCGGATACGGGCCAAGTCCCGGCGGTAAAACGGCCTCAGGCTCAGTACGGCAATAGGAGGAGGTTTTCAATTCGAAGGGAGTTATTTAAATAATTTTTATGTATGACTGTTTTCAAAAAAATATGTTTCTACTTGAAAGGGTAAACTAAGTAATTCTTTGTCACCAAATCCGGTGCTAATGATGGGTTCCGAAAAAATCGACGGAACTCTTAAAATTTCAAAGGCATTCTTGCTTACAATTTACAAAAAACATAATTAGGCGGAGTTGTAGTGATGTTCACATAAAACGTGGAATATTTCTCTAAAAAACTGTCTTCAAAAGACTAAAAATGGAGAAATAATTTAAACTAAGACGACTATATACTCGTATAACCGATGAAGGTATTGTATGTACTTTTAAAATTGAAACCGGCTCCAAACTATTCAAGTTATTAATATCCAAATTATTAAACTTCGTAACTTTTCATGTTTTAGTTTATCCACGTTGACGTTTCTGAAGTGTTTGATTATTTCACAGTCGGAGTAGGCTAAATTTGACGAGTCAGTGGCATCTGAAATAGTTGTGCTACAAAACAAAAACTGTGTATTCAAGTGTTTTATTTAAAATTTATTTGAAGAACCGACAACCGTTGGAGTAAACGTGTTCTTGAATGGAGACCGCGACTCGCCAAACGTAGTGTAGGACGCCCTCCGACCAGGTGGGATGATGATCTGCGTAAAACTGCCGGCAGATGCTGGATGCGGCAAGCTGAAGACAGGGCGCTATGGCGCTCATTAGGGGAGGGCTATGTCCAGCAGTGGACTACATAATATAGCCTGAAGAATAGAATAAAACAGAACAGAACAGAGCAGAGCAGAGCAGAGCAGAGCAGAGCAGAGCAGAGCAGAGCAGAGCAGAGCAGAGCAGAACAGAACAGAACAGAACAGAATAGACATCTTAAATTTATTATTATTTACTAGCTGTGCCCCGCGGCGTTACCCGCGGTTTATCTATAAGATATTCCGCAGTAAAACGTAGCCTATGTGTTAATCCAGAGTGTCAGCTAACTCTATATCAAATTTTATTAAAATCGCTCCAGCCGCTTAGACGTGAAAAAGTAACAAACATACACACTCACAAACCTTCGCCTTTATAATATTAGAGTGATTAATTTAATTACGTGTGAATCTATTTCAATCGATATGGATGTTCTTCTGAATCAAATATATTGAACTGAATAGAATAAAAGAGAATTTACTTGGTAGCACCGCGTGAACGAGAATACAGGGTGAACTGGTACTGGTATACAGGGACTTACGAATATAGGTGTGCATAAAGGAGTTATATAGAGTCAGCAATATAGATATCAGACGCAAAACTAAACTAACAGGGCATAAGTTCCGTTGCAATCATGAAAAATGGAGCAAGCAGGTAACAGTCTGGTATCCAAGAGATGGGTCAAGGAGCCGGGGTCGCCAAGTGACAAGATGGGAAGATGATCTGAAACTGACTCTAGGTCCGCTTTGGCTAAGAATTGCAACAGACAGGAAACAGTGGAAGACGTCAGAGGAGGCCTATGCCGTAAGACACACCGAACTTAGAGATTTAATATGATTAGTGTATTAGAACAATTTGTAGAAAGGACAAACTGTAAAAAACTTCGGAATAAAAGGCTTTATTATAAAGGAGTTATCTATCTATCTAATTATTAATGTGGCAAATCCTGGACGTTCCCCCTCCGGGATACAAGCGTGAGTTTATGTATTTTTGGGCATTAAAAAAAATGTATGCACATGTATATAACATGTACATGTTATGATTATTTTGTGAGAATTAATTAATATTTTATTTAAGTATTCTATTTCTTGCAAAGGGCAAGATGAAGCGCACTCGAAACCGGCACGCGTGCATGCAACAACTAATGAATGATGATGAAACGAAACGGATCTGTCAGGATCATGGCAATGACATTGGCGTGTCGTTCACATAACATAACAAAACCTCACCCCTGTCTCGCAGCGGGGTGGGCAGAGACCAGGGACTGTTTATCAGTCGTTGCATGCACGCTCGCCGTTTTCGGGTACTTGTTATTCTGCCCTTTGCTGATACGTCTCCTATTTGGTCAAAGTATGTCCGCCTGGGATGTCCCTTACCGGCCGTGATTGTCACTTACTTAATAAATTATCATCATCATCATTAGCCATTTGATGCCCACTGCAGGACATAGACCTCCCTCTTGGGTTTCCAAGCTTCACGGTCTCGTGCCGCCTGCATCCAGCGACTCCCCGCCACCGTAACCAGGTCATCAGACCATCTGTGGATGCTGTTTCGTTCAGACCGCGGTCGCCAGGAAGGAACTTTTTCGCCCCAACGGCCATCAGTTCTTCGATTTTTCGAGCTATATCAGCAACTCGGGTTCTTCTGCGAATCTCTTCATTATTGATTTGATAACGCAGTTCAACTCCTAACATAGCTCTCTTCATTGCGCGTTGGGCGAAGTTAATAAATAAATTAAGATCTATATTTTCTTGTGTCTGTAATTTGTCTTAATTTTATTTCAATTGCAAGACAAAATTAGCAACGCGAGTGTTCCCTACAACTGGAGAACGGCTCTTTGCGACAATTTATGTGAGTCTCCACAAGAGAGCGCACAATTCAATGTAACCGCTCTCCAAAACAAAACGTTCACTGGACTGCATCCACTTCCCAAAGCACTGCGCTGCTATTACGAAGTATGGACGTATATGGATTTGGACGTACGGAGTTGATTTTACACTGATATCGGGGTTGCGACTCCATAGATAGATAGATAGATATAGATTGAGAACACTTTATTGTATATCACAAATATAGCGTAGCGGTAGCGCGTCTGCTTACCAAGCAAGAGGTCCCGGGTTCGAATCCCGGCTGGAAACAAAAAAAAACCCAGCTCTTGGATGTTTACATGTTTGTGATGTCGTTGTTTCTGGTTCCCACGACACAGGGTATCCTAGTGTGGGGCCAGAAGCAATGTATGTGCTTGTATGTAAATGTTATGTTATCAAAATGGAAATTACACACAAACTATTGCGGTCTTATCACTAGAAGTGATCTCGTCCAGACAACCTTCGAATGGATTGGATTAATACCTTAGAGAAGAAGGTGCATATATTAGCGACGGATGATTGTTTGAATAACGTTGTCGACTGATTAGATTAAAATGCAAATGTTAGAACAAGATTTTTGCACTTAGCCCCATGGTTAAGCTATTGTACCTAGCAATCGCTGAGGTATATGAAAGAGTTGGATATCTCAGAAAAAAACGTTGCCTCACGATGTTTTCCTTGACTATTAGCGAGTTGTATGTATGTCTAATATTTATTTGCAAATTTACGTAACTGAGAAAGTCAATCAAATAAAAGTAGTTTTTTTCTAAATAACACAAAAACAGTGACTTAATAATCGCTTAGCTTTTATTTTTATTATATCTTATGTAAGGTGAAGAAACAGATACAAGTACAGGTAAAATTTAAACAACAGATGTAAATAGACATAAAGTAGGTACTGCAGCATTAGACCTTCACACTGAGAAGCAATATAAAATAAATAAAATAAAAAGCCTTTTATTGTTCTTCCAAGAGACGTTATACATAATTTACAATTTTTTTTTTTATATATTTTTTTTTGCATGCAAGTAAATGAATTGATAATTTGATTCTACATGCAATGAATATAACAAAGTCAATATATTTATCTATCTATTTACAATTAATCCGAATCAGATACGAATTAAAATTTATGAATTATGTTAAAATCATTAAAAATTATGAATCATATTAAAATCAATAAAATTATAAATAAATTATTATCAATTATAAATTAATAGTTACTGTAAAATAAAAATAAATAAAAAAAAATTCTTCTTCGCGCTGGACCAAATCCGTAACAGAGAAGCAATATAATATTAATAATAAAATAGACGCTAAAACAATAGATACTGTAAATTACTATTATCTGGCATTCTAGCAAGTTAGTCTGAACTTACATGAAAGTGAGCTTACATGAAAAAATAAAAACCTATTTAGAGGCTAAAAATTCCACCCATGCCGGGATTTGAACCCGCTACCTCTGGCTATCCGTGCCAGAGGTCGCGGGTTCGAATCCCGGCATGGGTGGATTTTTTAGCCTCTAAATAGGTTTTTAAAATTGTCCTTAGCACGGGTTACTGCATTAAAAATAAAAATAGTATAATGAAAAAATAAATAAAGAAAAAATTGGCAACAAAGCTTCAAACCTAGTCCTTTCAGTCTTTTGAGGTTTTTATATTATTTTAAAACCTAGAACTAATTCCAGTAATTTCATCCTAGGCATATTTGTGATCTAAATTAAATATATTTAATGTTGTATTGGCCTTATAAAAAAGTACATGCCGGTATTAGAACTCACAAAATGTGAACCCAGATGCGCCACCACCGTTATTTGCAGAGGTCCATTAAATTGACAACTAATTGAATCATAAATTGAGGACCTTCTTAATTAAGCATTTATTATTCAAATGTATCTGAAATTATTTGATTTATCTACTTCCTTTTCCAATATATTGCTCCAGTCTATCCAAAGGTAGTCTGGAAGACATAATTTTTAGTGATAAGGCCGCCGTTTGTACTCTTAGGTCTGTGTAATTTCCTTTTTTATATACAAAAAAGTATTCTCTATCTATCTATTTAATTAAGAAATAAATTTAAAAACTACCTTTCGAGCCTATGTCCACTTTTCTCTATGACCGTTGAATTTTAAGTAGAGTTTACTTACTTAAAATTTAATGCTATAACAATCTAATACTTGCTTGAAACGGATACATTCGTTTGATCAATGCGAAAGAAAGAAATGAATAAAAACCGTTAATTCCATTCCTTAGACCGGAACAATTGACAAACGATTTTCATAACAAACATAGATTTTAATTTGCCAGTATGAAATTTTTTTTGCAACTGCCCCGTAAATTCTATGGTCGCGCAATAGCTTCTGATAAGACCACATGCGCTGTTAGATTCACATGCGTGAGGATTAACAACCAGAAAAAAATGCATTGGATTTCGCTTGCATTTCGAAGTGGCTTATGTACCACTCCTGTGAAAAAAACACCGTGAGAAAACATGGATAATTTGGAAACAGTGTCTGAGGTGGTTGGAATCGTTATCAACCTTTTTCGTATGTCCCCACTGCTGAGGCATGTGTCTAGATGCAAGAAGTCCGGGTTGATTGGAATTGTCGCATGGAAATGTTTGATGATTAAGCCCTGACCATCTCTTTCTTTCTCGACAGAGACACTCTCGCGGCTTGCAGTGAAATTATTATATTATTCTGAAATCTTACTTTGCTAACTTATTGTCTCAAAACGTTCGTGGGATATTGAATAATGAATAAAATTAAAAAGCGTTTATTTAACACCAGTAAATTATGATTATAATCTAAGTAGAACTAAGTAACTTAACCCTAGACACCTAACCTTCGTCGTTTCGACGAATACGCGACAGAAAAATTGTTGTATCTTTTTGGTGCGTGTGCGGATAACCGTGGTGTCTCTTGTCAACTCGGTGTTCGTCGCGGGTTGGCGAGAGGCAATAAATTCCGGCTGCCAAGTACCATGTTTTTTCGAAATTTCACAAAAATACGTACAAAATCGCAATTTGTCGCGAATATAAATTTTATTTTTGTACTGAATGGGCGTAAAAAAAGAACATTTTTCTTCTTCTAATGTCTACAGTTTAAGTTTTCCCTTAAAATAAACAACTACTTTTTTAAATTTCGGTTGTAATTAAATTTTTCATAAAAATGTCGGGTTTTATCTGTAGAAACGCGTGTCATTTTAAACAGAAAGGAAAATAATTAAGAGTATGTGATAAATAACAACAAATTATTTTATTAAACAATATAAAGTATGCTTGAAATCTCAGTGCAATAAACGTACCAAAAACAACAAATTTTTATTTAAAACTTAACACTTCAAAAAATGGTCGTCGAATTGACGAATGGTTAGGTATAATGAGCTATGTGAGAAGGTTAGGTGTCTAGGGTTAAGTAGCTCATTGATCAATTGGTGCAATGACAGTAAAATTGAGGTAAATTAATCAATATTCCCTACATGCATGCCCAGCGTGGGGATTATGGGCATTACGCCCCAATGATGGCACAACCTTGCGCTATAGCGTACATGAGGGGAGGGCTATTTCCAGCAGTGAACTAATATAGCCTGAAGAAAAAGAAGATCGTCTGTATCGTAGGCAAGAAATCAAGAAACTCAAGTCGAATCCTAAGCGACTATTCCATAAAATAATTTCGTAATAAAAGGAGGATTGAAGTCACTCTAGGAAGTTCATTATTAAGACTTAAGATCATTTTTCCGCTGTATTAAACAAGGGAAAGAAAGTAATTGAACCGAGCAATTTTAATTTACTCGAAAAAGGCAAGACTTCATTAAAATAATCTCTACAGTTGGACACAAGGAAAAATACTCTTCAGAAAGAATAATTTCTTTAGGAAAAGGTCCCCGGCAATCCGCGTAAATTAAATTTTAAAGCGAGATAAATCTGACAACATTAAAATATTCAAATCTTGTTCATAATGCTTCTAAGCGGTGGTTGGCTAAGAAACCGCGTCAAGCGTTGCGATGAGCGTCGAGCGGGTAGAAACATGAACACACTCTTGTATTTAATTACTAGCTGTGCTCCACGGTATTACACGCGGTTTATCGATTTTCCCATGGGAATAACATATTTTCCAGCATTAAAATGTAGCCTATGTGTCAAACCAGGGTGTCAGCTAACTCTATATCACATTTTATTAAAATGTGATGTATGGTTAGTCACAAATTCCACCAACTCTTCTAGTCAGTGCCTATTAGCCATAGTTTATGTAAAATTAATATAATAAGATCCATGCGGTCTCAGCGACCGCGCGCGACCGCTGGGAGGTAAAAATAAAATATGCCCTAATTTTCCATGGCCTCCACTTACCTAACTTCTTCGTTAATGCGGATAGTCAACTCAGTGTGTGATGTTGTAAAAATTTTGTAATTAATAAAACTGGAACGACTTCAACTGTGTGTTTTATTTATAATATAAACAGAAAACGTTATAAAAATAGAATAAGCAGGTAAAGGAAGCTATGTAGTCGGGTCTAGTTGAAATGTAAAGAAGTAATGCTAAAAAGTCAAGGAAATCTCAAAAATTACTGACGGAATTCTACATTTTGAAAATTAAAGAAATATTATTTCTTAATCATTCGTGATACTCATACATAGTTATATATTAAACGGGTCTAATCGCGATTATTTATTAGGTAAAACGTAATTACCTTATTTCCCGACGTTTCGGCAGCGTTACAGTAGCCGTGGTCTTGTCGGGAAATAAAGTAATTACGTTTTACCTAATAAATAATCACAAATAGACCCGTTTAATATATAACTATTAAAGAAATATATATAAAAAAATGGTGTAAAGAGCTTTGCACCGTTATAAGTTTAGGACGTTACAGTACATTTGTAATCTTAATTACAAAAAAAAATATGCCCCAAAATTTTCGTGGCCTCCACTTACTTAACTTCTTCGTTAATGCGGATTATCAACTTAGGGTAGGACTTTTTTAGTCCTTTGGTCCTCTAAACTATTAAGGCTGCCATAGTTTCTGACAGATGGACAGTGTCTGGCTGCAACGGATTAGTTCCAGGGTGTTACGGCTATCTAAATAAAACAAAAATCCTGCGCCAAATGTTCCGTGGCCTCCACTTTCCTAACTTCTTCGTTAATGCGGATCGTCAACTCAGTGTAGGACGTTTTCAGTACTTTTGTAATCTAAATTATTGAGGGGCTTATGCGCCGACCCCCTAACCTACCAGATTTGAATAATTTAACATTTCCATCTCTTTATTTGAGCATTGTGCGTGGTTGTTGAGTTCTGTATTCCTTTTAGTAGTATTTTTATGAGAGATGAAACTTTGGTGAGAGCTCATCGACCACCATCACAATTATCATTATCACCATGTCTACTCATTAAGGACCATGTCAAATGCCATACGATAAATAAATATCACCAAATTTTTCGGAACTGAAATTTTCGTAAATACAACACAATATTACAGCTACTGACCATGATAAAGATCTGCGAATCAGAGCGAAACCTAGTCGGACTCTTCCGGCAAAAAGTCTAGTAAGTATCTGGTATCTGGTTATAATGCAATAACCATTTTTTTGTCAACATCATCAACGTTACAGGACAAATCACAGAAGCAGAACAATTACAGAAAAAAAAACAATCAAAAACAAATGGCCTAACCTTCCTCCGCTGCAGGCAGAGATCCGTGCTCCAGCAGTGGGGACATACAAGGGTTAATATCGATATCGAAAGAACAACTACGGCACAGCCAGTTAGTACGCTACCAAACAACTTTACCGTCTCCGTTTACAGTTTTCGTCACAAATTCACAAAGCATGCATTCGGTTGGAACTTGGCAAAACGCACCTCAGGCTCTTTCGTCTCCCGTGCATTAACTAAACGCAAATAGCGGTGCGAAGTTCTGCTCGAGCGCTACCCACTTTGTTTGCTGCGGTGGGCTGTGGGAATATAGAGCTAATTGCCTTGAACATACAGGATTGTTTTGAATCTAACAGCCGCTTCTACAATAAGATCCCTGAAGATGTATTGAACATACCAGAGACACGGTTCCATAAGTGTGTTAAATTAACTTTGTATAAAAAAATATATCTATCTCATCATCAACCCATTATGTCCCCACCGAGGGGCACGGGTCTTTCCCTGAGGAAGGTATAGGCCATACTCCACCACGGTGCCAAGTCCGAATTGGTAGAGGCTTGCAAGACTAGTGGCTGGTCTTACTGTCTGAAGTTATCAAGCCGCCCATAAGGCCTCCATCAACGGCTTAACGTGCCTTGCGAATCACGGAAGCGCTTGGAAAAATGCCACTAGTGCTAGTCACCGGACGGTCACCTATCCTAGTGTGGGGCCAGCAGCAATGCATGTGCGTGTATGTAAACGTTATGTTAAATGTCATTTTATGTTATGTTATGATTCCAATAACTCGGTTCGTCTAGGGCACTAGCGCTTCCAACCAAGTAATAATATACACAAAAAAATATAGAAATCAGAGAAGCCGTTTCGGAGGAGCGCGGTAAAAAACACTGTGACTCGAGACTTTTTTGGAGTGATTACATAGCTGATCACATTTGGCCCATCTCCTCGATGAGCAGACTCAGATGTAGGCCGTCTTGACGAGGAAGTCATTAACAGAGAGTGGTGAGAACATGCCTATTATCATACAAAGCACATTCTCCTGAGAAGCGGAATGAACATGTTAGGATGCGAATGCAATACAGTTGTATTAAGGTAACTCCTTCGCAAGTTGCTACACACAGCTACAAATCTTTTGTCGACGTGAGAAGCGTGAGAGACTCTGAAAAGCATGAGACACACAGACAGGTCTTGAGGCGAGGGATATTGCTCATTATATTCGATATGTACCCTAGTATGTCCCCACTGTTAGGGCACGGTTCTATTCCTGCATCGCAAGAAGGTAACGCTATACTTCACCACGGTGGAGGATTGTAGGACAGCGGCGGGGGCTGTCAGAAGTTATCAAGCCGCCCATAGACATGGCTTAACGACTGCCATACGCCATATGCCTTGCGAACCATGAAAGCGCTCGGAAAAAATGCCACTAGCAGTAGTCACGGGACGGTCACTCATCCTGCACTTGACATCCTCAACATCCTGTTGTTGCTTAATTCAAGTTATTGATTCCAATCCCTTGGTTCTACAGGCCACGATCGCTTCATTCATTGCACATTATATTAGGATATTACATAAAGCGTAAAAAAGGCGAGAGATACTGCTAGTATCTCTCGCCTTTTTTATTTATATTAGGATATTTAGAAATTATCTAACTACCGTAATTTTTAAATGAGCTGCATGAGCTACTGCTGTTTAATCGAAGCTAAATAGGTTGGTCAGGATTGCGGCAAGTGGCAAACTCTGGCCTCTGCTTCCCCTCTAGGATGTTGGCGTGAGTTTTTGTAATTAAATATTGATAACCATACAAGTTCACGTCTCGACAAAATTCTACACGTGTGATGAACAAATAAGTAGACAGCGACAAAGTTTCTCTGTATTGTGTTAATATTTTGCATGAGTTTCCTTTCTTTGATATGAAACTGCGGGTGTTCTTGGCTACACTCGAAGGGTAGGCATATATGTTATGCTCTACTGGAAAATGGAACTTACATATGTATTAAAATGAGAAAATGCGCGGCGCGTTTCACACAAGTCTTGGTGTCGGTGGTGGCGTGTTCGTGTCTTGCTTCTGCGTGAAAAAGTGGGAGGGAGGACTGTGCATTTACTAACCGCATGTTACTTGTGGGATTTTTGGTGGAATTTAGCAAAGTAATTTTCACATTTTAATGCTATTATGGATTTCCGCAAAGTAACGCCTGATTCCATACAATACTTACATATGTGTCTGGATTTAAGTTTTGTTTGTGTTCATATCACTCACGGTATCTCATTCCAAAGTAAACACTAATATTTATCTCCTGCTTTGGTATAATGCTGAGACAGGGCGATTTTTAACCACTTAGTATTTTCAAGTTTCCGGTGATATTTGCTAAAATCTGTAGCTTATTAATTTGATTCTGTTTACGATTCAATTGTTCCGCGAAAAGAGTAGCTTATGCCAAATTTTATTCAGATCCGCTCAGTTGATCGGGTGTATTTGAGAAACAAACATCCACCCATCGTCGCTTTCGGGTTGATAAAATTTTTAATAATACATTTACGTCGCAGAGCCTGGTTAGCTTTATATATAGATTTGTGCCAAAATTACGATATCGCCTGGATATATCGTTGTAAGTCAAGTATTCTACCTTTACGTCGATGCCAAATAATCACATTCAAGAGTCTCTAATGCCTCTTTTGATAGGGATGGCCGTCGAAACGCTTCGGATGTGTACTGCCGTTGTAGCGAATTTATGCAAACTCTCCAGCAATTTAATATAGCGGTAGTCAAAGACAAATTTTGTTTATTGCCAGATATAAAAGGAACATAAAAGTAAATTAAAACTAATGTGTACATCTAAATACATATGAGGTAAGGCAACATACACTTTTCATAGAAACACATTTTAAATTGAATGGCTCTGGCAAAGGGTGCCACGCTCAGCGTTGTGCCTCTGAATGTGAATGTATAAATACACAACATGCAAAAAGCAACATTCAGCGAGGCCCTTATATTCTAAGAAACTAAAAATAATATATGCATGTAGTCAATTAAAATACATATTTAATAAATAAATAGTCCACTCTTAAATACACTTGGTTTGATGGAGACTCCTAAAAATCTCGAAAAATCCCGCCCGCGCGGCAAGTTTTCGCAAACAGCTCCAATTTGTCAGCCGGCACTCGCTTGCGATTCACATCGCGCGGTGCGTCGGTGCATAAGGCTGACGCCACATTTACGCCTCTACGCTTCGGGGCTAAACGCCTCGGTTTGTGACCGATTAAATACTAAACCGAAGTGACAACAAAACTATGGGCAACTCTTACATAGATTCGCTTAGAAGAGACATTGAAGTTTAGTACAAAACACATGATAATTTTTCCAGTGATTACAGCGTAAATTTGAAAAGAAAGTGGCCTATTTGTATTGAAAATGTAGGATAAAACTCTAAAAATTTTGTCAAGACGTTTGTGAAGCATGTCATGTAATGCAAAACTAAAAATTTTATGCGGCAGTTTTGGAAAAGAAATTATATTTTTAGAAAAAGTGCGCCTAAAAAGAGTTCAGTTCATAAACATAATACGTCGGCTGAAACCCGTCTGAATAAACAGAAACTAGCATTAGAATTTCTTTGTGACTCGCGATAACCATACATAGTTAAATATTAAACGTAAAACAATAATAACGTACACGTCGAGAATTAAGGTAATTAAGTTTTACATCGAAGACATTTGCAATTAGACCCTATATAGCGCCCGTGGCCTAGTTGGAATCAATCACTTGCGTTAAGCAACAACAGGCGCGGTCAGGTGCAGGGTAAGTGTTTCCGTGCTTTGCAGGGCACGTTAACCCGTTGGAGGTGTCTCTCATGGAATGACCGTCGTTAAGCTGTAAGGCGCTACTGACAGTAAGGCGCGCTACTGTCTTACAGTCTTCCACCAAACCGGACTTGGCCTACGTGGTGGAGTATAGCCTAACCTTCTTGCGATGCAGGAAAAGTACCGTGCTTCGGCAGTGGTGACATACAAGGATTGATATCGACAACCGTTTTATATATATATAACTACCGAAATTCGCATATACCGCAGATACCCGACAGTGGGGCTGCACCCTAATTATGCTATTTAGAATCGACACCGGCTCTAGATGTATGTCGAACACGCCGCGATATTTGTCGAGTGTTGGATGGGTTAATCAGAAGGGAGTGGAGAGATATATTAGGGTCTTTATGCGTCTTTGATAAGGTTCGGAAGACGAATTTTTTATCGAATAAAGAATGAGACAGTGTTCGCATTTGTTATATTGTAATGTATGAGACTACCACTTTTTTTCCCTTTTACTGTTAATTATTTGTCCGCATTGTTGATTAGGGAAAATCCATAGTCAGGTGTTCAAATTACTTAGCGTTTCGAATCGCCAATACGTGGTAGGAGAGCGTGGTGAGCAAATAGTGTAGAGCCTTGATAATCCATACTCAGGAAGAATGTCAATTGTATAGTATTACTTAGATATGAGAGAACAAATGTGATTATTTTTTCTGGTTGTACAACAAAGTCTTCTTTGGATTCAGAGATGGTCAGAATGGAGTTTTGTCCCGCTATATTTTTGTCCACTACACTAAGACCCGAAGGCAGCGGCTTTCACTTTCATGTTACACATTACTTTGACATTCAGCAAACGGAATGTAAATGCTTTACGATGAAATAAATTTAATTAATTCAATTCAATGAGTACGGAAGTTATCAAGCCTTTGCTTTTCAAAATGTGGAAAATAAATGAGTTTGATTTGATGTCGCTTAGATATGGTGTCCCAAGTGTTCAAGCTTTGGTTCGTTATCAACCCTTGTATGTCCCCACTGCTAGGGCACGGGTCTCTTCCTGCATCGCCAGATGGTTAGGCCATACTCCACCACGGGGGCGAAGTCCGGGTTGGTGGAGGATAGTAAGACAGTGGCGGGCCTTACTGTCAGAAGTTATCAAGCCGCTCATAAGACCTCTGACATAGCTTATCGACTGCCATTATATGACAGCCGGCACCAACGGCGTAACGTGCCTTGCAAAGCACGGAAGCGCTCGGAGAAAGCCACTAGTGGTAGTCTTTGGTTGCGAGCCACCAATTTGAATTGACTCCCTCACAAAAGTGTTAAGTGAAGTATCCTCCAGGGTTAACTCGTATTTTATTGGTGCCCCATACCCGAGAAACACTTGTAAAATCACAAATTTTCTTACCGTTGGCAGAAACATCTATAATAATATTGGCCTTTTTGCATCTACTTAATGAGATGATTTATACAGCGCCCAGTGGAATCTTCACTCACACTAAATGGGTGAAGGGACCACCTCGACGCTGTAGTGCCTGGGACATGATTTTATAGATGGTGTAGGCTTACCCAGCACCTATACCATCCCGACAGCTTAATTTCTTAACTTAATTAAGAAACATCTACAGTCTTTTATATAAATTTTATGTAATCTTTCGATTTTACTGATTGCAATAAAGAATATATAAAAGCTCTGAGTATAACCTCTGTTCGGATCTATTTGTCACCATACCAACTACTTACCTACTAGCGATACTCAGAGTTTTGGGTGAATTATTGATAGTATGTTAGGCTGCGAGCGCGTGAGTGAGTCAGTGAGTGATATTACTTATGTGTTGTAGCTCTCACGTCGGGTGTTAACTTTGATGGGAGCTATCTACAGGGGGTAAGTCTATGGCTGAGCAAACCGCCATGTTTGGATTTGATTTATCAAAATTGTTTAGCGGAAAGCGATAATCAATAGCCTTTCTTTTTCAACCCTTGTATGTCCCCACTGCTGGGGCACGGGTCTCTTCCTGCATCGCAAGAAGGTTAGGCCATACTCCACCACGGGGGCCAAGTCCTGATTGGTGGAGGATTCTAAGACAGTGGCGGGCCTTACTGTCAGAAGTTATCAAGCCGCCCATAAGGCCTCTGACATGGCTTAATGACTGCCATTATATGACAACCGGCACCAACGGCTTAACGTGCCTTGCAAAGCACGGAAGCGCTCGGAAAAATGCCACTAGCGGTAGTCACGGGACGCTCGCCCATCCTTTACCTGACCGCGCCTGTTGTTGCTTAACCAAGTGATTGATTCCAATCACTCGGTTCGCCTTTAATAAAGCTTAATAACTAATCAGGTTTGTGTATTAAACACGTAAAAAGACACTTCTAAAAAAGTGCAATTTTACTTAAGTAAGGATTAACTGAATAAAGTGGCAAATATATCTAGAGAGGAAGTGGTAAATTTACCTAGTTAAGCATTAAAACAAGTAACAATTGTGCTTAGTTGTACATTAGTGGGAGTGTTGGTTTAAGCACTAAGTAAAATTGCTAAAAAGTAGTACTTTTACCTAGTTAAGCATAAAAGAAGTAACTTGTTT
Source organism: Yponomeuta sedellus (assembly GCA_934045075.1). Taxonomy (NCBI): domain Eukaryota; kingdom Metazoa; phylum Arthropoda; class Insecta; order Lepidoptera; family Yponomeutidae; genus Yponomeuta; species Yponomeuta sedellus. Next base: position 9,963,236 of record OW203745.1, read on the forward strand.
AATAATTACTTATTCAAAGAAATGACAAGCAATAACTGAAACACAAAAACTTTTCCTGAAATTATACATATTATACAAATATGTATAATTAATAATTATACATATTATAATTAATTATATATTGTTTTTATTCATAAGCAATAGGCATACATAATATAGTTCTTATTAGTATTTCCTAATGATTCGCGATACTCATACATAGTTATATATTAAACGGGTCAAATCACGATTATTTATTAGGTAAAACGTAATTACCTTATTTCCCGACGTTTCGGCACCGTTACAGTTGCCGTGGCCTCGGGTAGACCCGTTTATTCTACTTAAGCTAGTGTTTCACTTTCATTTTTTTTTGTACGTACAATGACATCAGTACTAGTTCTTTATTAGAACTGTATTACAGCCACCAGCAGTGGTGAGATAAACATTAACATCCTGTCAACTAATAGAGCACCCTGTGAAAACGCGTCCCAGTAACAAATAGTAGCACTTCAATGATTTATGTGCTGATAATCCGCTATCAATCTATCCGTGGCTCAGCCTTTACGCAGTAAACTGTTTGCTTGAGTCGCCAGATGAGTAATAGTAGGCGATAGTGGGCTTTGAAATGAATAACGATGGTCTGTTACAATAACAAGGATACATAAATAAACTCACCTGTACGCCGGAGGCTTAGACAGTCAATATGCGATGCTAGAAAATGTTAACAATCGATATTGTTGAAGATCTTAATTATCTTTCCGTGTTTTAGCAGAGCATAAAAAAATCTGCATGAGAAACCTCTAATTCGTAATTTTACTAAGTCCGAAGAATTCCATGGGATTCCTGCGTGCTCCGTCAGCGAGGCCCATTATACCCTTTTTTTTAATTCACGGTGATAATCTTGTAATGATAAATCTAAATGAACTTGAAACAGAAACGTCTGAAAAAATTACGACTATTTTGGCCCATTAATAATTTACCAAAGAAACACGAGTATTCTTGAAAAATACATAGGCTGCTACTTATGTATGCGGAATCTGGGATTTCAATAATTTTAAACGCAATGTCTGACCTCCATGGTCAAATTCGTTCTTTTTTTAAATACTGGCCGCTAATATTTTTCTCTTATATACGTTAGTGTTTTGTTTTTGTTGGGTTTAAAATGTCATATCGCTCAAAAAATGGAACTCACTCGTGAAAATATTCGTGCTGTGATTTATTACGATTTTCGACGTGGTTTAACGCAACAACAGTGCGTAAATCAATTAACTTAAACTTTTGGTGGTGAAGCTCCATCAAAAACGACTGTGTATCACTGGTTTAATGAGTTTAATTGCGGGCGCAGTAAGATCACGGACGAAGTTAAAGAAGGTCGCCCGAAATCGGTGGTTGTGCCACAAAATATTGAAGCTGTGCGAAAACTAATAATGCAAGACCGCCATGTTACGTATCGCGACATAGAGGCTATTCTGGGCATATGTACGACGAGCATTCATAGGATATTACATGAACATTTTTGTCTGTAAAAAAAAATTGTTCGCGTTGGATCCCGCACAAATTAACTCAGGATCAATAAGATGCTCGCGTCGAATGGTGCAAGAAAACCTTAAAAAAATTCAACGGAGGCGACTCAAAATCTGTATATAATATCTACACAGGTGACGAATCCTGGATCTACGCGTACGATCCCGAAACTAAACAACAATCAACAGTTTGGGTGTTTCAAAATGAGCCGAAGCCTACGAAAGTGGCTCGTGCAAAAAGCACTTTAAAGCAAATGGTGGCCTGCTTTTTTGGTATTAATGGCCATGTGGCTACAATACCACTGGAGAATCGCAGAACGGTTAATTCGGAGTGGTACACGACCATTTGTTTGCCGGAAGTATTTGAAGAAATACGCCAAAACAACCAGCGACGCAGAATCATACTTCACCATGACAATGCTAGCTTTCATACATCTCAGGAAACAATTACATTTTTGGATGGTCAACAAATAGAATTGATGGGTCATCCACCGTACATCCCTGATTTGGCCAATGATTTCTATTTATTCCCAAATGTAAAGAATAAATTACGTGGTCAACGCTTTTCGACCCGTGAAGATGCCGTAGATGCGTTCAAACACCACGTTTTGGAGATATCTCAATCAGAGTGGAAAAAGTGTTTTACAATTTAGTTTCATCAAATGCAAAAGTGCATCGATCATAGTGGAGAATACTTTGAAAAACAATAAAAGCATATTTAGCCATATACATTTGTTTATTTTTTCTATTCCGTATACATAAGTAGCAGCCCTCGTATAATACAGTTTCCTGTAACCAATCGAAAACGCTTTTTCCTGCTCCAAAGTAACCAGTGAATAAACCGCAGAATATAATACATTGGTACATCAAAACTCGAAAGAAAGGAAATAAAGGCACAAGAGGCTTGATAAGAACCAGTAGGGGCTCCAACCGCGAAAGAAAGGATTAATTTTAACATTCTCCGGTCGCGATATTACCCGTCGTTCAAAAGCATATGTCCCTTAATAATAAACAGCTTTTGATTCCTCAAAAAGGCTCTAGAGGCATACCGTTGGCCCAAAACAAAACTTGTAAAGGGATTCCAAGAAAATTACATCCTCATGTGACTCTAGGTGTAAGGGGCGGATACGCATCGATTCAAAATAGATTGTTTTAACGATAAGTAAAAATGCCGAAATTGGCGTTAGTATGTCCATGCAGCGACATGAAAATTATTCATAAAACACAAAATAAAAATGGTAACTATTATTGATGAAGTGAAATAACAAAATAATATTTTATATAATTATAAGATATGAGCCTAGTTTTAAGACCAAGATCCTTGTTAGGGAGCTGGTTCGCCGCTTGAGGGACCGTGGGTTTGACTGCTGCTCCGGTGCGTATCTGGGAGAAACGGTCTCTTTAGCGGTGCAGCGTGGCAATGCTGCCAGCGTGTTGGGGTCCTTCGGTTCAGATGTTTTCCGGAGTGGTTTGGTCAGTTAGGATTTTTTTGTGTGCTTAAATTATTATTATTTTATGTGTTCTGTGTTCTTGACGAAAATTTATTGGATATTGTACGTTTTTTGCTTGATATTGATATTGCATATTTTTTTTATTTGACTAGAATATTGTTTAATGACAGCTCATTGATAATGTACTTATGTAAGTGACATAAAAATTTAATTAATAAAAATGTAAATGTTTAATAAAGTAAGTTAATTATAGAAATTTAAGATCTAATTGTTAACACTAAACAGTTCCTAGGTATTGGACACCACATTAGTTATAAGATTTTAGAAGTGCACCCGACAGGTTCATAATGATTTAGGAACATCAGGAATCGGACATACTTAAATATATACATACATATAAGCCATACTAGGCAATACATGAGAGTATAGGGTCACAAACGAGAGAGTCAGAGCTATCACAGCTGTCTTCATTCTATCAGAGCAATCTTTTGGGTTGGTTGAGGCATAATAATAATAATAATAAAATCGTTTATTGAACAGAAGACAGTTACATAAATGTATACAGTAGTACCCACACTAGGCATAACCTGTGTCGTGGGTACTAATACTCTTAATGTAGTTGTACATAGGTGTCTTAGCTTTTAGTTACTATAATAAAGAATAAAATAAACTTAGTTAAATAGTCCATAGTTCAACGGTGCTAGGTGTGTCTCAGTTTGTATGTATGTGTGTGTGTGTGTGTGTGTGTGTGAGGGTGTGTGTGTATGTGTTTGTATAAGAGTGATTTTTATGTGCAGTGCATGGATTGTCCTCGTCTGCTGAGAGCTGTCATAGTTCGTGAAGTAGCGTACGCCAAGAGACGTGTCGGAAGACCGCTACTACGCTTTAAAGACTGCGTCAAGCGTGACATTGCGGCTATCGGGATCGATCCCGAGACCTGGGAAAAACTTGCTTTGAATCGTGACGCCTGGAGAGATGAAGTTTGGGAGGGCCGCAAGACCTGCGATGAAGTATGGTGCTTGGGACTGGCGGACAAGAGAGTCAGGAGGCACCAAATTCATACCGACCCGATTCCCGGCTCTTCCTTTATCTGTCCTACATGCTGTAGAGCCTGCCGCTCTCAAATCGAACTTTTTAGCTACTCAAAAAAGAGTCAAGGCTCTTAGGCACTGTTTAAATCATCCGTAACGGACGCAAATGCCTATGGTGATGTAAAAAGAGCAAACATTACCCTTCATTAGGCCTCCACCGCAGTCAGGTAAAAATAGCAATATTACTTTTAGCAATAAGGCCGCCAATTGTACTATGTATATTTGCAATTGTTTTGTATTTGTTGTTTTTCCAGTGTACAATAAAGAATATTCTTATCTTATCTTTTCCACACAAGAACTCTAATAGCCACGATACGAGAGACTTAGCAAAGTTGCAACATAAATGCAATGGTTAATCGGGTAGGTACAGAGTTTTGGCTGCTCTACAGGTTCTGCTGTAGAGCAGCCGCATACACTAGGGGCGATATATCAAAAAAGAAATCTCGTCCAATATAAGAGCGCGTATATCAAAGCAGGGAAGGGTAAAACAATCTACTGCCGGATTGTCGACGAAGGGGTAATACAGCGTTATTGAAGTCGTAGCTCCCAATACGATCTCAAAAGGCTGCTAGCTAGTTTAGCCCAGTTTAAAGACAGATTAGTTTATCGTTGGGTTGATCCTTGTATGTCCCCACTGCTGGGGCATCGCAGGAAGGTTAGGCCATACTCCACCACGGGGGCCAAGTCAGGGTTGGTGGTGGATTGTAAGACAGTGGCGGGCCTTACTGTCAAAAGTTATCAAGCCGTCCATATGGCCTCCGACTTGGCTTATCGACTGCCATTACATGACAGCCGGCACCAACGGCTTAACGTGTCTCTTCGGACGCACGAAAGCGCTCAGAAAAATGCCACTAGTGGTAGTCGCGGGACGATCAACCATCCTGCGCCTGACCGCGCCTATTGATGTTTTACTCAAATGATTGATTCGAATCACTCGGTTCGCCTAGGCCACGAGATTAGTTTATGACATTCATCACTTTTTCATTATATAAAAACGAATTCCACCGTTAAGGCGTGGCCAAACTAACGCGTCCAGCTAACGTCCGCGGTGGCGTGCGCGGTAGCGATCAGTTGTTGCGTACGAACTTGTAGCGACGTGTTCACATCGAGGCGTCCTCTGTTTGGCCGCGGCGTCTCGGTGCAGCGTCTGCAGGCAGCGGGGGCGATCAGATCGCGCTTGTTACATTAGGACGCTGCACGCAGCTATTTTTGTTGAAAAAAACTGTGTTTTTTAGTTTTTAAAGTATTCATGATGGAACCGGAAGTAATTATAAATGAGGTTCACAAATACCCATTGTTATATGACACGTCTCAGTCTGATTATAAGAATACGACAAAAACATTCTATAGTAAATGAAAAATCGCTTTTCATCTTCACGTAATTGCCAGTGCAAGGTATAGAATTCACCTTCCCTTTCTCTGGTTTCATTTATACTGTGTACCCATACTCTTGTTCTTCTGAAAAAAAAAACATACCTAATGAGACATTAGCTTACAATTGACGTTGACTAGAATTACTGTGATTGTGTTGTACTTACCTTTCTTGTTCCTCTTCATCTTCAATGAGAGCAGCCAAAAGTAAAACTTCTTCAATTTCACTTTCTGTATCAGAGAGCATTGGAGTTAATGATGTGACTCCAGCCTGGTGAACGCAAGAACAAACGCGACAGTGTGAACAACTTTTGCACGCGTAGTTATCGCCACCGCGGACGCGACCTGGACGGCTTGGTTTGGCCAGGCCTTTAGTGAGTGGTTTTGCCACTATAATTCTTTTTCTTCTTCAGGCTATATTAGTCCGCTGTTGGACATACCTCCCCCCTAATAAGCGCCATAGCGCCTGTCTGCAGGCTCTTTATAACTCTGTTACATAGAATAAAAAAATATTTATTTATTTAACATAATAACTTATTATTACAGGATTAGCACATAATGTAACAAGTTAAAAACATTTTAAAATCTTCACAAACATTAGAAAAAAAGGAAAGAAAGACATTTATTATTATACCAACAAGACACATCACAGAAACAAAAAACTAGACAATTAACACAACATGAGCACAACAGAAATAAACCAAATAACTATACATATAAACGAAACAAAAAACAGACATAGGTTTCGCCTGTCGTGTGTCTATGTTGCCACAAAAGGCAGCTGACTCAGCGTTGTGCTGAGGGAGTGAGCCCTCAGCGCTGATTTTCAGTCAGTGTCCGAGGTAACCGAATGGTCCTACGAGGTGCGTGTCGTGGTGCATTTATAGGATATATGAATAGGACAGGTACACAAATATAAAAGTAAAAGGGTCGTCTTAAATACTTAGATTCATATATTCGCACATACACACACATACATATACATACATATTATATATATATATATAATATGTATGTATATGTATGTGTAATATATATATATATATATTTTATTATTTTATTAGATTTATTTTATTTGTATTTTACATTATTATTTAAAATTTATTATATATATATATATATATATATATATATATATATATATATATATATAATAAATTTTAAATAATAATGTAAAATACAAATAAAATAAATCCAATAAGTAAATATAAGTGCGAAAATAAAGAAAGAAAAAGAAAAATACACGCCAAAGCAAAAACACCTGGCCGACAAACAACTTTTTTTTTCTTTTTGATGCGATTACAATATAGTCGGTCACTTTAGTTCAATTCAAACATACAATCGGCATCTATTTGCCTACTATTAAACTAACAATTTTTTAATTCTTAAATACTATACACATTAATTAGGTATAACACAAAAATTTTAATGCCGTCCTAGTGAATTCACCCTGAGTACATCCAAAAACATCATTTTTTTCCGAGATGGTATTTAGTAGTAGTGCGGAGTCTCAGCCAGCAGGTTGGTGCGCGCGCGCGGCAACAGCAGCTGCGGCGGTCGCCGGCGGCGCCGCACGTAGCCGAAAAAAACTTTTTCATCCCACCATCTCGGAAAGAGTATTTCTATTCTTCAATATCTGAGTGAAAAAGCCGTTTTTATTCTCTAGAGGTTAAGTAAATTGAATTTAGACCATCGTGTGCACTAAGTTTGTGAATTAAAAAAGTTTACCTATCTAGTGATTGTAAGCGTTTTTTTTTTTTGCATTTTGTCATTTCCTCGCTGAGGTGGAATGAAAAGTTACGTGTTGCACTCGAGTGCAAAGATTTTTCACCTCGTGCTCTTTTGATTCCCTCGCTAACGCTCAGGATTCTAATTTTGAATCCTTCGCTTGCTCGGTCATCAAAATTGAACACGCGGTTAAAAAGCAACTTTGCACTCTTGTATAAAAAATAACTATTATTGCCATTCACAAACTAGCTTAAATTTTTTTTTTGTTGTTTTTAACATTTAGACTTATATTTATTGAAAAATGTCACATGCAAACAAAAGAATAACATAAACTATATAAATCCACAACAGTATCGTCAAATCATATAAAATAATATTAGTATATTATTTTATATGATTTGAGCTAAATGGTCATATAAACACAAAAAAAAACAAAATTACACAAACAAAATAAGATTAGTCAATCAAACCGCCCCGATACATATCCGACCCAAAGGTTCCCATAAAGAGAAGTTCCCATTATTTTTAATATGGATTTTGATTTATCTAAAATAAAATATTATTATTATTATTATTATTATAACGCTGGCAGTATTATATAGGATATCCTTTGCATCAAATATGCTCTGGAGCGGTAGTCCAAGCCGCGGTTCCTCAGACGACGACCTACCTCTTTAATAAAGGCTTTGCCCTGAAAACCCTAGACCCCAGTGGTTTCCAAAACCAGGGGTACGAAAAATAGCTGAAATTAACATTAAACACTATGCATCATCTTATTTATTACTAGTCTAGTGAGGCAAAAGGGAACGACTCAGCTAATGCTATGACGGCTCGTAAGGTCCGTGCAGCGCTGATTCAGTCATTCCCTACTCCCAGAGTTGTTGTGCGGGAGTGTTTGTAGTTAGAACACGTCTGTTATTCAAATTTAACTTTGAAAAGGTAATTAATTACATTTCTGTTAAAATTTAAATAAATAAATAGTAATTAACAAAAACAATCAGTCTTGAGATCAAATATATTGTGCGTATGTCAGTGAGTGTGTGAGTGTGTATCTGTGTGAATGAGTGAGTGACTGTGTATGTACGTGTGCACGTTACTGTGTGATTTATATACTGATATAAATGGTAGTGTATGATAAATAGAGCATGTTAGCGTTAGCTTATAATCGTCCCACTACATGACACAGGCCCTCCTTCAGGGAGAAATAGTAGAGGTTTAATTACCACGTGTCCCCACCGCAGCTTGACAAATTCAAGGGCTGTTACATCCTATTGACAAATGACATTCAAATTACTCTGACTGTTGAAAAATGAAATTATTTAATGTAATATTTTAATCTTCATTTGTAAAAATAATTTAATTGTTTTAATCCTTTATATTTGCATGCCTAGACTAGGTAAAATATGTCGGAAATACTATTTGTTACAACATCTCAAATGTACCATATTTGACGCAAATAAATATCTTGTATCTTGAGGTTGTTGAACACCGACACTTAGGAATCTTTATTCCTACCGATGTTTTCCTTCAACTAGCGAGTAGTAGCGAAACTAAACTTGAATAGTACTAAATTTAAAGTCAAATTTCTCTACTCAGCCTTATAGTTGGACCACTGTACGTAGCAAGCGCTGAGGTTTAGGATTTCCTCACAATTATTTCCTTCACAGTTAACGAGTGGTACAATAATTATAAATATTCATGGACATATTACAAAGATCTCGTTAGCCCTATGCTAATTACAACTACAGGACTTGTGTTAAAGGTGCTAACTCGACGATACATCCATACATAACCTCACGCCTGTATCCCAGAGGGGTAGGCACAGACCAGGGACTGCAATTTGCCATGATCTTGACAGATCACCTTCGCTTCATCAACGTTCATAAGTCATTGCATGCAAGCACGCCGGTTTCGGGTACTTTTTATCTTTTCCTTTGCTAATACATCCCCTATTTGGTCGACGATAGTTTAAATACAATGTTGATGATCATTGGCCTTTTCGCATCTACGTAATGAGATGATTTACACAGCGTCCAGTGGCATTCCCACCCACACCAGATGGGTAAAGGGACCACTCCGACGCTGCAGTGCCTGGGACATGGCTTTATAAATGGTGTAGGCTTGCCCATCATCTATACCATCCTGACAGCTTAGTCGGCCTAGCCCACAGGAAAGACTAGTCAATACGTGCGGAGCGAACCTACCGCGGGTTTCTTCACGATGTTTTCTTTCACCGTTGCCGTGTGGTATTGCGACTACAAATTTGCAAATGGACGTAACTTTGATATTAAACAAAGTCATTGGTACATGCTCGAACTTGGGGCTCTCGCTTGCCAGTCCATTTTTATACAATAAATACATAAATACTATAGCTTCAAATATGCTCATAACTTCAAACAAAGTCATTGGTACGTGCCGGGATCTAAACCCACGACCTTCTGATTGAGAAGCCGAGGTTCCATCGCTGCTACCACCGTTCTTTTCTCTACCCCAAGTGCGGCAAACCTTTCCCCCCTCTTATTTATCTTGTTAAATAAACACGCTACTTTGCAACATCGATTTAAGTTTTCACTTGGAGCAAGTAAAGTTGTCTAAAGTAAGTATACTAGCAGTCACTCTAATAAGGTCCCGTCTCTGCTAATGGAAAAATATTTGTCTCGTAAAATACTTTCCTCAGACTTTGAACATGATGTCCGCGAAAACTGGCCTTCTCTTCCAAGTTATTCCGTGACGGACGTTTCATTATAAAACTAAGCTTACCTGAAACACGGTTCAAAAGATGTGTTAAGTACACTTTGTGCCAAAAGGACTACTATAACTTAAAGGATTATTTAGATGAAAATGATGTTTAGAATTAAAGTCAGTACAATGCATGAGTTTTATGTTTTATAGTAATTATGTGAACTCTGTTAATTTAAGGTTTTTGAAAAGACTAAGTTTGAACTTTTTTTGTCTATTTTTTCTCCAAAATGGTCTAAATTTTGATTGGACATCTAGTAAATTTTGATTTTTCTGCTGCAGTTTCTGCTCTACTTTGAATAAAACCTTTTAATTTAATTTAAATTCAATTTTACGAGCGGTGTTAAAGTAAGAATTTTATGCTGAGGTAGTTGAACACTCAGGTTTCCTCACAATGTTTTCGTTCAGATAGAGCGGTGGCAGCAAAACGGTGGGATGTCGGTTTTTCAATATTTAACTATCATTTGTAGTATTATTAAGAGACATAGAGGTTGCCTTTATTACATTGAAGTAATTTGAGTCCTAAAATCAAAAGATTCTAAGAACTTATGAGCCCATTTCCTAGCAAATAAACAAGTTTTAGTTTACTTTTTTCATGGAAACTTTGCTTTAGAATCGTCATTCAGTCTTAAGAATAGTTTCTATAAAATGTCTAAACAAGCTATAATTTTAAAAACCTATTATTAAAATTATAGCTTGTTAGCTGGCTATCCGTGCCAGAGGTCGCGGGTTCGAATCCCGGCATGGGTGGAATTTTTAGCCTCTAAATAGGTTTTTAAAATTGTCCTTAGCACGGGTTAGTGCATTAAAAATAAAAATAGTATAAGCTATAATTTCTTTTTCATTCTGTAAATGTCTTCAATTGTAAGCACGATGAAACCTCGATTTGTGTTCTCAAAATGTATTGGCACAGTTTCATTGCGATCCGGATGCGATGACGTTTGTAACTATGAAACAAACTACGTTTGTATGGAAATTGCTCCTTGACGAAGACTTTTAAGTTTTAGTGACAGAGTTTTCGGAGTTCAGAGTTTTAGGGTCGCTTCCTACATCGCAGGAAGGTAAGCCCATACTCCACCACCTTTTTTAACCCAGGAGGAACCCTATTACGGGTACCACCGGCTCGGGGGAGCGCGGTGGTTATGTCGGACTCCCCGCCCTGAAAAGGGCGGTATACCGACTAAAACTCCTGGGGTGCTCCTCCGCACTCGCAAGGGACGGGGCCACGGAAACGCCTGCGCACACTACCGCGACCCCGTGTGCGGTAGTGTGCGCCGGTTCTTCGACGGTGGAGAGGGAGCGAAAGAGGATCATCCTCTCACACCCTCTCCGCCGCCTTCTTTCTCGCCATGACGGCCTCGCAGAAGGCGAGAGGTCCGTCCCAATAGCCGCGGCCAACTCGGTCATCATCATCAGTTGTAAGCAAGGTCATTCATTCAAAACCATTCAAAATCCAAACTACGGTGTCATGGAAATTGTTCCTTACGGGAGACTTAAGTTTTCGTGTCACTGTTGCAGTAAATTACCTCGTTTTCCGACACAACACGAATCGAAGCATCCGTCATACAAAGCGGAAGTGGCGGCCGCTCGAAAGGAAAGCAAAGAAAAATACCTCAGTTCCGCGAATAACAAGCGAGAAATACCAATGTGCATTTTTGGTGCAACCTTTTGTGATGCATTTTTGGCGAAGGATACTTTGACAAAAATTGTTATACTGCATAACAGACATAGAGTGATACTGAAAACCTGCCAAACACTTTTTAGATAAAGGTATGTTTTAGATAATACTATCTTTATTTTTAATGCACTAACCCGTGCTAAGGACAAATTTAAAAACCTATTCTCCCATTAGCTCAGTTGGAAAAAGCGCTGGCACGGATAGCCAGAGGTTGGGGGTTCGAATCCCGGCATGGGTGAAATTTTTAGCCTCTAAATAGGTTTTTAAGTTTTAGATAAATTCAATTTAATTGTTAATTCTAAAACTTACCCCGAATGTTTTTTACGTCTATACACGTTCCACTACAGAGCACAGGCCTTCTCTCAGACAGAGTGTATGGGCTTAATTACCACGCGTGCCCACCGCGGATTGGCAATTTCAAGCTCTCAGGTATTTGAACACCTCAGACACTCACCGTTAGCGAGTCGTATTGCTAATAGACGATTACATAATAATATGCATACAACCGCGTGCCCAGCATGCGGATAATGAGCATTACCCCCCAATGATGGCACAACCTTGCGCTATGGCGCTCATTAGGGGAGGGCTATGTCCAGCAGTGGACTAACACAGCCTGGAGAAGAAGATGTATACAACTTAGAAAACAAAGTCATTGGTAAATACCCGTCCTAGGAATCGAACCTAGGTCTCTCGTTTCCGAGACCATTTTTCTACCCACTGGACTACCGGTGCTTCGCCTCAAATGATAACAACAAAAAAATTAAACCTATAAACAATTACCCTGACCATTCTTAAATATATACTTCATACAAAAACTGAAATAAAAAATAAACAACAATCCGACAGCTGAGCATTAACAACGAAACAGGCGGGCCTCAATTCTAAATACCTTACAATGATAAAAACCTATTTAGAGGCTAAACATTCCACCCATGCCGGGATTCGAACCCGCGACCTCTGGCTATCCGTGCCAGCGCTCTTTCCAACTGAGCTAATGGACGACTCACCGGCATCAGTGAAATTTCGGGGTGGGATGGGTGGAATTTTTAGCCTCTAAATAGGTTTTTAAAATTGTCCTTAGCACGGGTTAGTGCATTAAAAATAATATAGTACTTTACAATCAGTTTTGGCTCCGCTGATCATATGACGCGTCCTTTGACACTTGCGCAAATACGACGAATCGATTGAGATCTTATTTTTCTGTTGGTTAAGGAGTTAGGAGGGAACATAGAAGCGGAAATAAGATAAGCTAAGATTATTTATTGTATACTAAAAAAAATACTACTACTACTTTTGATACTTACATATCGTCGTTAATATTGCAAAACGTTCTATGTCAAAAAACACTATTTTCGCTTTTTCATCTAAATTGAAGGAAAACTTGATTCTGAATCTAAGTTTAAGACAATATAATGTAAGCCTGAGTAGGTAAGGATTATGATGTCTTGCTATTTTTTTTATACTTTTTTAATTTTTCATACAAATTTGGTGAAAAAACGTACACATGTTTTTGTTGACATGGCGCATTTGCAATATGAAATATACATACGAGCTAGACACAATACCCTCCTTTTGGGCTCCTCCACAGACGGGTAAGAAACCGAAGTATTTGGTTTCGGAAATCTAGAAGTATTGAAGTAGGCTAATTGAAACAAAAAATCAAGTGGCAAAAGAAAATAAATACTATAGTAATTTAATTTCACACTTTATCTCTTGAATTGTGTTATAATACCTCTTAATACTCGTATAAGTTACATAACATTAGTAATTAAATAAATCTTAATTCGATTCGATATCAACCAATGTATGACCTCACTGCTGGGACACGGGTCTCTTCCTGCATCGTAGCAAGGAAGGCCACACTCCACCACGGGGGCCAAGTCCGAGTTGGTGGAAGATTGTAAGACAGTGGCGGGCCTTACTGTCCGAAGCTATTAAGCCGCCCATAAGGCCTCTGACATGGCTTAATGACTGTCATTACATGACAGCCGGCACCAACGGCTTACCTTGCATGCCTTGCGAAGCATGAAAGCGTTCGGAAAAATGCCACTAGCGGTAGTTACGGGACGGTTTGCCATCCTGCACCTGACCGCGCCTATTGTTGGTTAACTCAAGTGACTGATTTCAATCACTCGGTTTGACTAGGCCACGAGCACTTCATCATAATATTAAATCATAGTATTTACAGTAAATATTAACAACTTATATAATCATAGTATTTACAGTAAATATTAACAACTCTCTGCCTTTGGGGGAAATTTCCTTCAATCAAAGCTAACGACTTGAACTATATAACATGATACCTGCTTAATTATCAGCTCGAATCCAGTATTCCGTTTTTCCACTCACTGTAACGCATCGCGGTGCCACGAAAGAGCATATTCACAATGTGCCCACATTGTCATGCACTAAGCTAAGACCGCTCCGAAGTTTAAGCTCGGTTTTAAGCGAAGCCAACTTTCCAACGGTATTATGCGAACTTATTAAATTCGCGGCGGCCGTATATCCTTCTCGGTGTAATAAAATTTGCATTCTCGCTGCAACTAGTTCATGCAAGCCGGAGATTTTCACGAACGGTGGGGTTAGTTCCGTGGTGTACTTTCGATACTGGTCCCCAACGACCTTCGATTAATTGCGAGACGGAGGCAATTAAATATGAGCTCGCAGTCACATCACATCACAGCATCACATCACACTAAATATATATAATATTATAAAGGTCAAAGTTTGTGAGTGTGTATGTTTGTTACTTCTCCACGTCTAAACGGCTGGAGCGATTTTAATAAAATTTGGTATGGAGTTAGCTGACACCTTGGATAAACATATAAGCTACATTTTGCTGCGGGAAAATATCTAATTCCCATGGCAAAATCGATAAATTTCGGGTAGCACCCCGGGGCACAGCTGCACAGGGCACAGAAGTATATAGAATTACTCCTTGAACGATATATTTGTACATAGAAATCACTGTTCGACGTCCTTCGGTGGAAAGAAAAAAACTTCAGCCGATGTGTTATATCAACAGCTTGGTTTGCCGAAATAATGTTTCAATTATAAATGTTTTGCCGATATCACGATTTGAAGACGAAGAAGACGGTTCGCCGAAAGCTCGACTAAGGGAATTAGCTTTTCATTGATAGAAAGTATTGCACAAAGCTTAATAAAGCTTTGGCGGCTTTATTGCTTTTAGCAATAAGACTCCCAATTGTACTCTGTACATTTGTTATTATTTTTTATTTGTGGTTTTTTCCAGTGTATAATAAAGAATATTCTTATCTTATCTTTGTAATAAACCAGTGTTTCGACTCTGCGTGCGAATAGAAGCTCCGACATTCGTACATTGCGGATGTGATGCGATTAATTGCGTTTCTTTTAATGATTTTTAATTAAATTAGCCAAGGAGAAGACGAAAAGTACCTTATGAGTGCATGTAACGACTTATGAACGTTGATGATGCGAAGGTGATCTGTCAGGATCGTGGCAAATGGCAGTCCCTGGTCTCTGCCTACCCCTCTGGGATACAGGCGTGGGGTTATGTTCTGTGTTTTGTTATTTAATTTAATATTTACTATTTACTAGCTGACTTGGCCAACGCTGTTAGGTCATAGTATTTATAACTCTACTACCTATTCTTAGACTTACCAAACATACATACAGAAATTCATGAAAATCGCTAAAACCCTTTCGGAGGAGTTCGATAATAAACACTGCGTCACGTGATTTCTACGTAATAAATTGTTACCTATTTTATAGAATAAAGTAACTATTCATTTCAATTTTGTTTATTTAGAGTCAATCAACTGGAAAGACCCCACTCAGTATATTTAGTCGGAATGCCCATATGATTTACGTTCCCGAATACAAGTCTACGGCCGATGTTACGAGTGCTTCATAGGTTTTTCCCGCATATCCACAATTTGATTCGATGCCACTGCCAAGTGTATATTTTATAGGATGATTTCGAATTCTGTTGACAAATTGAGGTAAGTTATAAGCATGATTTAGAAACATATTGAGTCAGTTCCAATGAGGTTTGGGAAAAATAAACAAACACATTCAAAACGGAAACTTTTAAAAATCGAACGTTACAGGACGGAACCAGCCAGCTCAAATTTTCTTTTAATTCATGTAGAATGTGGGAAGTCCGACTCTTAGACATATAACATGTTGGAATAGTATATTTCATTACGAGTGCGGAAAGCCTGTCATTGCAAAGAGTTCCAGTCGGAACAAGTTGCAACGACGTGCGGAACGCACGTGTAGTGCACAACAATTTTTATTACAGTTGCGAAAAAATTAAGCAATTTAACACGTTTATGCGAACAACGTTGTTATACGTCATATATTGATAGATTTGTTGTGGCACAACGCATGATGACGCCTGACAAAGATCATTGTTTTAAAACACAGCGTTATAGTACGGCGCCTTGCCATATTAGTAACAAAGAGTTCTGTTGCTGTGCTACGACACATCAAATTATTAAAACTGTAGTGCGACACTGCATCGACTTTTTGTTATGTTTGAGAAATATCCAACCGGACACGATGTACCTACTTTGTTTGGGCACAACGTCATTGTACGTCGTGCGCCGGTAGTTATCCTTTGATTCAGTTGACTTGTGACCAGCGCAGGAGGAGCGCGTGCGCTGTTCCTATTGTCCCACATTTGTATCATATAAATAAATGAAATCGTAAGTATTTTGAATAATATACGTCTATAATATGATGCTTATTGCTGTGAATATATTTGGAAATAATCTTTTTGTAGTTTACGTCTTTTGTAGATGGATAATACCAAGCAAAAGCAGCGGAAATCTTCCATGAAAGTTTTCGAGTCTTCTGTTTCATTCAGAGAAACGAGCTCTGACCCTTTTGAAGATGACGGCAAACATGGCTCGGATTTCGATTATGATCCACTTTTGGACAACGAAGATGACAGCTCCTGTAAGTTGAGTTTTTCCCAAGGCAAACAGCCAAAAACATCATTAGCCCGTGTAAAAAAGATTCCATCTGCCAACATTTCTACTCCTGAAAATGAATCCTCCTCAGATACCACATCAGAGGTTTTTCATAGTGAGACTGAGGATTTAGACTGTACAAGTTCAAGTTCTGAAAGCATTTTTGACTCTCACAAAAGAAAATGTACAAGTACAAGTACAGTACAAGCAAGCAGCCTGTGAGAAAAAAATTAAAGCGGGGTCCGAAACAATCAGATTGCGATCAAAACAGTATTGCTGTTATGTCAATAGACTCTGAAATGTTGCTAAGAAATGTCGGTGATGGTATTTTGGAGGACACCTATTTGCTTTACAATCTTGAAGATATAGGAGGGCAGTCGCTGACACTCTTGCAAAACTCCAAAAGTGCGAAAAATAATGAGATACCGCAAGTCCAAGCTCTAGATCCAAAAGAGAACATACAGTCGTCTTCATTATCTTTGACCGCAACACAGAAAAGAAAAAAAGCAAACATTGAAAAGCTTCGCCATCCTTACTCCTAACGCTTCCATGTCCACCATTGGAAATTACGCCAAATGTACAATCATCTTTGCCATACTTGGCCTCTAAACCACATGCGCAGATGTCTTCATCATCCGTGGACGCAAATCACACGCGCAGCTGCTTTCGCCAGGCTTGACTCATGCGCAGCCACCTGCATTATCATTGGTCGCTGAGCATTTGCCTCCACAATACTTTGACCCAACACCAAAAGTGCAGTTGCCGTCACCAACCCTCGACCCAACAGTGCACACACAGCTGCCTTCACCATCCTTAGACCCAAAGCCGCATATACAGCTACCTTCTCCAATCTTGCCCCCAGCACAACAACTATCTTTGTCATCTTCGGAACTGCCATTGCACGTGCAGCCACCATCACCACAACACCCAGACTTTGTTGCACCCGGTAATCAAAATCCTAACATTGATAATATAGAAGGCAATCAAAGACGTTCACGAAATCTTAGTCCTGAGCCAGCTTATGAGTGGGAAAACACAGCTTCAGATATCCCTAACTTTGACTTTGATGAAGCATCAACTGGTGTCCAGTTTGAAATAACACCAAATATGTCGCCATTAGATATTTTTGACAAATTACTTTCACCGCACATTCTTCAATACATTGTTACAAAGACCAATAAATATGGAAAGGCATTGTGCTCTTCAAATGCGCGGCGTACGCGAAACACTCCAAAGCGTCAGTTAAAGTACGGAGACGTAGATTGTGACAAAATGAAAAAGTTCTTGGGATTATGTTTACTCGTGGGACAAGTAAATGTTCCTCAAAAACGAAAACTGTTTATAAGTACATACAGTGATGCTTTGTATTATCATCCCATTTTTCAATACGTTATGTCTGTCATTTGTCTGTCATTACATGTGAGTCATTTGTAATCTTAAGTATAGTATTGGGTCTATAAGTTCCTAAGATATTTTTCTTGATAAGATACAAACGAACCAAAAACTTTATTAAGATAAAGTGATTCTTATGAAGGCTGTTACGGATAAGAAGCATTCGTTTAGTGACTACCAATGTAATTATTATACCGTCCAAAAAAAATATTATAATATAATATTTGACAATAATGTAATGATTAAGGAGTTACCATTAAGATTTAATTGTCATTATCATAGTCTACTTTATAGAAGTTGATTTCTGTTTACTAGAAATTAGAGTGTGAAAAATTTGGCTTATTATTATGTACCAAGAACTGCATAACCTAAGAAAAAATATATAATTAAGTAATAGAAAAATAAATACTTTGATGCCCGTTTACCTATGTAATTAATTTGTCGTTTTAATCAATCCAACTAAGCCCCTAACCTAAATCCATGCCCTCATACCCTATAAAACCTTCATAAAACCTAACGTGATACGACGTTCTTAATTATCAAACGTATATTCGTTTATGCTTTTTGCCGCTGGCGCCTACACACGTCAACGCTATTAAGCGTTGTTAGTTGTTGAAGATATATTTGTCTTTTCTCTACATCACAGGCGTCTTTATACGTCACCGTTATTATACGTTGTTAGTGGTTATATTATTGTCTACTCTGTACAGCGCAAGCGTCTATATAAGTCGACGCTATAAGACGTTGTTGGCGGTTGTGTATATTTTGTGTACGCTGTACAGCACAGGCGTCTATATACGTCGACGTTATAATACGTTGTTAGCGGTAGCATAGATTTTTATCTACTCTACAGAGCACATGCGTCCATATACGTCGACGGCGTAAGACGTCAGTGCAATATATCATATCTTTTATGTTGCTACCTATTTGGACAACGTCACTAGACGACCATTCCCTTTGTATGAAAAATCAAAGTGCTTCAACGCATTGTACTTCGACATTGTCATGTTAGCGTGAACGTGTTAATAAAGAAAATTTTTGAAAAATGGCACCAACCGTAAAAGCAGCAGATTATAGCGTAAGCAGAGATTTAGTTTTTCTTCACCCATTCTGACGATGGGGGTTTAGGGGTCCATAGGACCAAAACCAGACCCGAGGTGGTGTTTAGTGGGTAGGCGCACTTCTTGTGAGTCCCATATTGGCAGCACGACCGAGTCCGTGCTGTTACGCACAAGCATTCACCATCTCCCTTTCCCCATGTCCTCCAGAGGGTGCCCTTTATAAAGCAAAAAAAACGCTCGCCAGCCATTCACTCCTCGGCAGTCGTTCCGAAAGGTTGTCCGATGATAATTATTGTCTAAGTACGTTTAAAACTACTATGATTTTAAAATATAGGTCTAATCTATAAGCCAAGTGGTGTAATTAATAAAGTAACCCCGTTGAATTAAAGATTCCCTAAGCGTGAGGAAGCTAATTGAGTGAACTAGGGATAGTGACGACGGGCCTTCGGCACATTTTATGGTTTGTGGTGGCAATGTTTTTAAAGGGTTGAAATGGTTAATTACGATATTTAGAGGCTCAACGTAATTAATTGTGAAAATCTTAATTTTCGATATGGGTGCTAAAAACAGAAATGTATCTGCGAGCTAGTGTCATACCGTTGGTTTCTGATTTAATGATAAATAAATGCTCAAAAGTAGTTAAATACTTCAATAAAATGAAAAAGTGAAGTAAATACTTAAAAAATATTTCTCTTTAGATTTTAAGCCCTTTGGATATTGTAAAAGTAGAAGTCTCTTTACTTTCGCAGTCGGCTACAAATAAAACGAGGCAGAAAAATTTGCAAAGTTACATCCTCTGTTCGAAAACAAGTGGTGAATTTGCCCCAATAGTTTAATTTCGAAGGACAATGGTTCGAAATGGTTTTATTTAAAAATCGTACAATCAGTCCAACGGTTTTCAGCTTTTTTGCGAGCCGAGAATTACAATTCGAACTTTTTGTCAGCAACCCGCCGTCGCAACAAAACGAAACAAATTCATTCATCAATACACAGGGTTTTTTACAACGTTGCTAACGAGCACGATGCCCGAAGGTTCCATACATATAATACGTGGACTAATTTCATTCGTGATTTATAAGTTGCTAGAGAGAGATTTATAAATTTAATGAAAACGGACCAAAGTAAACAGGATCAGAATGTTGATCATTTTGATTATGATTACTTTGGTCGGTTGTTAATGGAGTTATTTGACATCAAAACTAAAGGGGATTCACCATATTGATGACGAATTGCTCCTTTGATGTCTTATGATCCATTGCTATCAGAATTACTGCATACTAACTTATAGCAATGGATCATATGTTATTATTATTTTGATTTATTTGTCCATCCTTCTCCAATATATTGCTCCAGTCCAACCAAAGGTTGTCTGGAAGAGATCCCTTTTAGTGATAAAGCCGCCGTCTGTACTCTTAGGTTAAAAAATATCTGTGTAATTTCCTTTTTTATGTACAACAAAGTGTTCTCTATCTATCTACAACTTATCCTCAAACCCCGATTTCCTCGAAACTGTGCGTTATTCATATACTCCCGAAGCGCTCGTTACCTTGTTGAACCGAGTGGTTGGAATCAATAACTTCGGTTAAGCAACAAGCGCGGTCAGTTGCAGGTTGGGTGACCGTCGTGTGACTACCGCTAGTGGCATTTTTCCGAGCGCTTCCGTACTTCGCAAGGCACGTTAAACCGTTGTTGCCGGCTATCGTGTAATGGCAGTCGTAGTGGAGTAAGGCCTAACCTTTCTGCGATGCAAGAAGGTCCCGTGCCCCAGCTGTGGGGACATACAAGGGTTGATATCGATTCATCCTCCTAAGTCCTGACCTTGAAAACAACAATCGATACTTTTAAGGTGAGGTCTTAAGAAAATAGGGTTCTTTTACAGTTCAGTATAGGTCACTATCAAATATTTTGATAAGTGAAACTTTCGCTTAAGATAATTTAATGAAAACCGACCAAAGTACACCTCACAACCATTTTGATATCAAATTGCTCTATTGAAGTCTCAACCATTACTTCAAGAATAACAACTTATTCCCAAGTCACGATTTCCTCAAAACTGTGAGTTTACCCTCCTTAGTCCTGACCTTGAAAATAACAATGGAAAACCATAGTTATTTTCAATGGAAAACCATAGTTATTTTCAAGGTCAGGTCTTGAGAGAATATAGATTGTTTACAGTTGTCTCTAGATCACTATCAAATATTGACTAAATCGAATGGTCTGTGGCCACGGTACGCCCAAACATGGAACCGCCAGGCAGAATTTCTGTTTCCTGCGTACATGTCTCGTTAACAAGCCTTTCAGGCTTTGATGGATTGACTTTTGGACGATAGAGCGCGTGCGAGGGCGCACAAAGCCTCTACAACCGTCCCAAAACTTCACGAGTGATGGAGCCCGGTTATTTTTAAATGAATTAGTAAATGAGTGGCATTGTTATAGAAGGTAAGGCTTGCCTCACACTCTCTCTCTTAAACCCCTTTACTCCTGGAATGGAATGTGGGGCTGACACAGACCGTCCCAAAACTTTATGAGTTTCGGAGCCCGGTTATTTTGAAATGGATTGGTAAATGAGTAAGATTATTATAAAAGGTAACGCCTACCTCACTCTCTCTCTCTCTTCTCTCTTAAATCCCTTTACTACTCCTTGGAGTTTGAGGCTGACACAGACCGTCCCAAAACTGTACGAGTGACGGAGCCCGGTTATTTTTAAATGGATTGGTAAATGAGTAAGATTATTATAAAAGGTAACGCCTACCTCACTCTCTCTCTCTTCTCTCTTAAATCCCTTTACTACTCCATGGAGTTTGAGGCTGACACAGACCGTCCCAAAACTGTACGAGTGACGGAGCCCGGTTATTTTTAAATGGATTGGTAAATGAGTGACATTATTATAGCAGGTAAGGCTTGCCTCACACTCTCTCTCTTAGACCTCTTTACTCCTGAAATGGAATGTGGGGCTGACACAGACCGTCCCAAAACTTTACGAATGACGGAGCCCGGTAATTTTTAAATGGATTGGTAAATGAGTGACATTATTATAAAGGGTAAGGCTTGCCTCACACACTTCTTAATACCTTTACTCCTCAATGCAGTGTGAGTATGACACGAGTGCTTTCCATTTATCTTTGTTAATTGCTAGAGAGGGTAGCCATGGAGTTCATGGCCGACTTACGTCTCTGTCCCAGACGTAAGTCGGCCATGAACTCCATGGCTACCCTCTTGCAGGCCGGTAAGATAAAAATGTTACTATCTTACTTTTCACTACCAGATGTTTTAAGTTTTGTACGGGCCGCCACTATTCGGATGACCTTTACGCAAGGGTCTACAATGACTTGACTTTAAGATTTTTTTAGAGGCATATTCGAATAATTTCCAGGCTATCATCCGCATGCAGTCTTGTTGAGTCTCTGTAATGCACAGAAATCGGACAAATCTTTCGGGTAAAACCGACAGGCCAATTCTTTGTCACTGAGTCAAAATACTTATTTTTCAGCCGTTAATATAGATTATATTTTATAAAATAAGTTATTTTATTAGGTACACCGCTTACAAGCGGTGGTAGCTTAGTGGGTAGAACCATGGACTCGCAAGCGAGAGACCCAGGTTCGATCCCGAGTGCGGGCATCAAATAACCAATGACTTTTTTTAATTTCGAAGTTACGTACATTTGCGAATTTGTAGTCGCAATACCACACGCTAACGGTGGAGGAAAACATCGTGAGGAAACCCGCAGCTTGGTTGGCTCCGCACGTATTGACTAGCCTTTCCTGTGGGCTGGGCCAACTAAGCTGTCAGGATGGTACAGGTGCTGGGCAAGCCTACACCATGTATAAAAAAAAAACATGTCCTAGGCTCTACAGCGTCGGAGTGGTCCCTTCACCCATCTAGTGTGAGTGAAAATTCCACTGGACGCTGTATAAATCATATCATTAAGTAGATGCAAAAGGCAAATTTACTATTTATTTATTATTAGGTACAAAACTACCCACAATAATAGTACATTACACAACTCGGGTGGTAATACAAAGAATGGCCGAGATCGCAGAAGTTTGCGGCCTGAGCTGCAAGCGAGGGACGTAAATATGCGATCGAGAGCTTTCTTTATTACCTCCCGTGTTGTGTACATCTTTTTAAGTACGGAAAAAGCCATTTTATTTCCACAAACTTCTGCAATCTCGGCCTTTCTTTGTATTACCACCCTAGTTGTGTAATGTACTATTAAATTACTGATCTTACTGATTACTAGAGGAAACTTAAGTGCCTGAGGTGAACCATCACCTCAGTTCTTGAAAGTGCCAATCTGCGGTGGGCACGCGGGGTAATTAAGCCTATACTCTCTCTTTCTGAACGAAGACCAGTATCCTGCAGTGGGACATAGTTTACTTTAAAAAACCTATTTTTAGAGGCTGAAAATTCCAACCGTGCCGGGATTCGAAGCCGCGGCCTCTGGCTATCCGTGCCAGCACTTTCCAACTGAGCTAATGGGCGATTCACCGGCATCAGTGAAATTTCGATCCTCTTTACAATATTCTCTGTAATTACGTACAAATAGGTTTTCTAAAATTGTCCTTAGCACGGGTTAGTGCATTAAAAATAATATAATGTGTATGTTAAAAAAATACTCACACCTTTTTCTCTGGCCTCGGTGTCGCAGCGGTTTGGCACGCTGACTGTAAAACCGAAGGTCTCGGGTTCGTTCCCCGGCCCGGTCATACTAGGAAAAGAACTTTTCTAGTTTGTCTCGGGTCTTGGATGTTATCTATGTATTTATTGTGTTAAATCTATCGTCGAGCTAGCACCTATAACACAAGTCATTTAGTTGTACTTATTATAGGGCTAACGAGATCTGAGTAATATGTCCATGAATATTTATTTATTTATTATTATTATTTTTCATGAAGGAAGAAAGTAATGAACATTTATTGTCATGGAAGGTTTTAGTTTATTCACGTAGCCTGAAGACGTCCAATTGCAGGGCGCAGGCTTTCTCTTAGAGAGCGAACATGGCAAGTTTGGCAAGTTCAAGCGCTTAGGTATAAGAATACCTCAGACGCCTGAGGTTCTGAGATATTCTAATACCTCAGCGCTCACGCGTTTCCTCACGATGTTTTCCTTCACCGTTAGCGCGTGGTACCGAGTGAATATCTAAGTTATTAATATAATACTAGCAAAATTTGGACCTAGGTTGTCAATATACGAATTAAATTTAATTATTGATTCCCTGTTTTGGGCGGTCTTTTAGAGAACGGGACTTTCTGCAACGATCCCTTGATTTCGACTTCCCAAATTTAATTTCCACAATAATCATTTCCGTCGAGAAACCAGAAGAGAGGAATTAGTAGAGAGATAAAAATCAACAAAGGTCATAATCTCGGTGAATTATTTATCCTAAGCAGATAAGTCAGATTTCGTTTAAATATTCAGCCCGCGGTCCATTCTGAAATTTCGCGGGGTTCCGAACGAGGTCGCGCCTTACATAAATTAAAAAGTAGGTGCGTACCGATTTTAATTATTTCAATGATTATGCGAGAGGCCAAACTTTGTGATAATAAAATGCCACTCTTTTTTTTAAAATAGGGATGAGGAGATCCGCAGAAGAACCCGAGTTAGTGATATAGCTTAAGGATTAATCAGTTGAAGTGGCGGTGGGGGGAGGAGGGGGGCAGATAGCTCGAAGAACTGATGGCCGTTGGGGTGAAAAAGGACCTGGCGACCACCGACCGGACGACGCAGCGTGGGCTGGCCCTCCACCAGATGCTCAGACGACCTTATTACGGTGGATGCGGACGGCACACGACAGTGTAGCTTGGAAAACCATGAGAAAGGACTATATCCTGCGATACATTATCAACCCTTGTATATCCCCACTGCTGAGGCACGGGTCTCTTCCTGCATCACAGGAAGGTTAGGCCATACTCCACCAAGGGGCCAAGTCCGGGTTGTCGGAGGATTGTAAGACAGAAGGGTCTTACTGTCAGAAGTTATCAAGCCGCCCATAAGGCCTCTGACATGGCTTAACGACTGTCATTACATGACGGCCAGAACCAACGGCTTAACGTACCTTGCGAAGCACGGAAGCGCTCGGAAAAAATGCCACTAGCGGTGGTCACGGGACGGTCACCCATTCTGCACCTGACCGCGCCCGATGTTGCTTAACTCAAGTGATTGATTCCAATCACTCGGTTCCGCTAGGCCAAGAGCGCTTATGTCCTGTAGTTGGCGTCAAATGACTATTGATGATGATGAAGATGAGTTTTTTTATTTCGATGGTAAGTTTATACTGTACACATATCAGTGGTTTATGATATTAGCCCCTATACTAAGCCAACCATACACTGGTGGTGTAAGCAAAATGTGTTATGTTATGCGTATAAAGATCGCACTAGTGTCAAGCATACATCAATATACTCGTAGTAAGCAGTAGGAAGACTGTACTAGAATTCTGCATCTTTTTATATGCTACAAAATAGACGCAGCGTTTGATACTTTCCGTCATTCCTTATGATTCCCTATTTATTTTTGTTTTTATACTAAAACCTTGACACAAAAATTGATCTTTATAACGATGAAGTTGCCGAAATGCTCGTCCACTGCTCGATATAGATCATCTCCAGAGTACGCCAAAAAGACGTTCAAGTAGGTGAGTCGTTGGTAGAGACGAGACGATTAGAGGTTGAGACTTGTAAGCGATAACTGTACCGCTAAAGTGCAACTGAAGTTCAGTGAGATAGAAAGACACGCTGTGTGAGTCCATGTAACATTATTTATTTATTTGTACATACATACATAACCTCACGCCTGTATCCCAAGGGGGTAGGCAGAGAGGAGGGACTGCCACTTGCCACGATCCTGACAGATCACCTTCGCTTCATCCATGTTCATAAGTCGTTGCATACACGCACGGCGGTTCCGGGTACTTTTTGTCTTCCCCTTTATTTTTATTTATGTAACCTATATAAAGACTATGTGAAGCAAACCTTCTCTTATAGATATGGGCTTGAGTATGGACTTAATTACCACGCGTGCTAACCGCAGATCGACGATTTCAAGCACCGAGGTGACCTTAGACAGATTTTCACACGATATTCTCCTTCAAATCCACCGAATGCTATTGCTTCAATAACTTGCAATTTCAAACGATTTCTGCAGAACTCGGATATATGCGACCTAATTGCTGTTAGAACGATGGTATTTGTGATAGCAATTTGTATGGGATTTTTACAAATACACGATTGGAATCGTTCAGAATTTGGTGCGCGTAATGTAGGAGCACTACATAACATAACCTCACGCCTGTATCCCAGAGGGGTGGGCAGAGACCAAGGACTGCCACTTGCCACGATCTTGACAGATCACCGTCGCTTCATCAACGTTCATAAGTCGTTGCATGCACGCACGGCGGTGTCGGGTACTTCTTATCTTCCCCTTTACTAACACATCCCCTATTTGGTCGACGTATGTACGCCTGGGACGTCCCTTACCAGCCCTACCACTCACATTCGCAATATATATTTGTTTCGTCAATAGTTCTTCCTTCATCCACTCCACATGTCCAAACTAACGCAACATTCCTTCCTCAATTCTAGTCACTACATCCTCTTTCAGTCCACAACGTTCTCAAATCAGACTAGAATGTATGAGCAGATTATTGTCAATGTAAGTGTAGTTTTATTTAGATTTGCTGTACCTACATATTTCCTTAAATTTAAATTTATTGACTTAACGATAACCGAAGGCAGGCGTTTGAAACCATAGTACAGGATGTACTTAGTTTGGTTTCTAATGTGATAGAAAATTACGCATACTAATAACTAAGGCAACCTGTAAATTAGCATAACTTTACACGTATACTGATGTCTGTTGCTCAATAATAGTACATTATGGTACTAGTATGTAACATTGGTGATCACTGCCAAGGCGCCATTGAGACCCGAGCCGTAGGCGAGGCTCTGGCTTAAGAGAGCCAAGGACGGTAATCATCAATACACACGTGTATCATACAACGTTTTTCAACACACTTGCGAAAAAAATAACAATAAAAACTCATTCTAATTTTAATAGTGGAAACGAGTTGTGAATTGTGATTTGTGAAAAATCTTTCGCTATGGCGGGAAAAATGATTGAGTTTTCCTATGCGCGCGCATTGCGATCGGCCACAGACTAAACGGATGATTTTTTTTTACTTTCCGCGCATAGAATTTGCGCCTATTCTGCCACGTACAAAATGGAGAGTTTAAAGTTTTCTTTTATTACAGAGAAAGTAAAAGTTATATTTGAGTAAAAGTTTTATTTATTAAACACGTACGATTAAAAATATCTATTTAAATAACAAGTTGCATCAAATGAGCAAGCAATAGAAACATTAATTTATTTGTTCTATTGAACACGATCTTTTGTATGAATAGAAACTTTTAAGAATAAAGCAACTCTATCAATAACTAAAAAAAAATCTATTACTCCCTAGTGAGTTATAGCAACGAAAAAGTCCCAGTTTGATTATGGGTGTCATTATGTGCCTGATTGCGGTGACCACAGAGCCACTTTATGAGCAACTGTGTTGAAAATATCTTTATCTTATCTTTATCTATCTAACTTCACAACTTGTACGTAACTTAGAAAACAAAATATTAGTCTCGAATTTTTGAAAATCTACTCTCCATTGGTGCCATAGACCATGTTTCCTTATCTAGCAAGCAGAGTCACGGAAAGTAAAACCAGTCTCAATAAATTAATCAACTGCGGTTTTTTATTCTCCCTTCGCGTAATAACTTTTCCAAGTCACGTTTCCCTTTCAACTGAAGTTTTAATTATGGTATTTCCAATGCTTTGACACGCCTTGTCCTTTTTTGTTTTTGAAACTTTCTATAAGCTTCGCGTTTTCTCGTGTATTAAGTACTAAATAGTTATAATATTATGATTGCCTATTCGATGCGCAATTTATGTCGCAAAATCATTTTCGTGTAAGTCAGCAATTAAACAAATGTGTTTAGTAACATTCCAATACTTACATCATCGTCAAGGTCTCCACCGAGGGGCATGGGTCTCTTTCCTAAGGAATGTATATAGGCCATACTCCACAGGGCCAAGTCCGGATTGGCGGAGGCTTGCAAGACTAGTGACTGGTCTTAAATTCAGAAGTTTTTAAACCGCCCAAAGGCCTCTGACTTGGCTTAACGACTGCCTTCTATCGACGGCAGCCGGAACCAACTGCTTAACGCGCCTTGCGAAGCACGGAACCGCTTGAAAACATGCCACTATCGTTAGTCATATACGGTCTGCCATCCATGCACTGAACGCGCCCTATGTTGCTTAACCTTCGTGATCGTTTAAGATCACTCGAGCAGCCGGGGTTACGAGCGATTCGC
The DNA here is from genome assembly GCA_934045075.1 of Yponomeuta sedellus. Classification (NCBI taxonomy): domain Eukaryota; kingdom Metazoa; phylum Arthropoda; class Insecta; order Lepidoptera; family Yponomeutidae; genus Yponomeuta; species Yponomeuta sedellus. The sequence goes on from OW203745.1 coordinate 9,991,569, forward strand.
AATACACACATACTCGTGTAATATTCAGGAAACCTGAAATAACTGTGGTCAATTATTGAAATATGATTATGTGTCAATTATTGAAATACGATTATGAGATATTGAGACCATCTTTGTCTTGCAGAAGAGAGCGATCAGATTTATTAATAAGCTAGGCAGTAGAGATTCGTAAAGAGATTTCTTTAAAGAAACTAACATCCTGACAGTTGCCAGTCAGTATATCTGTCAAAACATTAGGTATGTACGTCAGAAAAATTTCAGTAACTTTAAAACTTTGGGTAGCTAACACAATGTAAATACTAGAAATAAACAAAAACTCTCGTTCCCACTATTTAGGCTGGCAAAGGTTAATACATCCTTCATGGGGCATTATATACGCTTCTATCTGGTTCAAAAAATGTGTAAAGTACACTTTGTGCCAAAAGGGCTACTATAGCATAAAGGATTATTTAGATGACTATAATGTCTGGAATTAAAGCCAGTACAATACATGAGTTCTATGTTTTAAAACAATTATGTAAACTCTGTTAATTAAGGACTTTGAAAAGACTAAATTTGGAGTTTTTGTGTCCATTTTTTCTCCAAAATGATCTAGATTTTGAAATGAAGACCTAGTGTGAATTGTAGCATTCATTAAGCCGCAGCTTCTGCGCGTCTTTGAATTAAACCTTTTCATTTACCGTTTCGAATACTGTCTTCGTTAATTTGTGAAATACATTAAAAAATTTAAGCACAGAAACTTTAAAATGCATCAGTTCTCAGCACCCCAACCTAAAAACATACTCTAAACTTAATTTAATAACTTTTCTAGTTCGGAAAGGGCGATCGGGTTTGTTCGGTGAAAACAGGCATGAGTCTATTAGTCCGAACAAGGTGAAATACGACGGCGTAGGTTTACTGAAGGCGAGCCCACGGCCTAGTAGATAAATAGATAGATAGAGAACACTTAATCTTCTATATAAAAGGGATTGCTGTTCGCTAGTCTCACTAAAACTCGAGAACGGCTGGACCGATATGGCTGATTTTTATTTTTTTATTTTTGTGAAACTCCAAGAAGAAAGGTTTAAATGGTCACAAAATATGGAGATATTATGAAAACTTTGGCGGTACGAAGTTCGCCGGGACAAATAGTCGTATATAAAAACGAATTTACACAGATAATACATCGTAGTACATCAGCACTGGACGTATGACGTAGGTTTACTGATGGTGAGCCCACGGACTAGTGGATAAATAGGTAGTTAGAGAACACTTAATCGTACATAAAAACGAATTTACACAGATACTACATTCTAGTACATCAGCTCACCACGTATGAGGTATGTTTACTGATAGCGAGGCCACAATCTAGTAGATAAATATATAGATGGATAGATAGATAGAGAGCACTTAATCGTACATAAAAACGAATTTACACAGATACTACATCCTAGTACATCAGCACTCGACGTATGACGTAGGTTTACTGATGGCGAAACCACGAACTAGTAGATAAAAAGATAGTTAGTGAACGCTTAATCGTACATAAAAAATGAATTCACACAGATGTTACATCTTAGTACAGTCATCCATACCGGGCGGATGACGTGGGTTTACTGATTGCAAGCCCACGGCCTAGTAGATAGATAGATAGAGAACATAACCCTAAAAAGTAAATTATACAGATATTACATCCGCACCCAGTTTTAACTTTTTAACTCTGTAGAACAAAAACAGTACAAGCGGAAACGTTCACGAAATACGTCTTCTTTTCACCCTGACATGCAGTCAGTTAATATCAAGGGGCTTAATTCATTTCAGCGCAGACAAAGCGGGGCTAGCGGCTGCGATTTGCATTTGAATACACCGTCCGGTCGCGCCATAATATTAATACAGTACACTTGAAGACCAGAGGACCTCAGTGCTGTATTCTGACCTAATTGTGAAGGAATACACCAGATCTGCACATTTAATTTTCCTGTGATTGTTTTTGAACATGAACCGGCGTGCGTGGATGCAACAACTAACGAACATTGATGAAGCGAAGGTGATCTGTCAGGATCGTGGCAAGTGGCAGTCCCTACTCTCTGCCTACCCCTCTGGGGTACAGGCGTGAGGTTCTGTTATGTTTACTTGTGTTGTGTGAACATGAAATTCAAATATTTTATTACATAAATTGTTATTTCCACGATTTAACCTTGCCAAATTAATTAATTTTTTTAAGGAGAAGTATATACAATTCTACAATAAAAATCCTCTAGATACTATATTAGAGTTAACGCTGACGCGGTTTAAAAATGTGTCAAACATACTCAGTGTAGAAAAAAGTCTATTATAACATGAAGGATTAATTGGAAGATTGGAGAATTAAATAATATTTACGAGGATGATAACATCTAGTGTAGTATAACTTTAAGTTTAAGACTGTTAGTTAAGTTAAACTCATAGCAAATTATAAAAGTGGAGTTAAGCATTAAGCCTTTGGTGCCAGCTGTCATGTAATGGCAGTAGTTAAGCCATGACAGAGGCCTTATGGAACTTCCGACAGTAAGGCCCGCCACTGTCTTACAATTCTCCACCAAACGGGTCTTGACCCCCGTGGTGGAGTATCGCCTAACCTTCCTGCGACGCAGGAAGAGACTCGTGCCTCAGCAGTAGGGACATACAAGGGTTGATATCGAAATGTGGAGTTGCTTTGTTAGCTTCTTCTCCACATACTCTATTACTTGTAAAACTAACACCAAACCCTCAGATCTTGGATGTTTACATGTTTGTGATGTCGTTATTTCTGGTTCCCACGACACAGGGTATCCTAGTGTGGGGCCAGAAGCAATGTATGTACCTGTATGTACATGTTATGTTATGTTATGTTATTTTCAAATGTTATAGAACGATAGTTGTTGTAAAGGACAAATTGGCAGCCAGTTTGAATTATGCGCCAAAATATATATTTTTTTACGTTGGCTCTATTGTATCTCGCTGCTGGGCAAAGGCCTCCACTTGACTCACACTAAGGCACTGTTTGTCTTTGTTACTCGCACCGCACACCCCCGAAAATCTGAATTGAAAAACAATTAAGGTCTTAACTCCAGAGACCGAAGAGCCGTTTTACGCCGCCTATGCTAATGTAGCGTGCCACTCAGGTGAGGGCGAGTAATCAGTGGAACTTGCCAAGTTTTCGAAGGTCAAAGGTCTAACACAGCAGCTGAGTGGTCAGAATACCAAGACACTCCAAGCGTTTATATGAATTCCCTGTGGACGAGCATGCATTAAATCCTTAGTAATATTATAACCCTGAAAGTTTGTAAGTATGGATGGATGTTTGTTACTCTTTTACGTAAAAACTACTGAATTTTAACGAAACTTTACAAATTCTAATGCATAAGCCATAGCATTAGAATAACACATAGGCTACAATTTATAAAGATATTGTGTGAATTGTCCAAAGCATGACGATAAGTGTCAAGTACGTAGGACAAATCTTCCCGATAACCGTGCGCAACCGAAGTCGCGGGCACCAGCTAGTCTAGAATAATTATATTTCTATGGGGCAAAAAGTGAACGTTAACAACGTATAAAGCCAGACGACTTGAAGAAAAATCTGGTCAATTGCTATGAGTTAGCAATAAACACACAAGATTTTTTAATCGACCTTTTCAGTAACATTGACCATAACTTTGAAAATAACAATAGAAAACTATTGTCATTTTCTAAGACATACACCGTGTGCTCAAAATACGTAAATGCAAATGCAAAATACAAAAAAACCCAAGGCCATTTGTTCAGGTTATTTGTCGGCAATTATACTAATCCTACAATGAAGCACGTTAACCATTATGATGAAAAAGAGGTAACTTTTCGTCACCGCAAAGGAACTTTCTTCAGTTCTCTTCATTGCTGAGAAAAAAGAAGTGCGTAATCACACATACGTATAATTATTATAATTGAAAAATTAAGAATGTAACAAAAGCCTAATAACATGAATAAATATAACTTTAGATAACTAAAAATAACTTTTTGTTCTGTATTCAAAATGACTAATCATTTTAGTCTTTATTTATTTATATTAACTTTTAATTGTATGTATATTTACTCGTATTATCTTTAGTTACTAAATAAAATAATACTCTTATAACTTTAAGTAAGGTTTATTGGATGTTCTTATATGTTAATAATTAGTTTTTTATATTTTTTTTACAATTATGAGTAAATTAAGTAGGGTTTCGAATATCTACCGCGTCTTCAGTTTTGTTGTATAACCCTGTACTTTTGTTGCCGGTAGCGACCTCTAAAAGGGCTTCAAAATGTCCAAAAAAAATACTGTATAAGTTTTTACCACATGGAAGGCATATGAAAGGATGCCCCACAAAGATTTAAAAAAAAGTTACATATTTTTTTAAGCCCCCTCGTTCGTATGTGGGGACCGCCATCGCGCTGGTGTGTCTCGCCCTTAATTTGCGAAGAGGCCGAAAAGGCCTTAAAGTCTAATACGAGTACTTACATAGTTTTTTAATAGAATAATTGATATTTGTATAGTATTTTCTAAGGTTAACACGAGCAGTAGACATAATTAAAACTGTTTTTATACGGATTTATGCTTGTTTATTACATTTTTACAATTTTCCAACGTTTCGGCACTTTTTCAGGTGCCGTGGTCCCGGATGACTGAGGTGACAGGTGTCTTTTAGAAATCATTAACGGTTAGTTTACTACCCTCGGCAAAAATTACAAAAGTTAATTATGAAGTTACGTTCCAAAATAGACAAACCAATTATTTTTTATATAAAGTGAACAATATTGATTATTAGTAATTGAAGTTAAAATTAAATTTATAAACTAATTACTTCATATGAACTTAAAGATACCGATTATTAATTGAAATTAAATTGATTTTTTATTATTTATTCTACAGTCACACTTCTAGCAAGGGGGTCTCATGCACTTAAGCACTGGTTCCCATGCTACCGGTATGTTCCAACCACGATCTCTATTAAAATTTGGATGCCGGCGGATCTCTATTGCCTCACGTATCATTCTAGGGAAGAAACGGTCTTCTCGGGCTAGAACTTCAACTTTATCGAAATGTATAAAGTGGTTGGTACCGCTAAGTGTATGCTCGCTGACTGCAGATCTACCAGAGCGCTTATGTTTCACATCAGCGATATGTTCCTTCACCCGCTCAGCTATGGTACGCTTCGTTTGACCAATGTACGAGGAACCACATTCACAGTCAAGCTTGTATACTCCTGCCTCTTGTAAGGGAATCCTGTGCTTGACACTTTGCATGAATTGGTGTATCTTTCTTGGCGGCTGGTAGATGGTTCTGATTGAGGCGCGTTTCAAAATACTCCCAATTTTGTCAGTCACTCCTCTCACGAAAGGCAGGTAGGCTGGAACTCGCTCGACTGTGTCCGGTTTGACACGTCCTCCGCGACGGACACGCGGAACTTGCAGCTTGTTTGCACGAAGTACTCGTTTGACATGCTGGAGTTCCGCAGGTAGATGGTCCTTGTCGCAGATTCGGTGTGCCCTCTGTAACAGAGATTTTCCAACGGTAGACAACTGACACGGGTGATGGTGAGACTCACCGTTTAGGTACCTATCAGTGTGGGTCTTTTTCCTATAAACTGTATGTCCTAAGGTTCCATTTGGATTCCTGATGACTAAAACATCTAAGAAAGCTAAAGAACAATCTGCTTCTAACTCCATTGTAAACTGGATCTTGTTGTTTATAGAGTTAAGGTGGTCTAAGAAAGCCGTTATTCCACTAGTAGGTAATATAGCAAAAGTGTCATCGACATATCGCTTATAGAACCTTGGTGGGACGGGAGCAGATGAAACGATCATTACCGAACTAATATGAACTAAGCCCAGCAGTGGGCACTAGGGACTTTTATAATTTTCGTGGGTGGGTACATTCAAATTCAAATTATTTTTATTTCACCGTAAAGAATTTACATACAGTTTGCTAAATGTCGATGTACGATGTAAAATGTAAGCCGCTGCCTTCAGGTCGTAGTGTAGTGGACAAACATGGCAGCAGAAAGAAAACTCCACTCTGACCATCTTTTCTCTTCTTCTTCTTCTTCAGGCTATATTATGTAGTCCACTGCTGGATATAGCGCTCCCCTAATAAGCGCTATAGCGCCCTGTCTTTAGCTTGCCGCATCCAGCATCTGCCGGCAGTTTTTCGCAGATCGTCATGCCACCTGGTCGGAGGGCGTCCTACTCTACGTTTGACGAGTCGCGGTCTTCACTCAAGAACACGCTTTCTCCAACGGTTGTCGGTTCTTCGCGAGATATAGCCAGCCTACTGAGCTATGTCGATAACATTGGTTCTCTGTGGGATGCATCTTTTCTCAAGTCATCTTACATTTAATAGGTACGTGTGTACCAAGCCGCGGGTTTCCTCACGATGTTTTCCGACTAAGCTGTCAAGATAGTATAGGTGCTGGGCAAGACTACACCATTTAAAACCATGTCCTAGGCACTGCAGCATCGGAATGGTCCCTTCACCCATCTAGTGTGAGTGAAGCTGCCACTGGACGCTGTATAAATCATGTCATTACGTAGATGCGGAGGCTAGTATTAAGTCCACTTATACATATGACATGATTTCATGACTGCCATCATATAGATAAAGGTTAATTTCGAGACTATGAACCAACCAGCCTGATCGTTGGCTGAAATAATATATTCTCTCATTCATTATTCATTAGCATTAATTTTAATTTAACTTTTCTGTCCGCGCACCATAATAGCTTGCCAAGTCTGGCAAATTATTAATTTGAGTGCTGAATAATGTTCCGTGATATTATCTTATGTTGTAGACAAGGAATTTATAACAAATGCAGGATTTTCTTGTGTCTTATTTCAAGTAATGATTTATTTATACAATTAGCACTTCAGTAAATCTTAATGACTCGGTATGCTCATACATATTTATTAATAATAATCAAGAACAGAGAAGATCGATTTAAGCTTCAATCACTTGGAATTCAATGTCAATTAAATATAAATCACGCGCCTTATCACCGGACCTGTTCGCAGACGTAGTGAGTGTTGTGTGTCGGCCCGCTACACTAAATAAAAGTAACACGAGTGAATACTACAACAATTCAACTCTTTCGCCTGCCTTCTGCGGTTGACTGGTAGAACATGCTTATGGCATTAAGTTCGCCGCATTGTACGATTTTACTTTTAAAATTTTAGTGCAGTAAAAGTATTAATGGGGTATGGCCTAACCTTCCTGCGATACAGGAAGAGACCCGTGCCCCAGCAGTGGGGACATTCGAGGGTTGATAACGAAAAGTATTAATAATAATGTTAGACTAGAATACCTCACTACCAAATATTTACATGTGTGGCCAGAGTTGACCAAAGACAAGGAGGTGTGAAAGGGACACAATCATGCTACATGAAAGAACACTTGTTATTGAAAGAGAACAACGCTAAGGCTAACGCTAGTAGGAACGGGCGGGATACCTTCCGAGGCGGGAAGATGGCGCAGGTAGACCAGCACAATTACTGAGTGGCGTCAGAGAACCGGGCCTTGATTGCCTGGTAACGCATTGTGGTATAATAACAAATGAATGAGCACGGCGATTCAATTTCATTGCTACTTCAAGACTACGCGCGCACATACATCGAACTTTGGCGTCAATGATGTTGAAAGACACCTCCCGTGACCCGACCATGTATTTGTCATGGTACTATAATTCACTAACAGAATCAAGGCCCAGGTAGACGGTCAGTGGTCAGACCAGCGTCCCGAGAGTCGGGCGATGTCGTTGAGCTGGAGGGTCCGTGGACGTTGCTTGCAAGAGATCGTTAGAGACGGCATTTGGGCCAAGCCCAGCAGTGGGCAGCGGTGAGCCGATAATGATGATAATGACTATAGCTACCGGTGAAGAAAAACATGGAGAGGAAACCCGAGTGTCTGAGGTGTTCACAAGCCTCAGCGCTTGAAATTACCAATCTGCTGTGGGCATGCGGGGGGGGGGTGATTAAGCCCATACTCTCTCTTTGAGAGAAGGCCTGTGCCCTACAGTGGGACGCATATAGGCTACAAATAAAAAATATTGAGATGCGGTCTTAGCGCAGACAGTAGAACAATTGCCTTAGAATGAACATTTAAGAATGAACGAATACATCCTACAATGAACCAAAGTTATCGACATAGCTCAGAGAATTAGCGAGCTGAAGTGGCTCGCGAAAAACCGACAACCGTTGGAGTAAAAGTGTTCTTGAGTGGAGACCGCAACTCGGCAAACGTAGTGTAGGATGCTCTTCGACCAGGTGGAATGACGATCTGCGAAAAACTGCCGGCAGATGCTGGATGCGACAAGCTGAAGACAGGGCGCTATGGCGCTCATTAGGGGAGGGCTATTTCCAGCAGTGGACTACATGATATAGCCTGAAGAAGAAGAAGAACATTTAAGGGGTCGTGGGTTCTTAGTCGTCGTCGTCGTCAGGCTATACTAGTCCACTGCTGGACATAGCCCTCCCCTAAAGAGCGCCACGTTGTGCTATCATAGGGGGTAATGCCCATAATCCCCTCGCTGGGCATGCGGGTTAGGTTCTTAGTGGGCTTACGTAATGCAGTCTATTATGCAAGGAGAGCATAGGGAACCTTTCGTGTTCTGCTTACTCTGTGGCCAACTTTTGAAGGTCCCACTCGGGCTGAAGTTGGCCACAAAGTTTTGGCTTTAACTTGTCTCATCAGCCACTTGGGTGACGTGTGAAACTTTCGAATGAGACATGCTACTGAATTTACAATGTTTCAGGATCAAAACGAGGTTTCGCCGAGTCGTTTGGGGTCTCGCCGAGGCCTTTAGCCTTTGATGTTGGCGGTAATAGTGACTTAAGGTTTTTACGCATGAAATCTTTGAGCTGAGATTAGTTTCAAACTGAATCTGTGGAAAGCACCTCTGAATGAGCCTGTGTGTGGCAAGGGTATATGAGTTAATGAGTAGGTAAAAGCCTTCTGTTTTATAGGTTATATTATTTATTTTTATAGGCTTAATTATCTTGAGGTTTTCTGGCATATCGGAAAGTGAATTAATTTTTAGTTAATTATTTCAAACTGCTTCCTAGAAAAAACTTAAAAAAATAATCATATATTTCTTTCTAGGGTAATTGCAATAAAGTTTCATATAATTCAATTTATATAGAGTTATACCTTCGGTGTGTATAAAACTATCACTGAGATCGCTTTTAAATGCCCGCTATAGAATAAGAGCGATCTCAGACCGAAAAAATCGCAAGTTATTGCAATAATAACATTTACTTCCTTTACTGTGTTGCGTGATGTATTCATAGTATTCGAGTAATATAAGATAAGAATATTTTTTGGTATACACCAGAAAAAACAAACAAGATGTTAATTATCTGAGCTACGTTGGCAACTATTTGAGAAATATAAGAATTATTTTGACAATCTCTGTGGCACAGTGGCATCTGCCTGAAAAAAAATCCAGTTCTTGGATGTTTACCGGTTTCGGTGTGATGTCGCTATTTCTGGTTCCCAAGTCACAATTTAATCGGCTGTCAAAATTTATCGGTGTTAAGAATAATTTGACAGACCTATCCCTGTTTTTGGATGTGCACGCCTACAGTCTATTTATTCTTACTTGTCCAATTTAGGAAACAAGATCCTAACCTTAAAATTGATATTAGATGCCTAAACTAGACATTTTCTCGCAAATTCATGAACTATGTTCATAAAATTGGCAGCGTGTTATCTAAAGGAGTGTTTCAAGTTACTTCATTTATGGAAATATGGCAGTTTTGGACTAAAAAGTTACAGTTCACGGGTAGAATCTTGTTTACTAAATTGGACAAGTAAGAATAAATAGACTGTAAAAGCACCATCTATGGAGTACTTTTGGAATTTTTCGCCTAGACGTGCCAGCCATGAAAACAAGCTTTGGTCAACGGTTCGCCAAATTTTTTCAGCCCTTTTTATTTAATAAGCTTGTTAAAATCTGTTCCATTCTTAACTGCACTACGAGAGAAATAAAAGATAATCTAAAAAAAATATCTCTTTAACTTAGATTATAAGTCCACTGAATGTCTTCTTGACCTTCCTAAGTAGGTACTTAACAAAAATTGCTATTTATGGCTTCCATCAGATTCACACTACTCATTGAATCAAACACTACACACCGCACATCATACACTACATACCTCACTCAATGCGCAAATCACAATTCATGTAAATCTCAAACCACACTCCAAGCATCCCACTCCATATATCACACTTCATGCATCAAACACCACACCCGTTAGTTAGTTAGACCTGAGATTTCCGCACTTAGCCTCATAGTTGGGCCATTGCAGGTAGCAAGCGCTGAGGTACGCTAACACCTCAGACACTAGGGTTTCCTTACGATGTTTTCCTTCACAGTCAGCGAGTAGTATTGCTACTATAATTTCACAAATGTACATAACTTAGAAAACAAAGTCATTGGTACATGCTGGGGTTCGAACCCACGACCTCCCGATTGAGAAGCCGGCGTTCTACACCGCTCCGCTACCACCGCTCTTAACTCCACACCCATACGTTACACGTTACACACGCTACTATAACACACCCTTATCTTTTTCACGTTTACGTTAATGTTTAATTATTCAATTTAAATTTTTAACCTTTGTCTTATTGTATAAATCTTGTGCGCCATGTAAAACCACCACTAATTCTAACGGCCGCCACTATATAGGCTATGCGCTTAGTGTGGAGACCACTGTTGAAATGCATAACTCTGTACCTTTTTTTATTAATAAAAACTATTCTTATTCTTCTTATAATTTGTGCGGAAAACGGCTCATTGGGCCGTTCATCGCGTTTTCTCGCCTTAGGTAGAAACTTTTCTGACACCACAAAGGAGGTTAACATGCTAATAGAGAGTAATTAGTAAGAAGTTGTCAAGTTGCCAGATCCTCGCACTGGGGCTCGCAAAACCCCGAAATGGATTTGGCAATGTGAATTAATTACGTCATAAGTGTGCATGGTTGGGCATGGTTGTTAATGTTTGGGTACTTATTACCTTTTGTAAAATATGATGCATCAATAGGAAACTTGCAAAAAACCTATTTTATTTTTAATTATTGAGGAAAACAAACAGTACTACAGTGACAATTTAACATGATTACTTAATTATATACAGTTCTCGTATTATGTAATTGTACCACCAACACTGTTAACCACAGATTAATTAAATGAATTCAAAAAACAAAACAGAAAACTTAATTTTACATTGTTATGCCTTTTGGACAACGCGTTAAACCGTGCTTACTTTAAGTAAAACCATTTTAAAAGATAAACAATGTTTGTAAAGATTTTTAAATAAAATTCCATGTTTACCTGTCGAAAATGAATTCTAGTCACGCGGTACAAAAACTCCATATAAGAGTCATAAAATGTAAGAAGTTTTGATCTTATGTGATCAATTTTTATGAGTGTCTTGTAGATAATTCTTATTTGTATACTATAGACACAGATATTTTGTTTACACGCCATTGTCAATTTTAAGACCGTAACTTTTTCTGAACGCGACTGAATGCGTGTCTGGGATATTTGTAGAGAGTGACATAAGAATTTAATCTTTCCAGACTGGTGTAATATGCGCACCAAGACTTAAGGCGACTTCTCAAGAAATTTATATCCATGTACACGTACATACACGAAGTTTGGTTATTATTTATAAACGATATGCCGGATTAAAATGAAACTTTACCGAAACATTGAGAAACTAACCAGTACCTTTTAAATTAAGTACCGGAAATTTCCATTAAAAATATTTTTCAGAGATTGCCGCACATAAAAGGTAATGGATGAGTACAGCCTGATGATTTTTTCTAAGAGTATTACTGTTACTTAGATAATGCTTAAACTATATTGGTTTAAAAAAATAACAGTCTTCTATGTTGGAAAATCATATGCCGGGATTCGGGGGTAGAGAGCGTAAAATACGAATCTTATACAATTATGAAAACTTCAACTCAATATTTCGAAACCTTAGATAGGTTCCGAAATATCGAGGTTTCCATAATTGTGAGTGTGATTGAAGGTGCCAGTGAAAGCTCTTTAAATCAACTTGTTAAGTAGAAGGCCAAGTAGTTATTAATATTTAAGTATAAATTTGAAAAAATATGTATTGGTAAACACAAACTCTTCTCACGACGTGTTTCACCTACTGCGCATTTTACAGGTTGCTCGATATTTCCCTGTGCAAAGTACGGGCTATCTCTCAGACAGCAGAATTTCAAAGAAGTTATTTGCCGTGTAAGCCAGAGTAACATCACTTGGAGATTGTAAAACGGGGTCCACATACTCGTATGACAACACGACCTAAGAGTGATTGCTTACAGCAAACCAAGCGTAAACTCAGCTTCATGAGAACATGCAATCAAGCAAAGTGATCAATACTTTGAAAACGTCGAAGTTGCGCTGCAAAAAAAAATGTTATGAGTAAGAAACTTGATTCTTTACAAAGTAAACCTCTACGGGAATAGTTACTACGGCGTAGCTCGTAGCAAATACTACGACGTAGCAAGTGCTTCGTGGCAACGGAATGTTCTACGCTTTCCGACGTGTGTAATAGTTATTTGTTATACAAGAGTGCAAAGTTGCTTTTTAACCGCGTGTTCAATTTTGATGACCGAGCAAGCGAAGGATTCAAAATTAGAATACTGAGCGTTAGCGAGGGAATCAAAAGAGCACGAGGTGAAAAATCTTTGCACTCGAGTGCAACACGTAACATTTCATTCCACCTCAGCGAGGGAATGACTAAATGCAAAAAAAAACGTTTACAATCACAAGATAGGTACACTTTTTTAATTCACAAACTTAGTGCACTCGATGTTCTACATTCACTTTACTTTATCCTCTAGAGAATAAAAACGGCTTTTCCACTCAGATATTGAAGATTAAAAATACTATTTCCGAGATGGTGGGATGAAAAAGTATTTTTCTTGTAAACGTGTCTCCGCTAGCTTATGTTTTACATTTGTGGGTACATATTTTTGAATTTTGTGGCCGTTTCGTATGGAACTTTTTTGTACCACGTAACTAGATAAACCTTTCGACAAATGTATTAAAAGGCGAGAAAAAGTCACGAAGGTGAAGCTTGTTTTAGTTAGCATATTTTTTTAATATTAGCCTGCGACTGGCATGCATTCATGAAGTGTACAAGGTTTGCTTCTGCCTATCCCTATAGCATACAGGCGTGAGGATCTGTGTGTTGGATGGAAAAATAATACTGATTTATTTGGCTTCTTACCTAAATTGGTAACAGAGAAAGCTTAAAAAAGTAGGTATTGCATACTATAAATAAATTATGTTTTTAGGAATACTTATAATAGCCTCTCAAATGAAAGTGAAAACATTTTTGTCAACGGCATTTTTCTTAAATATAACTTCTAACTTCACTGCACGAGACGAGACGAGACCTGTTTTGTCTACGTCGATGCGGGTTCAAATCCCGGCATGGGTGGAATTTTTAGCCTCTAAATAGGTTTTTAAAATTTATAAAGTTTCTAATTTCAATGCTTTCGATTCCCACGGAGGGCTGACGTATATTTGTACAAATGTCCTTAGTATGGGTGTATATTCAGCAATCAGGGTATCCTATTTTAGCATCAGGACATTTGATTGCGTGGTATGATAGGCACTATTTATTTTAGTTACATATTGATTTAAGCAGCCAGCATAATGGTGTGCTGGTCCCAACACTTATGTATAGTAGCGAGATTTGGGTGTGGCAAAAAAAGCAAGAAAGTAGAATTAATGCAGTAGAAATGAGGTCCTTCAGAAGTAGGTAAGTGTATTGTTACTTTGAATGACAGGATACGCAATAGTCTGGTTAGAGAACGTTGTGGACTGAAAGAGGATGTAATGACTAGAATTGCGAAATGAATTTTGCGTTGGTTTGGACATGTGAAGAGGATGAAGGAAGGGTCAAACTGGGAAACGAACTTTACTAGTTTGTCTCGGGTCTTGGATGTTATATGTATTTATTGTATTAAATCTATCGTCGAGTTATCACCTATAAAACAAGTCATTTAGTTGTACTTAATATATATTGCGAATGTGAGTGGAAGGGCTGTTAAGGAACGTCCCAGACGGACATACATTGACCAAATAGAGGATGTATTAGCAAAGGGGATGATAAAAAGTACCCGGAACCGGCGTGCGTGCATGCAACGACTTATTAACATTGCCTACCCTTCTGGGATACAGGCGTAAGGTTATGTATGTATGTATGTATGTATGTATGTATGTATGTATGTATGTATGTATGTATGTATGTATGTATGTATGTATGTATGTATGTATGTATGTATGTATGTATGTATGTATGTATGTATGTATGTATGTATGTATGTATGTATGTATGTATGTATGTATGTATGTATGTATGTATGTATGTATGTATGTATGTATGTATGTATGTATGTATATATGTATGTTATTTATTTAATTACTTGGCAAAAACTCATCCCTACTGCGCAACACTTTCGTCACGTTATCTGCCGGGCATTAAATAGTTTTCAAATCTTATCAAACAAATACAGAATCTTTCTCACTTAAAACATCTATAGATTGCCATTGGCATTCACAGCCATACAACGGCCAAATAAACTCCACGGACCCCCATTTCCTCTGCAATTCTTTGGCTTGAAACAAAATAAGAAGTTACAGCACAATAGCGCCGACAAATCAGACTTTCTGCGCGAGTTGGCGCCTTATGACGTACTTCCGGACGCGACATCTGGCTCGTGATGTATCGCGTCAGTCATTTCCGGTGCCCGCCGGATCTTCCGGCGCCCAATAAGGCGTGCACAAACTGGGAGTGAAGCTTGTTGCAATTTGTGCCCGCAAACGAGTTTCAGTACGACACTACAGTAGATAAATTATTGACGATCGATATCTATTTATATGGTGAAATAAAGTAAGTATTAGATAGATAGATAGAGAACACTTTATTGTACATAAAAATGGAAATTACACAGATATTTCTACTACATACGGCGGCCTTATCACTAAAAGTGATCTCTTCCAGACAACCTTCTGATGAACTGGACTAATACATTAGAGAAGGAAGTAGATATACAAAAAAAAAATACAAAACATTAATTTCAGAGGTTCAGAGGTATTAGAATACGAAAAGGAGATTTAAATTATAGTATAAACACTTTGACTTTTCTGTAACGTATCACTTGACGTTTGAACTGCGGTCAAATAGGACCGATGGATGTGTGACATCAGCGCCATCTAGTGTTCATTTTATAAGATTAGAATTATTATCTACTTGGTATAAATATAAGCTATGTAAAAAAATGTGGGCTGGTCACATCTGTCACAGAACCGATGAACGTTGGAGCAGACGGGTTCTCGAATGGAGACCACGACTCGGCAAGCGCAGTGTAGGACGCCCTCCGGCCAGATGGACCGACGACCTGAAAAAGGTGGCTGGTGGTGACTGGATGGCGAAAACGGGAGATCGGGTCTTGTGGCGCACCCTGGGGGAGGCTTATGTCCAGCAGTGGACTGCAATAGGCTGAAATGATGATGATGATGATGTAAAAAAATAACACTTCCTTTTATAAGTCAATAGGCATTTTGTGTCGTTTAGCATCCATGAAAAATAAAAGAATTGTTCTTTTTATAAGATTAGAATTATTATCCACTTGGTATAAATATTAACCATGTAAAAAAATAACAGTTCCTTTTATATGTCAGTAGGCATTATGTGTCGTTTAACATCCACAGTAAAAATGATAAATAAAAGAATGAAATCATAACTAGTATTAGCTAGTACATTATCGTAAAGTACGTATCAGCTCCTAAGCCTAAGCCCCTACTTTACAACAAACATACGTAAGAGCTTTACATTTCACGGCATTCATGCATCGTCGTCAGGCTATACTAGTCCTTTGCTGGACATAGCCATCCCCTAAAGAGCGCCAAGTGCTATCATAGGAGGTAATGCCCATAATCCCCACGCTGGGCATGCGGGTTGGGGATCGCAGTTTGGTGGAATTGTACTGCAGGGAGCGCTGCTGCCATTCCCCGGTTCGTGTCCCTTAGTCGCCTTTTACGACACCCGCGGGAAGAATTGGGTGCATGTAAATGTTAATTAATGCATATAAAATGTTAAAAGTACTTGAAATTATCGTCAACATTATTTTTCATTATCACTACCTCCTCCCACTGCTGGGTATAGACATTTTCCCTATCATGCCATCTTTCGGGGTCTTTCGCCATTTGCATTACATGGTCCAAGCATCGGGCTGTTTGTCTACCCACTGACCGGCCACTTCTCGGCCGCCGTTCCGTTATTGCCCTGGCTCCACTGTCACCTTCCTCACTTGCCAGGTGTTCCTCCTAACGCCACTTTTGCCTTGAGATTGAGGTTTCCAACATCGTCGACTTTTGGCAGACATGATGACGACATAGGTAAGATCCACTAGTCTAAGGTCTAGCATAGCACGATCTATAATTATTTTGTTGGTTCTTGTTTGTAATAGGACTTAATTTTTTTATTATTATTTCACTTTTTAGCTAAATTTGTTATTGATTAGAAGTAATACAAATCTAAAGGGCCTACGTGCGTTCACAAATTTTTGTTTAACTATAAACATGACTAGCTTTTCCCTGAGCAAGTTATATACCATACTCCATGTCCGAATTGGTAGAGGCTCGTAAGACTAACCGCTGTTCTTACTGATTAAGGCGTTTAAAAGCTAAATAATAATATACGTAAACGAGTTAAAAATCTTTTACGTATATTATTATTATTAGAAAATTGCCTGGCGTCGATTATTATATATTTGATCCATAATTTATGGAGTTTTCATTTTTTTAGAGATAAGTTTTGAAGACCCTAAAATGTAATAAAGTTAAGTAATTTTTATTTCTATAAATAATTGTTTTTCTTATATTTTTTTTTTCAAAATAAGTGACAAATATTCTTAAATCCTAGTGCGAATGTTGCCTTAAATTTACCAAAACAACTTAGATAGCACTCTGTATCACACATGAATTTTTTTCGTCACATAATTAAATGCACTCGAAATTAAATATTATTATAAATACTATTATACTATTTTTATTTTTAATGCACTAACCTATGCTAAGGACAACTTTAAAAACCTATTTAGAGGCTAAAAATTCCACCCATGCCGGGATTCGAACCCGCGACCTCTGGCTATCCGTGCCAGCGCTCTATCCAACTGAGCTAATGGGCGACTCACCGGCATCAGTGAAATTTCGAACCTCTTTACACCATTCTCTGTATTACGTACAGGCAGCGACATCTGGCTGAAGTAGATTGCATCACTTACAGCCCCGACTACCTACTTTGCAGTTAGGTTTTTACTTCGGAATGATATCGCTGTACCCACATGATTATACTATTTTTATTTTTAATGCACTAACCTATGCTAAGGACAACTTTAAAAACCTATTTAGAGACCAATTTTCCACGACACGGTCGTTTCAAAATACGTTTGACACTTGTCCTCTCGCCAGTACTCGAGTCAACCGGCCCCGGCACTCATTTGACGTGACTCTTGCAAGTACGTGCCGTGCTTACGACCGCGCTCTGTGGGATATAATGCTGCTTTCGCAAAGTTAGAGCTGGTACTATCTACGCTTTGGAAAGAGGAGGTACTTGTAAGAGTGCAAGTGAAGCGTGACCATTTCATATAAGGGGTTATTTTCTAAAATAAGCGACTCCTGGAACTTTTGTTCTGCGACTCTTAAAATTCCTTTGCTCAATTTTAATGTTTCTCCGAAAAAAAAAAACATTTTTGGGTCATTCTGCATTGCCACTACAAAGCAATAAACAATCAAGAGTAATTATATTAAAAAGGTTTTATCGCCATTATTTATTACGTAATACTTAATTACAAAAAAAGTAAAATTAATTTAAATAAATAATAGAGTATAGAAGTAAAATTAATTTAATTAAATAATAAAGTAAAATAGTAATTAAAAGTCCCACCCACAATAATTGACAGTACTCGCCACTTCAGTCTACCCGAGACCACGACAACTGTAAAGCTGCCGAAACGTCAGAAAGTAAGGTTAATACGTTTTACTTAGGGCTGATTTTTCAATAGTCAGATAACTTTTATCTGAGGAATAAAAATGGCGGTTTGACATAATTTTCATACATAAGCCGTCAAACCGCCATTTTTATTCCTCAGATAAAAGTTATCTGACTATTGAAAAATCAGCCCTTAATAAATAATCTCGATTATAATAATAATAATATTGGCCTTTTTGCATCTACTTAATGAGATGATTTATACAGCGTCCAGTGGTATATTCACTCACACTAGATGGGTGAAGGGACCACTCCGACGCTGTAGTGCCTGGGTCATGGTTTTATAGATGGTGTAGGCTTGCCCAGCACCTATACCATCCTGACAACTTGGTCGGCCTAGCTCACAGGAAAGACTAGTCAATACGTGCGGAGCCAACCAAGCCGCGGGTTTCCTCACGATGTTTTCCTTCACCGTTAGCGTGTGGTATTGCGACTGCAAATTCGCAAATGTACGTAACTTTTGAAATTAAACAAAGTCATTGGTACATGCCCGCACTCGGGATCGAACCTGGGGCTCTCGCTTGCCAGTCTATGGTTCTACCCACTGAGCTACCACCGCTGTCTAATCTCGATTAGACCCGTTGAATATATAACTATGTATGAGTATTGCAAATCATAGTGACATAAATGATTAAATGTTTTTTGTTATTAGGTATTACTTTATTGAACTTTTGTATTACATAGGATTATGAGGATATAATTATGTCGAAATGCTAATTTGATTTTAAAATTTATATTGTTTTATAATAATATTTTTATGATGGTGCCATGCCATGCTCGGTAAAATTACACATGCACTTTGTATGAATAATACTTACTTAAGACCTTATTACTGTAATTTATCGCATTAAAATTGAATTGAATGGAATTGAATTCATTAAGAAATACTAATCAATAGTAATGCTAGAAATAATATACAAATGAATATAAATAAAAAATCAGTGGAGCGATACCGAGAATTTGTTTTGATTATAAAAATCCCATGTTACGTATCGGTGTTGGTCATCGAATTTCACCGAAACGGCTTCACTGATTTTTCTCAAATGTTCGTGAATATTTGGTAGTTTTTTAGAAGCGCTCGTTGCCTAGGCGAACCGAGTGATTGGAATCAATCACTTGAGTAAAGCAACAACAGGCGCGGTCAGGTGCAGGATGGGTGACCGTCCCGTGACTACCGCTAGTAAGTAAGTAAGTAAGTAATTTATTTGTGACTTAAAAGACTTATACTAGACTACAACTAAATTTTTACATACATGTTTTGGTTTATAATCAAAATTATTGAGCATCCGCTGCTGTGCTAGGCTCATCACCTGTATTACAGCAGACAGCGCCTACTTCCTGCGTTTACAAATAATAATCTACACCAAATCCTAATTATGATAGTTTGATAGTGGCATTTTTCCGAGCGCTTCCGTGCGCCCGTGCAAAGGTAATAAAGTCTTTATAATAAATGTGGCAAGATATGAAATAACACAAAGTAGTAATGTCTTCTTTATAAATTCCAAGCATATTGCTTTAATACGCTACCAAAAAATTTCACAATTTACGGCGCAGCGAGAGAAATACGTCACAAATTAAATTTAAACATCTTGCGCTCACGAGTCTTAAGTTAGACTTCCCACGTATGATACATGGGTTTTGTGCGTAGAGCAACGAAAATTCTCAGAGATGCCAGAGAATCTCTCTCGTTAGGGGTTAATTTAAAAATGGCTAGTACGAAGCGTTTCAGTGAAAAATTATACATTTTAAGCGTTTGATTGAGCGCAGGGGTGCGGTGTTCGTTCATTTAAGAGGGTTTATGCAGTAAGAGTGCTGTGTAGTGTCGGCCTAGAGAATAGCATCAACCCAATCTTCCCGCGGGTGTCGTAAAAGGCGACTAAGGGACACAAACCGTGGGGTGGGCAGCAGCGCCCCCTGCAGTACAATTCACCGAACTGCGATCCCCAACCCGCATGTTCAGCGTGGGGATTATGGGCATTACCTCCTATGATAGCACAACGTGGCGCTCTTTAGGGGAGGGCTATGTCCAGCAGTGGACTAGTATAGCCTGACGACGACATGCAGTAAGAGTGACGCTACCAATGGAAACAATCTTTTCCACATAACGTTTTTGCAAAAGTGGTCACACTAATCTCTCAATCGTGTTAACAGTGCCTTTTGGGACATAACTTACTAAGGAAAAAACCTAGAGCTGCATAGCTAGTAATGGCAAAAGCGGCCGTTTTGGCTTGCGCCAAAACGGCCGCTTTTGCCATTAATAGCGAATCAGCTCTATGCATTTGTATGCATTAGAGCCGTGATCCTAGCTTCTCGGTTGCAGGCTTAAAGATTATTGTTAACATAAATCAGAGATTAATCTGACACTTATTGTTAAACGATCTGTAAAGAATGTTTAATTTGTTATATTGGTTGCGTTAATGTATTTATTTTATTTTATTCGGAGATAATACAAAAACATGCCTCTTATTCAAAACTTTAGATGAATAAATTATGTACTAGGCATACATGAAAAAAATATCTCACTAAATACTATATTTTAAAGTTGAAGGTGAAGGCGGGTACTGAGTAATTCATGATGAGTCTACCAATTGTTTACAGTAATAAAAAAGGACAAGGGACACGAAATGGTAACTAAATTAAAACTCAATGTAAAGTTATGTTTGAAACCCTTTAACGAAACAAGCTTCATACATTTCTAACCAACATTTCGTCAAAGTTTATACTAGCGTCAAACTCAACTGACCAAAATGCCAACGGATAGCAGAGCTATTAACAGTATACTGCAGATTGTGGACCAGTCACACGCTTTACTACCTTACCTTATAAAAATAATAATAAAAAGAGCTTTATTTAAAAGTAAAAATGTGCTCGTGATTAAGTTGTAAGAATGACAGTTACATATTTAGTTCACACTTTTGAAATGGTCGGAGCCTCAGCATTAATGCTGTTTATATTTATATACTATTATTTTCATATATATACGTTTAGTGTATTATATGTGTAAGTATATAATAATGTGGAAGGTTGTCTTTTTCCTTCTTTTTTTTTTGCACGCCTGCCAAGTTTTCATTAAGCATTAAGTTCGCCGCATTGTACAATTTTATGGTGCAATAAAGTATTAATAATAATAATAATAATAGTCTCCGCCAGGATTTTCTTCACCTATTCTTAGCAAATAAAAAACAATTAGGCATTCTCCTTCTCATCTCTTCTTCAGGCTACATTATGTAGTCCAGTGCTGGACATAGCCCTCCCCTAATGAGCGCCATAGCGCCCTGTCTTCAGCTTGCCGCATCCAGCATCTGCCGGCAATTTTTCGCAGATCGTCATCCCACCTGGTCGGAGGGCGTCCTACACTACGTTTGCCGAGTCGCGGTCTCCTAGGCATTAACCCCACCTGGTCGGAGGGCGTCCTACACTACGTTTGCCGAGTCGTGGTCTCCTAGGCATTAATCCCACCTGGTCGGAGGGCGTCCTACACTACGTTTGTCGAGTCGTGGTCTCCTAGGCATTAATCCCACCTGGTCGGAGGGCGTCCTACACTACGTTTGCCGAGTCGCGGTCTCCTAGGCATTAATAGGTACCAAAAATTTAAAGCAAAATCAAAGCATAAATACGGATACAAAATAAAATAAATGTTAACGCCATCTGTGGTCGCGGCAAAGACGTCGAAGGAAGCTGTTATAGATAAATATCTACGAGGTTTCCGTAACACTCACTAGGTGGCTCTGCGTGAGATGGTGCTGCCACCCGTGTTAGTTTTTAAGTTTCTTTCATTCGAATTCTGACTGTCGAGTAATAAACGATTTTTTGAAGAGAGAAATTTTTAATAATATTTTTACCCGTAACAGTCAGCTTACATTAAAATATTTAAAGAGGAGAGAAGAGGAGAAGGAAGGAGAGAAGACTGACTTCGCAGAGAAGCACGAGAGCTTTAACATTGGACCTTCGTCGCCGCATTGGGACCTTCGTCACCGCATTTGCACCTTTGTTGCCACAATTCGGATCTTTGTCACCGCAACGGACATTCGCCGCCGCATTTGGAGCTTCACATCGAGAGAAGAAGTCTTCAGAACCACGGTCAGGCCTTCTACTCCATCCTTATCCCATCCTCAAGCTCATTAAACTAATACAGTGTTGTTTTTGTACAATTTCAGCGCATTTTGCGCCACGCCAGTCGAGCTTACCTTTGTCGTGTTCGCCCCGCTGCACCTACCTACATCGTGTTTTTGTGAGTACTCTTTTGTTCTTATAAGCCCCCAAAATGAGTGACGATGAATTTAAGCAAGCTTCTGCAGCTGCCTCTGCTAGTGCCGTTCAATTAAACTTGCCAAAAAGTCCCCGAAAACGTGAAATTAGCGACCGTTTGTCGGACCTCCGGAGACAAAGAGGTACACTAAGACAGCGCGTCACATTATTTCAGAGATATGTGTCTAAATTCGTTGATAACCCTTTGAATGACGTGGAAAGAGCGGAATTACAGCTGCGGATGCAGTCCGCAGAGACGATATTTCGTAATTTTAACGTTATTCAAACGGAAATCGAGAACTCTGTCGAAGAACACGATTTGTCTGTTCATTTAGAATATCGAGAACAATTTGAAGAACAATATTTCAGCGTAATGGCAGTTGCTAAATGCAGTTTGGTTGAAGAGAATTCCGAATCCAAGTGTACCTATTCGCATAGGTTAACCTCGGTCAAGTTGCCAGAAATCAAGCTACCCTCTTTTAGCGGTTCTTACGATCAGTGGTTAGAATTTAAAAACTCTTACGTAACTATGATACACGAACGGAATGACCTGAATGCTATACAGAAATTTCATTATTTGCGATCGTCGCTCAGTGGTAGTGCCCTGCAGGTAATTAGTGCGTTAGAATTTACTGCAGCCAACTACACCCACGCATGGGACTTAGTAGTGCAAAGGTTTCACAACAATCGCTTATTGATCCACAATCATGTAAAGTCGCTGTTTGCAATCCCGTCGATTGCGCAAGACTCGCCCGCGCATATAAGAAAATTGATAGATACCGTCAATCGTAATTTGCGTGCTCTAAACACTATCGGTGAACCAACCGATTCGTGGGACACCCTTATTATTTATTTAGTTGTCACCAGGTTAGATTCTGTCACAGAGAGAGAGTGGGAGAATCATAAAGGTTCATTGACAGCGCGCAGTGATGAGTCATTGAAACTGGATGATTTGTTTTCTTTCCTAAAAAACAGAGCAGATATGTTGGAAATGGTTAGCTTCAGAAAGACGAATGCAGCTAAACAGCCACATGAAAGCAAATCATCCAACTCAGCGGCTAATAAACAGCAACAACACGTTCATAGTTATATTACAACGCGTAACAAATCGCTGCCCGATAGGCCAACACGTATCTGTGCAATGTGTGAGAAAAATCATGCACTGTATACGTGCATTCTTTTCTTAAATTTACCCATTCGAGAGAGGATTCAATTTGTAGAAAAAAAACCTGTGCCCTAACTGTCTACGATCAGGGCATTCAGTGTCAGATTGCTCTTTTGGCTCGTGTAGACAATGTCAGCAGAAACATAACGGGTTGCTTCACACTCCCATATGTGAAAAAGCATCGATAGCCGCGCGTGCGCATCCCTCACAGCCGGCCGATAATCACTTGCTTACTGTTTCGGCTGCACTCCATAGTCAATTTGATTCTTATTCGCGAGAGATTAGGTGCGATGATGGCTTACAAACCGTGTCGAGAGGTTTGCAACCGGTGTTATTGTCCACCGCGGTAATAGAAATAGCTGACGCTCACAACGAATATCACAGCGCGCGTGCGCTTCTTGATAGTGGCAGTCAGCATTCTTTCATTACAGAGAAATTATGTAAACGATTAGAGATCCCTATGATACAGTCCACTGTCCGTGTCTCGGGTGTAGGGCAATCAGTCACTACCTCGAGTCAACTATGTGATATTTCTTTGCGTTCAAAGACATGCGAATACAATACACAAGTGCAATGCCTAGTCTTGCCGTGTATCACATCTAGACTGCCCTCGGTAGGTATAGATTTTGATATGTTATCTATCCCGGAGAACATTACTCTGGCAGATCCCACATTTAATGTACCTTCAGACATAGACGTCCTGATAGGAGCGGATTTATTTTGGGAACTGTTAGATGGAGAAAAAATTCGATTAAATTGTGGGCCTTACTTACACAACTCCAAGTTAGGGTGGGTAATTTCTGGCAGCATGATAAAAGATACAGTGAGCTACAAAAAGGTTCACTGTAACTTTACTAAAACATGTGATAATGCAGATTTGCAAATGCAACGATTTTGGGAGCTTGAGGAGGTCCCGAAATCGAAACACGCGCTTTCAGTGGATGAGCAAAGAGACGAAGATATTTTTGCTGCCACTACAGAACGTGATAAAAACGATAGATTTCTTGTACGGATCCCTCTAAAAGAATCAGCTGATTCTCTTGGAGACTCGTACCTACAGCGCGGCAGAAACGAGATTTAAGTCGCTAGAACGTAAATTAGAACGTTCGCCACAGTACAAACAAATGTACTGTGACTTTATACAAGAGTATATTGACCTAGGTCACATGTCCCCAATTAAGGGATACGAAAAACCACGCGACTTCCTCCCGCATTATGGGGGTTTTCGCGAGAATAGCTCAATAACGAATTAACAGGGGATTCAACTTGGCGACACGTAAGCGGTAAAGAAAACCCGGCCGACCTAGTGTCCAGGGTTCTTAATTTACTCGCGCTTAGCCAGTCTTGCTTATGGTGGAATGGGCCGTTATTTTTACAAGACATTAAGTTTACATTGCCCCATAATTATCCCAGTTGCGAGCCGAGTAAACTACCGGAACTAAAACCAGAGTCACAGACGATTGCGTTCGTTTGTTCTGAGAAAACGGACTGTAATCTATTTGATTTTAATAGACATTCCTCTTTAAATCGAATGAAAAGAATCGTAGCTTATGTACTCAGATTCGTAACAAATGCTCGGCCGCATCGCCAAGCATCTCAAACCGGTTTGCTATCAGTAGACGAGTTACGGGCTGCCGAGTGCACGCTAATCAGTCATGCGCAAAAACAGATGTTTCCGTGTGAATATTATAAGTTAGTAAACAATCTACCAATCGTAGATAAGAGAAATAGTAAGATTTCAGGCCTTAGTATCTTTCTAGACAAGAATGACGTAATTAGGGTCGGTGGTAGACTGTCGAACGCGAGTGAATTCAGTTATAATAAAAAACATCCAGTTTTATTGTGTAGTAAACACCGTTTCACCGAGTTATTGTTCCGAGATGAACATAGGAGATTGCTGCATGCCGGTCCCCAGTTACTGCTGTGTACTGTGCGGGAGTGTTGGTGGCCTCTGGCAGGCAGGAACCTGGCCAGACGGATTGTAAAACAATGTGTACATGCACACGGATGGCAGTTAACACTTTGACCCCTCTTATGGGTAATTTACCCCCAGAACGGTTGCATCCAGGTTACCCATTTATGTATTGTGGTGTAGATTACGCAGGCCCTGTCTCTGTACTGAATCGTCAGGGCCGTGGGGGTAGATTGGTGAAGGGGTACATTTGCTTGTTTGTCTGTTTCGTGACTCGCGCCGTACACTTGGAGTTAGTCAGCGGCCTCTCAATCAAAGACTACATTTTAGCACTGAAACGTTTTATTTCTCGCCGCGGGAAGCCGGTAGAAATACACTCCGACAATGGACGGAATTTTGTCGGAGCCGATAGAGAACTCTCTTCGCTTTTTCAAAATAATTCGAAAGATATTTTAAATTTCGCAACTAACGAAAATATTAAATAAATTCATCGTCCCTTACAGTCCTCATAGCGGGGGTTTATGGGAATCTGGAGTCAAGTCGTGTAAACACCACCTTCGCAGAATCATGGGTAACGCTCGATTGACATTTGAAGAATTTACCACTGTATTAACTTTAATTGAAGCAGTCCTCAACAGTCGTCCCATGTCCCCATTATCCGCAGATCCTAATGACCTATCTCCCCTCAGTCCTGCTAATTTCCTCATAGGAAGGCCGCTGACCGCAGCGTCCTGCGAAGATTTCACGGAAGCTGCTCCTCATCGTCTACTCCGCTACGACAGAATCGAGCAGATGCGTCAGCACTTCTGGAGCCGGTGGTCAAAGGAGTACATCTCGGAAATGCAGACCCGTACGAAATGGAAGGCGAGAACAGCACAGGACCTGCGTCAGGACATGCTCGTGTTGATCAAAGAAGACAACCTACCACCTCTGAGATGGCGGCTCGGCAGGATTGTGAAGACTTATCCAGGGAAAGACGGCGTGTCCCGAATTGCAGACATAAGAACAGTCAACGGGACTATCCAGAGAACCTTTTCCAAGATTTGCCCTCTTCCGCAGCAGCCTGATGGTGGAGACCTCATCACCAGCGCCGCGTGCAGCGTGGCCAGCGTGTGAATAAGTTGGAAATACAATTTTCCAAGGCCGGCGGGATGTTAACGCCATCTGTGGTCGCGGCAAAGACTTCGAAGGAAGCTGTTATAGATAAATATCTACGAGGTTTCCGTAACACTCACTAGGTGGCTCTGCGTGAGATGGTGCTGCCACCCGTGTTAGTTTTTAAGTTTCTTTCATTCGAATTCTGACTGTCGAGTAATAAACGATTTTTTGAAGAGAGAAATTTTTAATAATAATATCTTTACCCGTAACAGTCAGCTTACATTAAAATATTTAAAGAGGAGAGAAGAGGAGAAGGAAGGAGAGAAGACTGACTTCGCAGAGAAGCACGAGAGCTTTACGAATAAATGAAAGAGATGAATCGGCACCACGAGAAATCACGTTTATCTGCATACGGTTGTAGTAACGCTTGACACTCTACGTCGCGTCACTTAAATCATCTAGCATTTATATTTTATTAACACCACCATGTAAAATACGTCCCGCAAACCTAAGCGCGAGCAAACATTGTGAGGAAGAAAATATCTACATTTTCGTTGAGCCAAAAGTAGTTTTTGTAATTTAGTTTGCATATTTTTCCCCGGGAAGCGACCACCGCAGTTACGTACATTTTTAAACTTCCTTCTGCCGCCGCTGAATTAAATATTTCGTTTCTTTAAAAACCTGAATAACTTCACTGAAGTTACTTTCAAGTGGCCATTGCGATGATAAAGTTTCGTCAAGATTTATTTGATTGCTTGCTGGGTGTAGTTTATTGTTTTAAGTAGAATAAGATAGGTTTTAAATAGGTTTTTAAAAAAGAATAAACTAGTTAATGTGATTCTTTAATGTTTTAAGACTCTCATAGTATTAAGTAACGGTAAGAGTGTTCTTGAGATTAAACCATAAAATATTATATACTACTTAATAAAACACTTTTTATTTCAGAAAATGTGCCTGGAAACTGATGAGATGTGGAATAAACGATAACAGATAATTTGCAGGTAGGTAAAAGTTGTCAATAGTAGTGATTCGTTAAAACTTGAAGTAGCAATGAAAATCCGAAACACGTCTAGAATGGATAATGTAATTTTAAACTTTATTTCTTTAACGATACGACCAAATTAAACAAATATAAAAAGTCTGTAGATAAGTTTACATCGTTACAACAGGATCATAAAATAAGAGTCAAGTGCTTGAGACATGAGTAAAAAGTACGTTGTTAAGAAGGCAAAGACTCAAAACGGGTTACAGCCCCTATAGGCAGTAAAGAAGTAAAAAGAAGAGATAGATCATACATAACAGACCTGCATATGATCCGGAAAACTTAAAATACTTAATCGATTTACGGAAATAATTTAATCGATTTCAACTAAAAACGGTCGTTTTTGGCGGAAATCGAGTTGTTGATCCTAGGTTCTAGACCGCAGGTTCGTAAAATAGTTGTCCCAGTAGTTAAGATTTCTCATGTTCACTTTTAGATAAAAACGTTTTATAACGATTTTTATTCCATTGGTGTCACTACTTAGCACCCCGAACCACCTTTTCTTAAACACGCGCGAAAATATTATCATTACTTTTGAATAAAGAACACGCGAAGTATCATATTTACGTAGACTGAAAAACCAAAATCACTTCCCGGCGCATTTTTTGTATTTAGAACGAAGAGCGCACCGGAAATGTTGTATGAAACAGTGTGCTATTTGAATTTAGAACTCTTAGACATTGCGTTCTCGTGGCTGTATAGCCACAGAAGCGTTTACCTTTCGGCACAAACTGTAAAATAAAAAAAATGGCGGCAAAGCGGAGTTCGTTGTTATTTGGTTAATAATAAGTAAATTGAAATGAAAAAGGCCTTTTTTATCTCCTTGCATTTTTTTTAAGAAAACCACTATGTTATCGAGCAACGCCAGTTTGATGTTAGTATGTACTTTAGGTAAGAGTAGTATTATGTAGTTAGGTATTATGTGTGTTAGGGTAAATAGGTTTTTATTTTTGCCTTGGATTTTACAAAAGTTAATTTGCTTTAAAAGATTTATGACCTTGTTTTGCTCGATTTCTTTTGTTTGCATTTAGACGAACATTCGGTGCGAGGCCCATTGTCTAGTTTTGGGCTTTTACAACTCTCTGCCATAAACGCGTGGCGGCGCGCAGTAAAGGCAATAAACGCATACACTGACGTGGTGACTCACGCACACAGATGTGAGCGGCCACCAGCGACGCGTGCGCCTAGAGTCATCTAGGTATTTTGTCAAGTTTTTGAAAGCCTAACCTCGACGAAGCCTACTCTAATCTAGGTCCTGCAGTAGGTTAATAGATGCATACATAGATAAAGCATATCCAAGACCTAGTTTGCAAAACATTGTGTCTACAATTCACAAGCGTTAGTACCATGCAAGCCTTAAAATCTAGATATATATAGGTTTAGATAGAAGCAATAATAAAAATAGGGTGCGCTAATAAATAAAGAGTTAAATAAATACATGCATAAATGAAAGCCTTAAATCTAAAAGCACTTAATGCATAAAACTTAAGCCTAGAAAGCCGATCAAACTTACAACTAGGAAAAATTCATTGTATTTTATTCTTAATCCTAAGATAATTTGTAAGCAAAGCAGCCTTAAAGTACCCAGGGCCCATATAGATAAGTAAATATAATATTTATATGAGGGAATAAATAAAACAAGTATGCATAAGTCATCCCACGCCGTCGACGTGTACCTGGGATTCCTTATGCAGCATTTATTGACGTCCAACCAATAAAAGAAACTCGAAGTACCATAGCTCTGAAAAGAGCTGTTTGTCTCGCAGACAGGCCGGTGCTCCCATAGTTTAAAGACTTGGGACAAGTCTGACCCAGCGATAACAAGTATTGAAAACGGCCGCATGGACGCGTCTGCTTCCAATGCCGGTCGATCGCTGAGTGGCGCGCGCGGGCTGGCGCTTCGACTTTTATGCAAATCCCTTGAGTAAGTCTTCTACGTTTAAAATTTGCACGTAAATTAAAATTTAAGAACGTAGTTTGATTAAGCGTGTTTTGTTTAGTATATTTGTAAAATTTGATGATGATCGGCCTACGTTTACTAGGAGAAAATCGATGTTAAAGTTTGTATGGAGAAACTTTAGAGGCTTATTTCAGCACTTTAATTTGGAAAATTTTACAAAAATGTACGTTGTTTACGTAAAGAATGTTAATATCTAGTGAATAAGCTAAAAATATCTGAAAATTGTTACATTTTTCTACCAATTAAAGCTGTTCAAAGTTTGCAATGTTTAAAGCCTAATATCTTCAAAGTTATAATTGGAAAATGCAAATAAATGGTTTTATACTGAAGAGTTCATGAAAACAAACAAATGTAAATAGGTATAATGTTAATTTTTTATGTATTTCATGGAAAAAAAAAGTAGTGTTGAAAGTTCGTAGTACATTTTGCTCAATAACTCCCAAACTGTTAAAGTTAGCGTAATGAAACTTACACCATTGGAATTGTGAACAAATTTTCTTTCGAATTGCATACTTTTAATCAAAGAAATCTAAATGATGTAAATTCAAACTTTGTATTGAATAGTTAGAACGGTGCGGCAGCGCTATCTCGCTCTCGCGTTTTTGTGAGCCACACCTATTATGTTCATCTCGTTACAACAACACCAAGCTACGATTGTATTTTTCTGCATAAATTGAGCGCATTTTTTATTGTCAGTCAGTCGTTCTACCGCCGCGCTCTTCAACACTCTTGTATACCGTATACCGTGTGCCAATATACGTCTGAAATCGACATCATCGTGTTTTTCACTGGACCTGCTATGCCACCCTGCACCTGAAATCCCCTACAGAGTTTGGTCCTTCGAGCCGGATCTTCAGGGCAGGCCTCCAGTCACGTCGACCAGACCACCGTGCTATGGAAACTAGGAGCAAGACAGCAGCAAGGAAGAGCACGGCGGACGACTCCGGCGTCAATATTGTTCAGATGGCGACGACGCCGTCATCAACTGCTCTGGGATCGTCCACGCCGGCGGCAGCGGGAGCTGCTGTTGCGAGCGACAGACGACCTACGAACCTTCATACGTCGCTCACTATGACCGACGTCACCACAAGCACGATTCGCCGCCCGGCGAGTCAAGCATCGTCCTCCAGCAGACGGAGCAAAACACTGCGACTTCAAGCCGAAGCAGAGGCCCAAGAAGAGCTAGCACGCCTTGAAGAAGCCGCCGCTCAAGATAAACACCGCGCCCGGGCACTACGCATCTCAATCGAGGAAGAAAATCAACGAGATCGCGCTAACTTGCGGGCCCAGCGTCTCGCTTTTGAAGAGGAACGCCTATGCGACCTCGAGCGCACGAGAGAGCTTCGCAAAGCAGCGGTGGAGAAGAAACTCGCCTACGACATCTCGATAGCCGAAGAAGCCGACAGCGACAACGCCGACAGCGACGTCAAACGCACCCCAATGGATCCTACAGTGCGCGTAGAAGAGTGGATTCAGTCGCAGTCGACGGACTACAAAGAAGTTACCCCGCGCCCGCTACCGCGAACGAAAACTGTTACTGTCGAGAGTGCCGCGCCTAAAAACCGCGAATCGCTGAGAAATGTGCCTAAAGAATTTTACGAACTTCCGCCTTTCACAGGCTCAGTAGGCGCGTGGATTTCGTTCAAACGAAAATTCGAAGAAACAACGCGAAAATACGGTTTCGACGACTATGAAAATCTCTGTAGACTACAATCGGCAGTGCGGGGCGATGCGAGACGGCGCGTTGAAGATATGTTAGTCAGAGGTGACTCACCGCGCGTTATTATGGACCATTTAAGTGATTTATACGAGGACCCTCTGGCAACAATAAATGAAGTGACGGACAGAGTGTCGAAATTGCCGTTCATCAGTGAAAATTTGCGCGAAGTGACGGACTTTGCTGCTGAACTGCGAAACTGCGTTTTCTTGCTCGAGTACGGGGGCGGCCAACTTCACCTACATGACCTGTGGCTGACCCGCGAAGTTTTACTGCGATTCCCGCAACACTTGATGCAAGCCTATGACCGGTACCTCACAGACATGGGACCCGAGCACGAGTTACTGAGAGTTTCACCGAGCCTGAAAGTGTTGACGGAGTTTCTCGCCACTCAAGCCAAAAGCGCTGCATTGTTGGCCAGCTGCTCGGCGGGCATGCGTCATACATCTGCACGACCACGCGCAGCGCCGGTGCCGCCACGAACAACTACTCAGCAACGGGACCCGCCACGACCGCAACAAAGGCCTCCACAAGCACCACAGTCGCGTCCTTACGCGCCTAGTAGGCCTCAGCGTGCTTTTGTAACAGCGGAGCTGCCTGAAAAAGTAAATACCGACACACCGCCCGAACCTTGTAAAATGTGTGAAAGTACCGAGCATAAACTGAAAGACTGTGCCAAATTCAAAGAACTTTCGCTAAGTGAGAAATGGGACTCAATAAAGAAATGGCGTTTGTGTGGCAAGTGTCTAGCACGCCCGCATCATCGGTTCTTATGCCGGGCTAAACGTTGTCCACGTTGCAACGCTCATCACCACGTCTTGCTTCACGACGACAGTAAAAACAACGCGTGACAACCCACAGTGACCGAGTTAGTAACTGCAATAGACAATAAGTGTTCGCTCGGTACATGGTTGAAAGTGACTCCAGTGACAATTGTGTTGAGTGATGGCGTAGAGCGGGATACGTACGCGTTACTGGACGATGGTGCGACAGTTTCGTTAGTGGACAATAGTATTGTAAGTCAATACGTTAAAAATATGATCCCAGCTCCGCTAAGACTAGTAACCGCCGGCGGACAGTGTTTAGCTGATAGACATTCTCGGCCTATCTCGGTCACAATTCGTGGTGTAAATGGAAAGACTCATAAAGTGATTGTTCGCACGTGGCAAGGCCTCGATTTGCCGACACAAACTGTTCCCGCGAGTGCTCTCAGTGAGAATGTACACCTGAGAGATCTGAATTGCAGCGAATTGAGAGATGCGAAACCGCTGCTGTTGCTTGGCCAGGACAACTTCGAGCTCATCGTCGGCGAGGAAATCCGAAGGGGTAAGTCCGGCCGACCGGTCGCTTCTCTAACTAAGTTAGGCTGGGTGGTGCATGGACCCATAGGCTCCCTTAGCAGTGCAGAGTCAGTCAATTGCATGTCCGTGTCGCAGCCTGACCTTCATGATCTTGTAAAGGAGCAGTTCGAGATGGAGGCTATTGGTGTTTCTAACTTGACCAGAAAGAATGTGGAATCCGAGCGCGCGCTGGATATTCTAGATCGAACATGTAGACGTGTAGAAGGTGGCTGGGAAGTCGGTCTACTATGGCGTCGTGATTTCAACGATTTTCCCAATAGCAAAAGTATGGCTAAGTCTCGACTGCGCAGTGTAGAGAAAAAGTGCGACCGCGATCCATCATACAAAGCAAGCTATTCAGCTCAAATCGACCGCTTGGTGTCTGAGAACTACGCCGAAAAAGTATCGCAGCAAATGCAGTGGGATTCCAATTGGTTTTTGCCTCACTTTGGCGTATTGAATCCCAATAAGCCTGGAAAACTGCGTTTGGTGTTTGATGCTGCTGCTAGTGTTAACGGTCGTTCTCTTAATGATTATCTTCTAACAGGTCCTGATCTACTTACGTCTCTACTTGGTGTCCTAATTAGATTTCGGCAAGGTCCAATTGGATTTACTGCAGACATTGCCGATATGTTCCTACGTGTTAAGATTAGGCAAGCAGACCAAGGCGCACAGCTTTTCCTTTGGCGAGGAGATGACAGAGATCGAGAACCTGACACCTATGTAATGAAGTCATTGATTTTTGGAGCAACTTCATCGCCTACAACTGCCATCTATGTTCTCAATAAGAATGCCGCTGAGTTTTCAGATTCACATCCGGCTGCAGTGAAGGCGATAAAGGAGAAGCATTACATGGACGATTATTTAGATAGTGTAGGATCGCTAGAGGAGGCGCGAAAATTGGTAGATGATGTAACTCACATCCACAAAGCTGGCAATTTTCATATTAGAGGATGGGTTACGAACTCGCCTGCTCTACGCGAATCTTTTCCAATTGACGAAAGAACTAGAATTCCCATTGAGAAATCTCCCAATAGTGACCATAGAACACTTGGAATGATTTGGTCAACTGATTCCGATACATTCGAATTTGATTTGTCTTTTAAAAGATTACCTCCTAGTTTGGCTGATGGTACAGTAGTTCCCACTAAAAGACAATTTCTGAGTTTTATTATGAGTATTTTCGACCCTCTTGGCCTTCTATACCCTTGCATTATTCAATCAAGAATAATCATGCAACGTATTTGGATGTCTAGTATAGAATGGGAACAAAAGATTCGAGATACTGAGGCCGAGTTATGGTTTAAATGGCTTAACAATTTAAAAGTAATAAAAGAAGTTAAAGTTCCTCGCTGGTACAACATAGTCTCAGGCCCTATTGAACTTCATGTTTTTGCCGATGCTAGTGAACTGGCTTACGCTGCTGTAGCCTATATTGTTGGTTTTAACTCAGATGGAAATCGACACTGCGCTATCGTCGCTGGAAAAGCACGAGTAGCCCCTGTTAAGATAACGTCGATTCCCCGTCTCGAGTTACAGGCTGCGGTACTGGCGTGCCGGCTGGCTCGTACTGTTAAGAAGGAACTGGGACTGGAAGTTGCGAGTGTTCACATGTGGACAGACTCACGTACTGTCCTTCATTGGATTTTTGCGGACGCTCGCGACTATCAAAAGTATGTAGCTACCAGACTAGCTGAAATTGATGAAACTTCTAAGAGAAGTGACTGGCGCTGGGTTCCCTCTGAGGATAATCCCGCCGACGAAGCAACCAAGTTGGGCTGGCCCCACGGCAAATTAAGTAAATGGCTTTCTGGTCCCTCTTTTCTCTGTAATTCCAGTGATCAATGGCCTACACATCGCTGGGGCGCTGGGAGCTGCCATGGCGATGTCGACATCGAGCTGCGACATCGCGCGCTCCTCGTGGCACCGGGGCAGCCGCCGCTCATCGACCCGACACGCCATTCCAGTTGGCAACGCGCGCTGCGCGTCATGGCGTGGGTACTGGTCTTCGTGAGGGCATGTAAGGCGAAGAAGCCCTCCACTCTTACGACTGAGCGACTACAAGAGGCTGAGGTTGTATTGTTCCGATTTATTCAAACCCAGTCATTTCAAGCTGATGTAGATGCCCTGCGTGCTGGTCAACCACTGCCATCCAGCAGTCATCTGAGAAGCCTCGATCCCATGCTTTTTGAAGATGGGTTACTACGTGTTCGAGGTCGACTTAGTGCTGCCACAGAACTGTCCTTCGACGAGCGTCACCCTGTGATCCTAGACGGTCACCATCCACTTACGAGACTCATGGTGCGGGACTATCATTCCAGAGCTTTACACGCCAACCACGAGGCCGTCATCAACCGCATCCGTGAGCGCTTCTGGGTGACCAAGCTCCGGCCAACCGTCAAAGCAGTGGCTGCCAGCTGCCAACACTGTCGCGTGCAGCGGGCTCAACCGCGCGCGCCTAAGATGGGCGATCTGCCCGCCGTTCGCCTCACCACCACGAGGCGAGCCTTCGTGCACGTGGGCGTCGACTACTTCGGCCCCATGGAGGTGGCCATCGGAAGGCGCCGAGAGAAACGGTGGGGCGTGTTGTTCACATGCCTCGCCACACGCGCCGTCCATCTCGAGCTCGCCGCCTCGCTGAGTGCTGACTCAGCCATCCTCGCCCTGCGGCGCTTGATAGCGCGTCGCGGCCAACCGGCCGTAATCCTGTCCGACCGGGGCACCAACTTCGTCGGTGCTGACGCCGAGCTGCGGGCTGCCTTGCGCTGTCTCGACGGACAGCGTCTACAAAACGAGGCAACGTCGCGCGGCATCGAGTGGCGCTTCAACCCACCGCTCGCGCCACACATGGGTGGCTGCTGGGAGCGTCTTGTTCGTTCGGTGAAGACCGCCCTGCATACTACTCTGCACTCACGAGCTCCACGTGAAGAGGTCCTTCACACGCTTCTGTTGGAGGCTGAGCTGGTCATCAACAGCCGGCCCTTGAGCTACGTGACTGCGGACCCCGACGAGCCTACGGTCATCACACCCAATCACCTGCTACTCGGCACTGCCGCCGGGGACACGCGAGTAACAAGGTACAATCCGGCAGACGTCGATATACGTAGTCAGTGGCGCCGTGTCAACGCCCTGGCTGAGATGTTCTGGCGCAGATGGACTCGAGAGTACCTACCAACTTTACAACAACGACATAAATGGACAAATAGTGTAAACCCGCTTAAGGTCGGTGACTTAGTGATTGTCGTTGATGGAACGTTACCGCGAAATACGTGGCCCCGTGGCATAGTAAGTGAAGTGCACCCGGGTGCAGATGGACAAGTACGTATCGTTAGTGTTAAGTTTGCTAGTGGTAAGATATTACAACGCCCTGTTACCAAACTGGCCTTGCTCCCAACAGATTGAGTTATCGGTTTGAATCCTCAACTAGGGGGCGGAAATGTTATCGAGCAACGCCAGTTTGATGTTAGTATGTACTTTAGGTAAGAGTAGTATTATGTAGTTAGGTATTATGTGTGTTAGGGTAAATAGGTTTTTATTTTTGCCTTGGATTTTACAAAAGTTAATTTGCTTTAAAAGATTTATGACCTTGTTTTGCTCGATTTCTTTTGTTTGCATTTAGACGAACATTCGGTGCGAGGCCCATTGTCTAGTTTTGGGCTTTTACAACTCTCTGCCATAAACGCGTGGCGGCGCGCAGTAAAGGCAATAAACGCATACACTGACGTGGTGACTCACGCACACAGATGTGAGCGGCCACCAGCGACGCGTGCGCCTAGAGTCATCTAGGTATTTTGTCAAGTTTTTGAAAGCCTAACCTCGACGAAGCCTACTCTAATCTAGGTCCTGCAGTAGGTTAATAGATGCATACATAGATAAAGCATATCCAAGACCTAGTTTGCAAAACATTGTGTCTACAATTCACAAGCGTTAGTACCATGCAAGCCTTAAAATCTAGATATATATAGGTTTAGATAGAAGCAATAATAAAAATAGGGTGCGCTAATAAATAAAGAGTTAAATAAATACATGCATAAATGAAAGCCTTAAATCTAAAAGCACTTAATGCATAAAACTTAAGCCTAGAAAGCCGATCAAACTTACAACTAGGAAAAATTCATTGTATTTTATTCTTAATCCTAAGATAATTTGTAAGCAAAGCAGCCTTAAAGTACCCAGGGCCCATATAGATAAGTAAATATAATATTTATATGAGGGAATAAATAAAACAAGTATGCATAAGTCATCCCACGCCGTCGACGTGTACCTGGGATTCCTTATGCAGCATTTATTGACGTCCAACCAATAAAAGAAACTCGAAGTACCATAGCTCTGAAAAGAGCTGTTTGTCTCGCAGACAGGCCGGTGCTCCCATAGTTTAAAGACTTGGGACAAGTCTGACCCAGCGATAACAAGTATTGAAAACGGCCGCATGGACGCGTCTGCTTCCAATGCCGGTCGATCGCTGAGTGGCGCGCGCGGGCTGGCGCTTCGACTTTTATGCAAATCCCTTGAGTAAGTCTTCTACGTTTAAAATTTGCACGTAAATTAAAATTTAAGAACGTAGTTTGATTAAGCGTGTTTTGTTTAGTATATTTGTAAAATTTGATGATGATCGGCCTACGTTTACTAGGAGAAAATCGATGTTAAAGTTTGTATGGAGAAACTTTAGAGGCTTATTTCAGCACTTTAATTTGGAAAATTTTACAAAAATGTACGTTGTTTACGTAAAGAATGTTAATATCTAGTGAATAAGCTAAAAATATCTGAAAATTGTTACATTTTTCTACCAATTAAAGCTGTTCAAAGTTTGCAATGTTTAAAGCCTAATATCTTCAAAGTTATAATTGGAAAATGCAAATAAATGGTTTTATACTGAAGAGTTCATGAAAACAAACAAATGTAAATAGGTATAATGTTAATTTTTTATGTATTTCATGGAAAAAAAAAGTAGTGTTGAAAGTTCGTAGTACATTTTGCTCAATAACTCCCAAACTGTTAAAGTTAGCGTAATGAAACTTACACCATTGGAATTGTGAACAAATTTTCTTTCGAATTGCATACTTTTAATCAAAGAAATCTAAATGATGTAAATTCAAACTTTGTATTGAATAGTTAGAACGGTGCGGCAGCGCTATCTCGCTCTCGCGTTTTTGTGAGCCACACCTATTATGTTCATCTCGTTACAACAACACCAAGCTACGATTGTATTTTTCTGCATAAATTGAGCGCATTTTTTATTGTCAGTCAGTCGTTCTACCGCCGCGCTCTTCAACACTCTTGTATACCGTATACCGTGTGCCAATATACGTCTGAAATCGACATCATCGTGTTTTTCACTGGACCTGCTATGCCACCCTGCACCTGAAATCCCCTACACACTATATGCCTCGGCCAAAATGGCATTTTGCTATTTTGGCTATTTTGCTGCCTTTGCAATAATGGCTATTTTGCTGCCTTTGCAATAATGTACTATTATAATTGCTGCCGAAAACGATATTTTGTTTTCTTTTAAAGTCACAGTCCCAAACTCGACAATTGTACTCCTATTTATGAGCTTCCAGATCACCCTCGTTTTAGCGTGTTCACTATAAAATTAATTTGGTCAATAATATTTTTTCACGGTTGTCAAATTAGTGCCTACACACAAAATGGTCCAATTTAGTGTCCAATTTCTTGAAGCACAGAATTTAGTAGCAGACAGAATATTACTACAGTCAACAAATCATACTTATTTCCGCTTTCATTCGAGGTATTTTGCCTCGATTCATTTGGTTTATAGGTGTGTTACGGCAGAGCGTAGTAAAGATGTTGTTTGAATTAATAATGTTATTCGAAGGTCGTGTTTCCCTCGATTTGACTTAATATTTCATCAGTAGTGCTCCTCTTACATCCACTAAGTTCATACCATTATTGTGATGAGTTATTACATAATAGACAGTGCAAGTCAATTTTAGTTTTCTGTATTCTTTCTGCAAAATAATACCGAGGAAAGTTGATGAAGCGAAAAAGATCTGTCAAGAATTTAGTGGTAGACCTTGATCTCCGCTAATCCCTCTGGGAATTTTTACAGGCGTGAGGCATTCCCATGGCGTGAAACTAAGACAAAATACTCAAGACTAGTTTTTGACGTAAAAACTACTTAGTTCCAGGCCTGTGATAAGTTTTGCAAACACAATCTATAAATATTGTAATCTGATCCCATTTTTTTTGTTTTTTAGTCTGGTGCTAGAGTTACTGCATGAAGCCACTTTATATTGAGACGTTTACGCTGATTTGTTTATTAGGATCAAACTAATGGCGTGAAGCAGATCAAGCCTTTATCGTGGGGAAAAGGACGCACCAATCGAGTTACAGGGGGTCACATTAATTTTGTATTGAAGGATGAAGAATAAGCAAATTAAGGTTCGAATAAAATTGTGTAGGCCCTGTTTTTATAGTCTACGTAGGTCCTATTTTCAATCTTCAATCTTGATACTGAAAGGTCAATCAAGATCAGTTCTATTCTAAATCAAACATCACCTAAACTTAAATATGTTTGGTATGTACTCACAGATGTATTCTCTTATAAACGCAATGTGGGACGCCCTGTGATCAGGTGGAGCGATAACATTCGAAAAGCAGTGGGCAGTTAAATAGTTTGTCTTGTGGTTTCCGCACTTAGCCTCATAGTTGGGCCATTGTACGTAGCAGGGCTGTGAGATCACTCCAGCCATCCAATTTCTTTCCAGAAAGCCATCAGTGCACCAATGTTACTGCAGGCCTCCCGAAGGGATCCCAGCTTTCCGATGGTGGCTGTCCGTTGCACTTCCACGCCTTCACACTGGATAGTCACGTGGGCGGGTGTTTCATCTTCCTTGAGGCATCCTCGGCACAACGGGCTGTCAGTCAGTCCCATGGTGTGGAAGTGTTTATTCAGTGTGCAGTGGCCCGTCATAAGTGCCACAGCTATGCACAGATTGCATTCCTCAGACGCAGCAGGCTGCGCGTGAGGCGCTTTGACATTTTCGGTAGAGCCTCTCTGGCTTGCCTGCATTTCGTTTCCGTTTCCCATAGTTCGGCATGCTGTGCTTCTGTTTGCAGCCTTAACCATTTGCGAAACT
The DNA here is from genome assembly GCA_934045075.1 of Yponomeuta sedellus. Lineage (NCBI taxonomy): Eukaryota > Metazoa > Arthropoda > Insecta > Lepidoptera > Yponomeutidae > Yponomeuta > Yponomeuta sedellus. Next base: position 10,031,246 of record OW203745.1, read on the forward strand.
GGTTGTATGGTAGTGGGAGTAAAGGTTCGGGTCCTTCTACTGTAGTTTCGGAGCCTCTTCTGGCGAGCTCACCCGCAGCATCGTTGCCTAGGGAGCCGCTGTGCCCCTTTATCCATTGCAGGATGACTTTGCTGTTTGTGGATAGTTTTCCAAGCTCTTAGTGGCACTGTAGGATAAAGCTGTTGTTTGTGAGCCTGTTTTGGAGTGCGTGTAGGACTGAGGCTCTGTCCGAAATGCGTATTTCATGTTCCTTCACGTTTCTTCTGTTAAGTGCGGCGGCTGCGCTTGTTATGCCAATGCATTCTGCCTGAAAAATGGCGTTCAGGGTGCTGAGGGTGGTGACCGTTTTTAGGTTCATATCATTGGAGAAGGCTCCTGCGCCCGTTCCTGTTTCGGTTTAGGAGCCATCCGTGTAGACTCTCACTTCATGTATTCCTGAGTAGTCGGCTGGCTCCTCTTGAAGTTGTATCCTATATTTTTTGTCAAAAATATACGTGTGTGGTACCCTGTCGCATATTGCTTCCAGCATTGGCTGGTTTGACACTGCCTTCGACATGATTTCTGTGTGTGCCTGATTGCTATTTTGTTTCCACAGTCCAGCTGTTCGTAACCTTAAGGCAGCAGCGGCTGCTTCCTGCTAGACATGTAGATGTAAGGGCCTGAGGTTCAGCAGGGCTTCGAGGGCAGTGGTTGGTGTTGTCCTCATGCATCCTGTTACTGCGAGACATGCTTGTCGCTGTAGCTTCTGTAATTGCAGTATTGCTGTTTTTTGTTTCGTTCTGGTCCACCATACAATGGCGCCATATGTTATAGCGGGTCTTATCACCGACTTGTACAGCCACATCATGAGCGATGGGTGTAGCCCCCACTTTTTACCTATGAGGCCCCGGTATTGCCAGAATGGTGTTTTGAAGGTGTACGCACCAGTTTAGTTTACTGTCCAGCATCACCCCAAGGTACTTCACCGTCGGTGACAGTGTTAGCGTAGTCCCAAAGAACTTAGGGAGATTTGTTGTCTTCGGGTTCCGCTTGTTTGTGAAGAGGACTAGTTCTGTCTTGGATGGATTTGCCGACAGTTGGTTGGAATGGCACCATTGCTCTATCATGATAAGGCCCGTTCTCATCAGGCTATATAGGATATCCTCCGATGAACCTGTCGTTAGGATTGTTATATCATCAGCGTAGCCTATTGTCCGAAAGCCATTTTCGTTTAGGCGTCTGATTAGTCCGTCTACTACTAGATTCCATAACAGTGGGGATAGAACTCCCCCTTGGGGGCAGCCCTTGGCCACTATTATTCTTGTAGTACTGTTTATCTTTAGCGTTATGGCTCTTTGACGCAGGAGGTTGTCTATCCATCCTTTGATGGTGTGCTGAACTCCTCGTTCCACCAGCGCTTGGTTTATACTTTTGAAGGTTGTTTTGTCAAAAGCACCTTCTATGTCGATGAAGGCTCCTAAGACCATGTGTTTTTCTGAAAGGTTGGCAGTCAGCTTTGCATATTTATCTCTGTCTCTCGCCAGGTGAAAGAGCTTGGCAGCACTTGCGATTCCGCTCCACTACCGTAGGTTTCTCAACCAGGATTTCTTCTTTCGGCCTACGCGTCTCTTGCCAGCGATTTGTCCCATCATTATCAGTGTTAATACATGTTAACTGACTGTTTTTGGTGACTTCTTATTTAAATGCTACATTGTTTTAATACGAGTACTGAGTGCTTAGTGCGAGTTTGACAGATCCAATCGAATAACTTTACTACGGTGTTAATCGAGCATTGAGTAGTGAGTATGAGTAAGTTAACCGTTTGAACTGGCAAAACGCTGTCACAATACAACTCGCACTCGCGTTTATTCGTGTTTTGGCTGGTAAACGTGTTCACTTCTCAACGTAAACCATTACAACTCGCACTTAGCAATTTTAATTTCCATACTTGTCGCTAGGTAGCGCTTCCTCGATGCCATAGAAATATGAGTTTACGTTAACGCGATCGAGTAAATAAAAAACTCGCGCTAAGCCCTCTGCTACTACATCGAGGTGAACTTGGAGTCCGCGAATAAGCGAATCTCAGGATTGGTCCCTCGGTCCACATACACATATTTGAAATCAAAAGAAAAGGACTACATTCGTGCCATTTAATGCATTTGCATCGAAAGGGAGATATTAAATAATCGATAACATTTCATATTTTACAACGCCTAAAACTAAAAATTCAGTTTCTTAATTTTGCTATCCTGATTAACATAAAAATATTTAGAAATTTTATTATTGCTTAATTTAAGAGAAAATAAATAAAAACCAAAAATTGTGTGATGACGTCACACATACGGTGGAATGAGGAGGTACCGCTGCCTAATATTAGAATTGTTGTGACAGATGTCATTTTCAATTTCATTCAAATGTCATGTCGGAGTAATGCCTTTTCCTTTCCTTAATTCCACTGGTTTTGAAAAAGTCGGCAAGGGTGAAAGTATTATTAAGCCGTATGTGTGACGTCATTTGGCGTTTACGTCCTTTTAGAATAAGACGAAATTCAAACAGAAAAATATGAATGTTCTAAAAAAAATATGGCTCGTTTTATTTTGCATCTAGTTTCCTTTTAGACAATAAAATTCAATTGTCTCTTGAATTTTCCGGGGCAGTCAAGAAGAGGCGGCCGAGAACAGGACAACGGTCAGTGGTCAGACCAGTGGTTCGATAGTCGTACTGTTATATCTTTGCAATGTAAGTAGGTGACCGCAGATCCCAAATTGCTACATAAGCAGATCTGTGTAATGGCTGAACCAGGGTGCACTGGGCAGTCAGTCTCTTTCAATATTTACTCCGGGACGGTCACGCCTAGAGATTCTATTTCCTTTTTTCTATTTCATGTTCCCATGTTCATGTTTGAGGGAATAAAATACTTTTTAATTAATCTTCTTCTTCAGGCTATATTATGTAGTCCACTGCTGGACATAGCCTTCTCCTAATGAGCGCCATAGGGCCCTGTCTTCATCTGCCGGCAATTTTTCGCAGATCGTCATCCCACCTGGTCGGAGGGCGTCCTACACTACGTTTGCCGAGGCGCGGTCTTGACTCAAGAACACGTTTACTCCAACGGAATTAATAAATCATTTAATTAATAAATCCTTTTTTTTAAAAGAAGAATATCCACATCCGCATAACACTACGATGTCGTTAAGTCCACGGAGGGTCCGTGGATGGGGCTGGCAAGGGACGGGAGAGATGGCATTTGGAGGAAAAAGCCAATACCCAGCAGTGGGCAGCGGTAGGCTTATTTATTTTTTATTTATTTATTTTATTAGGTCTACCAACACTTTTTGTAGGTACCTTAACATGCTTAACAAGTAATTTAAGTCTAGGCTGAGTCTTGATACAAAAACCAATTAAAGGTAAACACCACATGCGTTACTTTTTAAATCATAAAATAGAGTGTATATGTCACCGGAAGATAACAAGATCCGCAAGTTTATAAATTACCTAGGAAATTTATAAACTTTCGTAGGATTGTAAGCGAGAGATAAATTGTATTATTTTAAGCCCACATTGTGTCAAATTTATTAATTTACAAAGTCTCGTGGTAAATTTGTAAACTAACGGATATCCATTCGTAAGATTCTAAACAGTTCGACCAATCACAGAAGAGCTTTTAATTTTACGCTTTTATAAAATACGGCAAATAACACACTGCTCACTGATTGGTCGATGTCGATAGTGGCAATGCTTGTGTCCATAGACTTAGGTACCATCAAACTTGCCAAACTAGTATAAATTGAAGAGTTTCGATTACCTACCTAACAGTATTTTTACTTTAAAACTAGGTAGGTACCTAAAATATAGGGCTACTTTCTTACATAATATTCTATTGACCCTTACTTCACTCTACCAGAATAAAAGAACTAAAATCGTGCTCTACGATATTAAAGAGTGTAATTAAAAAAGAAAAAACCAATCGTAAAAATCGGTCCGGTTGGAAAGACGAAAGATTTTTCAAACCTCTTCCATAATGTCACAGTTATTATTTAAAAAAATCTATATTTTAGTAATAAACTAAAGTTTAATGAAGATTAAGTCATTTTTGAAAATAATTTTGAATCTGTGGGAAAACAGCTCGCGGTGTTATGGCATAGAATTCGACGGGCCGACGGAAAGCTTTAGCTTTATTATAGTTTTCTATCATTCTGTCTATTCCGACTTCTTACTATTTTGGTCATAATTATTATTAAAACGTTTATTGCACATAAGTAAAAAAAATACAATGGTAATGTGGCGGACTTAATGCTATAAGCATTTTCTACCAGTCAACCACAGGTGGTGCAAGAAATTAAATGACAGGTTATGACCACTATAAAACTTTCGTAGCTCTGTGGTAAATTTCACTTCATCAACAATATTTCTAGAATGAACACGAAACACGTGACTTATTCAACCAATCAGAGCTTACTTATTATTTTACGCTTGAGTTTGGTAAGTTTATCAATTTGCGAAAATGTGGGCGTAAGATAATACAATATATCTCTCGTTTACAATCCTACGAAAGTTTATAATTTTCTTAGGAAATTTGTAAACTGGCGGATCTTGTTATTTTCCGGTGACAAATATAAAAATTAAATTATAATTAAAACAAAAAGGCACGTATTGTATAAGAAACTTAGGGATCTCCAATCAAATGGTCGCAAAATATATTCTTTTTTAATTTCCAAATGTTATAATAACGACGATGATGAATTTTCAAACAAATTGTTGCAATATTTCAAGTATCTACAAAAAAAGCGTTTTCAAATAAAAGAAATACCTTTTTATAGCAAGAAATCAATCAGTATCAATTACCTCTGTATGAAGAACGCTTTCTTAAATCGGACAAGTGTGCGTCGAGTCATGAGTTGTGTAGGGTTCCGTAGACAGAGGGCATTTATTCGCTTTACAGAACTAATTATGCATCAAAGTACCTAATTTTCAATCGATTTCGAATGAAGTTTTCGTTCTATAAGTTGGTCGTTTATTACTCGTTAACACGTAAAGTCTACATAGTCATGTTTTCACTTTTTCTTTTAAGTTCATTATTGTTCTTACGCTGACTGTTTTACGATTTTTCCAATTAATCGCTTAGACAGGGAAGCGGGAGGTCACCCAACTCAGACAAAAGTACGGCACGGCATCAGTGAAATTTCGAACCTCTTTACAATATTCTCTGTATTACGTGAGTCGCCCATTGGCTCAATTGGTAGAGCGCTAGTACGGATAGCCAGAGGTTGCGGGTTCGAATCCCGGCATGGGTGAAATTTTTAGCCTCTAAATAGGTTTTTAAATTTGTTCCTTAGCACGGGTTAGTGCATTAAAAATAAAAATAGTGTAATTTTAATAAGACATTTTTATTCTGTGTGTGAAATAAAAAAACCTTTCTTTTAAACATGAGTGTTGGAAATATTTGAAGTAATTCAAAGACACAACATTTATTTGCCCTTCCTTCGGCATAACAAGAAAAAGCTTTCCAATCCCAAAGCTAATAATTTAGACGGGAGTTTAAAACTCTTTCTTGACCCAAGTTCGTTCGCTGTGGTATCTTTATGACTGAACTACACTCTCTGAATAACGCTCGCGAGCGGTTTGTATGATGATATAAACCCTCTGTATATCCACACTGCTGGGACACGGGTCTCTTCCTGCATCAGGAAGGTTAAGCCATACTCCACCACGGGGGCCAAGTTCGGGTTGGTGGAGGATTGTAAGACAGTGGCGATCCTCACCTACTGTCAAAAGTTATTAAGTCGCCCACAAGGCCTCTGACATGCCTTAGCGACTGCCATTACATTACAGCCGGCACCAACGGCTTAACGTGCCTTGTGAAGTGAAGAAACGCTCGGAAAAAATGCAACTCGCGGTAGTCTCGGGATGTTCACCCAACCAGCACCTGACCGCGCCTGTTGTTGCTTGAACCAAGCGATTGATTCCAAACTACGAGAGCAATGCTACAACATGACATGAGAGATTCGTTGCGCTTGAATGGAGCCGTCTAAGCTTGATAATCGCGGCTCTTCGTGGAGAGTGTAGACGCGGCACCAGAGTTGCTGAAAAACTTCCGAGGCGCTAAATAAGATACATCGCTGTTCTGTGAACTGTGGATAGTTTCGCAGTAAACAATGCTGTGCATCTTTTTTCTTGCTGCGATCGATTTACGGGCTTTTAAAGATTGTTCTGTAGAATCAAAAAAACAGAATAGAACATTTTATTTCAAAGGAAAAACACGCATAATTTTTTTATCTATCTTTTTTTATGAGCCCTATAAACGTCCCACTGCAGGGCACGGTCTTCTCTCAGAGAGAGTATGGGCTTAAGTAATACGCGTGCTCACCGCGGATTAGGAATTTCAAGCGCGGAGATATTTGAACATCTGAGATACTCAGGTTTCCTCGCGGTGTTTTCCTTCACGGTTAGCGAGTGGTATTTCTACTATAACTTCAAATAATTAAAGATTTTTTCTTAAACAAAATTATAAATATTTAGAACAATGAAGTATAACAATGAACTTTAACTCAAAATTAGAACCCCTTTCCTTTAAATTTAGTGCTAACTGCGAGACTAACCCATGGCTTTTTTGTATTATTTTACTTTCTGTATTTTTAACTATTAGCTGTAAGATCTTCAATTGTAAAAATAAAAATAATAACTTCACGAATGTACATAACTTAGAAAACAAAGTCATTGCTACATGTCCCCACTGGGAATCGAACCTGGGTTCGCTTCCGAGTTCATTGTTCTAGGCATGATTTTGCAAATTTCGATAAGCTGTTCATGATTAGAATAAGATTAATTTATTGGGCTCTAATAAAGTTTACTCTTACCCTTTTGTTATTAAAGGTACACGATGGCAAAATATTGGCGGTTAAAAAAATAACAGAGGTCCCCACACTAGGCCTAGCCTGTATCGCGGGGGCCGAGAAACGATTACTACAATTACATTACGCTTATCAACTGTTGAGATTCAATCGACTTACGAGTACACCGCTGAATAAATAAATGTGTAATTTTAAATAAAACGCAGTAATTCAAACAAAAATCGAGGAGACACCTTAAATTTAAAAAATCCATTAAACAATAAAAAAATATAATTGAAAACTCAGTAAAAGGAACATAATATTCATGTGTGCAACCAATAATGCATGTGTTTGTGTGCGTGTGTGTGTGTGTGTGTGAGAGAGAGAGAGAGAGAGAGAGAGTATGTGTGTGTATGTTTTAGGACTGAAATGATGCAGTAGTAACATAATTTGGTTGCCAAAGATTATTTTCTTAGTTTTTTTTGTGATAGATTTCACGATGTCACACGTCCTGACTATAACTCAGGACAATCCAGTACAAAGCGTTGAGCAAAAACGTATTAACATTAATTTTTTATGTTACAAACTAAGTATTTCAGGCAAATTATCTTCTATATTATAAAAATGAATAGAATAGTCTTGGTAAGCGGAAAACTCGAGAGCAGCTGAACAGATTTTGCTAATTATTTTTTTAGAATATTCCTTGAAGTAGGTACGATGATGGTCCTTACGGAGAAAAAAAAAATTAACGAGTGTTAGGCGGTACAAACTTCGCTGGGTCAGCTCGATATCAACCCTTGTATGTTGGGACACGGGTCTCTTCCTGCATCGCAGGAAGGTTAGGCCATACTCCACCACGGGGCCAAGTCCGGGTTGGTGGAGGATTGTAAGACAGTGGCGAGTATTACTGTCAGAAGTTATCGAGCCGTCCATGAGGTCTCTGACATGGCTTAACGACTGCCATTACATGACCGCCGGCACCAACAGCTTTACATGCCTTGCGAAGCACGGAAGCGCTCGGAAAAATGCCCCTAGTGGTAGTCACAGGACGGTCACCCATCCTGCACCTCACCGTGCCTATTGTTGCTTAACTCAAGTGATTGATTCCAATCACTGGGTCAGCTAGTTCATTCATTCATAGGATGAAGGATTGATGCGGTTTTAACTAGCCATCCCAGATTAAACTAGTGCACGAGCAGAACAGAGATCTATACCCTAAACATTTATTTCCAATATCGGAAACAGAAATCAAGAAAACACGACGAATCCGAACGACTCCGCGCAATTACGAAAGTTTACAAATTTCCTCCCGCGTCCGCTGGTATCGGCGGATAACTCTGGAACTATGTCGGTGCATCTCAGTAAGCGAGCGTAATTAAATTGGGAGTTTGTTCCGGCCTTCATTTTGTTGTTTTACTTCAGGCGGAATCTTGTTCGTGGATCGTATCAAAAGTGAGACGATTTGCCAAAGGACAAAGGTGATAGTTAAGTTTCTGGTTCCCACGATACAGGATATTCTGGTGTGGGGCCAGAAGCAGTGTATGTGCCTGTATGTACATTTTATGTTAATTCTAGCTAGTTAAATTGGTAGTAAAAGATAAATTTATAGTTCGCCAATATTATTGATGTCCATCAAAACAATGATCGTAACTTAGTACTAAGTTAAAGACCCCCATACCTCCAAATCTCGAGTGTATATATACGAATAAATATTATTATTAATTAATTAACTATGAGGTCAAAATATACAAAGCAATTACATAAAACATACCCCAATGGCGTATCTTATGAGAGACCTATGCTACCCCAATGGTTTTATTTATTACTCGCCATACCCCAAATGTAGTGTTATCTTAAAAACCTATTTAGAGGCTAAAAAATCCACCCAGGGATTCGAACATCCGACCTCTGGCTATCCGTGCCAGCGCTCTTTCCAACTGAGCTAATGGGCGACTCACCGGCTCAGTGAATTTTCGAACCTCTTTACAAGTGTTATCTTGCTAACCCCTGTTACTCTCTCTTCGTATGTTATTTCATTACTGACGTTATCATGCTGTTCAACATTAAAAACAGTTATATAACTGCTGTATTTTATTCTAAAGATGACTTGCATGACTTTCATATGACTGAACTAGCGTTTAACTAAAATTCTTTATACAAAATTCCATTTTAATGGCGACTAAAGTAACTTAAGTGATGCGCGTCAAACTTACGGCCTCGTTAATAAAAACACAATTCCACAAAAGCACTCTTAGATAGATAGATAGATAGAATATTCTTTATTGCATGTACACCAAGGATTACATAAGAGACGAGGAGATTACTTAGAGGCGTTTCATTTATTTTATGGTTACGTCTCTTCCTTGTAAGATCTGCACCACATACTTTTCTAGTGAGCGTTTTAAGAAATTGTGTTTTTATGAGTAACACGATACATGAGTGTTTTATTTATTCTGACTTAACGTAAATCTACTTCTCAAAGTAACTTTTATTACACCGGCTTAAGAGCGAGCCTCAAACTAATATAGGTCTGTTAGCTTTTAGAATATAGGTACCTCGAGCTCTAGAGTAGGCTTCGGTTTTCGCCGAAAGCACACGAGTGTAATACAACTTTCTGCTCCGTATAAAACTTTTCTACACTAGTTTGAAAAGTTATGTGAAGTTATAATTAACAATACAAAATTAACCTTACCTTATTGCCATAGAATGGATTCTATCCGATAGTAGCCGAGGTATATTGTAAAAGCTAACAGACTGTAATCTACTACTGTCGTGCAGTGTATCTGTACTGTATGCAGCAATGTGTGAATTCCTGAAATAACATTGGTTTTTAATTTGCTTCGTATATTGCAGTGTTTGGGCTGAGCAAAACAAAAGTCAGCGGATTTTAGAGCCGAAATCTATACAACGGTAAACTATTGCTACTGTTTTCCTCATTGGTTTTTGGCAGTGAAATGTTCCATGCAATGCATTGATAAATGAAGTGGTTGCTCTACGTTTGTGTGTTTTATCTTACATAATCAATCTATTATGTCCCCACCGAGGGGCACGGGTCTCTTCTCTCAGGAAGGTATAGGCAATACTCCACTACCGGGGCCAAGTCAGGATTGGTGGAGGCTTGCAAGACTAGTGGCTGGTCTTACTGTCAGAAGTTTTCAAGCCGCCCTAAGGCCTCTGACTTGGCTAAACGATTGCCTATCGACAGCAACCGACACCAACTGTTTAACGTGCCTTGCAAAGCACGGAACCGCTCGGAAAAATGCCACTAGCGTTAGGTCAAAGACGGTTTATCCATCCATGCACTGAACGCACCCTGTGCTTAACCGTCGTGATCGTTTAAGATCACTTAGGCAGCTTTTGCTACGAGCAATTCTGTGACGTTTGTGTATTTATTGCTTAGATAAAAACATAACAAATATTATTTTTAATGCACCAACTCGTGCCAAGGACAATTTTAAAAACCTATTTAGAGGCTTATGGCGAGCACATGTCAACTCTGCGCGCGCACTACAAACTCCAACATTCCTGCATTGCGCAATCAAAGTGTTTCAATGACATAACATAAATATAACGTCCGACTAACAATAGTTGGACCGGCCGTACCCAGGCATACGATCTGCCTGGCGGGACCCTATATAGCGGAAGAGCAATATTACCCGCTCTTCCCTATAGGCTAAAAATTCCACCCATGCCGGGATTCGAACCCGCGACCTCTGGCTATCCGTGCCAGCGCTCTTTCCAACTGAGCTAATGGACGACTCACAATCTGTGAAATTTCGAACCTCTTTACAATATCTCTGTATTACGGAATTTTTAGCCTCTAAATAGGTTTTTAACATTAGAAATACTTTAGCAGTTCATCTTCTTCCTGTGCCTCTCCACTAATGGAGGTTGCCTGTCAGCTCCGCATATTCTTCTTTGTTTCTTGCCAAGCGAAACAGATGTTCGATGTTGCTACATCCGTCCGTTCCATGATAGGTAGACAGATAGAGAACACTTAAGATAAGAATATTATTTACTGTACACCAGGAAAAAACAAACAAAACATAACTACAAAGATACAGTACAATTGGCGGCCTTATTGCTTAGAGCAATAACACTTAATTGCACAACCAGGAAAAAAAAACAGCCATGATTTTTTAAATCTAAGTACGATTACTGAGCGATTCTCGATTACTGAGCTGACTTCTCCCAACACACCTCCTTGCCCGTTGACTTGAAAAAGTCAGTACCTAGCAATGTTGTACTGTAAATTATTAGCTGATCCCGTAAACGTTATATTGCCTTAATTTGCCATGTCATTTTCCCTGCAATCTGCAAAAACCAGGCCTACCAAAAATACAGAAACAATTTCGTAAAAATCGATGGAACCGTTTTGGAGGAGTTCAATAACAAACACGGAATTTTTAAATATGAGATTTTTTTGAAATACTTCATACCATAATAACCAAAGGTGGCTTCTATAAAATAGAACTGTATGTTTTTAAAAGTCAAGATGATAGTTGTGGAAGAACGGGTTTTCATAGCACAGGTTGTTGCATACTTTAAAGGAGATCTCAACCTTGAAAATTCTGTTTGAATTTTTTTTGTTTAAGAAATTATTTTGTGTTCATATTAAATTTATTTTCATATTTCGCATAAAGCTCATGAACAATGTAACGTAGGAAAAAACATATACGGTCTCAAAAGAAAACCAGTTTTCAATTCAACATTTTTATTTCGAGACAAATATTCATATCACAAAATTTCTCAAATTCTGTTAGTAAATTAAGAAATTAAGGATCTTAGATCCAATGCCTCAGTTCAGGCACAATTTTGCTGGTGCTGTGTTGTTCTGGTTCACAGCACATACCAGCAATGCATGCGGACCTGAGTCGGTATCCTTTTTTTCTTGCGACGGAGCCTCAATGTCCTCATTTGTACGGTTGGGTTATTGTTTAGTTTTTCTTTGTCCTGTTGTAATTATGAGAATCATATTTTTTATGTATGTGGTTCTGTGGCAATTAAAGTATTTTTGTTTCCTTGTCTTCTAAACAAAGGATTTTGAAGCTGAACTGGGAGATATTACTTATTACAAATTTAATGTTTGCGATGATTGAGAAAATTTTATGCTAAAATTTATAAATTTGGAAAGAGTAGAAAAGAAAACAAAAGAAAAGGTATTTTAAATGTCCGTAATTTTATTAACTTTGAATCCCTCAGACTACAATTATCAAGAGCAAAGTAACTTTGTAAGTCTATGACAGCGGAGCGGTAGAGTTGTCGCCAAGTTCCCATTCTATGCCTGAGCCAGATCTAAATAAAAATAGAAATCGGCGAATATGGTAATAATAATAATTCGTGTAGCTTGAATTATACCCATGCGTGAATAATGTTGTATTGTCACTGTGTTTTAACTGAGCTTCCACTGAGCATCGACTGAGCTTGAACTGAGTAATTACTGATTGTAATCTGAGCAGAAACTGAGCGTTACCGGAGCCGGCCTCCTCGTCGCCTCCAACCTCCCCTAATAGCGACCCCTTTCCACACATACTGAGATCACTGAGCAACCCTTTGGTTGGCAACATCTGAGATACTGAGCAATACGCATGACAATCCATGTATTACACGCTAATACACTGTTCACTTGACCACGATCTTCATTGATAACAGGACACTGAGAATTGATATAATACTGAGCTAGATTCATGTTTAATTTGCGTTGAGATACACGACACAATAAATAGGATACAACCAGATTGAGATAATCAGTACTCTGAGAATAAATACCTGAATGTCCTCAGAACTGCACTCACTCGTTTGGCCGCTCGTAGCTGTGTGTCGTCACCGCATGGCGGTTTACGGCGCGCTGCTCCGTAAAAAACATAACTACCCCCAAATAAAAAAGTGCAAACATTCGGATCGCGTACATTCGCGACACTCCCCACGCAAGAAATAAATTCATTGAAAAAGTAAATAATATTGGGCATAATATATTACCTTGAGGGACACCAAAGAAACACAAGATAGATGTGAGAAATGACAATCAGCTTTAATCATCAAAATAATTATTTTAGTCTAATCTAATAATTTTAATTAATTAAATCGACTTCATCTGTTTGTAAGATGCTGAGTAAATGCGCTGTCCAAACTTTCATCTTTTCTATCGCCTTCTGAGCCGTTAATCGCTTTGGTCTGAGCTGAGTGTTCCTCGATTGGGTTGACGCCGAGGCCTGATCAAGATTATCGATAGTAGCCTGTGCACCGTAATTGAAAACATCCTTTGAAATTGTCTGAGATTGTCCGTGAGTCTGGTGAGTTATGCGCGATCTGATATCTGAGTTTGGTGTCTTAGTATAGTCTGAGTTAGTAACTGGCGTTGCGGTTTTATTGAGTTCACCCCTTTCAGAGGCCTGAGAAGCGTTGGAAGATTCCTGAATTTCAAGCGGATAGAGATGAGCTATAGATCGGGTCAAGGTTTCGTTCGGAGAAATAGTGACTTTAGCCACTCGAATTTTGCCATCCTTCCCTTGGATGATTGCTGATATCCGGCCTACCTTCCAAAGTGCTCTATTGGAATCACCCTTAACTTGAACTAGATCGCCCACTTTCGGAATTGCATCCACCACTACTCTTCCTTGACGATGACTAGTTCTGCGCTCTCTTAGACTGTTTAAATAATGATTTGAAAACATTTGAACGTACTCTTGTAAAACTTTCTGGCCACGTTTCCAACCATCGACCAAGTTAACCTTTGACACGGTTGCTGGCTCCAAAAAATCTCTGTCTGAAATCTCAGGTATCGAGGGTCCACCAGTGCGTAAGAAATCAGCCGGAGTTAAAATGTGTTCCAACTCATCGCCTACAACCGTCAACGGCCGAGAGTTAATTACGGCCTCAATTTCTTTAATGACTGTGCATAACTGTGCGTGGTTCAATAAATGTTTACCGAGTGTCTTTTTCATACAATTTTTGACAATGCCAATTAGTCGCTCATAAAAACCACCAAACCAAGGAGCGAGCTCTGGAATAAACTTCCATTTTATACCGTTCGTGATGCAGTATTCACTTGTCAAAACTTCGGCTGTTAATTTGAACTGTAAAGCGTTATCCGACGTTATCAACTTGGGTACGCCCCGTGTAGATACAAAACGTCTCATTGCTAGTAAGCATTCTTCCGCCGTAAGGTCAGCGACCACTTCCATGTGTATGGCGCGAACGGCTAAACAAGTGCACAAAGATACCCAACGCTTTACTGAGGTACCGTTAACATCGACTAAAAGGGGCCCAAAATAGTCAATTCCGACGTATGTAAAAGGTTCACTGTATGTGACTCTCTCTGATGGTAATGATGGCATTGGAGGTAGTTTGAAAGGACCTCCTGCATACTTTCGGCAAGATTGACATTGTTTCAATACTTTCTGCACCTGAGCTCTACCCTTTGAAATCCAATACAGCCGTCGAATTAGTGAAAGAGTCTGAGAAACACCTACGTGATAATTTTTTCTGTGTATTTCATCTATTAATTTCGACGTAAAGTCATGGTTTCTTGGAAGGAGAATTGGATTTTTCTGATGATCTGGCCAATCTGTATTTCCTAACCTTCCTGCACAGCGCAATAGTCCTTCATTATCCTTGTATATCCCTAGAGATCTTACTAGGTCCGTCTTTCTTCCGTCAAGTTCTCTCGGGAAACATTCTGCTTGAATTTGTCGTAACTTACTAGCGTGCGTGTCCGTGACTGTCTCTGAGTCTATATCCATGGTGTTAGATTGGCATCTTATTTCTGGTTGATTAACGGTCTGAGTAGTATGTTTTTGTGGTGTTTCTGAAGTGCCAGTCTGGTCTTGTGAGGATTCCGTAGGACCCTGCCCAGCCGAAAGATTATGAACAAGGTCATGACTGTGTCTTAATCCTGATACACTCACGGGCCATTTATCGCCGCCATGATACAGAAAATCGGGTCCCTTTAACCAACGTTCCACATCCTCATTAGAAGCCTTTGTTCTGGTCGCAACGTCAGCTGGGTTAAGCTGTGATGGTACGTATCGTAAGCATAAATCGTTTCGTTTACTCTCCTCGACACGTTTTGCTATGAATGGCGGAAGGAGTTTCTCTGATATACACCAACTCATAACAATCTGGCTATCCGTCCATAAATATAGGTTACTAATGTTTAGTCGAAGTGATTTCAACACAGTCTTGTTAAGTCTACTACCAATCACTACACCCAGTAACTCCATCTTCGGAATCTGTAGATCTGTCTGTTCTGCTTTTCCAACTAAGCGAGATTTTCCTATAACAAAGTTCACTTTAATATCTCTCTCGCAGACACTCCTGAGATAGGTTACTGCTGCATAGGCCTGCATCGATGCATCTGCAAAAGTATGTAGCTCATGATAATATGTTGTATCATTTTCGGATTTGCTTGGCTTTTTAAAACTTCTTGGAACGCCGATGCCGTGAACGTAGTTTAAACTTTCCATTGCGGTTTGCAGTTCTTTAAGAGCTATCTCACTCAGTTTTGTATCCCATTCAATCTTCTGGTACCACAGGTTCTGAAGAAATAATTTAATCGGTAACACAAGCGGGGCTGCAAATCCACATGGATCAAAGACTGACGCCACCAGCCTGAGAACTTCTCTTTTTGTGTCTACTTGATTCACATCCTTCGACGCTAGATCAAACTTTAAACTTAGTCTGTCGTTGACGAGATCCCAGCTCCTCCACCATGTCGCCAAGTTCCCATTCTATGCCTGAGCCAGATCTAAATAAAAATAGAAATCGGCGAATATGGTAATAATAATAATTCGTGTAGCTTGAATTATACCCATGCGTGAATAATGTTGTATTGTCACTGTGTTTTAACTGAGCTTCCACTGAGCATCGACTGAGCTTGAACTGAGTAATTACTGATTGTAATCTGAGCAGAAACTGAGCGTTACCGGAGCCGGCCTCCTCGTCGCCTCCAACCTCCCCTAATAGCGACCCCTTTCCACACATACTGAGATCACTGAGCAACCCTTTGGTTGGCAACATCTGAGATACTGAGCAATACGCATGACAATCCATGTATTACACGCTAATACACTGTTCACTTGACCACGATCTTCATTGATAACAGGACACTGAGAATTGATATAATACTGAGCTAGATTCATGTTTAATTTGCGTTGAGATACACGACACAATAAATAGGATACAACCAGATTGAGATAATCAGTACTCTGAGAATAAATACCTGAATGTCCTCAGAACTGCACTCACTCGTTTGGCCGCTCGTAGCTGTGTGTCGTCACCGCATGGCGGTTTACGGCGCGCTGCTCCGTAAAAAACATAACTACCCCCAAATAAAAAAGTGCAAACATTCGGATCGCGTACATTCGCGACAAGAGTATTCTTATTTGGGAGGTCGTGAGTTCGAATCCCGGCATGTACCAATAACTTCGTATTTTAAGTTACGTACGTTTGTGAAGTAAAGTACGTGGCGCTCTTTAGGGGAGGGCTATGTCCAGCAGTGGACTAGTATAGCCTGACGACGACAACGACAACGTGAAGTAAAAAGAGCAACACCACTCACTAAAAGTGATGGAAAACATTGTGAGGAAACCCGATTGTCTGAGGTGTTCACATACATCAGGAAATCGTGGACATGCGCGGTAATTAAGCCCATACTTACTCTCTGACAAAAGGCATGTGCACTTATGTAGGTAGGCTGCATTACAGGAAATTTTTATTTTAAATGTCCGTAATTTTTTTTATTTTTATTTACACGACTGCGGCGAAGCCGTGTATGTATGTATGTATGTAAGTATGTCCGATTCTATGTTCCTTCATAACTCCTTAACCAATGGACAGATTTCGTTGAATAAGGTTCGATTCGATTCGGCATCCTTGCGCGGGTGTCATAGGCTATATAAAATCAGAATTATGCGATCAGAACCGTGACGAAAAATTGAAAACGTTAATAAGCTTCGTTAAAGTACAGCTAGGAGCCACTAGATGGCGCTGTTATATTTAGTTCATTGAATTCAAATCCTAATTTTGTTAAACTACGCCTAAAAGGTGTGAAGTATTTAAAACAGAATTTTGCGGATGTCGTAGGTTACATAAAATCAGCATTAATAGAGAACCAACGGAACAAAAAATAACATTCACTTCTAAGCAATTTAAGTACCACTTTTAGCCACTAAATGGCGCTGCTATATTTGATTTATTCTAATACACATTGTGTGTGTATACATAATTTCGGCTTTGGTCTACATGTAAACAAACCGTTTATAGAAACGCTATAAGTGCTGAAAGAAATAATAGAAATAATGCCTATAAAGTGGTTTGTTCCTTCTAGATCATTCATTTATATTTAAAAATTATACTTTTGTTGAACTACGCCTAACACGTGCGAAGTATTTAAAACAGAATTTTATAGATGTCGTAGGTTACATAAAATCAGCATTAATAGAGAACAAACGGAACAAAAAAATAATATTCACTTCTAAGTAATTAAAGTACCACCTTTAGCCACTAGATGGCGCTGCCATATATTTATTCTGGTACATGTATTAACATAATTTTAGCTTTGTTCTACATGTAAACAAACCGTTTATAGAAACGGTATAAGTGCTGAAAGAAATAATAGAAATAATGCCTATAAAGTGTTTAGTTCCTTCTAGGCTATTCGTTTATCTCATTAATTTAGGAAATATCAACCTCATAGGGGGTTTTCATAATTAATTTCTTAACTTTGTTATTAATTTCTTACTGATACTTAGAACAAAACTAAAAAAAATATATAAAGTGTAGCATGTAACTCCTTTTCCCCTGTGTGATCAACTGATCATAGTCAGCGACAAGCTAGGTTCAAAGAGGAAACAAAAAATGATAAAAAAAAATTTTAACGCTCTCACTGGTAACCGAAGACGGATCCTCCGTGACATCGTATCAAAACACCCACCTTCAAGTGATTTCCGAGACCGAAAGCTGAGCCCCGGTAAGCGAGCACGAGAAACACTGCCAGGGCGAGTTTGGTTGAGGTAGAGACTATTCATGTTCCCATGTAAAAGACCCTGTACCTAGCGAGGCCCAAGGCCGAGCTCTACGACGCATGCACGAGGAACCCTGTCGTGGTGAGGCTGAAGGCCGAGTTCCAAAGAGGCCGCGGCCGAAGGCCGTGATTATCGTTATTCCTACGCCCAAGCCTTATAGCCTTATAGTCTTATAGCCTTAAGGCTCTAAGTAACTACGCGAGGCCAAATGCCGAGCCTCATGATGCGGGTGCGTGGAACACTGCCACAGCGAGGCCGAAGGCCGAGCTCCGTTCAGATTGGTTCCGAAGGCCGAGACTATTCATTTTCCCACGCAAAATACGGCCGCGACAGTTACTTAAAGTTGCTGTGACGAGGTTGAAAGCCGAGCTCCGTACAGGCCGCGCAGGCAAGGCCGAGAGCCATTACTCGCGAAGCAGACACAGGGACCACTGGCACGGCGAGGCAGAAAGCCGAGCTTGGTTCCGACAGAGACTATTCACGTCCCCACCCACAAGTTCCAACTTTAAGTAACTAGCGAGGCCGAAAACTGAGCCTCACGAAACGTGCACGAGGAAACCTGTCACACCTTTGTACAGGCCGCGGCCGAAGGCTCAGACCATTTACAAGTCATTATTCTAAGTAATTAGCGAGACCGAAAACTGGGCCCAGCAATGCAAGCACGAAGAATTCTACTCTGGAGATGCTGAAAGCTAAGAGCCGCGCCGTTCAGGTCGAGGACATAATTTGAGGCTATTCCAGTCCCCACCTACAATCGTTAACATTATATAACTAGGTGCAGTGAAGCGTTTATAGGCTACATAAAAAAAAGACAATTTATGTAGGGATAATAAAGAAAAAAATCTGTCGTTTCCTTTTATCAGTCTCTTTGCGAATATTTTAGATCGTTTAACACAATTGGACCATATTGATTATACTAGCTAAAAAATATCGTACGACATAAATTTTGAATGCAGGCAGGTGGTACTTATGACTATATCAATAAAAACATTTATGATTTGCCGAGACATGTCCTTTGTCGAGCAAAAGAAAATAAAGCAATAAACTAAAATTCATTTAGGAAAGAAAATAATATTACAATTTAAAGGATGTAAGCAGTACAGATGGACCTTTAAATTTTATCATTCTACTGAGTCACTAAAAGGTGAAAAATAAAAAAAATATTGAAAAAAATAAAAGAACCCGACTGCAGTGATAGATCAACTGAAAGGGAAAAAACAAGATAATTTTATTTTAAAATGCCAACCTCGATTCAGAAGAGATGAGCTGCTTTACTTGAGGGACCAAATGATATAACTTTATAAGCATTATTTGCTCAAAGTGTTGCATTCATAACTTTTTATAAAATGATGCAGTCGGGACCCATTAGAGGACTTTAAACAAACAGTAACCCACAGGGACCCATTAGAACTTTAAACAAACAGTAATGGGTCCCGACTGCAACATTTTATAAAAAGTTATGAATGCAACAGTTTGAGCAAATAATGCTTATATCATTTGGTCCCTCAAGTAAAGCAGCTCATCTCTTCTGAATCGAGGTTGGCATTTTAAAATAAAATTATCTTGTTTTTTCCCTTTCACTTGATCTATCACTGCAGTCGGGTTCGTTTATTTTTTTTAATATTTTTTTTTTAGTAATTCATCAATTAATATTTAATTTTATAACTTTTTTATCCCTCGAACTTGAGGGACGAACTAATTTTAAGTTTTAAATACTCAAAAATTAAAATTAACCGAAATTAAAATTAAAGTCGCCTGTATTCCAGAGGGGTAGGCAGAGACCAGGGACTGCCACAATCCTGATAGATCACCTTCACTTCATCAAAGTTCCGTAGTCGTTGCATGCACGCACGCCGGATCCGGATACTGTTACCTGCCCCTTTTCCTAATGCATTCCGTATTTGGTCGAAGTATGTCCGCCTGGGATATAAATTAAATTTAAAAAACCTATTTAGAGGCTAAAAATTTCACCCATGCCGGGATTCGAACCCGCAACCTCTGGCTATCCGTACCAGCGCTCTACCAATTGAGCCAATGGGCGACTCACGACATCAGTGAAATTTCGAACCTCTTTACAATATTCTCTGTATTACGTACAGGCAGCGACATCTGACTTAAGCAAATTGCATTACTTACAGCCCCGACCACCTACTTTGCAGTTAGGTTTAACATCGGAACGATATCACTGTACCCACATGATTACACTATTTTTTATTTTTAATGCACTAACCCGTGCTAAGGAACAAATTTAAAAACCTATTTAGCTGCCTGTACGTAATACAGAGAATATTGTAAAGAGGTTCGAAATTTCACTGATGTCGTGAGTCGCCCATTGGCTCAATTGGTAGAGCGCTGGTACGGATAGCCAGAGGTTGCGGGTTCGAATCCCGGCATGGGTGAAATTTTTAGCCTCTAAATAGGTTTTTAAATTTGTTCCTTAGCACGGGTTAGTGCATTAAAAATAAAAAATAGTGTAATCATGTGGGTACAGTGATATCGTTCCGATGTTAAACCTAACTGCAAAGTAGGTGGTCGGGGCTGTAATTCAGATGTCGCTGCCTGTACGTAATACAGAGAATATTGTAAAGAGGTTCGAAATTTCACTGATGTCGTGAGTCGCCCATTGGCTCAATTGGTAGAGCGCTGGTACGGATAGCCAGAGGTTGCGGGTTCGAATCCCGGCATGGGTGAAATTTTTAGCCTCTAAATAGGTTTTTAAATTTGTTCCTTAGCACGGGTTAGTGCATTAAAAATAAAAAATAGTGTTATAAATTAAATTATTAAAAGTATACTAATAATATTAAAATAACAGTTTAAAAAAACTGTTATTTTGGTAACAAAGACAGTAACAGGTTGCGCAAGAGAGACGGCCAGCCAGATATGACATAAGCCATAAGAACTTATCAAAACGACTCTGTTGAAGGAGGCCAGTCAAAACAGACGCCCGAAGCTGGAAAGCAATCTAACAATTTATCAAAATACGAAAGTAATAAAAGTCTGTTTCATCAGCAATTAAGTTGAAAGTTTCTAAGTGCTAATCGCGGAAGGGTGCGCCTGCTAGGGAGAGGGTGTCAGGCCGTTCCTATAGCACTCAAAACTTTGAACTCTAAAGAAAACAACACCGTTCAAATTTGGCAAATATTTGAACTCTAACGAGAACGAAACCACCTAGGCTTGGAACAAATTTGGGCTCTAGAAAACGATAAAGCTTTCTGTCCCTCGAACCTTTCTATTTAAAATCATCATCATCACTATCACCAGTCCACCGCTGCCAATTGCTGCCGGCCGGCAGCCGGCATTACGGATTAACGGGCCTTGCTATGCACGGAAGCGATCGGGAAAAATGTCACTAACGGTAGCCACTGCATGGTCACCCATCCAGCACCTGACTGCGTCTGCAACGCAAGTGATTGATTCCAATCGCTCGATTCCACTAGGTCATGAGCGCTATGGTCATGAGCATAGGTCATGAGCGATGATCATCACATCACACTAGACATTTATCACATCACACTAATATTATAAAGGCGAAAGTTTGTGAGAGTGTGTGTTTGTTACTTCTTCACGTCTAAACGGCTGGAGCGATTTTAATAAAATTTAGTATGGAGTAGCTGACACACTGGATTTACACATATGTTACATTTTTCTGCAGGACAATATCTTATTCCCTTGGGGAAATCGATAAACCATGGGTAACACCGCGGGGCACAGCTAGTAAGTTATTTATAATACATAAGTTAAAATGGATTGAATAAAAAAGCACGGCCGATGCCTTTTCGTTAGAGGCATCAACGCGGAAGCACCCTCGACCTCCAAGTTTTCACATTCCTACAAATAATTACGCCCCTGCGCTCGCGAACTCGTTTGAATGCCAACCTTCGCAACTATTTACCTTTTGGCCGGCGGCTCTTATTGAAAAACTTTTTAGATACATTGCTTTGTGAGAATGAACCCGGTAAACCAATTGTGTTTGTTAGAGGCCAACTTGCGAAGCGGGGAACGTCCTGTCTAGCTAGGAAAATGTGTTGTTTTAAATGTGAAATACGCGTGATCGTTAAGTCACTGTTTTATTTACATACATACATACATACATACATACATACATACATACATACATACATACATACATACATACATACATACATACATACATACATACATACATACATACATACATACATACATACATACATACATACATACATACATACATACATACGAACTAAACAAACACAAAAGAAAGAATTTGACCATGGAGGTCAGACATTGCGTTTAAAATTATTGGAATCCCAGATTCCGCATACATAAGTAGCAGCCTATGTAATTGAGTGTAGGCCTCCTCCATCCCTTTCCAAACTAGAAATATACATAAAGTAAATATACATAACTATTATCATACGGGTAACGCTTGGAACGCTCGATACGATAATGCAACTCTGAATAAGGTCGTCACACAACGAGGTTCAGGTGTGAACTGTGCCGGCCGGCATCGGCACATCCGATATTCAATTCTGTTTGTTTCCACAGCTGATTCGTGTTGGGTCCGTGTAAACACGGCCTTAGTGGCGTGGATGGGAAACGGGAGCGTTTCTGTCGGTACTCGGCGTTTTGTGTTCTACTACGTTTATGCCCGTTGGTTCATACCGATATTTGCTAACAAAAAGTGTCTATGTGTATATATGTTAAAAAGTGTCAACGTTTTATGCGAAAAATGCAACTATAAGATAGAAGATTTTTTCTTGAAATAATTTTAATTTTTTTTTCATTAGTATGACAATATCACTTATCAACTTATACACTACCTAGGTACGTATCGTATCGCATCGCATCGCATCGCATAGCATCGGATCGCATCGCATCGTATCGTATTGAATTATATGTATTGTATTGTCTATCGCGTATATAAAACGGGCCGTGTGATAGACATTTTTGTGAGACACTGGATGAACTTACACACTCCAGTCTCTCAGAAACGAGAGATCGAGTCTACGAGTAATAATTTGTGCGCTGTTTGTCCTTTAAGTAAAGTAAAGTAAAAATAATTTATTTGCTAGAACACGGGTACATATCATGTTTTAAATTTATTCTTAAGATCCTTCATGTTCTACCTTTCGGTGTGCAAATATTGTTGCTGGATCGCCTTATTTAAAATATAATATAATAAAATTAATGACAAAAAATTTGAATGTAATTAAAACATTAAAGTGTGTAAAACATAACATATCACAAGACAACAGACTAATTGAAATTAAAACATTGAATGTAAAATTAAAATAAATTAAATGTCAACATGTAGAAATAAAAGTTCATAAAATTCTAAATAAAGTAATGTCAAAATTATATTAAAAATTATGCTGAATTATAACTTATCATTAATGAAATCATTTATATTGTAATACATTTTGTTTAGTAAAAGTTGAAACTATTTCTTTCTAAAAATTGGTAATGATAATTGCTTAAAGCTATCAGGTACATGATTATAAATTCGAATTGCCATACAGAATGTGTTGTTCTTGTACATAGTTAGTCGTTGAAAAGGCATATAGAGCTTATTCTTATATCTAGTCGATCGACTTATTACATCACAATTTTTTTTTAAAAGGTCTGGTTGTTTTTGTACGAATAAGCTTATTTTGTAAATATAAAGGCAAGGTAATGGTAAAATATTACATTTTTTGAAAAGTGGTTTACAGCTGAATCCTTCAAAGCAATGAATCCTGCTCCGCAGACCGATCTTATGCATTTTTTTTGTACTTTAAATACTCTGTCGACTTCAACAGAGTTTCCCCATAAAATTATGCAATAGCGCAGTAATGATGAAACATAACCATGATAAGCTAAAAGTGCCGCTTTTTCAGATGCCACATCTCTAGTTCTTCGCAAGGCATAAACAAACTTGTCAAGCTTTGTACATAATGCACTTACATGTTGTTTCCAGTTGCAGTTTTTGTCGATACTTAAGCCTAAAAATAAGAGGGAGTCAACTTCTTCAATTTTTATACCATTATATTCAATATTCAATATTCAATTAAATTAAATTATTATTATTACCATATGTTTGGAATTGTATTAATTTAGTTTTGCCGATATTAATATGTAAGTTGTTACTTTTAAGCCAGTCAACAATAGTGTGCACACTATTGTTGACTGGCTTAAAGTTGCTTAAGGTTGTATTTACTTCAGTTTCATATTCTTCCTGCTTTTTGCATTTGATAATTAATGTAATATCATCGGCAAATAGTATAGAGTCATGACGAGTAGCATCTGGTAGGTCGTTAATATACAATAGAAAAAGTAACGGTCCAAGGACACCGTATGCATTGTTACGATAATTATGTTGATCGATATGACATCTTGCTATGATCAGTAGTACTTGTTACTTCAACACACTGACGCCGCCCAGAAAGGTAATTTTTTAGCCAATCAAGTGCCGGTCCACGTATTCCATATTTGTCAAGTTTTTCTAACAGTGTTTCTTTGATGTATTGTTTCTTTCTTTAATGTATTGTATTATGTTATTATCTATCATAATTTGTTATTTTGTACATGGATTTGATTGTAATACCCCTGCGCTGGGGAATTACTCTCTAGCTTAAGCTGAGTCACAGCCCTTTTGCATTTGCCTCACCTACGGTACTTACACTTGATAATGCCTTGCTGTGTGTATACATTTTAAATGTTCTGTAAATTGTCCATTGTGTTTTCTATGTGTTATTTGCTTTTGTTTTTTTATAATCTGATCAATGCTGGTCTTGCTGTGTGTGTGTGAAAATCCATATAAATGAGACAATCAATAGATCAATAAATGATTTGTCAGAAATAAAATATTATTATTAATTCTAGCAGAGTACAATAAAAGGCACAAATAAGCAGCCTTAGAACAGAACTATATATTAGTGCTTTGTATTCCTTTTTAAGGAGATCTCATCGCGCCTGGTCGACGCTTCAGGAGACCCGAGAGCTGGTGCTTACTTTACTCAAAGGTCAAGCCAAGCCATACAGCGAGGCAACGCCGCCAGCCTTCTTGGTCATCTACCGCCCGACAACGATCTGGCTCAAATATTTTATTTAAATTAGAAATAGGTAACGTTCTTTTTTTTTTCATGTTTTAACCCGTTCTAAGGTTAAGGTTAACCTCTACGTAGGTTTTTTAGAAAAAGGTTTTTATTTCTTTATTATATTAAAAAGTAAATATCATTATAACATATTTTAAACTTTCGCGACTTGTACACATAGAAACCCAAAAATTTTAATCGGGAATGTAGTTTCAAACTGTCGCAAACGTGGGATCCGGTCATCAAGATGTGTTCGAGTGGAAAAAAAGTCGCATGGCTTATCGTCCGACATTGTCAGTGTAGTGTAACGCAACCCTAATAGTGCTTTGTGATGGCTGATTCAGAGTAGTCTGAAACCTCATCAGCCGAAGATGCGAACGGGTACCAGCCATCAGTCTTCTCGTGACCACGATGGCTGTAACGTCGTCAAAACGTCAAGGTAAAATAGCAATAAATTACTACGCGATTAAGCCCCGAAAATATTCTAAGTAAATATCATTGTTTAATATTTTTGCAAGGACTCATCTTATGACTAAATAGACATTTTATATTTTATTACCTATGTTGATTGGGCCTACTGAACTTAAATAACTATGAGGCTAACAGCAGAAATCTTAGATCTTACTACTATCCTATACCAATACCTAGGCTACTCATACTTTTGTGTGACTGCAAAAAATTTATTTTATTAGCAAGTGGTTTAAATCTTTTTTACATAGGGAAAGTAATCATCACATCACATCTTTAATATCATAAAGGCGAAAGTTTGTGAGTGTGTATCTTTGTTACTAATTTACGACTTAACGGCTGAAGCGACTTCAATAAAATTTAGTATGGAATTAGCCGACGCCGGGGATTAACACATAGGCTACGTTTTACTGTGGGAAAATATCTTATTCCCATAGGTAAATCGATAAGCCACGGGGCCCAGCTGCTTAATAATATATTTAATCCAATTAACAATTCGTTGGTTTGGTCGTCGCAGTGCAAATCTTCGGAATCATTCGCTTTATTTTAATTTGCGGCGTTAATGAGATTGCTTAGCTACATCCGTTCCCTTACAAAGTAGAGCCTCGGGTTGTATTCATTTCAGTTCATTCCCGTTACCCCACCCCGCTCCACCGCAAAACTCTTTCACTTCGACAAATTGAAACACTAAAGCAGATTCTGACGCATTTCCTTAGCTTTATGTAAAGCTTCGCACTCACTGGTTGAGAGTTGACGTAACAGGTCAACTCTTAACCAGTGAGTGCGAAGCTTTACATAACGTTGAGAAAATTCGTCAGAATCTGCTTATAAATATTCCTTATTGTATTAAACCATTGATTCGAAACTTTTTTATTTTTAGGTGTTATTCCCAGTTTGGAAGCGCTCGGAAAAATGCCACTAGTGGTAGTCACGGGCCGGTTACCCAGCCTGCACCTGAACGCGCCTGTTGATACTTAACTCAAGTGATTGATTGCAATCACTCGGTTCGACTAGGCCACGGGCGCTTCTTAAGCAAAACACTACATAAAAAAACTTTTACTTACATATTATGCGTTATCTCGAAAGAAAATTACAAAATTTTCATACACGCTCTTTTAAGTCCCTTTTTTGTGGCATTAAAAACAAGTTAATCATGTTCCTAATAAACACTTACACAGCTCTGCTCCTGCCTACCACTTAGCACTGACGCCTCCCGTGTTTGATATGTCAGACCCAAGCGGTTCAAGTGTCAACATGTTCGACGAGTGTGTGCACAGCTTAGGACTCAGTAATAAGAGTAATGGAGGCTGCTGCGGTATTGGCAAAGCGAAAGAGGCAACGGTATTGCTATTTTAAATCGCTTATATGATTTGCTTGGTATCTGGATCACTCATTGCGGTTGGAGATTCTTTTAGTATGGAAAATGAGCCACTCTCCGTTTTAATTTAATGGTAATGTAAAATTCAAATTTACACAGGGCGATCAACAACAATTTTGGATTGTTTGTTTCTACTAAGTATATATTTACTTTGTGTGTACGTGTGTAGTGAGCCAGATAGTTTTCTGACCCCTTTTTTTTTGTACATTAAAAATATTTTACTCTAGAAATACAGCTTTCTTCATTTATACTTGAAACATATCGGTAGTTTGGGTCACTTGCTGAAACTGCATGCAACGAAAACATGTCGCTTCGGCGAGGGCTATAATTCAGGAACTACATATTGTGTGCAATTCATTTCTATATCGCTGAGTAAAGCAAAGTAGCCATTACTCCGATTTTTTCGATGCTGCATAATACATTGCGCAATTCAAGCTAATAATGGGCCGTTTTCAGCACAAATTCACAAAGCATTTCATACATGGCGCTGAAGCTAAGCTATTGGATAAGAGCGGTGGTAGCGGAGCGGTGTAGAATGCCGGCTTCTCAATCGGGATGTCGTGAGTTCGAACCCCGGCATGTACCAATGACTTTGTTTTCTAAGTTATGTACATTTGTGAAGTTATAGTAGCAATACTACTCGCTGACGGTGAAGGAAAATATCGTAAGGAAACCCTAGTGTCTGAGGTGTTAGTGTACCTCAGCGCTTGCTACGTGCAATGGCCCACTATGAGGCTAAGTGCGAAAATCTCAGGTCTAACTAACTAACATGGCGCTATAGGCATAAGGTCCATGTATGAAATGCTTTGTGAATTTGTATGTACATACAAGAACAAAGATACGTCTGTCAAATTTTACTCAGCGCAGATTAATTTTGACAGCCGTATTCCGTTCCTTCTGTTTATTCCACGTCCGTAAGCGCCATCCACTTCAGTCCACCCTACTTCCGGAATTAAAGTAATTACGTTTTACCTTAGAAGCGCTCGTGGCCTAGGCGAACCGAGTGATTGGAATCAATCACTTGGTTAAGCAACAACAGGCGCGGTCAGGTACGGGATGGGTGAGCGTCACGTGACTTCCGCTAGTGGCATTTTTCCGAGCGCTTCCGTGCTTCGCAAGGCACGTTAAGCCGTTGGCGGCGGCTGTCATATAGTGGCAGTCGCTAAGCCATGTCAGAGGCCTTATGGGCGGCTTGATAACTTCTGTCAGTAAGGCCCGCCACTGTCTTACAATCCTCCACCAACCCGGACTTGGCCCCCGTGGTGGAGTGTGGCCTAACCTTCCTGCGAGGCAGGAAGAGACCCGTGCCCCAACAGTGGGGACATATAAGGGTTGATAACGACGTTTTACCTAATAAGTTATCGCGATTAGGCACGTTTCCTTTGATAACTATGAATGCCTACATCTTCATAAAACTATACATAGATTTACTTAGAATTCCCCGTTTATATATATTACTAGCTGACCCAGCGAACTTCGTACCGCCTAACAGTCGATTCTTTAACCTGTAAATTACTATTATTAGCAATTAGCACACAGACTCATTACCGGGAAAATCGCGGGGAAGCGGCGGCGTTTCCCGTGATTCACTAAAACTATGATTACTTTTCTAATATACGTCCGATTTTAGTTTCGTAAAGAGTTTTTTAATTGTGGTGAAATTTCCCTTCTCATAAGTTAAAGGTTTATCTAAAAAAAAACTAGAAAAAATGTATCAAAAAGCAGTACAAAATTGAGTCCAAAGTTTTCCACAAAATTTGAAACTCCGAAAACCTTCGCGATATTTTGAGAGAATTTATTCACTTTTTCGCGTGTATTTCACTTGAAATGGTACGATTACGATAGTAATATAAGTAATAATTTTATTTATTTTTCTCTCCGTAAGAACTCGAGATTCGCGCTTCCCAACACAGGTATTCATTTTTATATTATAGAAGATGTATCAGCATCGAAAGTCTACTTAGCTACTTAGTACGATAGTGGTGTGATAGTGAAAGTGGTAGGGAAGCGCTCGACACCAAGTAGAACCGAGCGATTGGAATCAATCACTTGAGTTAAGCAACCACAGGCGCGGTCAGGTGCAGTGAGGTAACCGTCCGGTGACTACCGCTAGTAGGATTTTTCCGAGCGCTTCCGTGC
This sequence comes from Yponomeuta sedellus, assembly GCA_934045075.1. Classification (NCBI taxonomy): domain Eukaryota; kingdom Metazoa; phylum Arthropoda; class Insecta; order Lepidoptera; family Yponomeutidae; genus Yponomeuta; species Yponomeuta sedellus. The sequence continues at coordinate 10,060,119 of OW203745.1, forward strand.
TTCGCAAGGCAAGTTAAGCCGTGCCGGCTGTCATGTAATGGCAGTCGTTAAGCCATCAAACCGCCTTATGGGCAGCTGACAGTATGGCCCGAGACTGTCTAACAATCCCCCACCAACCCGGACTTGGCCCCGCGGCCCCCTCTGGCCCCCGCGATGCAGGAAGAGACCCGTGCCCCAGCAGTGGGGCAATACAGGGGTTGAAATCGAACGGTACCTAGTGGTGATAAATTAGTTTGCAGCGACCATTTCACGAGTATAACACTGTACTTCTGACGATCTCTAGGACACACCAGGAGACCCCGACAGCCGGCATCGGGACAAACAGCGACTACGTGACGTGAAAACGGGCATAAATTCTTTTGACGCATTGAATGTTAACACTGCGAGCTGTGACCCGCCTGTACGGTTCGCTTCTACTACATACGACCATAGGACGTGTAAACGCAAATTATTAAAAACGTGATTGGAGTCAATCACTTGAGTTAAGCAACAGCATTTGAAGCGCTTGTGGCCTTGGCGAACCGAGTTATTGGAATCAATCACTTGAATTAAGCAACAACAGACGCGGTCAGGTGCAGGATGGGTGACCGTCCCGTAACAACCACTAGTAGCATTTTTCCGAGCGCTTCTGTGCTTCGCAAGGCACGTTAAGCCGTTGGTGCCGGCTGTCATGTAATGGCAGTCGTTAAGTCATGTCAGATGCCTTAAGGGCGGAATGTCTGATGATGATGATTTTGAATCAGGGGGGATTTCCCAAAACTACTGCTTCAACCTATTTCAAAAATTATTTTACCAGTATTTAGGTATCACCTTTAGGATGGACATAGGCTACAGACAAATCTGCACGCAAACGTAGCGGGCACTGCTAGTAGTAATACATCCAAACCAACACCCCCGTATAATCATCTCCGCACAAAGTCCTGTCTAATCAATCGCAAACGGCCTCCATGCGTGTCTACGTCTATGCAGCCACTTACTTAGGTTTGTAAACACGTTCACTTACTTGCAAAAGGTGCATTCAGACATAGATGTTTACTTAACTTGCCACGTGTTCAGTCAACAGTTAATTATGGCCAATCATCATCATCTTCAGGCTGTACTAGTCCACTGCTGGAAACAGCCCGCCCCAAATGAGCGTAATAGGAAAAATTTCTGAATTGAGAATTTCGGTTACAAGGCCTTCAGGGCTACTATAACTTGTGCCTGGAATTACAGCCACTATAATGCATGAGTTCTGTTTTATAATAATTATGTAAGCTCTGTTAATTAAGGACTTTGAAAAGACTAAGGTTGAAGGTTTTTTTTGGCCATTTTTTCTCCAAAATTATCTAGATTTTTAAATGGACACCTAGTTTGAATTGGAACGTTCATTAAGCCGCAGTTTCTGCGCTATTTTGAATAATACCTTTACATTTCGTTGTATCTCGGTAAGTAATTACTTGACTGTAGTCCTGTCTCTTCAAGAGCCTGACAGAACGTTACTTAAGTATTTACTTTGGGAAATCCTCATTTCAGGAACCGGCCCATAGGGCCCTGTCTTATGCCAATGCCATATGCGATTGCGAATTGGGCTCCATTCGATCAAGTAAAAATTCATGGTGTACTCCGACATGTTTAAATTGTATAAACGGTTAACTCATAAATTAACAAGTAGGAAGACTAATGCTGGTATCTAGCGTCATCTAGGGATCTATTTTAGAACTTGATGAGATATACGTACTTTTGTCTATTAATATTCGTATTTGCACCGGCTACCCGTATCTATTTCTCCTCGGCAAATTCTCCAATTTGAGGTTGCCTGGAAGAAATTGCTTTTAGCAATAAGGCCGCCAATTGTATTTGATCTTTTGTATCTGCCGTTTTTGTAACTATTTTTCCGGTATACAATAAAGAATATTCTTATCTTATCTTATAAATTGTTTTGTTTTTTCCTGGTGTACAATAAAGAATATTCTCATCTTATCTTATCTTCTTCTTCTTCAGGCTATATTTATCCACTGCTGGACATAGCCCTCCCTGAATGAGCGCCATAGCGCAAGGTTGTGCCATCATTGGGGGGTAATGACCATAATCCCCACGCTGGGCCTGCGGGTTAGGGATCGCAGTTCTTATCTTACCTTATATCTGTGTAATTTCCATTTTTATGTACAATAAAGTGTTCTCTATCTCTATCTATCTATAAATTGTCATTTAACTATGGTTATGTTTATGTTTCTCTTATTGGACGTTAATTCTAATTGAAACCTTTTTGGTCCCAATTCCTAGTTTTGAAATGTTTAGATAACACGTTTTATTTTTCTATGGTACCAAATAAACAATCTATCTATCTATCTAAATATATGAAAATATCACTTACTTTAACGAAGCGTTGAACATAGTGGTCGCAGCCTTATAACCGCAAGCTTTCTAAAGATCGACATTAGTCAACCCGGACTGCGTGCATAAATTACACGCTCAATTAGATACATTGATGGCCCCCCAATGATTAGAAACTACCTATGTACAGCTTAGTTGCACAAAGCTTCTTGCGGTACATGGTATCACGATATATGCAATTTTATTATGACAGTTTTTATGTCAATTATTTGTATTGTTCTGTTGATAACTACATATGAACTGTTGTTTAGGCATGTGTTCATTTATACCTTTGTAATAATCTTGTATATTTGTACATCTACTCCCTTCCACAATATATTAGTCCAATCCATCCAAAGGTTGTCTGGAAGAGATCACGTTTAGTGATAAGGCATCTGTCTGTACTCTTAATAATAATAATATTGCCCTTTGTGCATCTACTTAATGAGATGATTTATACAGCGTCCAGTGGCATCTTCACTCACACAAGATGGGTGAAGGGACCACTCCGACGCTGTCGTGCCTGGGACATGGTTTTATAGATGATGTAGGCTTGCCCAGCACCTATACGATCCTGACAGCTTCATCGGCCTAGCCCACAGGAAAGACTAGTCAATACGATTCCTCACGATATTTTCCTTCACCGTTAGCGTGTGGTATTGCGACTACAAATTCGCAAATGTACGTAACTTTGAAATTAAACAAAGTCATTGGTACATGCCACTCCTGTACATGGCATATACACTTAGGTTAAGAAATATCTGTGTAACTTCCATTTTTATGTACAATAAAGTGTTCTCTATCTATCTATAATCAGATCCTAATTTCTTAGTTCTGATCAATGGCACGGCATTTCAAGAAAATATCAGAAATTTAAGCCTGTAGATTTATTAATAGTGTATTGGTTGATATGTAGCCTGTTGGCGTTCCCAAATTAATAAATACACAACTAAATAAATACAATCAAAATAAAATCAAAGTAAAATACCTTATTTAGATTTGTGCGTTTAATATTTGACCTAGCCGTTAATTTAACTGCGCGACATTGTTCCTTCAACGCACCTGGGTCTATTATTTTCGCCATTTATTGCCGTTTAAAATTACAGGCGATTGGAGTTAATGGAATTCCATTAAGGCCCAGGCATTTAGGGTACATTCCGCGAAACAGTTTAGGCTATTGTTCTAGAGGTATTTGTAGTGCTTTTGTCATTAGATGAAGCTTAAGCGAGCCTATTATGCCGGGGACATAAAGTGTCTTTGTTTATCACTCCCGCAAAGTGCGAGGTCAATAAATCTAACCACGATTAGATCCACTACCTTTACAGGTAGCGGAGCGGTCAAACGTCGGCATCTCATTAGGAAGCTCGCGAGTTCGAATCCCGGCATGTAGGTACTAGACTTTGATTTCTAAGTTACGTACATTTGTAAATTTGTAGTAGCAATCATCATTATCACCCCACCGTTGCCCACTGCTGGGTCTTAGCATAGGCCTTTTCCCCCAAATGCCATCTCTCACGGTCCCTTGAAATCCGCATACACGGACCCAATGGCAATACCACTCGCTAACTGCAAAGGTAAACATCGAAAGAGGTGTTGATATAACTCAGTGCATGAAAATGCCAATCTCCTGTGGGAACGCGTGGTGACTGCTGGAGTGTCCCCACTGCTGGGGTACGCATCTCTTTCTATTATATTGCAGGAAGGTTAGGCCATACACCACCACGGGGGCTATGTTCGGATTGGTGGAGGGTTGTATTGCATGGAAGTGGCAGGCCTTACTGTCAGAAGTTATCAAGCCGCTCATAAGGCCTCTGATATGACTTAACGACTGCCATCACATGACAGCTGGCACCAACGGCTTAGCGTGCCTTGCGAAGCACGGAAGAGCTCGGAAAAATGCCACTAGCGGTAGTCACGGGATACTCAACCATCCAGCACCTGACCGCGCCTGCTGTTGCTTAACTTAAGTGATTGATTCCAATCACTCTATTCCACTAGCCTACGAGTAACTTCTGACAGTTAGGCCCTCCACTGTCCTACAATCCTCCACCAGCCCGGATTTGGCCCCCGTGGAGTATGGCCTAATCTTTCTGCGATGCAGGAAGAGACCCGTACCCCAGGAGTGGGGACATATAAGGGTTGATTTCGACTCTATTCCACTAGGCCACGAGGGTTTTTAGCATATAATTGTGCTGAAAATTTGAGGAAAAACTTCAGCACTGATATTCTGCCGGTACCCGGTGTGACCGGCATGCGGCTCCAACAGAGACAAGGTAGTCCACCTGGTACTTCAATAAACGTTTAACAGCATTAATGTTGCTTTTATTGCGCTTACTAGCACTGCTCGCATTAATGAAATTACAAGTTAATTAAAACAGAAACCTCTCTTAGAATCCTATTCACCGGGACCTAGAACGGGCGAAATGCAAAAAAGCCCCTAGGCGTCGAATTAATTTGGATTATGTTGAAAATCCTAGTGTTAGCATTGCGTTTGCTCGCCTCCCCTCCACGGACGAATAAAACGGGCATTAAATTAAATTTAAGCCTTGTTTGCACAAGAAAGTATTACAGAAGTACAAGCGCGAAAAGTTAGTTAGACCTGAGAATTCGGCACTTATCCCCGGTTTCTGGTACAATAACAAGGCGTTTATCTCCTAACAGCTGACAGTTGGCCAAAGTGCATACAAAAAACATATGACAGCTGTTAATAGTAGATTAACAGATTGTTATTCTTAATGATTCGCGATACTCATACATAGTTATATATTAAACGAGTCAAATCGCAATTATTTATGTCGTCTCGGGTAGACTGTTCGGGTAGTCTACCCGAGACTGCGGCAACGCTGCCGAAACGTCGGGAAATAAGGTAATTACGTTTTACCTAATAAATAATCGCGATTTGACCCGTTTCATATATAACTAGATTAACAGATTGTTAGTGTACGAGAAACTGGGTGTCAGCCTCATAGTTGGGCCATTGTACGTAGGAAGCGCTAAGGTACGTTAACACTTCAGACACTAGGGTTTCCTCACGACGTTTTCCTCCACAGTTTGCGAGTGGAATAGCTACAACTTCACAAATGTATGAGTTAGAAAACAAAGTCATGAATAAAATTCTACTAACGACTTTCACATTTCAATGGAGATCTTAATTAACTATGAATTTTAAACATAATCATTCAAATATACCTATATTTCATGCACCTACAGAAATATATTACAACACAAACACCTACATTCTCTTGGTGTTACATTTATAGATATGAAACACCAAGAGAATGTAACATAACAATTTACATACAGGCACATACATTGCTTCTGGCCCCACCCTACGATACCCTGTGTCGTGGGAACCAGAAACAATGACATCACACACATGTAAACGTCCAGACCTGAGGTTTTTTGTCCCCAGCCGGGCATCGAACCCGGTGTTTATGTTAGGCTATGCATATCTTATCTCGATAATCCACACTATGATGGATACCGTCAATATAAATGTATCCAACCGTGGTCTACTCATTCGTGCTGACTGAGAAGTAATAGCAAATCCAAACGACGCATAGAAGAAAATGTAAGAAAAAAATAAGTGGAATTGAAATGTTAATATTTCTGGAGTTGTATCGTCGTCGTCGTCAGGCTATACTAGTCCACTGCTGGACATAGCCCTCCCCTTAAGAGCGCCACGTTGTGCTATCATAGGGAGTAATGCCCATAATCCCCACGCTGGGCAAGCGGGTTGGGGATCGCAGTTCGGTGGAATTGTACTGCAGGGGCGCTGCTGCCCACCCCCCGGTTTGCGTCCCTTAGTCGCCCTTTACGACACCCGCAGGAAGAATTGGGTTGGTGCTATTCTCTAGGCCGACACCACACAGCAAGGAGTTGAGTTGTATGCAGCTCTGAAAGTATTTTGAAACACATACGTATCCATACGTACGTAAACGTACGGTGCTTATTTCAGAGACCCAACATTTCTTTCTCTTTCCTTATTTGCCCCAAAAACAAGCCCAGGTCTTGGATAGTAGTGCTATTACTTATATTAGTAATACCACTCGCTAACCGTGAAAGAAAACATCGTGAGGAAAGCTGAGTTATTCAACTATGTCCGCGCTCGAAATTGCTAAGTCGCGGCAGTTATTGAGCCCATTCACTTTCTTTCCGAGCGAAGGCATGTGCTTCGCTGTGGGACGAAATAGACTACATAAAAAAATTAAATACCAATTTATCACATTATACACGCTACATAAAAAAAACAATTTGGGCATCATACAGTGAACGTGTAACTTTTACAGAGTGCTTAGTGCGAGTTTGACAGATCCAATCGAATAACTTTACTACCGCGTTAATCGAGCATTGAGTAGTGAGTATGAGTAAGTTAACCGTTCGAACTGGCAAAACGCTGTCACAGTACAACTAGCACTCGCGTTTATTCGTTTTGGCTGGTAAACGTGTTCACTTCTCAACGTAAACTATTACAACCCGCACTCAGCAATTTTAATTTCCATACTTGTCGCTAGGTGGTCGCTAGGTGGCTAAGCACTCGGAGATTGCTTAGTGCGAGTTTTTTAACTACTCGATCGCGTTAACGTAAACTCATATTTCTATGGCATCGAGGAAGCGCCACCTAGCGACAAGTATGGAAATTAAAATTGCTGAGTGCGAGTTGTAATGGTTTACGTTAAGAAGTGAACACGTTTGCCAGCCAAAACACGAATAAACGCGAGTGCGAGTTGGACTGTGTCAGCGTTTTGCCAGTTCGAACGGTTAACTTACTCATACTCACTACTCAATGCTCGATTAACGCGGTAGTAAAGTTATTCGATTGGATCTGTCAAACTCGCACTAAGCACTCTGAATTTAGAAGGTCATCACCGTAATTCAAGTAATATTTTAAATGTGTCATTTTAGGTGGATTGTTGCTCAGTCACGCTTGAATGGTTCAACAGATCTAGATCTAGTAGGCTACATAAAAAAACTAATGATTTTAACGCACTCGACCCGAATGCACTAACATCGTGAAATCCTGGCTTAAAATCGATATTTACTGTGGTCCGTATAAGTAAAACCTGCTCTTGCAGCACGGCTGCTATATTAAGCCTGATAGCAAGCGATATAAACTTTATGTGACAAATAAGAGCGAGAAGGTGCCGTTTTATCGCGCTGTCCCGCTCAATAAAGTGGTCGTGCCCCCGGGCTGACCAAACTAGTCCGCACGTACAGTCAAAAGCACATCAACCTATACAATTATATTGTTTTTGTTGCACTAACCCGCGCTGAGGACAATTTTAAAAACCTATGCAAAGGCTAAAAATGCCGCCCAAGCCGGGACTCGAACCCGCGACCTCTGGCTAATCGTACCAGCGCTCTCCTAACTGAGCTAATGGGCAAGTGCCAGCGTCGGCAAAATTTCGAACCTCTTTACAGTCTCATCCGGAATGGGATTTTTGAAAAAAACGTTTAAAAACAAGTTATGATTTTTATTCCATTCCCCTCAGTGCCTCAAGAAATATCTGTGTAATTTCCTTTTATATGTACAATGAAGTGTTCTCTATCTATCTATCTAAAGTGTTGTACTTGCCTTAACTGTAAAACAGTTGAGATTGACAGTCCAATTAAATTTGTCTATTCAGTAGGACTACATCAACATTTTAAACCAACATTTTAGTGATCAATTTGTAATAACTCAAAGAAAAAAGCAGTTTTATTTTTATTTTAAAATAAATAATCACCAGTACAGGAGCACGCTTCTTACCAATGAATAGCTATTATTTTAAATAGCTATTACACTCGGGATGATTTTTCAATAGTCAGATAACTTTATCTGAGGAATAAAAATGGCGGTTTGACAGCTTATGTATGAAAATTATGTCAAACCGCCATTTTTATTCCTCAGATAAAAGTTATCTGACTATTGAAAAATCAGCCCTAATAAAGCAGTCAGATCAAAAATCAGATCTTACCAAAAAAAACTCTAACGAAAGTGGCCTTCTGCAATTTCATTCATCTTCTGCAATTTTATTTATTTAGGTAGGTACTGTTTGAACAAAATGCGATCCTGACTGTAAATAGAAGAATCTCGCTCTTCTGGAATAACCAGATTTTTTATTTTAGAATAATCAAATTTACAGTACTGGCATGCCTGGGGCACTCTTCTTAGCAGTGAATAGCATTTATTTTGTTTGAGTATCGCAGTTCTATCGCGAACCATCTAGAATAGAGCCTTCTGGAAGCCTATCGACTAGTCGCCGCATGCTGCGTTTTAGTAAGCAATAATGATTCGTATGTCTACTAATATAAGGCTCAAAACTCTATGTCATGATATTGTTCTTGAGTCATTGTCACGTGCACCGAAGGTACGTTCAGGAACGTTCGAGAATCCTTGCCGGCGGCGGATATAAAAAGCGACCGCCACGGCGCGCAGTCAGTTCAGTTTGAACTAGCGAAGAGTAAACTTCGAGCGAACATACCTGCGAAACGAGTGATAATCTACCTTAGCGATACTATTGGATTTCGATCGGACCTGCGATTGGAATCTTCGTGTTGTGAAGACCTGCAGACCGGACTCTTAGTGAAAATGTCATTGGCGTTTTACCTCCAAATGGAGAACCATTAACAATTTAAATTGTCGCTGCACTCTAAAGCAGTCAGATCAAAAAACGGAAGTTACCAAAAAACTCTAACAAAAGTGGCCTTCTGCAATTTTATTTATTTAGGTAGGTACTGTTTGTACAAAATGCGATCCTGAATGTAAATAGAAGGATCTCGCTCTTCGCGAATATAATGAGCAATTTGGAATAAAAAAGGCTGAGATACAAACACTAATAATGTACTTTTGCTCATTAAAATGCCTTCTCAAGTTGCAGTTACGGAGAACCATGAACAGACTTTTTAGTATTATATTCTTTTAAAGCACTAACTCGTGCTAAGGACAATTTTAAAAACCTATTTATAGAGTTTAAAAGTGTCGTGGCACAGTTAGCCAGATTCGCCATTAGGTTGCAGGTTCGAGTCCCGGCATGGGTGGAATTTTAAGCCTCTAAATAGGTTTTTAAGACTTTTTTTTTCAGACTCCACAAAAAATATTTATTTATTAAACTCTTGTCAATTGTACCACAAGTGGGACAATTGAACAAACGTGTTATGTCTCAAATTAGGCGTTTGAACAAAGTGTTTCTTAAGAGGTTATTAAAGAAAATATACCATCGGTTTCTGAACGGAGGAATGCACTCAGAATTCAATTGAGTACCATTCTGTTCAAATTTCTTAATGAAACAGTAATTAAGTAAATAATGTATTTATTCGTTCAAACAGTGGTACCATCACAGAGTATGTAAGATTTGACTAATTACGACGTATTCTTATGTGGAATGCTGGAGTAGGATAGATCATGTGTGGCAGCTCTCCAGGCCCTCGCTAAACGTATGATGCGCTGTTTTTGAAATGTATGTACATTCCTGAAAGTGTTTAGTTTAACAGGAAAGGAAATTGAAAATTAGTGAATTTTATAAGTACTAACGCTTGACTTTGCACTAAAAATGTTAACGGTTATCAGCTATCGACTTTAAAATTGGCAGCATATCAACCTTTACTTTACTTTATCAACTTTTTATTTTAAGTAAATTTAATGCGATGCCCAGTTATTATTAAAAGGGTCTAATCGGAATTATTTAATAGGAAATACGTGAGGAATTAAGGTAATTACGTTTAACCTAGCAAATAATCGCGAGAATCGGGGGTCTACCCGCTATATTTTCGATTGTAGCTCCTTGTATAATTTAGAAACTGCGCCTTGATGAAAGATTAAAAAACTTCCCTATTTTCATCCACTGCTGTGTGAATATGGCTTCACCGTCAATCTAGAAAGCGGACCTACGCTACGTTAGTTGTAATCTCCAGACGAGAACATATTTAGGGTCCCGTAATAAAAGGGTTTAATCGGGATCCAAGTTTGTACTTGACTTTTAAATTTGTCTGTTTGACCTATAAAGAGCTTTATCTCTCGAATTGCTATAGGCAGCCAGTTTTTATAGGTAGGTATATTTTTTATCCAAAAAAAAACATTGTGAGAAAACCTGAATGCCTGATGTGCTCACATACCTAAGCGCTTGACATTTCTAGTACGCGGTTTGCGCGTGGGTACTAAGCCAATACCCTTATTGTCAGTAATAAGGCTGTGAACTGAAGTGGATCGTATATAGACTACATAAAAAAAACAATAAATCAGCCCGTACTCATTACTGAAGGACATAGGTCTCCCCCTAGGCACGCTACTTCTTTCTGTCTTTGGCCATCCTCAACCAACCACTGCCAGCAATTTTCCAAGGATCGTCGGGGCAGTGTGCGATTATTATGTGCTGAGTTTGCCAGTTCGTGATCTCCACTCAAGCACTTTTGTACCCTATCGGCTGTTCAGCAATAATGATCACAGGCACTTAATTATTTGTTGAAGGTATTTGCACCAACAAATTATAAAAAGTAGAAAATGAGGAGGTCCCTATAGTAGAAACGTGTTTTTTATGTTCTTGTTTTTGCTCTATCGTGAAAGTGAAACTGAAACGAAACGAGAAAGTATTGCAATAGAATAATTTTTATTATTGCTTGTTAATATACTGCATTTAGTTTAGGTGTCCAAAATAAATGCAGTTTTTATAGTATAAAAAAGAATAGTAAAAAGTCAGCTAAAAAACGCAACACAAAATGATAATACATTTTTACGGAACCCATGGTGGGAAAACCTACTTCCACTTGGCAGGTTTTACGACATCACCGACGCAATTTTGAAACTTCAAATTGCCCAATAACTTTATTACCCGGCAAGAGCTCTAAACACCCATAAATACTGTCTCCGCAGTGAATTTCACAATAGAAACAAGTAACTTCGCCCACTTCTCTATGAGAACTCGGTCTAGTTTTTATTTAGTACTTCCTCAAACGCTGTAGTTGGGCGCGGCTGCGAAAGTTGGGACTCAGTGTTGTCATGTATAGTCCGTTCCTGATAGATTTCGCTGGATATAAATTATAACACATTATATAACATAAAATTTACATACAGGCACATGCATTGCTTCTGGCCCCGCACTAGGATACCCTGTGTCGTTGGAACCAGAAATAACGACATCACAAACATGTAAACATCCATGACCTGGGGATTTTTGACTCCAGCCGGAGTTCGAACCGGGACCTCATAGTAGGCATCATGTAAGTATAAATGAAATTCGGTAAAAGGTGAAAATCTTATACTCGTATCACACTTACTCAGAGAGTGTCTCGTTAATCGTTCATAAACGGGTTACAAAGTTAGCCATTTCTTCCTTATAAATGTGCGACGGGAAAAGTTACATGAATTATTTCCTGCCCTGCATAGCATGGCAGGAATGTAGTATGAAAATCCAGTACTTCCCTGGTAGCGTTCCTTTGTAAAATAAAAAAATAGAAACGTGACATCTCAAAAAGTTTTCCATGAAATCGAAAAAGAGGCGATAATTTTTTTCATACTCGATTTTCAATGAAAGGAGTCTGGTAACATTTTAAAAAAACATGTTTTTTTTATTTTCTTTATTTATGGAGGGTTCGGAAAAACATGCTTGTGTTTTATTTTGTTAAATTTTGTTCCTTACTAAACTTAGAGTCAAAAGTTTATACTCTAAGGTACGAAAATAATATTTTCGAGATATCTCGTGGCCTAATAATATTTGTGATAACTATTTTTAGATCATAAAGCCTAGAACGTTGAGAAAATATTTATAGACATTCATCGTCGTTCAAAAGGACTTTCAGTTTTGGCCAAAATGGTCGTTTTTGGTGGAAATAGATTAAAGTTCAAGGTTATTGCTCCAAGGTTCTAGACTGTAGGTTTTAAAAATATTTATCAAAGTGGTTAAGATTCTTGTTGTTTACTTTTTGGCAAAAACGTTTTATCTAAAAACAATTTATAATTTTTATTCCATTGCGCTAGTTAGCATCCCAAGCGTCTTTATATTAATAACTAGCTGTGCCCCGCGGTGTTACCCACAGTTTATAGATTTTGCGAATAAGATATTTTCTCGCAGTAAAACGTAGCCTATATATGTTAATCCAGTGTGTCAGCTAACTCCATACCAAATTTTATTAAATTTGCTCCAGCTGCTTAGACGTGAAGAAGTAACAAACATATACCCTCACAAACTTTCGCCTTTATTAAATTAGTGTGATGTGATGTGATGTGACGTGACATGACGTGACGTGACGTGACGTGACGTGACGTGACGTGAAGTGACGTGATGTGATGTGATGTGATGTGATGTGACGTGATGTGACGTGATGTGATAGAGCGTATGGAGCAACACCAGTTTTCTCACTATATTTTACTTGAAGCACAGATGCCTCCAAGTTAAGTAGGCACGTTGTTAGCTCAAACACTTTTCCTCGTTATAAATGTTTATTCGTAGAGATCTCCAGTTCCATTATACAATGTTAAGGGCAAGTGCCTTTAACCCCTTTGCTGAACGAAGAATAAAAACCCCGGCAGAAATTATTGAGAAAGTAGCCACAAATTTGTTTGAATTCCCATTAAGGCGCTTCGCGCTTCGGGGTGCTAACTAGCGCCATCCATGGAATTAAAATCATAATTTGTTTTATAATAAAACATATTATAAGCCGAGTTATGATGTGTATTCCTTTAGCCAAGCGCCTTAAAATCCATTTTTGTAACTCTAAGTTATGAAATTTAACTTTATTTAATTAATAAGTAAGCCAAAACTAGAAGAACCTCTAGAATTGATTTTTTTTTTAAAAAGACTAAATAATTTGAAATAAATAATTCATTCAGACTAGGCCATGAACCTAAGTACCCCAATACCCGTTCGTTGCCCCATACATACCGAGTACATACTTTAATCGGGACTTATACCCATTTTCTATTACCTGTTACTTCTGGTCGCTATTTGTTAGGATATTATCAGTTCTTATTTATAATTAAAAAAAAATATTTTTTGGAACAAAATCAATACAACATAATAATATCAAATTCAATTAAATATATTAAGAAGGTAATTAAAAAAAGTTTGAATAAATTTATATCAAGTTAATCCCACAAAGTACAAAATGAAGAGGGAGTTACATCTGGTTTATTGCGGGAACTCCTGACATATACCGGCTTTAACTTTGACTTAAGCCTGTTTTAATGGAGTCGACTTTTTATTAATAACACCCCAAAACTACAAAATCTGAAAAAAAATTTTTTGTAGTTTCGTAGTTTTGGGGTCCATAAGTTAATTTATTGCAGCTTGATTGACCAAGGTTTAAGCATAATCCTGTATTAAGTTACATTTTGTTCCTGCAAGTTAGTACAGGGAGCTTAAGGCAAATTTACACTTTTTAGTGAAAATCCTCTTTAGAATTTCATAATAGAATCTCATGCTCTTTCACTGTGTCAGCAATTCACCTATGGAATAGCTTACCTCTGCACATCCAAAAAGCGCAATCGCTTGAAGTATTCAAAGGTAAAGTATACCATCACTACCTAAGTCTTCAGTAATTTATCATAATATATTATAAGTAGTATTCACATGTAGACATATCAATATCGCCAGGAATTTTGTAGGTATATATATATATTGTTTAATATTGCACTACCTGCTAATCTTGTCTCCAAAACTTAGGTTAGCTGGTAGAATTTTAATAATAATAATAAAAACTAGCACGATCCAATTTTGGTATTTATCTTTCTAATATCTTAAGTATTTTGAGAACCATCTTCTTTAAATTGATTAGAACAAAAAAAACCTAAAGTAACATTATATAATTATATCATCGATGCTCTAAATACAAAATACAAATGCTGTGTGGTGTCGGCCTAGAGAATAGCACCAACCTTCTTCCCGCGGGTGTCGTAAAAAGCGACTAAGGGACACAAACCGGGGATGGGCAGCAGCGCCCCCTGCAGTACAATTCCACCAAACTGTGATCCCCAACCCGCATGCCCAGCGTGGGAATTATCATTGGGGGGCATTACCCCCCAATGATGGAACAACCTTGCGCTATGACGCTCATTAGGGAGGGCTATGTCCAGCAGTGGACTAATGTAGCCTGAAGAAGAAGAAGAAATTGGTAATTAACCAACCCGGACTTGGCCCCCGTGGTGGAGTATGGCCTAATTTCCTGCGATTGAAGAAGATAACCGTTTCCTAAGCAGTGGGGCCAAGTCCGGGTAGGATTGTAGGCGGGTCTTACTGTCTGAAGTTATCAAGCCGCCCATAAGGCCTCTGACATGGCTTAACGACTGCCATTACATGACAGCCGGCACCAACGGCTTAACGTGTCTTGCGAAGCACAAAAGCGCTCAGAAAAATGCCACTAGCGGTTTGCAGGGGACGGTCACCCATCCTGCACCTGACCGCGCCTGTTGTTGCTTCTCAAATGATTAATTCCATCACTCGGTTCGACTGGGCCACGAGCGCTTAATTTTGTTATTTATCTGTCTAATAAGTAGGAGTAGTATTTAAGTAGGTATTTTGATACCTACCTCTATGGCGTAGCAGTAGCGCGTCTGCCTACCATGCAAGAGGTCCCGGGTTTGAATCCCGGCTGGAAACAAAAAAAAAAGTCCAGGTCTTGGATGTTTACATGTTTGTGATGTCGTTGTTTCTGGTTCCCACGACACAGGGTATCCTAGTGTGGGGCCAGAAGCAATGTATGTGCCAGTATGTAAAATATTATGTTATGTTATAACCAACTTTAAATTGATGAGATCAAAAAAAACCTAAACTAACATTGTATTGTTATATGATCGAGGCTTTAAATACATAATGAACAAACAGTATCTACTAGAAACTTCCCCCAGCACTACTGGTTTGAAGAGACCACCCAGATACTGTAATAAAATTAAAATAATGCAGACTTTATACGTTCCACTATAAAGCGCAGGCTTCTCTCAGAGAGAGAATGAATCGCGCATCCTCATAAGATTGACCATTTCAAGAATTCTTCAGGCTCTCAGGTTTCCATACAATTTTTTTTTCAAAGTTAGCGAGTGTCATTGCTAGAACAAATCCTTAAATAAACGTAACCTAAAATATATTCAATTTTTTTTTCAAAGTTAGCGAGTGTCATTGCTAGAACAAATCCTTAAATAAACGTAACCTAAAATATATTCAATTTTTTTTTCCAAAGTTAGCGAGTGTCATTGCTAGAACAAATCCTTAAATATACGTATTACAGAGAGTATTCTAAAGAGGTTCGAAACTTTACTGATGCCAGTGAGTCGCTCAGTTGGAAGAGCGCTGGCACGGATAGCCAGAGGTCGCGGGTTTGAATCCCGGCATGGGTGGAATTTTAGCCTCTAGATAGGTTATTTAAAAATAAACGTAACCAAAAATTTACGTAAATAAATTCCATATTATATTTTTTTACTTTTAGAGCTCCTTAGAAATCATTCAGCTTAAGCCACAGAAAACTCATGATTTTTTTCTTCAAAATTAGCAAGTTGTAATGTTAACCAGATCTCGGGTTAGAACTAACGTGTATAAATATATTCGTAAACTAAAATTCAACTCTCTCGCAAAAAAGGGTAAACGCGACTTCGCCTTAAACATAAATCCCTCACTCCCGCCAGGAAAGAAGTAAATAACAGTTTGCATTTAAATTTTAAGAAATCTTTCCTTTTTTCTGCATAACTTAAAATGTTCTTTGTTTCGTCTTGAAAATAATTCCAGCCAACCAACCAATTTGTAAGGAAACCTGCTTTTAGAACAAGAGAACGAATCGAATACTAACACACTGGTACGGATAGCCAGAGGTTGCGGGTTCGAATCCCGGCATGGGTGAAATTTTAAGCCTCTAAATAGGTTTTTATACTAACACACTGTTTGAGAAAAAGCCTAGTAAGAAGCTTTTCCTCAACATACATGCATGCATGCATGCTTACATACTTAACATAACGCCTATATCCCAAAGGGGTAGGCAGAGACCAGGGACTGCCACTTGCCACGATCTCGACAGATCACCTTCGCTTCATCAACGTTCATAAGTCGTCTTTTCCCCAAATAGTTTAGTAAAGGCCTGCGCAGACGAGGGACTATCCCCCGGGTACTTTTTTGTCTGTCAATATAGAGCTATTATAAATTGTATCCAATAACGCACACGAAAGACTAAAAGTACCCCGTACAGCAAGTCCCTCAAGTTACCGAGGTTGTCAAGAGACGACACTGGACAAAAGTTCGGTGTTTTCTTTTAAAAAGCCTTTTCTTTTTCAATTTCATGTAGGTAAATTACAACACAATGTAACATAAGATAAGATAAGAATATTCTTTATTGTACACTGGAAAAACAACAAATACAAAACAATTGCAAATATACATAGTACGATTGGCGGCCTTATTGCTAAAAGCAATTTCTTCCAGACAACCTTACGATGGAAAGTTGCTGAAGGAAATTAGAAAGACGGGTAGCCAGTGCAAATTTGAATATGTAATTTTTAGCCTCTAAATAGGTTTTTAAAATTGTCTTTAGCACGGATTAGTGCATTAAAAAGAATATAATCATGTGGGTACAGCGATCATTCCGATGTAAAACCTAACTGCTAAGTTGTTACTCGGGGCTGCATGTGATGCAAATTACTTCAGCCAGATGTGTGCGTAGCACAGAAAGTATTGTAAAGAGGTTCGAAATTCCACTGATACCGGTGAGTCGCCCATTAGCTCAGTTGGAAGAGCGCTGGCACGGATAGCCAGAGGTTGCGGGTTCTAGTCCCGGCATGGGTAGAATTTTTTGCCTCTAAATAGGTTTTTAAAACACAATGTAATCTCAGAACATAAATTGCTTCCATAGCGTAGGCTTCACTCAATTTCCGGGGAACAAATGACTGCTCACCGTAGGCGTTGAGTCCGGGACATGTACTCGGAGGACATTTTTTACGATTCGGGGACTTTAGTCCCTTGAGGACAAAAGACCCTCGTCTGCGAAGGTCTTAAGAGACATAGAGAGAAATTAAGGGATTAAGCGAGAGATAACACGCGGTACTTCTTGTATAAGTATAACAATATTAAAATCTATTTAGAGGCTAAAAATTCCACCCATGCCGGGACTCGAAACCGCGACCTCTGGCTAACCTGACTGCTGCCTGTACGTAATACAGAGAGTATTGTAAAGAGGTTCAAAATTTCATTGATGCCGGTAAGTCACTTTTAGCTCTGTTGGGGGAGCGCTGGCTCGGTTAGCCAGATATCGCGGGTTCGAGTCCCGGCATGGGTGGGTTTTTTAGCCTCTAAATAGGTTTTTAAAATTGTCCTTAGCACGGGTTAGTGCATTAAAAAGAATATAATTGTTACAATTTTTTTATGTAGCCTATATACGTCCCACTGCACGGGATAGGCCTTCTCTCGAAAAGAGAGAGTGTATGAGTCGGTCACCCATCCTTCACCTGACCGCGCCTGTTGCTGCTTAACTCAAGTGATTGATTCCAATCACTCTGCTCGACTAGGCCACAAGCGTTTGAGCGAAGACGTATACCAAAAAGGTATGTGATTATTTTAAGGTTCTGAACCCGGAGAGTGCTATTGCTATTGGTGTCTGTCCGCCTGTCCGTTTGAACGACCTATAAAGAGCTCTTCCTTTGGAACTTTCACAGAGTACGTGTTATCTCGGCGGACCACCTAACAAATAACAAGGGAAAATATTATTCTGTCTGAAATTTTTTAAAGCATTGGCAAATTAATTATTTCTCATTCATAAGAAGGATCAAAAAATTATATTTATAATTTGACAAGGAACTCGTAATATGGCAAATGAAATTTAGAAATCCGCTTACAACTTCCTATGCTGTGAACAGCAGGAAATTGAAAATAATAATATATTGTGTGTGTGACTAGATACTCCTTCAAGAGAAATGTTTGTTGTCTATCTGTGGGTATTGATTTATAATATTTTTTTGTGCGACAACTATTTGAACCTTGTTACTCTGAAACATTTCTAACTTAGTAATTTTCAAAAATATAGTGTTAAAATTTAACATTGTTTTTAACAAAACGTAAAGGTCTTAATTATCACTACGTTATCATTCTATGATTCTTTTATGACCTTTACGTTTTCATTTAACAATAAGAATAAAATTACTAGGAACTTTTATGTTTTTTATTACTATAGTATTAAACTTCTGAAACTGTTAACAAAACTGTTAGGTTTTAGCATTTTCCGAAAATTACTTTTTGTGAATTAAAATGTTGCTACGGTCGGTTGCTGTGTTCGTCTTTTTGTTAATTACACAATGCTACATCAAGATCAAAAGTGTAATTTATATTAATATGTTCCTGGGTACAAGGAACCTAGTTTTGGGGTATTAATAAGTTTCTACACACGTTAGTCTTCTAAATTGCGCTACAATTAAATTCAATATATGAAACCTATCTCAACAAATTAGTTTAGAGTAGACGTTTTGCTGTGTGGTGCCGGCCTAGAGAATAGCACCAACCCAATTCTTCCCACGGGTGTCGTAAAAGGCGACTAAGGGACACAAACCGGGAAGTGGGCAGCAGCGCCCCCTGCAGTACAATTCTACCAAACTGCGATCCCCAACCCGCATGCCCAGCGTGGGGATTATGGGCATTACCCCCCAATGATGGCACAACCTTGGGCTATGGTGCTCATTAGGGGAGGGCTATGTCCAGCAGTAGACTAATATAGCCTGTAGAAGATAGAAGAAGAGGTTTTAGTCATAACAGATTGCATTACTATTTATATTTAAACTTTAGCGAATCGCCAGTGAGCGCATCGCAAAGCAGGCGTACATAGTAAAAAAATGAGTGAATGAGCGAGTGAGTGAGTGAGTGAGCGAGTGAGTGAGTGAGTGAGCGAGTGAGCGAGTGAGTGAGTAAGCGAGTGAGCGAGTGAGTGAGTGAGTGAGTGAGCGAGT
Source organism: Yponomeuta sedellus (assembly GCA_934045075.1). Classification (NCBI taxonomy): domain Eukaryota; kingdom Metazoa; phylum Arthropoda; class Insecta; order Lepidoptera; family Yponomeutidae; genus Yponomeuta; species Yponomeuta sedellus. The sequence goes on from OW203745.1 coordinate 10,079,356, forward strand.
GAGTGAGCAAGCGAGTGAGTGCGTGATTAAATAAATATACCACATATGGAGTGATCACGTAGCGGATGATAGCGAGATGGCGCCAGTTTCTGTCCATGTTTTATTTTCTAGAAGTTTGCACGCTAAACAGGCTGCGATCTACTTACAGACAATTAGTCAAGTGTACACAAGCTTTAATTTTCACTAAAATACCTGCATTTTCAAACGCACGTCGACCGGTGGCTTTTAAATCTTCAGGCGAAATGTAATTGCTATGAATATTCTGAAACATTCTGGAACTTCTCGAGTGGAGTTGCCACAAAATGCGGTCACAAAACAGTAAGGACTACAGTTCTGCCAAACTCGATAAAGAATAGATGTAAACAAACCAATTTAGGGTTATCACAAGTCACGTTTTACAAATCTTCTATTGTTTACATGATTATAGCCTTTTACATGCTAACTATTTATTAACAATTCCTATTGCAGCATATTCAACTAGAATCACTCAAATAACATGCATATTACTTTGTCATTTCGAAAAACTATAAAAAATTCGACATAAATTTTACGCGACAGCCCTACAGAAAACGAAACATGAATGAAATTCAGGTGTGACAAACATTTTGGGAAATTTAGTTTATGCCAACAAGTGAAGTTTAGTCGTTTGTCAATACGTGTATATGGCATAAGTATATATAGCATATATGTGACAAAATGGCACAAGACAAAAATATAGATTGCCCCCATATCATTGTGAATTAAATCCGATATGAAATATAAATCATATGGGGGCAAGTAAAAGGCCATGTTGCTGCCAAAAATAAAACTTTTTAAATGGCTGAACTAAGTAAAGGTCCTGTTAGATGAGGCAATAAGTAAAATTACTCCAGCAGCATGGCAACGTTGTGTTGAACCCGTACTTAAAGTAGAGAAAAAAACCCCGAATTTGATGGTGTAATGGATAATGTCATTGATGAATTTATAATTCAAGTCTCCGGAGACACAAATTTATCCTCCACTTTGGCCAGTGACAGTGATGATTAGTGTGAACATATGAATAAAAATATATACAAAGAACTTTCTTTTATTGCAATATTTGCAGTAGGTCCCAATCTACTCATTTTCATAGTAGCATTTATAAGTACTTATTAATATTATAAAGTTGAAGAGTTTGTATGTTTTTTGCTTAAACGCGCTTAATTCTATTAGGAAAATTATGCGGCATGGCTCGCGTAGATGTTTGTTAAATCTGTGTTTCATATTTCAGTGTTTTCATATGTCATATTCAAATCGGTTAAGCCTTTCACTATAAAATCATAAACATATAAACATAAATAAGCATTTTACATTAGTAGGAGGAACGATTATTATTTGTATGAAAACGATTTCTAGAAAAGGTTGTTAACATCTGCCTTTTAGGTGTAAACAAGTCGTTGCCTAGCAACGGTTTGTTTATCGCCATTCGTTATCGAATTTGGCTCAGGTATAGAAGGTTAGATTTACTACACATGTCCAAAGAAGACCACTAGTTGAGTTCAGTCGTGTATACTGCAACGATACTTCTTTATATTTAATAGCCGGTGCAGCCGTCTAGCCAAGTTTGAATTATTATAACTCTTAATAGGGCGTGTATAGTATGAATTTTGCATTGGTCTTGGACCTTATTTAAAATTGATAAGGTTTAATTTAATGTGGCCACTATTATGCCATTGCTTGCACAAGGGTTAAAGAAAATCGTTACGTTTTGTTAGAGGTATCACCTAGCTAGGCTAGGTTTCGATAAAAGCGGAAATAATAAAATAGTATTATTATATTATTTTTAATGCACTAAACCGTGCTAAGGACAATTTTAAAAAACCTATTTAGAGGCTAAAAATTCCACCCATGCCGAGATTCAAACCCGCGACCTCTGGCTATCTGTGCCAGCGCTCTTTCCAACTGAGCTAATGGGCGACTCACCGGCATCAGTGAAATTTCGAACCTCTACAATATTCTCTGTATTACGTACCTACAGCGTACAGGCAGCGAATCCCGGCATGGGTGAAATTTTTAGCCTCTAAATAGATTTTTAAAAATTTTCCTTAGCACGGGTTAGTGCAAAGTATATTGATTGTTTTTAATGCACTAAACCGTGCTAAGGACAATTTTAAAAACCTATTTAGAGGCTAAAAATTCCACCCATGCCGGGATTCGAACCCGCGACCTCTGGCTATCTGTGCCAGCGCTCTTTCCAACTGAGCTAATGGGCGACTCAACGGCATCAGTGAAATTTCGAATCTCTTTACAGTATTCTCTGTATTACGTACAGGCAGCGACATCTGGCTGAAGTAATTTCCATCACTTGCAGCCCCGAGTACCTAATTGGAGAATTTGCCGAGGAGAAATAGATGCATACATGCAATCTATACACGCAAACGGATTGTAGCTATTGTAGCTTTCGTCAGCCTCGGTGGCGCAGCGGCTAAGCACGCTGACTGTAAAACCGAAGGTCTCGGGTTCGATCGAGCCCCGGTCCCGGCCACCCCGGCCGGGCCAAACTATAGGAAACGAACTTTTCTAGTTTGTCTCGGGTCTAAGATGTTATCTACGTATTTATTGTATTAAATCTATCGTCGAGTTAGCACCTGTAACGCAAGTCATTTAGTTGTACTTAGTATAAAGCCAACGAGATCTCTGTTATATGTCCATGAATATTTATTTATTATCCTATAACTAGGGTTCCGCTTTTTTTGGGGCTTCTAAAGTTTGTCTTCCTAGGCTAATACAAGCCAGTCTCTACCTACACGCTTGATTTTCCGCACTCTTGTTAGTACATTACCACTGGATCGCAAGTAAAAGTTTGAAGTTCCTCATTTTCGCAGTTTCGGATTTATTAACGTTTCGGGAGATGTTTTACAATATTATGAAATACATTTACCGTAAAAAAGGAAATTTACGTGTTGATGGTTGGAATTTTTCAGCGTAGGTAAATTCCGCCGTGGCAAGTAATATGTTAAGGGACAAAGTCCGGAAAGAGATTACCCGACAAAAAACCAAAGTCACTGACGTAGTTCAGAAGTGTAGCAGGCTGACGTGGCAGTGGGCTGGTCACATCTGTCGCAGAACCGATGATCGTTGGAGCAGACGGGTTCTCGAATGGAGACTACGACTCGGCAAGCGTAGTGTAGGACGCCCTCCGGCCAGATGGACCGACGACCTGAAAAAGGTGGCTGGTGGTGACTGGATGGCGAAAACGGGAGATCGAGTCTTGTGGCGCACCCTGGGGGAGGCTTATGTCCAGAAGTGGACTGCAATAGGCTGAAATGGAAATGGAAATGTAAGTAATATGACACCAATTGAGGTAGACTTGCACGACTCTATCAAAAGTGGCTCAAGTAGCACTTGAATAAAACTCTTCACGCAAAATTAAATTTAAATGGCCACTTAAGTGACATTTAAGAAGCGGTGAAATTTGGCCCAAAAGGGAGGGAAATAAAAACACAATTTTCAAGAACAAGCATTAGGTACTTAGATAAATTTTGAGCTAAAAATTTGTGTAACACTACACATGAAATAATTTTTGTACTTACATTTTTGCATTCTTTTGCGACTTGGGATCAATGTATTTTCGATTTTATTATTAACTAGTTGACCCAGCGAATTTCGTAACACCTAACAGTCGATTCTTTATTTTTTTTTATTTTCCGCTTCGTAAAACCATCCTCGTACTTCAAGGAATTTAAAAAAAAATAAGCGAAATCGGTTCAACTGCTTTCGAGATTTGCGCTTAACAACACATTCATCGACGCATTTTCATATTATAGATAGCGGCTATATTCTTCATGCAATCCACTCTATACAAAAGTTGTTTGGAAGAGATCGCTCTAAGCCATTAGAGCATTAATATATAATCACTTAGATTTAAGGAAATATGGTTGTATTCTTTTTTCTGGTTGTGCAATAAAATTCCGGATCCTCTTGCTTGATGTTTGTCGGACTCTGCTGAGTGAATCCGAAATTAAGTTAATAATACTTAGACTATCTTAACCGAAGGATGAACTACACCATCGCGGTGGCGGTATATAATTATTATATGTATACATTAATTTAGTGCACTAGTATTTGTATGGACATTTCTGGGCATTTCTGGACGTTCGTGGGTATGTTACCAAAATAGTCTGTACAAAAGTAAGAATAATAGAAGCGATACCGGAAGAGTCCGACCAGAATCAGAGCGAAACCTGGTCGGACTCTTCGGACAAGAAACCTAGAAAGTTTATCCGGTATCAATACAATAATAATCACCATTATCAAACAATTATGTCCCTACCGAGGGGCACGGGTCTCTTCCCTAAGGAAGGTATAGGCCATACTCCACCACGGGGGCCAAATCCGGATTGGTGGAGGCTTGTAAAACTAGAGGCTGGTCTTACGCACCAACTGCTTAACGTGCCTTGCGAAGCATGAAAGCGCTCGGAAAAATGTCACTAGCAGTAGTCACGGGACGGTCACCCATCCTGCACCTGACCGCGCCTGTTGTTGCTTAACTCAAGTGATTGATTCCAATCACTTGGTTCGCCTAGGCCACGAGCGCTTCGCGCTCGGAAAAATGCCACTAGCGCTAGGAAGGAATGTTCCATAGAGTGGTCTATCTCTATCTATCTGCCTATGTACTAGTAAGAAACAATGCACGTCACAACATATTTTTACCCGTACAAAGAGAAACGCTCAGCACAAGTGGCTTATAAATCTAAGAGTGCAATCTGAGAATCCGCTTAAATTCTTCAAGCCATCTGAGTCAAGTGAACACCGTTCTACAATGGAATCAATTGAATCGAATACCGAAGATCAATGGGGTTGTAACTCTGTGTCCAGTCGCCCTGTGTTAGCTGTTACAGATCCACAGAATCGTCGCCCTTTTAGCTATGGACTTAAGATGGATTGTTGTTCGCACGAGGATTTCTGCTTGTAGCTAAGGGCATTGAACGTATGTAAAATGGATTGCTTTGTCTGTTTCCACAACAAGAGTATTTTATGGTTAAATTATCTTTTCATAAGTAGTTACCAATCTTATTACAATTATACTATTTTTTATTTTTGATGCACTAACCTGTACTAAGGAACAAATTTAAAAACCTATTTAGAGGCTAAAAATTTCACCCATGCCGGGATTCGAACTACGTACGTTATGTACGTAATACAGAGAATATTGTAAAGAGGTTCGAAATTTCACTGATGCCGTGAGTCGCCCATTGGCTCAATTGGTAGAGCGCTGGCACGGATAGCCAGAGGTTGCGGGTTCGAATCCGGGCATGGGTGAAATTTTTAGCCTCTAAATAGGTTTTTAAATCGTATTACAATTTCAATGACAATTTTGATTATTCCTTTTAAATTAGATTTGATTAGAACTCTTTATTGTATACACCAGATAACAAAATACATACAAGTAAGCCTTGTATATTATTATCCAGGTTTTGCCGTATGCAATTGGCGGTCTTATCGCCTTTTAATGCAATAGTATTCGCTTAAATTATTTATTAATGACATTAATTTATGTAGCCTTTTTTTATCTTGTCTGTTATTTCTCATATTTCATGTGTGACGTGAAAACTTGGTTGATTGAAATTTGTACGGTCGTACAGGTTTGTCTGTCTGTTCGTCAGCAGCGGAGCGTTGTCGTCCGCTACGTTTGGAAGTCTGTCGTGAACTGTTTCGTAGTCTCTTGTTCGGTCTGGTCAGTCATTCTAATTTCGAAGTCGTTTCAAAAGAGAATCAGCCAGTCTTACGTAAGGTCAGCAAGGAGGCGTTGGTCGCCCCAACAAAATTGTTTACACTTTAAATTTGCATTATATTAATATTTGGTGTCATAGTAAATTATCAAGATACAGACGTGAGTTTATGTTATAAATTAAGAAATCATGGTTATAATATTTTTCTGGTTGTGCAATAAAGTGTTCTCTGTCTATTTAAATAAATAATGTTATATACAGGGCGTCCCAAAGTTATGGGCCATGAAGGGAAAGTACCTCAAATATCGTAGATAGGGTATTTTGCTGAAAGAAGACTTTATGTTATTTTTAAAAGTTAGTAATTCTGCATTCAAAGATTTTCTAAAAATTACTTACCTTGTCTGAGAATCGAACCGACTTAATAAAAAAAAAACACCCATACTTTTATAATGCCAATCGAAATAATGGCTAAAAACTAATAACTCTTTTCAGGTAACATAGTATTTTAAAAGAAAGGAACAGCGTGAAATTAATCATTTTAATCAAATTAAAAACATACATGAAACTGCCGTAGTCAATTAAGTGGGTATTTTTTTTGTAAATTAATTAATTAAATGCTCGAACTACGACTATTAATCTATTGTTAACAGACTGTTAACAGTTGATTTACAGTTTTTGAGTAGGTACGAGAAACCGGGGTTAATAATTCAATGTAGACGAAAAAGTTGGCAGGCGTGCAAAAAAAAAAGGAAAAAGAAAAACAATATACCTAGTAATGTGGTGTATTAAAATTAAACTACATATTAATATATACACTATACCTATATATTAAAATACTGCGGTTGACTGGTAGAAAACTCTTCTAGCATTAAGTTCGCCGCATTGTACGGTTTTATTGTGCAATAATAGTACTAATAATAATTCAACGTACAATTATTACATCTACTTATTCGCATGAAATATGTTAACACCTGCAGTTGCTTCCTCGCTTTAAGAAGTAACAAAAACACTTTGCCACAAAGCGAATAAAATGTCCTAACAAAGGAACACTAACTACCAAAAACTTAAGCGTCAAAATCGCTTGGCAACCAACTCCGCCAATTTTAATTGACAATGGCACGGCCTAATACAACGGTAACGTATTTCGTTTGACGCTCGCATTGAAAGTACCACCTTGGCCTCCATTGAAGTGATCGTCAATCGAAATTGAGCGTTATCGCTTCTGTGTTAGAGGCGAGTCAGACGAAAACAATTGGCGGGCGCGAGTGCGACCGGGACGGCGCTATTGGCGAGGCCGGTATCGATCGCTTTGTCTCGCTCTGCGATTGACAATCGGGCTTGTGCGGTCAGTCGCCCCGCTCCAGTCAAAATGGCGGACGTGAGTTGGAATTGTCAAGCGGAGAAGGATTTTGTTAAGCTTTTAATATCTCTATACCACGACCATCCCGTGTTGTGGCAAGTGAAATCGAAAGACTACATAAGCAAGTTTAAACGAAACGAAGCAATTAAGGAAATCCTGAGTGTGTTGAGACAGTATAAGCCGGACTATGATGAAATAAAATTTAAGAAGAAAATCAATGTCTTACGCACTAATTTCAACAAGGAGTATCAGAAAGCTCGATTGATGAAGGAATCTTGTCCGGAGGGCGAAGAGTACCAACCCGCTTTGTGGTATTATAATGCTCTTTCGTTTACAAAGACTCAAGTGAAGTTAGAAGACAAACACTGTTTTGATTTTGAGGTTAGTTGTTTGTTTACTTTTTTTATTTATCTTTTTAATCAATTTTCTTTTCTTCAATTTTATTAAGGCGTTTCGGCACGCTATCTAACGCCACCAATGGAAAAAAAATCATAACTTGTTTTACGTTTATACCTAAAAGTGAACATGAGAAATCTTAACAACTGTGATGTTCTATTTTTAGGACTAACAGTCTGGAACCTATTATCAATACATGAGAACTTTAAGGAGATTTAGGACGATTCGGTCGTTTTTGGCGGAAAGTGATTAAAGTCCTTGGTTATGGCGGACCGAGCCATCCCATCCCTGGCCATCCGAGTTTACTCGGATGGCGCACTCCGCGTTTTCACAAGCGTAAAAGCAATTCTTAATGACGATTCGAGGTACACTACATAGCAGCGTTTATTATTTTTATCAATCTATGGGTAAAGCCGCGTTTTCACGGTCTTGGTGGACTCGGACCAAGTGCGCCATCCTAGTAAACTAAAGCTTCTGATTGGCTATTTTGGTGTTGTCACGAAAAACCGTCCAATCAGAAGCATTAGTTTACTTGGATGGGGCACTCGGACCCAGCACACGAAGCCCGTGAAAACGCGGCTTTACCCATAGATTGATAAAAATAATAAACGCTGCTATGTAGTGTACCTCGAATCGTCATTAAGAATTGCGAATTGTGAAACGTTTTGTAAAACTCGGTCAATGTAACAGCGTACAAAGACGGCTGATTGTTATTGGTCGTATTTATCTTTTACGTTCGTTGGATATAGATGTTTGATTTTATTTTCGGATCAGATGTACCTACTTCGATCCATGTAAAAATAGTGCTTCGTCGAGCCACGTCGAGCGTAATCCATTATATAAATTGAATGCCGTACGTTCTAACGGCCTTATTTATTTTATACGAACAGAACGCTGATTAAAATAGTCTGCGGTGGAGATTTTACAAGGAAACATTTTACCTACAGATGAAATATACTGTCTCTAAGTGTGCTTCCGCTTTCTTCCCGCGGATGTCGTAAAAGGCGACTAAAGGATACAAACCGGAGGGTGGGCAGCAGCACCCCCTGCAGTACATTTCCACCAAACTGCGATCCCCAACCCGCATGCCCAGCGTGGGGATTATTACCATTTCCCCCCAATGATGGCACAACCTTGCGCTATGGCGCTCATTAGAGGAGGGCTATGTCCAGCAGTGGACTGATATAGCCTGAAGAAGAAGAAGAAGAAGTGTGCTTTAGAGGAATCGGGTTTTTTAACACGTACACTGCCAAAGTAGATTTAGTAAGTTGTCCAAATACAAAATTTCGCATTATGGTAGAAAATGGTTTATAATGCGTAATTATTGTATATAAAGTATTTTTCACACATTTATTTTGATAAATTACTAAAAAAACTACTAGTGCCTGACTCGGCCCAAATGGTATAGAAAGCATGAATATTATTTCACAGCGCCATATCAGGCATTTTGTCAGGCACGCATGATACAAATTACTCTCGCATTCTGGCGGGAACTGGCCATCGCTTCCACACGCAATGCGTTCGTAGCTCTTGGCTGCCGCCGTTGGCAAACTGTCATAGTGTCCTTTCGACCGAGGTTGTGTTGTGCAGGTGCGGGCACCCCAACCAACATAAACCAACCTAATTTTTGCACAGAATGTTTTAATTTTGAACATAGATAATTTTTGTAATTAATCATTGATCTAAATATAATATTCATCCTATAACTTGTGATTGTTCTTATCAAAACATAAAATAATTTAAAAAAATCATCGTCATTAAGTTTTTCATTAAAATGTCTAAAAAACTATGTTCAAGAATTCTAAGTCGCAGGCCACGCCGAAAATGCTTTGTTTGGGGCCGCGTCAGTCATTTATAATAGTAAATAAGACTAAAAACGTGCCAGACGGCTCACTGCACTCATTCAAATTTGACACTACGATGTCAGGCACCAATGACTGACATGGCTCAAACAGTAATATACCTGTCAGTCCTCGGTGACTGACATGGCAGTCTACGTGTTAAATAAAACATTAGTCTCTATAAATAGTTACTACTGAGTCATTGATCTGACCTTCTTAACGGATTTTTTTACTTTTCATCACTTAGCGCTATCTAGAGTTTGGATTCCATTAAAAAATTGGGATAATAGAAGTGACTTGTTAAGTACAGTAATCACAGGGAATAAAAATTATATACCTACGAGTATATAATTTTCTTTCAAGGTAAAAAAAAGTTATGATGCCAGATAATGCGATGCGATTGCAACCTTGTATGTCTCTTCCTACATTGCAGGAAGGTTAGGCCATACTCCACCACGGGGCCCAAGTCTTACTGTCAGAACTTATCAAGCCGCCCATAGGGTCTCTGACATCGCTTAACGACTGCCATTACATGACAGCCGGCACCCACGGCTTATAGTGCCTTGCGCTGCGAAAAATGCCACTAGCCGTAGTAACGGTCACCCATCCAGCACCTGACCGCGCCTGTTGATGCTTAACTCGAGTGATTGATTCCAATCACTCGGTTCGACTAGGCCACGAGCGCTTCAGACAGATTCACCAGATAATGTAGACATATATAAAATATATTTTGGCCTGTACAAAGATAGGAAATCAGAAACAGCCTTAGCATTAAAAAGTTAAAATTACTTTGCTGAATTCCGCCAAAAATCCCACAAGCACCATGCGGTTAGTTAATGCACCGCCCTCCCTCCCACTTTTTCAAGCAGAAGCAAGACACGAACACACCACCACCAACACCAATACTTGTGTGAGAAAACACGCGACGCGTTTCGCCTCTAACACGAGGCATCCTCAGGCTCCCAAATGCAAGTAATTTGGATTTCCGCAAAGTAACGCCTGATTCTATACAACATCAGAAACAGCCTTTTCTACTACGGTGAAAAATAAAACGAAAAGCAATTTACTCATGACATAGCAAACATTTTTTCAATATTTTTTTTTTGGTTTCTGCAGGGCCCAGGCCTTCTCACAAAGAGCGAAAATGTGCTTAATTACCGCACGTTCTCTCCCACAACGGATTGGCAATTACAAGCGCTTACATATTTTTATTCCCACTTAGCGAGCGAGTGTTGCACAAAAAATCTTATAGTGCCATGCACAAAGTAAAACCTTCTTTGTGTAAGTACCTACATGTCGTATACAGGTCACGGGATTGGGACTTGTACATAGGCCCTGTGTACAAGTCCCGATCCCGTGACCCTAAGCTAGGATAGGGATCCTAGATTAGGATAGATAGATCTGATAACGTTCGAAGAATTTGACGACCTCTGTGGCGCAGCGGTAGCGCCTAGTAGTAGCGGTAGCGGTAGCCTACCAAGCAAGAGCTCTCGGATTCGAACCCTGGCTGAGAATAATAAAAACCCCAGGTCTTGGATGTTTACATGTTTTTGATATAGTTGTTTCTGGTTCCCACGACACAGAGTATCCTAGTGTGGGGCCAGAAGCAATGTATGTGCCTGTTATGTTAATTTAATTTATCAATATCACTTTCCATGAATGCCTCAGGTTTATTTTCCAATATTTTGTTCCAGGAAACCCCGACTCAAGTATCGAGGCCAAACCCTAAGCCATCTACAGAGCCAAAAATCTCACCACGACCATCGTCAGGCCTATCTAAAAAAAGGAAACTGCAAGTGACACCGGCAAACAAAACGAAATTACTGGTGCGTGAATCATACGTAGAGAGAGCTGTGAGAGATAGTTCCGAAATCGACATCGTAGCTAAAGGTTGGGCTCTCAAACTTAGCAGACTGTCCCAAGAGCAGAGGCGGTTTGCCGAGAAGATAATCAACGATACGTTGTTTGAAGCCGAAATGGGCACGCTCACGAGAAACGGCGTGACTTTCCTGAAAAACGAAGAGAAACCGATTCAACACCTCACAGTTTTGTACTCGTCACCGTCACCGACGCCTTCCGACTCGTCTGTTAATCCTGTTCCGTACATAATTCCACATGATAGGTCTTCTGATCCTGGCAGCTCACCCTAAGAAGTGAGGTTCACCATTCACCATGCCACGAATGGACAAATATCACGTCTCATTTTAATATACAATTATGATTGCAAAAAAGTGACCGTTTTTTTATCTAGCCTATTCGACCACCTGCAGGGCACAACATTTTCTCATTCTGACTCATTAACAAAATGGCTGATTTAGTAATACCTTAGGCATTACTAGGTATACCTAAAATTCTTGCCTTTTTAACTACTTCAAAAATAGAGGAAGTTATCAATTCGACGCGTATATTACTTATTTTCCTTTTAGTTTAAGTTTATTATAGTTAGTTTATGTTTTATGTAAGTAGGTATATATGTAGTTGGGTCCTCGAAAATATAGGGCAAAACGTTAAAAAAACACCTCTTAGCAAACAGTGCAAACAAATAACTATTCGGTACATTTTGAACCTGGCAAAAGCTAATAGCAAAGTACAGCGTAATTGTCATTCCTATTAGTGACGATTCGCAATGCCCACTTTACACTTAGATGACTTCAGGGTCGGACTGAGGCTAAGGGGCCCGCGTGGCATTTTGGTTTTAGGGGCCCACCCTACGCATAACACCAGATCAATCAAAAAAGTAGTTAATTACTAAAAGGGTTTCTTGTGGATCGGTCTGAGACCAGGGGGGTGAGTCTCCGAAATGCATAGTTGTTCGATAGAGTCCTATAAGACCGGTAATAGTAGTTTCATTCACACTGTCGATAGTCTAGTTACCAATTGCATTGCAACGGTATAGCCCGTGCTACTAATTTGCGCAGGTTATACCCCTGGAATGTCATTGTACTGCTATTGCTTTGTAGACTACCAAATTGAGGCAAAAACCAACCATTGTCGTGCTGAATTCTTGCCTCCGATGTAATTTAAAGCTTTCAATATTTTTTTAATTTCATTTGTAATTCTGACTATAATTCGTAATTTTATTATAAATAATGTAACTAATCATGCTGTATGCACATGTATTGGTGTTATGGATTGAACTGAGTGTTTTTCTCATTTCATATTGTAATTTATGTCCGTAATACTGTTTTGTGTATCTAATAAATAAATAAAAAAAATTATATTGAAAAACTATGTATGTTTTAGACTTTAGGGCCTGTTTGCTTAGCATGCCACGCATCCTAAAACAAAAATTTTAATTTCTCTGACGAGCCCAATATGTCTTATTAGGACCGCGGCCAAGATGGACTCGACCGAGACTTGTTTGGGTAACCTGGTGGTATTGCCGAGATGATTTCGGCTGACTTAGACACTAATTTTGACATAATGAGACCGAGACATGTCTTTCTTGTGTTTGAGAGGTAAACACAAGGCATCGAGACATGACATGTCTCGATGCCTTGTGTTTACCTCCGTGGGTACCCACGGAGGTAAACACAAGGCATCGAGAGCATAAATTATAGATAATTTTTGTGTTCCTGCTTTACTATAAATTTTTTTCAATTAGTTTCATAATTTTACCATGTTTAGTGCATAGAACTATTTATCCGTAACATTTTTTACATTGTCGTCACATAAAAATACAACACTTATATTTAATATGGTAATAACTACCTTAAGAGGGGGGAGGTAGGGGGGGCACACATGCCGGGGCCCAGGTAGCAAATGCGACCCTGTCTTTATCTTTATTTTTTTTATTTACCCTGTGTTCAGTCCGACGACGCTGAGTGACTTACGGGTAGATACCCTAGAAGATTTCTTAGATACGGACTCCTAATAATAACAAGAGTAGCACAAAGGTTTTTCCCGCAAAATAAGGTCATTACCAAGACCTTTCACGCGTAAAATTAAGACATAAACTTGGGACAAAAAGAAAGAATAAAGGCGGAATCTAGGAATGTTTATTTGCCAGCCTTAGGGTATAATTTATTGTGAGTAACTTCCTAGGTACTCGGAGAGTAGGTCCTCATTGCATGTTACATAAGTGGATGACGAATCACTGTTTTGTTCGAATTGTTAATTTGACAAGTTACAAGATAGTATTCTTTTTATTGCACTAACCCGTGCAAAGGACAATTTTTAAAAACATATTTAGGGGCTTAAAATTCCACCCATGCCGGACTCGAACCCGCGACCTCTAGCTAACCGTGCCAGCGCTCTCCCAACTGAGCTAGGTATGGAGTTAGCTGTCACCCTGGATTAACACATTAGCTACGTGTTACTGCGGGAAAATATCTTATCCTCATGGGACAATCGATATACTGCGGATAACGCGGCGGGTCACAGATAGTTGTTTTATAAAACGCGTTTTTAAACGTGAACACCATACATCTTTTAAAAACCTATTTAGAGGCTAAAAATCTAAAAACCATACATCTTAAAAATTGTAGCAACTATTTAAGGAACCCAGGATCAACAACCTAGAACATTTATTTTATTAAGTTTATAAAACAGAATACAGTCGTTACAAATTCAACTTAAAAATACATAAACTGTTTGTGTCCTGGACTGCAGTTCAAAGTATGTAAACCACCTCTGGCTATCCGTGCCTGCGCTCTTTCCAACTGAGCTAATAGGCGACTCACCGGCATCAGTGAATTTTCTTTACCTCTTTACAATATTCTCTGTATTACGTGCAGTTACGTAGAAGTTTGCCAAATTAAAAGCGGGATATGCAGTAATAACATAATCTAGAACATACAAACGTTTAGCGTAAATTGTATCACAAATAAGTTTAATTAATCGGATTCTAATCGATTTCCGCTAAAAACGGCCGTTTTTGTCAAAACTGTTACAAAGTCCTAGTTCTTGGACCTATGTTTTTTTCAGTACGTTTTAAAAAATATTAAGATTTATGAAGCGCTCGTGGCCTAGGCGAACCGAGTGATTGGAATCAATTACGTGGTTAAGCAACAACAGGCGCGGTAAGGTACGGGGTGGGTGAGCGTCCCGTGTCTACCGCTGGTGGCATTTTTCCGAGCGCTTCCGTGCTTTGCAAGGCACGTTAAGCCGTTGGTGCCGGCTGTCATATAATGGCAGTCGTTAAGCCATGTCAGAGGCCTTATGGGCGGCTTGATAACTTCTGACAGTAAGGCCCGCCACTGTCTTACAATCCTCCACCAACCCGGACTTGGCCCCCGTGGTATGGCCTAACCTTCCTGCGATGTAGGAAGAAACCCGTGCCCCAGCAGTGGGGACATATAAGGGTTGATGACGAAGATTTATGATCACTTTTTCCAAAGACGGCTTATAAAAGAAGATACGATTTTTTCCATTAGTGGCGCTAGTTAGCACTGCAGAACGACTGAAGGTCTACAGTATCTACCTTAGTAAGTAGGCATTCACCAGGTACTTATCGAGGTAGAGCCCTGTAGTCCTCCATCCTTTGTATGGAATTTATCTCTTACATGCGTGTAATTGGCTTCCTTTTCCGTAAGCTCTAACAGGCTGTGTTAAGAAACATTCATCGGGACTAATAGATTATTTTGAGCTGTTATTTGTGCCTCATTCCGTTGATCGGGTTGGCATCCTTAAAGGCGCAGATTCTTTATCAGAAATTCAATTACGTAACATTTTCTTTGTTGAATACCATCTTAGTTTATTAATGACTTTGACGGCACAATCTTGAAATCAATAATTTTAAAGGTATGGTTTGTGAGGGACAAAAATTTTTTTCTACAATGATATCAAAACTTCACGGCCCCACTGTGGGGGTACGGGTCTCTTCCTGCACGGGGGCCAAGTCCGGGTCGGTGGGGGATTGTAAAACAGTGGCGGGTCCTATTGTCAGAAGTTATCAAGCCGCTCATAAGGCCTCTGACATTGCTTAGTGACTGCCATTACTTCACAGTTTAACGTACCTTGCAAAGCACGGAAGTGCCCGGAAAAAAATGCCACTGGCGGCAGTCACGGGACGGTCACCTATCTTGCACCTGACCACTTCTGTTGTTGCTTAACTAAAGTGATTAATTCGAATAACTCGGCTCGACTAGGCCGCGAGTGCTTCGCATTGTTTTGAATGCAATCTAAATATTATACTAAATAGAGAATATTTTATACATCCGCCATATTGTTCATATTAAACGAGTCCCCCATGCCATTAGCAGTCCCACATTCATCACAATCGGGCGAGTAATTTCTATTAGACGGTACGGAAATATCCCGATATAAAACATACCTACACATCATGACTCTGTGCTTAAGTAATCAGGCAAGGACATCATACACATGGAAATAGACTCTTACCCTGTGTACAAATGTGCGGCCTTAAATTTGTGTGAATCGAACCTACAACCTCCAGCACGCTAATCAGAGATGACACCACTTGACCAAAAATGCAGTCATTAAAACAAGTCTATTCCAGCTGAAGTTAAAAATGCTCCATTTTCCATTAAAATCTTTCCAACGATATTAATATCGTTGAATTTTTCACATAGTTTTTAAACTTGATGCAGAAGTTTTTCTAAAATAATATTGGAGGTGGTTTCATATTGATACTGAACAAGCTTGTTCAGGTTTTATCGTTATTTCAAGATCACGTTAGTGGCATATGAAGTGGCAATATTATTGGATACATAAACCTGGAGCGATGGTAGCCCAGTGCGGAGACCCAGGTTCGATTCCCACTGAGGGCACATACCAAGGACTATGGTATGTGCCCTCATACCTAACCTAACTTCTGTACATTCTAAGCCACTCGCTAATAGCGAAGGAAAACATCGTGAGGAAACCTGAGTGCCTAAGGTTCTCAAATATCGCAGCGCTTAAAATTGCCAATCCGCGGAAGGCATGCATGGTAATCAAGCCCATACTCTCTCTCTGAGAGAAGGCCTGTACCCTACAGCGGGACCTTATACGCTTCATAAAAAAGGTACCTACAGCAAATAGTTTGCATGCGGCTTATCTTATTCTCTCATAAAGGCCCCTCCTTCAACCAAAACATACTTTCGTAAAGCCCCAAAAGTACCTATCAGCGTGTCGTGAAATCAAAGTATCTTATGCAGAAGATATTCAGTCGTATATGTACGAATCACAAAACAGGAAACACAAAACGTTCTCTTTTAAGCGATTTGACAAAACGGATATATTATTTCACTAGTTCAAGGTAAACATCATCACATCATATCAAATCACATCACGTCACGTCACGTCACATCACGTCACGTCACGTCACGTAACGTCACGCCACGCCACGCAACGTCACGTCACTTCACATCAAAGGCAAACAAAAGCGAAAGTTTGTGAGTTTATGTAAGTTTAAACGTATGTAAGGTTGTTTAGTTACAACTTATATAAGCACGTTTTCAATTTATTTTTTTGGCACGCCTGCTAAAGAGTTTTTCTGCCACTTGCAGGTGACTGGTAGAAAATGCTCAAAGCATTACGGCACGGTGTTATTTTTAAAGTTTATGTGCAATAAAAGAATCAATAAATAAAATATGTATGTTCGACGTGATTTACTTTTCATTTTACTTTTATTTTAATTTCTTTTTTTATTGAGGCTTTCATTTCTCTCTCGCTCACACATTCCGATGCAACCTTGTTAAAGTAAGAAGTGTCGGGTAATGCGTAGTGTAGTGTAGCGGTGGTAGCTCAGTGAGTAGAATAATGGACCGAGAGACCCAGGTTTGATCCCCAGTGCGGGCATGTACCAATTACTATTTCTAATTGCAAAGTTATGTACATTTACAAATTTTTAGGCACAATATCATACGCTAACGGTGAGGAACATCGTGAGGACACCCGTGGCTTGGTTGGCTCCGCACGTATTGACTAGCCTTTCCTGTGGGCTAGGGTGACTAAGCTATCAGGATGATAGGTGCGGGGCAAGTCTACACCATCTAAAAACCAGGTCCCAGGCACTGCAGCATCCAAGTGGTCTCTTCGCCTATCTAGTGTGAGTCAATATGCCACTGGACGCCGCATAAATCATCTCATTACGTAGTTGCAGAGGGTCGTATAATATGCTTTGCAAAACGAACCACTTCTTCAATGTATTTTTAATGGGTTTCGTACGAAGTTTTCATTTTATAAGTATTTTTTAACATGTGAAACCTACTTAGCCGTGATGTTTTTCAGGTAGGTTCATTGTATATGCTGCTGCCATGATTTTTTTTCACGTTTCTACAAACAACCGTTTAGCCAGGAGATGAGGGGATTCCATCAATCAGCGCCTGGATTATGTTACTTTCCACGTATACATCTGTTTTGATATCAACCCTTGTATGTCCTAACTGCTGAGGCACGGTCTCTTCCTGCATCGCAAGAATTTTAGGCCATACTCCACGATGGGGGCCAAGTCCGGGTTGGTGGAGGACTGTAAGACAGTGGCGAGCCTTATTGTCAGAAGTTATCAAGCCGCCTATAAGGCCTCTGACTTGGCTTAACGACTGTCATTACATGACAGCCGGCAACAATGGCTTAACGTGCCCTGCAAGGTACGGAAAAGACTCGTGCTGCTGGGATGCGGGTAGTAACTATTTAGTAATCTGTGACACGGGTCTGAATGGGGACATATAAGGGTTGATATCGTATATGTTACAATGTTTAACTTAACTTTTATCCTATGCTTTACAACCTTTGCTGTTCTATACAGTAATCGTATACCGAACGACACTTCCTCAAGTTATTTGGTTCGCGACAAATCGGTGCGCTCTTTTACGGTCCATAATTTTGAGCACTAAACATTTGTGAGTTAAATTCCTTAGCTCGTTGGTTCGTAGTTGACGGTGAGCCGTAAACTTTTACTTGTGCTCAGGATCTACGAGCAATTTTAGAATCGGTCCGCTATAATATTCTTGTTTTTGACACGAGTAGGATTAGATAAGAACTTTTACTCTTTATTGCATGATCGGTATTGGGAGATTAAAAGCTCATAATGTAGCTGTATAATGTAGGGTTGTTTTAATTTTAAATAATAAATGTAAGTAATAAGTAATTATATTAGGCCTTATGGGCGGCTTGATAACTTCTGACAGTGAGGCCCGCCACTGTCTCATAATCCTCCACCAACCCGGACTTGGCCCCCGTGGTGGAGTATGGCCTAACCTTCCTGCGATGCAGGAAGAGACCCGTGCCCCAGCAGTGGGGACATATAAGGGTTGATAACGAACGAAATAATTATATTCTCGCACTCCCTTGCTGTTTGTTATCAATATATTTTCGATTTAATTATTATTTATGTACATGCACCACGTACCGACTATATTCTTCATGCAATCCACTCCATCCAAAGGTTGTCTGGAAGAGATCGCTCTTAGCGATAAGACCGCCAATTGTATAACATTACTTAGATTTAAGAATCATGGTTGTAATATTTTTCTGGTTGTGCAATAAAGTGTTCTCTATCTATCAAAATGCGATATAAAGGTGAAAACTTATATCAACCTACTTCGTCTCTTTTTCCAGGATACGATGGCGTGAGCGTTGCCGACCGGTCAATCATTTTTACTTCTTTGATATATTTTTCTACATTATGTGTAATTTTTTAAATTAGGTCTATGTCAATGCTAAACAGAGACAAAGATGGATTATAGATTCCTAAAAGTTGCTTTCCCAAATTTTTACGTGCATACGTTTCAGTAGGAAAAAAGAAAATAAAAACCGAATAATTACTTATCTTTTAAAAGATAAGTAATTATTTATCTAATCTCAGTTATTTCATTTCGTATCCGATTTCATTTCGCATTTGGGTTATTCATCTCATATCCGTAGAATAAGGGTATAAGCTACAGGTGAAAAGTGTTGTAACTTTTCTCTCGCAAGTTTTTTTTATGAGATCGAGTCCACGAACGTCATCGGAATGGAAGCGTCCAATCCCGATGTTAGAAGTCGTTAAACTCGAATTTGTTTTACGATCTTATAGCGAATCCATATTTTCGAAGATAATAACGTTTTAAGATATGAAACTGTCGATGTACGCAAACTTTAGTACGGTTTCTCTGATGGGTGGCTTACTACGCGCGGATTATATCCTACTAAAGTAGGCATTAAAAAACTAACACCAGACATGAAAAATAGGGTACTGTGCACCATAACAAACTTCAGAACTCAGAAAACAATTTTGCTGAAGTGTAAATGTTTTTTTTTTGTATTTTTAAAATATCGCACGCAGTGGTAGCAGAGCCGTAGAACACCGACTTCTCAATCGGGGAGTAGTGGGTTCGAATCCCGGAATGTGCTAATGAATTTATTTTCTGTATTATTGTCGCTGTCTGTACGTAATACAGAGAATAGTGTAAAGAGGTTCGAAATTACACTGATGCCGTGAGTCGCCCATTGGCTCAATTGGTAGAGCGCTGGCACGGATAGCCAGAGGTTGCGGGTTCGAATCCCGGCATGGGTGAAATTTTTAGACTCTAAATAGGTTTTTAAATTTGTTCCTTAGCACGGGTTAGTGCATTAAAAATAAAAATAGTGAAATCAATTATGTGAATGGTAGTGAATGGATGTATTTTAATGACTAA
Source organism: Yponomeuta sedellus (assembly GCA_934045075.1). Classification (NCBI taxonomy): domain Eukaryota; kingdom Metazoa; phylum Arthropoda; class Insecta; order Lepidoptera; family Yponomeutidae; genus Yponomeuta; species Yponomeuta sedellus. Next base: position 10,099,205 of record OW203745.1, read on the forward strand.
TAATTTATTATTTATTTAAGATGTTCAATGAGCTTTAAGATCACTTAATTTTTCATTTAGTTGGATATATTAAAGCTATCGGAGAGTAATGTTTGAACTGTCACTATAACGTAGTAGAATAAAGGCTTTTTTATTTTTATTTATTTATTGTCTTATAATAAATAATGGAGTGTAAAACCAATGTTCTGATTAAATTTCTCCGAAATTTACTGTGCGCGTAATCTTCCAGGAGTGTTTCAACAAAAGGTCTCGCGTTTATGCTATAGATATAGAAGCTATGGGAACTCGTAAAATTCTTTGGTAATTTTTTATGGTTTCCCCGTCGCATTTTATCGCGGTGACGTCACGACTTCGTTTGCTTTCGATTAAAAAGCTTCCTTGCGGGTAGCTATGAATATTTTGTGGTCGGATCTTATAATGAAGGAGTTACGAAGCAAAGTTTTACCTTGAACACCGCAGATTAATCAGTTTTGTTCAAAAATATAATTCAATACACGCTCAAATCTCAGTATTTTGAAAGCCGCGGTTATGTAATTAGTAAAAAAGTGGCATTTATTTAGACTATTACTTTTAAGTTTAGGCGTTAACTAAAAAAACGTGAAGATATCTCGTTTTATTTTAAAAAAAGAACAAGTTTCTGAACACCCCTTTTAACATCTATTTGCCCCATGCCGGGACTCAAACCCGCAACCTCTGTACAACCGTGCCAGAGGTCGCGGGTTTGTGTCCCGGCATGGGAGGAATTTGTAACCTTTAAATAGGTTTTTAAAAATTGTCTTTAGCGTGGGTTAGTGCGTTAAAAAGAATATAATCTTTTAACATTTTATCATTTAAGTACCGAACTTTATTATTAACATTATTGAGAAATATATATATATATTTCTAGTTTCCAATATATATATATATTTATTGGAAACTTGCAGCTTACATACAGACCTGACAGATATACAGACATGAAAATATCTTTATAATTTTTTTCCAACAGTTTCTGTTTTAAAAAACCTATTTAGAGGCTATAAAATTCCACCCATGCCGGGATTTGAACTCGCGACCTCTGGCTAACCGTGCCAGCGCTCTCAAAACTGAGCTAATGGGCGACTCATCGGCATCAGCGAAATTTCGGACCTCCAAATAGGTTTTTTAACGTCCTTAGCACGGGCACAGATTAGATAATAGTTAGCACGGGTTAGTGCATTAAAAACAATATAATTTTCTATGTTTTCTAGAATGTAAAAACAATGTCACACTAAGGTTTCATGCAAGTCCCTAATTAAAGTATCCTAATCTCTTCATCTTTTAAGTTCTATCCTTCCCAAGATTGTCTGGAAGAGATCGCGATGAGACCGCCAATTGTTTACGGCAATACTTAGATATGTAAGCCTTTTTGTGTATTTTTTTACTTTATACAAAGTCGCTGAAACATCTCAGGTCATTAGCGACTACAGTATAGTACAATAAAATTGTTATATCAACTTATAATATCAAACTAGCTTAACCCAGATACTCCTACTGGCCGTTTAAACGCCCAAAAAAATAGGTTTAATCTACCCTCAATTAAAGTTACTTTTTGGCCGTTGTGGCTTAACCTTTTGCCCATTATTGTACGTAGTTGGTGTATATCTTCCATAGAATCAGTGAATTGTGTTATCAAAAAGTGTTATTTTGGGTGATTTCAAGTATTACAGTTCGAGAAGTATTTTTTGGCGTCATGGCTTCCAAAAGGTAATGTTTTTATGTATCTTTTGAGCTACAATTTAACTATATTTAGTAATTTTATTATAATATAACCTCTTACCTAGTAAATAGAAATATAAAAGTGCATTCAATGTAAATTTTTACATACTTTATTTATCTTGAAAGTTCATGGCCGTAGGAGAATCAACATCTGTAATCGTTTTCAGACCGCGTCCGAGTCAACCGTTAACGTTGAATGAAATAATTGAAGAGTTGGAGTGTTTTGATGATGAGGACCCATTGCCAAGTGGAATAGCAATTTTGCCTCCCAATGCAGTGTCTGTAACTTCTGCAAATGCCAATGCAGAAGTTACAGATAAAGACTCTGGTGATGAAGAAGTTGTGACATGGCATAATCTTCCAGGTAAGACTTTTTGCTAGATGTAAGTATATAATATAGCAAAGATAAGCTCTTCTTTGCACATGGCTTATATATATATAAGCTAGGACAGGACATAAAACGTTATATGTACAAAAGCGAGCTCTCTGTGATCTCTGTGTCATACCGTGATATAAATCTACTGCTAGAAAAAAGTCGTTGATCAGTCACTGATAAAATGTTGTATTTTTTTGCAGGTTAGCAGCTAAGGGCTCAGGCAGATCTTCTTTACTCTGATGACGAAACAGTGGATAGTGAAGATGAGTTACCATTGTCTGCGTTAGCCAAACGAAGCCGTATCGAAGATGCAAGGATTGATCACTCACCGATAGGAGTTGATCATCAACCAACATAGATACTGCAATCGTCACAGATCGTGAAGCTGTAAGAGCTCTGAGTGTGCCAAGCAATCAGAAATTTCAGTGGAGGAGATATCATAATCCACTTGAATTTCCACAGTGGCAAAAGGTTCTGTGACCGAACAATTTGCAGAACCCTCTTTACTATTTTGACTGCATGTTTGATAAAAATTGCATTGAACTTTTAGTCACTTATACAAACATGTATGCGACTAAAAAGAATAAAGTGGGCAATGTAAGTGCTGATGAAATGAAATGTTTCATCAATATTCTACTGTTCAGTGCCTATGTACCGGTACCACGAAGAGGCATGTATTGGGAGAAGGCAATAGGAGCCGATTTTGTCATCGTCAATAGCACCATGTCTAGAGCTATATTCAATTTTATAATGGCCAATATTCATTGCTGCGACAACTCAGCAATCCAAACTAGAGGTGACAAGTTTGCTAAGTTGAGACCTTTGCTCGATTTGTTAAATGAGATCTTCTTGGCCTTTGCTCCATTGTTGTGTCATTGTCTTGACATGGCTACACAAAATGCATGGCAGCTATACAAAGGCGATGGTGGTGACTATGATCATCTCACATATCGCAGAGTGGTTGCAAGGAGCCTTCTGGAGATCTACAAGAAAACTGAAAGGCGCGGCCCTCGCTCTACCCCGAATAACTACCGCGAAGTTTCGCGATGAGACAGACTGACTGAGATAAGACCAATTATTTTTGCAAAAAATGTGTAATTTCTTTACATCCTAAAACCTGTTTTGCTTCTTATCACAACCCAGCCTAATACAGTTTAGTTTTTTGAGACCGTAATTAAAATAAAAGTTCTTTTAATTAAATAGTTAAGCCTTTTCAATGTACATGGTACCTTACATACATGTCGCAGTAGTGGATTCTCCTATTGGACGTTTAAACGCCCACCCTAGTGCTGGTTTTCCAGGTGACCTGGATTTTTTATAGTATTTTTCTGAAGCTATTTAACCCATAACAAAACACATACAAAAAATATATAAGATTCGGAGGCCAAAAATAGTTTCAGGAGTATGTGGGTTAAGAAATTGTACAGTTTGGTCCACATTGTTCAAACAGTCTCTTAGACACTTAGGAAGGCCAACAAACAATCTTTCTGTAATGTACATTGGATATTCAATCAATAAATGTTTGACATTTTGTTTTCTGGTGTGTACAATAAAAAGTAGGTACTACTCTAATGTAATCTAAAGTATCAATATTTAACCGAAAGATTTTCAGCTTGGCGGGATCTTTTTTGTACATCAGTCTATCAGCAGTACACTGTCACACTTTGTTCAGTTATAATGATGCAAGGAAATCGTAAGCTTGTAATGTTGCACAACTTTTATAAAGATTGCAGCGATATATATATATATATATAATAATAAAAACTGGAACGACTCCAACTGTTGCTTTATGAAAAATGAAAATTAAAAAATCTTTATTTGACCGCCACATAAAATCCAACTTTGCTTATAATATATCTATTATAACAGGTTCAAACAAGAAGAGACCTAGATTTAATAAAAATAATGCTAATAACTAACATATGAATGTTTGTTTACAAAAGGTGAGTAGTTAGCAAAAAATTGCATTTACCAGTTCACAGCGACTCCACACTAGGCATATCTGTGTAGTGGACGACGCTCACAATTTATTTGTAGATAGGTACTGTTATTTTATACTTAATAAGAACAGATAAACTGGATAAAAAGGTAAATAGTCAGATCTTGTCGATGGGTAAAGTTGTAATAATGAAAAATAAGGGAAATATTTGAAAATGAAAGATAGAAAAAGAAATATAAAGAATGGTGATTATATTATTTTTAATGCACTAACCCGTGCTAGAGACAATTTTAAAAATCTATGTAGAGGCGAAAAATTCCACCCATGCCGGGATTCGAACCCGCGACCTCTGGCTACGTAATACAGATAATATTGTAAAGAGGTTCGAAATTTCATTGACGCCGGTGAGTCGCCCACTAGCTCAGTTGGAAAGAGCACTGGCACGGATAGCCGAGGTCGCGGGTTCGAATCCCGGCATGGGTGGAATTTTTAGCCTATAAAGAGGTTTTTAAAATAAAGAATGGCGTTAAGAGGTTTGCACCGTTACAAGCTCTCCTCCGATCAGAGTCCATTCCTCCTTTTTCCCAAACGCGGCTGTATCAATCGTTTCACGCTACATTATCTCTGTCCATTTAAATGACGACAATTTCCCCGCGATACTTGGATCCGATTTTATATTATTGTACCCGTTTCCGCCTTCGACTTTGCTCGATTGTTTTTTTAGTTAGGATGATACAAAGTTTCTGTACAGGAAAAAAAACTTTTATATATATATATGCTGTAATGTGTGCTACTTTATGCTAAATTCACTATTTACTAATTATAATCTAGAGAAAATGTGTTTCAATTGAAATGCAGTAATTTTATAATAATTGTAACAAAACTTTTGCTTCACGACTGTTTTTTTCAGAATAGATTAGGAGGCTAAGAAGACCAAATAAACTTTACATTTATTCTTTTTAAAAGGGGTTTTTAATTTAGTAACTTAAAAATACAATTCAGTGTTGAACAATAAACACAATAATCTCTATTTACATTATTATAATAATGGAGAAAGCCAAGATCAAGGTCAAGACTGAGGTAAATGTAATATTATTTTGAGGGATCTTATTTTAAAACCTTATACCGTACCCGTAGTATAGAACGCCCTCCGACCAGGTGGGATGACGATCTCCGAACTGCCGGCAGATGCTGGATGCGGCAAGCTGAAAACAGTACGCTATGGCGCTCATTAGGAGAGGGCTACGTCCAGCAGTGGACTACATAATATAGCCTGAAGAAGAAGAAGAACGCCTAATGCCATACTGTATAGCTTGCATAAAGAAGGGTTTCTTGAAGGTGTAAGAATGAACATTTAAATTTTTCATACTAGCATAACATTTAAACAATCATGGAATATGCTGAGGTCTAAACGTTAATCAAAAAACTTATCGAAAACGTGATTCAGATGATTAATTCTCACGGGCCCGGCAGCACATCCGCAAAAATGAAAGCAAAAAATATATAAACATCCCATCGCGCGTTTAGCCAGCATAACTTCTCAGAATTGTCACAAAACATGCGTCCACTATCCCTGCGTTCCAAGATGCGATGAAATCGATTACAGCGCGAATCCGACCAAATTTAGTAGTCCCAAAGTATCTCGCACGATATAGGGTTCTTATGCCTATTGCACTTATATGGATTGGCACTGTAATCGATTTCATCGCATCTCGGAACGCACCCTATGTTGCACGAACTCGTGTGGGTGTAAACGAAAAATATTTTTGCAATTTTGTGTAGGTACCTACTTCATGGTAGACGGCATGTTTTCCAGTCCAACGATCACCGACGAAAGAATTTTGAAAAGTGACACCTGAACAGACCAACGGACATTGTTACACGTTCCGACACCGGCAGTGACTTCCGAAGACGTTATTTTTCTCCTTTTGTCGGAGTCCGTAGTCGCTTTAAATCCGTTCCGATAATTCCGATACTAGTGCGCGCCCGGAGTGCAGCCATTCGTGATAACGCGACGAGAAATGTCAATTTATCAATTTATTGAGCTGTGAAAAATTGTTACGGGCTTTTTTCGACTCCGCTGTGTAGGTGAGGGGATGAGACAAATTGAGAGAGATGTAGAGGTTTTAGGGTTGCCAAAGAAATTTTTGTATTGTGGTTTTATTTATATTGTAGATTCGCAGAGTCTCGCAGACCACCAGGTTCTGTCATACAGGATAGTAGGCAAAAACTGCGCTTAAACTATGAAAAATGAAATGAAAAAATAAAAAAAAATAAAAAAAAAAATATTGTAAAACGGTTACAAAAAATGGTTACTGGTTCCCAAACTAGGATTCCCTGTGCTATGGGTAGCCAGGAAACATAACATTAGACAAGACATAACATTATTGATAGAGCGCTGGCACGGATAGCCAGAGGTCGCGGGTTTGAATCCCGGCATGGGTGAAATTTTTAGCCTCTAAATAGGTTTTCAAATATAATTATAAATATTAAGCGAAATATTTTCAACGCACCCAAGCATAATCTGTGTGCATTTATGATTTTTAATTTTATCATGGTCATCATTGATTGGTCGGTAGTTTAATAGCATACCATAATCTCACGTCTGTGTCCCAGAGGGTTAGGCGGAGACGGTTCGAGTCCCGGCACGGGTGGAATTTTTAGCCTCTAAATAGGTTTTTAAAATTGTCCTCAGCGCGGGATAGTGCATTAAAATGAATATAATAATTACTTGTGAAACATTAATATTTGATGAATATTTGTGAACATAATTATGTTGTGCAAATACATAATTTTTAATTTTCACAATAAATATTGCTCAAGAGTTTGATAAGTGGCAACCCTATACCCAGGTGGGGCGCGGGTGGCGGAAACTGAATGGTTCGGGTAACATTATTCAGTAAATAGACTGAATTGTGTCATGGTCAATTGAGGACTGTGCCTCTGCAGAAGAAGCTTCTTGAGGATTTCAGATTAGATTCTCAATATTAATAATGCGAGGAGCTGAAACATCTCCAAAAGAGCTAGATAGGCTATTCATAATCGTGTGCTGGTCCCAACACTTATGTCTGGTAGAGAGACTTGGGTGTGGAAAAAGAAACAAAAGAAAGAAAGTAAGATTAATGCAGTAGAAATGAGGTCCAAGAGAAGTATGTGTAGTATTACTTTAAGAGACGCAATAGTCTGATTGGAGAACATTGTGGACTGAAAGAGGATGTAGTGACTAGAATTGAAAAAGGAATGTTGCGTTGGTTTGGACATGTGAAGAGGATGAAGGAAGAAAGACTGACGAAACAAATATAATGTTGTTAATGTGAGTGGAAGGGCAGATAACGGTAGTCCCAGGCGGACATACGTCGACCAAAATAGGAAAAGGGAAGATTAAAAGTAACCGAAAACGGCGTGCGTGCATGCAATGACTGATAAACGTTGATGAGGGGAAGGTGATCTGTCAGGATCATGGCAAGTGGCAGTCCCTGATCTCTGGGATACAGAGGTGAGGTTATGTTACATTTTAAAAATAATAATAATTTAATTTATTTCGAACAACAAGATTATTATTTGGTGAGTACATTTAAAACCTATGATGTTAGTAGCATGTATGCCTAGGACAACGTTATTTATTTGCTTACGTCAAGGCCTGTTGCGTGAGACCTGAAGCCTACGGCACTGGTTGATGTATGTGGAGTCGACCCGCATTAATATAGCACGATGTTCCAAAACGTATCTCAAACCCACGTAAAAAATCAAACATATTACGAATAGTAGGATAGTTACGGTGCCTATAGAATAACCATCCCATGTTACAGGCACGATCGATCGATCTCAAAGCTTGTATGTCCCCACTGCTGGGGCACGGGTCTCCTTCTACATCGCAGGAGGGTTAAGCCATACTCTACCACGGAAGCCTAGTCCGGGTTGGTAAAGGATTGTGAGATATTGGCGGGTCTACTGTCAGAAGTTATCAAGCCGCCCATAAGGCCTCTGACATGGCTTAACGACGGCCATTACATGAGAGCCGGCACCAACGGCTTAACGTGCCTTGCGAAGCACGGAAGCGCTTGGAACAATGCCACTAGCGGCAGTCACGGGACGGTCACCCATCCTGCACCTTACCGCGCCTGTTGTTGCTAAACTCTAGTGAATGATTCCAATCACTCGGTTCGCCTATGCTACGAGCCCTTCACATGACATACCATAAATATAACGTCCGACAAACAACAGTTGGACCGGCCGTCCCCAGGCATACGATCTGCCTGGCGGGAAATTTCTATCACCCGCTCTTCCCTATAAACTTTTAACGTTACTTTGTGCGAAATGAAATGAAATGAATGAAATGAAAAGGTTTTATTCAAATTCAAAGTAGTGCAGAAGCTGCGTCTTAATGAACGTTACAATTCAAACTAGGTGTCCATTTCAAAATCTAGATCATTTTGGGGAAAAAATGGACAAAAAAACTCCAAACTTAGTCTTTTCAAAGTCCTTAATTAACATAGTTTACATAATTATTATAAACATAGAACTCATACATTGTACTGGCTATAATTCCAGACCTCATTGTCATCTAGATAATCCTTTATGTTATAGTAGCCCTTTTGGCACAAAGTGTGCTTAGCATATTTTTTGAACTGCGATTCAGGCAAGCTTAATATATCTTCAGGGATTTTATTATAGAAGCGTACACAATGCCCCATGAAGGATGTATTAACCTTTGCCAGCCTAAATAGTGGGAACAAAAGTTTATGTTTATTTCTAGTATTCACATTGTGTTGGCTACCTAAAGTTTTAAAGTTACTGATATTTTTCCTGACGTACATAATGTTTTCATAGATATACTGACTGGCAACTGTCAGGATGTTAGTTTCTTTAAAGAAATCTCTTAACGAATCACTACTGCCTAGCTTATAAATGAATCTGATCGCTCTCTTCTGCAAGACAAAGATGGTCTCAATATCTGCAGCCCGTCCCCACAGTAGTATGCCATAGGACATAACACTATGGAAGTAACTAAAATAAACAAGCCTAGCAGTTGCGACGTCAGTTAGTTCCCTAATTCTTTTAACTGCATATGCTGCTGAACTAAGCCTATTTGCTATTTTTTTTCATATGAGGACCCCATTGAAGCTTTGCATCAATTGTGATACCTAGAAATACAGTTTCATTTACAAGGTCTAATTTGTCATTCCCTAATATAACATTGCTGTCAACCACTTTGACATTTGTTAGAGTGAACTCTATACATTTTGTCTTCTTTGAATTTATGTACTTGTGCTTAGCTGAACATGTCAGAGATAGAATTTTATTGTAACTTACTACTAAAACTCGGATATCCTGTGATAACCAGGCAAGGTCATGTTTGTGATAGAGGCCATTTGTAAAAATGTTTGGCGTTAAAACCGCGGTTTTTGGCAAAACTGCGTTAAGACGAAGCTTCTTAGACCCACGTTTTTGTCAGTTCTAAAAGCTACTAAGGGCCGATTTCTGAATTGAGACTTTCACTAAGTAAATACCTAAGTAACGTTCTGTCGCGTTCTTTGCTGAGAAATTCGAAGAAACAGAACTACACTTGAGTATTTACTAAGCGAAATTCTCAATTCAAAAACTGGGACTATATTATGATGCCCACTTTTTCCAAAACGCGCTGTAAAAAAATATTACGAATTCCATAGCTGGCGCTAGTCTTCACCGCGCCGCGCCCGTCTTAAGCCAGAAGCGTTTCTACTGTTCTACAGTATTATATTCACATTGCTTGATCTTAGAGAGATCTTCGTCGTCTTCTTCAGGCTATATTATGTAGTCCACTGCTGGACATGTGGACATAGCCCTCCCCTAATGAGCGCCGTAGCACCCTGTCTTCAGCTTGCCGCAACCAGCATCTGCCGGCAGTTTTCCGCAGATCGTCATCCCACCTGGTCGGAAGGCGTCCTACACTACGTTTGCCGAGTCGCGTACACGACTTAAGAACACTAAAACATTCATTATTATCTTTTTTTTTTGCTGACGAAAGTGCCTGAGAGATCCTTTTCATGCAATTACTTTTCTCGGAGACACTTTGAATAGATGTAGAAATGACAAAACTCCACTCGCAGTTTTCCGTGACGTAATAGTATTCCATTTGGGTTGGCTAATAGCTTGCATTTCCCGTTCCTCCGCATTCAGCAGCACGTTGCAGTGCACGGCGCTGCATTCGGTCATTTTTCAAACGTGTCACATGCGGAGCGGGCGCTTCCCGCTAGATACATTAGCTGCACGGATCTCAAGTGTAGCTATTGTTAACTCTTAATGTTGCTGTAAAGCCGAAGGTCTCGGACTCGATCCCCGGCCGGGTCAAACTAGGAAACGAACTTTCTTAATTTGTCTCAGGTCTTGGATGTTACCTATGTATTTATTGTATTAAATCTATCGTAGAGTTAGCACCTGTAACAAAAATAATTTAGTTGTACTTAGTATGGGGCTATCGAGATCTGTGTAATATGTCCATGAATTTTTCATTTAATTAACTTTGGTTACATTCTTTTCGCGTCATTTGGGCCAGTTTCCTTATGAGAATTTATTTTATTTTACCCCAGAGAATTAAATAAACACACAGTGTTATATTTCATCTGCCTGCTCTACTCAAAAGCAGTTTAAAGACTTATAACTAGGTTTAAAATATACAGTACCTACAAGTTTAGAAAACACCAAACTTTTAATAGATAATCGTTTTTCTATTTTTGTATATTTATGCACAAAATACAATTTCATTAGATAGTTTCGACAATACAACTTTAACGTGTCAAATGTCACCACTTTTTAATATTGTACGCTTTACACATGTACATTCATCAAGCTCTTTCATATAAATATAAATATTATGTTATGGCTAGTTGTGAGCTGAACACCAGCGCTATGATAATATATTCACTTACAGTACTCTACTGAACCCTATTCTTTACATCTCATACACGACTTAAAATGTATTTATATTTCAGTCGCAAGGGCGTCAACTTTATACTATATCAGTTGCAAAGTCTCCCATAATACAACTGAGCATAGTGATCATATGTATTAATTGTACTTAAATATAACAAAAACTATAAATTTCATTGAAAGATAAAAGTATTATTTCTTACTGTGTTAAAAATTTCATTTAAAGATAAAAATATTATTTCTTACTGTGTTAAGCTCTATTTTATTTAAAATAAACACTTGTATTTAAAAATGTATAACAAACATAAATTGATCTCATTGGGAGAAATCTATTTTTATTCTATATTGAGACTTTGGACCAAAGCGGAACAACCCACTAAGAAGGTTGGAAGAAACGGCTACAGTGTATCATTTATACCTGATGACACCGACACTAATGCTCCGAGGAATCCTATTTATGGTGCACTAGTGTTCTGCCCCCGCTTCTTTGCATGTCCAAGACGAATTTCTTTATAATGAATTGAAGGCTGTAACCCATTTGAGTTTTTATGGTTCCGCACCTTAAAAGGATAAACAGGTCCCAATATAATCACTCTGTTGTCTGTCCGTCCGTCCGTCCGTATGTCAAGACCCTATAACTCGGAAACGGGTAGAGGTATAAAGGTGCGAGAGGTCCTGGGTTCGAACCCTGGCTGCAGACAAAAGAAAACCCCAGGTCTTGGATAGTTACTTGTTTGTGATGTCGTTGTTTCTGGTTCCCACGGCACAGGGTATGCTAGTGTGGGGTCAGAAGCAATAATATGTATGTAAATGTTATGATGTTATAACTGAAGTCTGCAGTCCCTTGAGCTACCGCCAAAAAAAAGCAACTTTTAAGCTACAGCCGGTCGTTTGAGTCACAAAAAAGTGTATTTCGGCGATCAAGGGAATTCATATTCATTGACATCAACTATTGTATGTCCCCACTGCTGGGGACTGCAGGGGATAGCTCTAGAGTAATAATAAATAATCGCGATTAGACCCGTTTAATATGTAACTATGTGGCGGTAAATTCAAATCGCGTTATTTTTACAACACCCTTTGTGACTCTTATGTTTTGTAGTAGTATTAAGGCCTTTAGCAGAAAAGCTAGATTTATGCTTTGCAGTAGAATCCAGGTCCTTAGTACAGACAAAGGCTAGATTTAATTTTAGGCATACTTCAGCTTCTATCAAACCACCTTTCAGAAGACATGCTCACGCTTTTATACCTACATCCATAAAATGCGAGTGAAATGAAATAGCGTCAGAATACTCAAATAAATATCCGATACGGTGTCATGTGAGAAGCGTCATTATTATTGAGAGGCTCCGCGTCGCCTCGACGGTGGATCGCATCAACATGACTAGAGGACATGAGAGTATTCCATCTGCGTCGAATAGTTTGTTCCGCTCGCTAAAGTTTTATAAGTTATTTAGAGAAGGCAACGCTGCGTATTTGTTCATGTGTTATATATCAAATTACTGGGAAAAGTGTGTAGATTATGTTTCAAATAATAGTTTCGTTGTATTTGATGGAAAAGAAAGTGAAAAAAGCCTCGAACTTTTAGCCCGGATTGTGCCGCTTGTATGGGCGGTCAGTGTCATTTTACCTCTTCCTGGTAATTATTCATTTATAGCTTTATTTTGGTGAATTAGAGTATGAAAATTGTGTAAACAGTAATAGATAATATGCAGATCATATTATAAGTGTTAGTTCAGTGCTAGTGAATGAGTAATTAGTGAAAATAGTGAGACAAAGTTCAAAGTAGTGTCAAAATGGCGTGGATAGTGAAATTCATCTCGTCATTTGAATATCATGTAAGTTTATTGATAATTTTATTAGCATTACAAGTATAATAACCGGATAGGGCATTTTATGCAGATTGTAGTGATATATAACACTTATTGAATAATTACGTAGTACTTTCTTTAATTTGAGAAATGCGGAACTGTGTTCACAAAAAAGATGCAAAAAAATGGCGGTGCGAAATGACCCTGCACTATGCGGTACCTTTGAACTTTCTTTTTTCCGAGCGCGCGGGGCGCTAGAAGGGTTAAAACGACGAAAAAATGTCATTAATGGGGGCACGGGACACATTAATGAATTACACTATTTTTATTTTTAATGCACTAACCCGTGCTAAGGAACAAATTTAAAAACCTATTTAGAGGCTAAAAATTTCACCCATGCCGGGATTCGAACCCGCAACCTCTGGCTATCCGTACCAGCGCTCTACCAATTGAGCCAATGGGCGACTCACGGCATCAGTGAAATTTCGAACCTCTTTACAATATTCTCTCTGTATTACGTACAGGCAGCGACATCTGACTTAAGCAAATTGCATTACTTACAGCCCCGACTACCTACTTTGCAGTTAGGTTTAACATTGGAACGATATCACTGTACCCACATGATTACACTATTTTTATTTTTAATGCACTAACCCGTGCTAAGGAACAAATTTAAAAACCTATTTAGAGGCTAAAAATTTCACCCATGCCGGGATTCGAACCCGCAACCTCTGGCTATCCGTACCAGCGCTCTACCAATTGAGCCAACGGCATCAGTGAAATTTGTAGAGGCTCAATTGGTAGAGCGCTGGTACGGATAGCCAGAGGTTGCGGGTTCGAATCCCGGCATGGGTGAAAATTTTTAGCCTCTAAATAGGTTTTTACACATTAATGCAGACAAACCAGAGAGGCTCTACCGGAAATGTCAAAGCGCATCACGTGCAGCCAGCTGCGTCTGAGGAGATGCAATCTGCGCATAGCTGTGGCACTTATGACGGGCCACTGCCCACTGAGTAAACACTTCCACACCATGGGACTGACTGACAGCCCGTTGTGCCGAGGATGCCTCAAGGAAGATGAAACACCCTCCCACGTGACTATCCAGTGTGAAGGCGTGGAAGTGCAACGGACAGCCACCATCGGAAAGCTGGGATTCCTTCGGGCGGCCAGCAGTAACATTGGTGCACTGCTGGCTTTCTGGAAAGAAATTGGATGCCTGGAGTGATCTCACAGCCCTGCTACATACAATGGCCCAACTATGAGGCTAAGTGCGGAAACCACAGGACAAACTAAGTAACTATGGGGGCACGGGATGGTCACCTATTCAGCACCTGACCGCGCCTGCTGTCCCTAAGCCCAAGGCACTTGTGAGCCTGACGATGCCTCGTGTTAGAGGCGAAACGCGTCGCGTATTATCTCACACAAGTATTGGTGTCGGTGGTGGTGTGTTCGTGTCTTGCTTCTGCTTAAAAAAGTTTGCATTAACTAACCGCATGGTGCTTGTGGGATTTTTGGCTTAATTTAGCAAAGTGTTTTTCACATTTTAATGCTATTATGGATTTCCGCAAAGTAACGCCTGATTCCATATACCAAGCGATTGATTCTAATACCTCGGTTTTAATAGGCCACGCTTCCTCGGTTTCAAACCGCGTCTCTCTTAATAAAACCCGAAATACATCAATACAAAGTTAAAATTGTTTGTCGTTAATTCGCCACACGCGCGTCATCCACTGTGCGGTAGAATTGTAATCAGTGGACACGTAATGCATTTAATTAACCATAATTTTCCGTAGTTTTCGGGTCAAGCGTAATTTTTTAACGCCTTGTATAAATCCCTCAGACGCAAGCGGAACTCTATCTTACGTCTTCCATATTCGCAGAAATGGCTCCCGAGTCCCGATACATCTGCTTACAGCTTATCAGGCGATTCCTTCGTAGAATTGAATGGGAGAGAATGCGGTATATACATCAAGATGCAATTTCATGGCACAATTTGTAGTTTTTATAAATATTGTACTACCCGACTGAGGCGGTGCCCAAAATGAGGCCTAATGAGTTTGCCTCGTATGTATGTTTGGCCAATTCCTTCATAGTGACTCCTTAATCAGCTGACGTATTAGACTTATAATATAATTTCAATGGACTTCGACATAATTGCATAAGGCTATAAAATCACTCGAAAATAATTAAATTTATAATTTTACTTTATCGTGTTATTCCAGGATCTTACATTATGATATGTATGAGTCGAATCTCGATTTAAGATGTCCAGTTAATGTGATTACTTTTGGATACTGTAGTCAGCGGCCTGATGGGCGGCTTGATAACTTCTGACAGTAAGGCCCGCCACTGTCTTACAATCCTCCACCAACCCGGACTTGCCCCCGTGGCGGAGTATGGCCTAACTCTCCTGTGATCCACAAAGAGACCCGTGCCCCAGCAGTGAGGACATACTAGGGTTGATATCGAGAAAACCTGAGTGTCTGAGGTGTTCAACTACCGCGCTTGAAATTGCCAATCCGCGGTGAGCAGGCGTGGTGGTTAGCCTATACTCTCAAGCCCAAAGTCTTTCTGAATACTCAATACTTTATTGCAGCCATAAGTTTCTGAGAGAAGGCCTGTGCTCTGGAGTAAGACGTAAATCGTTATCAACCCTTGTATGTCACCACTGCTGAGTGCTTAGTGCGAGTTTTTTAACTACTCGATCGCGTTAACGTAAACTCATATTTCTATGGCATCGAGGAAGCGCCACCTAGCGACAAGTATGGAAATTAAAATTGCTGAGTGCGAGTTGTAATGGTTTACGTTAAGAAGTGAACATGTTTACCAGCCAAAACTCGAATAAACGCGAGTGCGAGTTGTGCTGTGACAGCGTTGTGCCAGTTCGAACGGTTAACTTACTCATACTCACTACTCAATGCTCGATTAACGCGGTAGTAAAGTTATTCGATTGGATCTGTCAAACTCGCACTAAGCACTCTGGCGTACGGGTCTCTTCCTGCATCGCAGAAAGGTTAGGCCGTACTCCACCACGGGGGCCAAGTCCGGGTTGGTGGAGGATTGTAAGTCAGTAGCGGGCCAATTACTGCCAGAAGTTCTCAAGCCGACCAAAAGGCCCCTGACATGGCTTCACGACTGCCATTATATGACAGCTGGCACCAACGGCTTAACGTGCCTTGCAAAGCATGGAAGCGTTCGGAAAAATGCCACTGGCGGTAGTCACGGGACGCTCACCCATCCTGTACCTAACCGCGCCTGTTGTTGCTTAACCAAGAGATTGATTCCAATCACTCGGTTCGCCTAGGTCACGAGCGCTCCATACGTAAATAAGCATATTTGAAAAAATTTGACAGGGAGCCCCCTAGTTTTCATCCAAATCGGCCGGTAAACATGAAAGCACCCTTGCGTGGAACGCGTTAGAAATTCAAAAATTGGCTTCATAGAATGGCTGTAGTTCATACATTTCCTACAACTTTTTCATAGATCATTTTCATCATCTTCGGGCTATATAAGTCCACTAATGAACGCCACAGCGCAAGGTTGTGCCATCATTGGGGGCTAATATTATATATATATATATATATATATATATATATATATATATATATAGCACGTACCAAACTCGCCACCTTTTCTCTGCCTATACCCAGCAATGAACAGAGTCCACTGAAGATTGTTTAAAATAGAGTTTCCGAATCAAGTGGTTTCTAAGCAAAGATTGGGTGATTGTACAAACCCGTAAGTAAACAAAGTTCTCAATTGGATTGGCGTTGTTGATACGAATAGTCGCCCACGGCTAAAAGGGATGTGAGAAGCTTCAATACATATTATTAATGGCTCCCTCGTCAAACGGTTAACCGGCTTGACTACCAAAACAGAGGTCGTAGGTTACCCTCCTGTAGGAGGTCGCTTTACATAATATTGTTTATTTCATATTTATGTACCGTTTATGTATGTGTACCAATTTCATATTTATGAGTATGTATCGTTTATGTATGTGTATCAACTATAAAATAATATTGTCTAATATTGTTTAATTGCGCTGACTACCCGTCATTCAGTTTCCGTTTCTTCGTTCCCATTAATGGTTGTCTAGAAGAAATTACTTTTAGTAATAAGGCCGCCACTTTTACTGTACTGTTATTTTATAAGTCTTTTATGTAATCCCTGGTGTACATGCAATAAAGAATATTCTATCTATTTGTACAGATGGCGTTTGGGACTAAGAGGCCTAATTATGCGGACCAAAACCTGTCGGGACAATAATTGTGTTGTATGACAGTTTATTTATTTTGTTTATTTGGAAAACTCACAGCTTGTATATCAGTACATTCAATTGGAGATATGACACAACTTAAGTCTTAATACACAGGCTACTCACGAGTTATCACGACACGCAAATAATAAGTGCCTTTTCCAAGTAGAAGTGGCTTAGAATATAAACTTAAAATACGTAGTTATAGGTAGTTCATAATTTATTTATCAACCCCCTACATACGCCTTACCTTTGTTTATACGAGTAAGCAGATAACAATTAGTTTTGTAACTACTTTCATTCAGGAGTGTTTTTGCACGATATGTCTCCACAGCTGGGGCACGGGTCTCCTCCTGCATCGCGGGAAGGTTGTTTATTTTAGTTACTTCCATAGTCTTATGTCCTATGGCATACTACTGTGGGGACGGGCAGCAGACATTGAGACCATCTTCGTCATGCAGAAGAGAGCGATCAGATTCATTTATAGGCTGGGTAGTAGAGATTCGTTAAGAGATTTCTTTAAAGAAACTAACATCCTGACAGTTGCCAGTCAGTATATATATGAAAACATTATGTACGTTAGGAAAAATATCAGTAACTTTAAAACTTTAGGTAGCCAACACAATGTAAATACTAGAAATAAACATAAACTTTTGTTCCCACTATTTAGGCTGGCAAAGGTTAATACATCCTTCATGGGGCATTGTATACGCTTCTATAATAAAATCCCTGAAGATATATTAAGCTTGCCTGAATCGCGGTTCAAAAAATATGTTAAGCACACTTTGTGCCAAAAGGGCTACTATAACATAAAGAATTATTTAGATGACAATGAGGTCTGGAATCAAAGCCAGTACAATGTATGAGTTCTATGTTCAAAATAATTATGTAAACTATGTTAATTAAGGACTTTTGAAAAGACTAAGTTAGGAGTTTTTTTGTCCATTTTTTCTCCTAAATGATCTAGATTTTGAAATGGACACCTAGTTTGAATTGTAACGTTCATTAAGCCGCAGTTTCTGTGCTACTTTGAATAAAACCTTTTCATTTCATTTCATTTCGTTAGGTCATACTCCAAAACGGGGGCCAAGTCTGGGTTGGTGGAGGATTGTATGACAGAGGCGGAGATTGTAAGACGCTTGGTCTTACTCGTATGAGTACAGAAGGGAGCAAAAAATGATTAAACGAGTCATCTGAGTTGATCTATTTAGTCTGAGCTTAAAGACAAAGGGTAGGGCCATATATTACGTCATGCGAGATAGCAACCCGAGACCTGCCCGACTGAGAAAGGTAATAGGGGTGCTTCTATGCCTCTAAGGCATAAATAATACAGACCTTTCTTACCAACTTCTTTAAACCGACGACGTAGTTGTATTGTACATACTAGGCGACTTAAAGTAGTCTTGACCAGTACCTTTACCAACCTGACAGCTTAGTCAGCGTAGCCCACAGGAAAAACTAGTCAATAGGAGCGGAGCCAACAAAGACGTGCCGTTTTCACCATGTTTTAATTCACAGTTAAAGTGTGGTATTGCTACTACAAATTTGCAGAAGTACTTAACTTTGAAAATAAACAAAGTCATAGGTACATGCTCCCATTGGGGATCGTACCTGGGTCTCTCGCTTCCCAGTCCGCTCTACCCGCTGGTGAACCACCGCTCTGGTAGTACTAACACCTTTTTTACCCAACTTTAAAAATGAAGTAGGTTCTCACTTCGACGCGTATACTCGTATCACTTTTTTACTATGATGCATCGATATCAACCCTTGTTTGTCCCCACTGCTGGGTCACGGGTCCCGGACCATACTCCAACATGGGGGCCAAGCCCAGGTTGGTGGTGGATTGTAAGACAGTAGCGAGCCTTACTGTCAGAAGTTATCAAGCCGCCCATTAGGCCTCTGACATGGTTTAACGACTGCCATTACATGGCAGCCGTCACCAATGGTTAAAACGTGCCTTGCGAAGACCGGAAGCGCTTGAAATAAGTTCTTCCTGCTGTAGTCACGGGACGGTCACCCATCCAGTCACTACCTGACCGCACCTGTTGTTGCTAAACCCGAGTGATTGATTCCAGTCACTCGGTTCCACTAGGTTACGAACGCTTCCAACATGGAGGTATTATCTACCCATAATACATTCTTGTTGGGAATTACATGGCAATGCATGTCCAGCTGAACCTAGGGATAGTGTGACCCCAAGTAAGAGGTGAAACTACGAAATAATGCAAGGTCGCCGCCGGCTCGCATCCACAAACAAAATAGAATACCTGAGTGCCGTTCCTTTCTCAAATATACGGTAGTATTCTGAAAACGTATTGTGCTACGAGTTGTTCTATAAAGGTGGGGTTATTCTACTCTTACAAAAAGATAAGATAAAGATAAGATAAGACTCTGACGTAACAAAACAAATATTAGGTACAATACGATTAAAATCAGTTAACGATTCGGTTGTATTAGTTTTGAGCTACAAAGGAAATTTAGTTGCTCATATCGTTCTTGTATTGTAAGATAAGAAAAGAATATTCTTTATTGTACACCAGGAAAAAACAAACAAAACGTAATTACAAAGATACAGTACAATTGGCGGCCTTATTGCTTATAGCAATTTCTTCCAGGCAACCCACGATGGAGAGTTGCTGAAGGAAAAGTGAGACGGGTAGTTGGTGCAAATATGTACATTGATATACATACTTATACTTAAAAATAATATACTTACATAAATCATAACATATAATACATAAAACAATTTATTATAAACATACACAAACTTACATTATTTACAATAAAGTTCCGCAAGAGGATAAAAATAAAGACATACCTACATTAAGAAAAATAGTAAAAAAATCAAATAAAAAAAAAATTAGTGTGATAGATACAAATCATAAACCTTATTTTTAAAGATAGCTGGGGAAGCAGAGCGCCTAATTGAAACCGGCAGATCATTCCACAGCCGGGCGGCCCTAACAGCAAATGAATTGCTGAAGAACCTCGTCGAATGACTCGGAATCTTCAGCATCAGGTTCTGGTCAGACCGAAGGGCCCGGCTGTGGGAATCACTGAGGTAGATAAAGCGCTCTTTAAGATAGAAATATTGTATTTAATAAGACAACGTTATCGTTATCAACCCTTGTATGTCCCCACTGCTGGGGCACGGGTCTTTTCCTGCATCGCAGGAAGGTTAGGCCATACTCCACCACGGGGGTCAAGTCCGGGTTGGTGGAGGATTGTAAGAGAGTGGCGGGCCTTACTGTCAGAAATTATCAAGCCGCCCATAAGGCCTCTGATATGGCTTAACGACTGCCATTATAAAACATCCGGCACCAACGGCTTAGCGTGCCTTGCAAAGCACGGAAGCGCTCGGAAAAATGCCACTAGCGGTAGTCACGGGATGCTCACCCATCCTGTACCTGACCGCGCCCGTTGTTGCTTAACTAAGTGATTGATTTCAATCACTCGGTTCGCCTAGGCCACGAGCGCTTCCCTAGGCCACGAGCGCTTCGTATAAGACAACGAGTAATATAATAAAGGTCATATCTGTAAATTGATAACTCTATGTGAGAGATGAAGGATTCACGACAATTACCGACGTGGGCCGAAATCGTTAAATGATTTTAATCGTACTGTACAGTAGCACACTACTTACTACAGTACTGGATTTAGCAATAACACTATCTTTTTATTATCATCAAAATCTTGCCTAGCTGAGAGTCTCAACACGACTGACACCTGAACCAAAAGTAACGATATTCTTCTAATAATTTAAACTTTGCCTAGACGGCTACGCCGCCGGCCAGCTACTATAAAGAAGTATCGTTAGTACCATCCAAAAAGTACAATGTCAGTGGACCAGGTTCTGAATTGTGAATTTCGCTAAGTAAATAGTTGACTGTAGTGCTGTCTCTTTGAATTTCTTAGAAAAGAGCGTGACACGACGTTAAGTATTCACTTAGTGAAATTCCCAATTCAGAAATTGGCCCAATAACTTTTACTTGCCCGTAACTATGTACTTATTCTAACAAATGTGCAGAGCAGTAATTTGCGGACACAGACATCACATCACACTATCATTTCACTTCATACTAATATTATAAAGGCGAAAGTTAGTGAGTGTGTATGTTTGTTTGTTTTCACATTTTTAATGCGATTATGGATTTCCGCAAAGTAACGCTTGATTCTATCATCACCATCAAGGTCTTGTCAAGAGCTATAGCTTTTAGAATATACCTCGGGCTTCAGGAAAGGCTTCGGTTTTCGCCGAAAGCACACGAGCGTAATACTACTTCCTGCTCTGTATTGTATAAAACTTTTCTGCACTATTTTGAAAAGTTTTGAATAACAATACAAAATAAACCTTACCTTATTGTAATATGATCGGTCTATCCGATAGTAGCCGAGATATATTTTGAAAACTAACAGACTGTACTATATTTATTAAGTTTTATGTTGTTCCATTTTTCTAAAGACTTATTACCAAAGAAGATTATGAATTTTTCCCCCTTGGTGACGCTAGTTAGCACATTCAATCACTTAGCATAAACAATCACAATTTACACTACACTGATTTTCACCTAAATTTTCGTCTTTAGAACATTAGCGTAGAACGCCACTGAAATGGCAAACGCTGGAAAATTTTAAAGTAAACTGCAAACTAAAACTGCCCTCGAAAACGAACCCTATTCAAAATCCACCATCCAGTGGATCAGTAATCAAAATTGTTTAATGGCCCCCCGTTGTTTCCATACTACCCTCGTACACAAACAGCTATAAATCTGTCCTCCAACGTTGCGGAAGCACTATCTCCGAAATGTCCCCGCTACTATGTCAAAACGATGTAGCCGGTACCGTTGGGAGAGGCACGGTGCTGCATTCTGGCAGTGACACTTTTCATTTCAGTCTTCAAAGGACTAAGTATTATTTTGCGCGCCAAATCCTGGGGAATCTTTACTTTTGTGATAGTAATTTGATTGGAAATTGAGACTCAGATGATATCCTCGGTTCCTCCTCAGAGGCTCAAGACAAGGTTTTAATTAATTTGTTCCGCCGGTTGTGACCTACGGAGCTAAAACGTAGACACTGACGTCAGGAATCTCAAAGGCTATCCACCGGCTATAAGCAAAGGCTGTAAGGCGTCCACCGACTTAGATGCTATGCTCGATATCTCTGATACAAATCAGAAATGTGCTCATCCACCAAAAAACTAAGCCGAAGAAGATATGCCGAAGAACCGATGCTCGATGGGGTGCAAAGGTTCTCAAGGGGGATCATGGATTGCCAATTATTAATCAATAAATGTTCAAGTAGTTAGGACACCCTCCGAACAGGTGGAATCACGATCTGCGAAAAACGACGGCAGATGCTGGATGCGGCAAGCTGAAGACAGGGCGCTATGGCCTTTATTAGGGGAGGACTATGTCCAGCAGTGGACTAGTAAAGCCTGAAGAAGAAGAAGAAATGTTCAAGACACGAGAAAAGAGACCTGGTGGACAGACCACGAGTCCGTTGGCCTGACGACATTGTAAAAGCGGCTGGGAAACATTTAACGAGACTAGTAAAGAACCGGATGGATTGGTGTGAAAAAGAAGAGGCCTATACTCAACGGTGGGCTCTGTTAATGGGCTGATTAGATAGTTAGATAGACATAAGAAAAGTGTCTCTTCCAAAGAGGACACCTTGTCTATCACCACTCTAGGAGCAGCAGTAAAAACATACCTATTCATTATACAACGCTGACCGTATAGTATGTCAATTGTTGCAGCGTTCGGTGGATACGGCTATTCTTTCCGACCCTGAGCAGATTATTGATGGGCTCGATAAACGATATTATTAGTGGTATTTGGTTACTTCCTTTTGTTTGAGTTTGCGGAGGAAGGCCGATATTTATTCAATTAACGTGAGAAGTGCTTGCTATGTGTAGTGGATACGAAATGAACTAAAGTTCGTTTTATGTTTATGGCACTGATAACAGCAAATTGAGTGTCCTTTTAAATGTGCCTAGCGATATCTTGCTAGTATAGCGTAGTAAGAAATTTAATATTTTAGAGAATCTTTCTGAAATCTTATTTGTTTCCGTAATACATTATAACATAATAAAGCCCTCTTACTGGATGCTGCGTACGGTAAACTGAAGACAGGGCTATGTCGCTCATTAGGGGGTGGACTAGTACAGCCTGACGATGACAAAGCACTCTACAAAAATGATCTACTGGCCACACGTATAAGAATTTATTCATACCGTGAACACGCTTATAATTATAAGATTTCATTATATGTACAATCTGTTAGCTTTTAGAATATATTATCGGGCTATAGTGTGGGCTTCGGTTTTGTCGAACGCACACGAGTGTAATACGAGTACTACTTCCTGCTCCGTGTAAAACTTTTCTTCACTATTTTGAAAAGTTATGTGAAATTAAGTGTCATTTATTAGATCCGATATTTCTATTACACGAATATATCCAATTCTATCCGATAGTAGCCGAGGTGTGTTCTAAAAGCTAACAGACTCTATACTATTAATTATTATAAAGATATAGAGTGTAAGTTTGTATATAGGAAGTTAATCTCCGAAACTACACATCCGATTTGCAAAATTCTTGCACCAAAATTTGTAATGGACCTTCATGATAGACCATATTGTATTTGAAATGAAAAATCAGAAGCACAGCTAGTATTTTATAAGATATACTCGTGACTTCTCCAAACGAAATGGGTATGAGCGTGAAAGGTATCTCAGGCAGGCAACGATCGTAGAAAATTACAAATCCTGGTCACAGCTCGTAGCTCCAGTATACAGACTACAAGACCGCTGAAATAAAAAGGAGAGTTTTTTTTGCAAGGATCGTGTACGTATGTTTTCAGTTTCTTTATACAGCTATACTCCTTTGTGCTTGTACGATTATAGTATAAAGTTTTGACAGCGCTACTCGGAAGAGGAACTATTGCCTCGTTGTTTCTAAACAATCTTGATGCAATATCCGGTGCCACGTAGTGCGTTTCATCCCACACAGAGAATAATAATAAATATATATAGATAGATAAAGATAGAATATTATTTTTTGTAGGTACACTTAAATTACGGTAACAGAAATTATATATAAATATAGTACAAT
The DNA here is from genome assembly GCA_934045075.1 of Yponomeuta sedellus. Classification (NCBI taxonomy): domain Eukaryota; kingdom Metazoa; phylum Arthropoda; class Insecta; order Lepidoptera; family Yponomeutidae; genus Yponomeuta; species Yponomeuta sedellus. Next base: position 10,123,338 of record OW203745.1, read on the forward strand.
TGGCGGCCTTATTACTAAAAGCAATTTCTTTCAGGCAACCAAATTATAGTCGCATCTCGGCTAATGATGGGCGGAGAAGACTATTCTTGCATAACGAGAACCCAACATTGTAAAAAGTGTGCCTTCTAACTGTGCAAATACAGTTTAATTTTGACTGAATTTGCTGTTTATATTAAACCGTATATAAATTATATAAATTATATAAGACCGTTTAAGATTATTGATAAAAGCTGTTTATATCAATAATCTTAAACGGTCAAAACTAATTTTCACTCCAGGAAAATTAAGTTAAATTCTAATATGTATCCAACAATGTCGGGTTGGTTTTCGGTCTTACATGTTCAACCTAACACGCTCCTTCGCGCTCCGCTACGCTACGCGCTTCGTCACACCTATATTTTTGTTGTCGTAGATTGAGTGATGCCTCATTTTAGGTGTTTTTATCATTCGGTATATTTCAAATTTAAGCTTTGGACGACAGTACTTTTGACTGATTTTAGCAGTCAAAACTAGTTTTGACCGTTTTAAAGTTTTGACTGTGAGCATTGCGAAAAGAGACACCCAAAATCTTTGAATGTCTCTTTTCGCAACGCTCTGTAATCTAATTTGTATACAAGCACCAGTCACTTCGATACTCGGCCCTTGGGCCAGGGCCTCGATAAATACGAGCATAATTGCTTTGTTGGCATCCAAGCAGTGCAGCTTAATAGAGGCAGAGCATTGAAAGTACGACAGGATCATTCGAAAACAATAGAGCTTTTCGTCTACATAGAGATGTCTCGAAGATAATTCGACGGTTGAATGCTGTTCGTTAGCGCGATTGATGGAGGTTAGTTAACGTATTTTAGGGATGACTTTATTGTTGCTAAGATTCAGATTAAGTATCCCGTTACTTCTCTGCTTAGGGCGAGATTGCCTTCATAGTGAATAGTAAATATCTTTCCCTTAGCAATTTTGGAAAACGGCTCAACTTGACTCAATACAAGTACCATTATGGTGGATACCATTATATTTTATTGCACACGAAACATTTAACACGACATTTTATGCAAAGGATCTCCCTGGCAGTGCAACGGGGTAATGCTGCTAGCGCCATGGGAACTTTAGGGCCGGTTGTGTCCCGGGGCGGTATTTTTAATTAATTTAGTTTCATTTGTAAGTTTTATTGAATTAGGTATCACATTTCACACTAATATTATGCAGGCATGTCAAAATAAACTTAGCACTAATTATTCTAAGAATTCATCCACTGATTTCGTCAAAGTCCAATTAATTGCATTAAATAAAAATTAAATATTACACTATTTTTATTTTTAATGCACTAACCCGTGCTAAGGAACAAATTTAAAAACCTATTTAGAGGCTAAAAATTTCACCCATGCCGGGATTCGAACCCGCAACCTCTGGCTATCCGTACCAGCGCTCTACCAATTGAGCCAATGGGCGACTCACGGCATCAGTGAAATTTCGAACCTCTTTACAATATTCTCTGTATTACGTACAGACAAATTTTTAGCCTCTAAATAGGTTTTTAAAAAATTAAATATGTTAATATAATGTTTCATTTTATATTGTTTATTGTGCTACATTTTATGATGAAGCTTTCTGTAAATTTTTAGAATGTGTAATGCTTCTTTCTATGCTCTTAATGAAATATATACAGGACAATAAATAAAAAATAACATGTGCACAACCGAGATTATCTCTGATAGAGATTTCTTCCAGCAAAGCATAGAGAGTCGCAGATGCAGTAAAAAGTGAGTCTACATACATGTACAAAACAGGCTAATTTTTTTTAAAATATTTTACGTACCTAGGGCAGAAATAAATAAACTACATAGCCAAAAATACCACAGCAAAACGATACATAGATCATCACCATGTTCATCATCATCAGGTTACACTAGTCCACTGCTGGACATAGCCCTCACCTAATGAGCGCCATAGCGCCCTGTCTTCAGCTTCCGGCCTTAGCCTGCAATTTTTCATAGATCATCATCCCACACACATAAATAATAATACATAAATATATAAGATAAGATATGAATATTATTAATTGTATACCGAAAAATTGTTACAGAAACAGCAGATACAGAAGACGAGATATAATTGGCGGCTTTCTTGCTAATAGATATTTCTTCCTGGCAACCTCAAATTAGAGAATACCTTTAGTCGTTGCAAATACGAATATTAACAATACAGAGTATTCTCGTTTGGGGACCAGGCACTATCTTTGTACAACTTTATGACAATATTATATTTGTATTTTTGTATAATAGACATACATACGATTATACATACATACGACAAGACGTATGATAATCAAACATCAGTAAAGAAGTGAGTAATTCTAATTGCTTGCACCTCACTCAACTGGTTTTCAGAGAACCTTCTAGCTTTTTAGTAATATTTTTTTTTGTTTTCAGTGAATTTACTTACTATTTAGAAACATTTTTTCCCCTTTTGGTAGGTACTTCATTTCAATGTTGTGCCATTTCTTGTCTTTCGTTTGCATCCACACCGTGAGTGTCAGCTAAGGCTTGTGTGCTACCCTCAGGGGCTGCTCACATTTTACTAGAAAATACCGCTGCACCCATTAATAGCCCACCTAGGCCAGTAAACAATCGATGAGTTATTATCACTCCACAACAGGCCTCTATTCACGGGGATATAAAAGAAAAATAATATTCACCTGCCGACCTGAATTATTCAAAAGGTACACCGCGCCAAATGCTGGCACAAAACGTGGAAGAGAACAGAAAAACTGTTTGAATTTCATTGGGACCGAACAAAAACTTCGTCTTTATGTTTCGTCTTCACGTATTCACTATTTTGGATTTATATTTCGTCAAAACGAATGGAAATATGGACTTTGTAGGTATATAAGGAGATGATTTCTGTAGTGTTCAGTGGAATCTTCACTCATACTAGATATTATATTCCCTTTAATGCACCCATGCTAAGGACAATTTTAAAAACCTATTTAAAGGCTAAAAACTACTAGATATGTGAAGGGATCACTCTGATGCTGCAGTGTTTGTTAAAATGTTTTTAAGATAGGTTAGGCTTGCCTAATTTAACAAATTATTATCTATCAATCTATCTGTGTTATATATGACAGTTTCTTAAAAAAAAAAAAACAACCCAGGTCTTGGATGTTTATGATGTCGTTGTTTCCGATTCCCACGACACAGGGTATCCTAGTGTGGGGCCAGAAGCTCTAAAACATTTTATTGTTTAAATTAACAAAGCCCAGACCTCTGGAACGTTCCCCTTCTATTCTGCAGTTACCACTGTGATTTGTTCGTATTTCGTTGCTGGCCAGTTAGGATTTTTCGAGTTTGGAATTGCATATTGAGTTTCCGTGTTGTTTTTCTTCGCTAGGTACCGTGTGCGGTTCAAAATCGGTTTGACAGTTGTAATGTTTATTTTATGTTACGTAGAGAGTGGAAAATTTGGTACAAAACATAATACTTATTATTGTATTGTACGTCATGAAATCTGGTTTGTTTGTAGGCCACGGTTATATAAATAGTAAAACAAATTCCATCTAAGTAGACTAAGTACTACTTTTAAGTAAAGACATAAAATAAAATAGATAGTTAAGTAATCGTGTTTTGAAAATTTGCGAACAAATAATTATAGCTTTCATATCACCCAATATTCATGTTGTATACTGTACAGAGCATAAATTTAACTGCAATCCATATATTGCCCGATAAATAACCAAAGGTTTAGGTGGAGTTGGTGCGCTCGCATACGGCTTACATAACCACTTTAGTTCTTTTCTGTGTCAAACGATGCCTCCCGCCCCGGCCACGCCGCGCTCTCGTACGCAGCTAGGATTCGGTCTGTCAATAAATAACCTTATCCGAAATGGAGATTGTCGGATGACGAAGAGACATCCGATGTAGGAAGCCGGATTTAGTGACTAAACTACCATAAAAATAGTTCTACGACTACTTCGGACCGTATTTTCACGGACTCGGATCGGATTTGAATCGGACCTAGGCGGAACCGCTCTAAAAGTTCTGCCATATTGTCGACATGCGAGCTTACCTTCAATGTAATTTTAAGTGATCGCAGCAGGTGGACGGGCTTTAAAGGCGTCTTCGAATCCAACTCAGGCTGCCGCAGATACCGAATACCGCATTTCAGTGCATATCTGATACGTGACAGTGACATTGCCACACAATTTTACGACAAAGTCCAGTAGATATTTCGTTGTTGCATACATATGTTTACGTGGAAAGTTAAAATAATCAAAGCGCTGATCAACACCAAAGTCAAACGATTCATCTAAAGCATACCTTAGAGTATATTAATTAACGACACAGGTTATGCCTAGTGTGGGTGCTACTGTATATTGTAATGTAAATTGTCTTCTGTTCAATAAAGTTTATTTTATATTTTAATTGAATCTGTGATTATACTATTTTTAATGCACTAACCCGTGCTAAGGACAAATTTAAAAACCTATTTAACCCACAACCTCTGGCTATCCATGCCAGCCAGCTGGCACGGATAGCCAGAGGTTGCGGGTTCGAATCCCGGCATGGGTAAAATTTTTAGCCTCTAAATAGGTTTTTGAATCTGTTATTTCGTCTTTTCCATGTGAAATCTCCACCACAGACTATTTTATGTTAGTAAGGATTTTCGGAGTTTTTCAGGGAATTGTGTTTTTATAAATAAGGCTGCACGACTTTGTTGTGAAATATTTTATACAAAGTAGAAAGTAGTATTACACTCGTGTGCTTTCGGCGAAAACCGAAGCCTACTCTAGAGCCCGAGGTATCTTCGAAAACCTAACAGACTGTACATATGTGTGCAAAAACTAAATATCTACTGAACTTTGTCGTACAACTATGTGACTCAATAGCACTTATCAGATATCCACTGTAAACGTGTTCTTGAGTGGAGACCGCGACTCGGCAAACGTAGTGTAGGACGCCCTCCGACCAGGTGGGATGACGATCTGCGTAAAACTGCCGGCAGATGCTGGATGCGGCAAGCTGAAGACAGGGCGCTATGGCGCTCATTAGGGGAGAGCTATGTCCAGCAGTGGACTACATAATATAGCCTGAAGAAGAAGAAGATATCCACTGACAACTGCGGTATTTACTACGTGTGATACATATTATTACGACATTCCGCTTACGCATATAGATATATACCTGAAACGTTACATAATTAAGGCGCTGATATTCTCCACTCCGGTCAATTTGTCGCTTGATGGTTCCATTGCAAGGATCCAATGCTATTTAATTTATTTGAAGAAATAAATCCATTGAAAAATCGATTATCGTTGATCAGTAATATAATATTTTAGTTGTACGGCACAAAAGTTGTTTGTAATTTCTTCTCAAAGGTCCATTTATTTAGGTAATTAAATAAATATTGACTAATGTTTTTATTGAAATATGCACTAAAAATAAACATTATTTACATTTTACTTGAATTTCATGAAATTACATCGAATTTTAGATATAATTGGTAAGGTGTAAAGATTTTGACTTTTAAAAGTGTGTATTTCAATAAAACGACGTATAAAGTTTGTATACATTTTTTAAGTACCTACACAAATAAAAACGACGTATAAAGATTGTATACATTTTTTAAGTACCTACACAAATAGACTATAGTACCTATTTATGCATTCATCTACTACCTATGCCTCGTTTAATATAATTTGTTACTTTTTCTTGAGGTTCGATTGATATTTGAGACGGCATTAGAAGCCATAGCTTCCAGTTTTGAGGTACAGACTTACTGTTTTCATTTTATTTATTTATTTGGGGACTATATATGTATAGCAAAAAAAAAGTAGTACATTCATATTTTTTATATTTTATTTGCAACGTCACCTTACCTGTCAACTAGCTTTATTACTAAATCACGTCTTTTAATGCTTAATAATATTTTAAGTTACAATAATTACGATTAAGCAAATTTTACTTTTAAATACATTTTTTTGTTTTTTATCATAGAATAGGTACGATTCATGGAGGTAATACAAATATCTGGAATACAAGGTATATTTAAGGAGAAACACTAGGATTATAAATAAACTTTCTTTACAAATTAAAGTAACAATACAATTACAAGAACTACATAAATGTACATAATTTACAAAAATTAAAGTCTAGAGACTAGCTATACCACTTGCTAACAGTGAAGGAAAACACCGCGAGGAAACCTGTGTCTGCAGTGTATGAACAGGGATGCTTATACTCTCCCTCAGAGACAAAGCCCGTGCCATGCAGTAGGAAGTATATAGGCTACTAAAAACTATAATAATTATTTAACATAAATAAAATAGTCTCTGTTAAATATAAATTCATCAGCATGTATCTTAATAACAAAAAAATATGCGAAATTTTTTTTTTACCATTATCGAGTCACTTACGCTGATTGGCAAATTCTTTCATCACGATGGCTTACCATCGATATGGTAAGAAAAGGGGATTTAGTTTTTAAAACCATGTATTTAAATTTATTTTAATTTTAATAATAAATAATACAATTTTGAAGGGGCAGTAAGAAAATGAAATTGAAGTTAGCTTATTTAAAGTCTTTTTAAGCTTAATTAGGTTATATCTCTGACTTATCGCTAATGGTTTGAGAGATGGATGGAGACTAAAAAAATTGTAGCAACAATATAAAAAATTATATCTTTAACGATTGATAGTTGCTATTTTACGTTTATTTAGTCCAACATTATTAAGTCTATTTACAATGCCATTCAATAGATCTTTCTAATTCAGTATTTTACAGTTTGTACATTTATACAATTAAATATGAATGGTTAAGGGTTTAACTGCTAGTTTAATACTTATTATTATATTATTAAATGCACCATCACACGTTCTAAGAACTTTTCAAATAGTTTTACAATGACTTGTTAGATATTGTTATGAATTTTTGGACTAACAACTGTTATATAAGGTACAAATATAATATTTTATAAGAAATTTGGCGGCAAAATAAGGTATTATGTGTGATGACATTGAATGTTGAAACGATGAAAAAATAATGCTTTATGTACACATCGACTAATTTCGGAAAACCTTGAATGTATCGTAAATAATAAATTTTAGTAATTATTTTACAGATATTTACAAAAATTAAACCTAAATAATCTTACGTAAATGTTCAACTTTTTAGTAAAATCAACAAGCTCTATAAAATACTTTTGAACACTGACTAAAAACCCTGGTACAAAAATTCTAATGCGTAGAAACGTTTTAATTAATTAATATTTATATAAACTAGTTAGGCTAAGGGTTGGACCTCATCTGGCAGCACGGAATCGCCTTTTCCGTCGCCCTTTCTCTTTCTGTCGCTTAGGACTGCCATTTGCTAGAACGAGACAGAAAGCATAATGCGATAGCCCGCGACGGAACTGCCGCGTGCTTTCCGCGATTCCGTACTGCCAGATGAGGTCCAACCCTAACAGAACTATTCTACTAGGTAGTTCAATACAACAGTTATCTTATAGAGGTTTCCGAGTACGTATGTATTAACATTTGGAGGCAAATCTGAAGTAATATTATTATTATTGTCGACCGTCGAATCTCGTTCGCGGCTCCTGAAAATAAATATCAAGTTACGATATCTTCCACTGTTTTATGCGATGGCTAGGATTTTGAGGAAACGTTGATTTTGTAGTAGCTATACGATAACTTTATTGAAAAAAAAAACTATGTTGAAAACGTTAAATAATCGAAGATATATTAAAAAATCAACACTGACCAATCAACTAGGCTGAATGTTGGTTAAGAACAAAATTCATAACCTGGGGGGCAGAGTGGTTTGTTAATTAGTACCTAACAGACGTTTCCTAGAGCAACAATAGTAGTATAGTATTGGGAACTCTAGGACACTTTTCCGTCGTGAGGGGCTCACTGCGTTCGCCGTCACTCCTTCATAGTGTCCTAGAGTTCCCAATACTATTGTGGGAAATATGCAATCTAGACATTTCATTACTTTTTATCTAAGACCTGATTAAACTTTAAGGAATTTTAGACTGCAATAGAAGACCTATCATTACGTTTGTTTTACCGCAGTTCGAAGGACCACAAATTATGCATCGAATTGTATTTGGTAAAAGATTTCCATGTAGTTTTATTTTGTTGTTAGATTCGCTGCAAATGTTTTCCAAACGTAATGTTTGCGCTTGTTGTATAATTTCATTCTTGAGTAAATAAAAGAAAAACGATACTAACACCTAGAACTGCAGGCGTGCAATGAAGTGATTGTTGTATTTGACGCTTATATAAATAATTCCTATGAATGAACTGAAGTAAAAGAGAGTTTCCGTTTTAGTAAGTTAATCAGGTCTTAAACAAGTAATGAAATGTCTAGATTGCATATTTCCCACAATAGTATTGGGAACTCTAGGACACTTTGAAGGAGTGATGGCGGACGCAGTGAGCCCCTCACGACGGAAAAGTGTCCTAGAGTTCCCAATACTATACTACTACTAACAATACTATACTACTAACAATAATTGACATACTCTGACATTTCCGACAGTCAATCTATCAATCAATTTCTTTATTACTTTATTTATAAAAAACTTTACAGTTATACAAGATGTTATGATAGGAAAGTTGTTTTATGTTTTTCCATCTGATTTGCATGGAGAAAACCCACATAAAACAAGAAGGACAAAATCCCTTTATAGAGGATTATTTCACTACCCACCTGTAAAACTCCTCCCTAGCGCAGAGGCTGGGTTGGCACTCCTTTCCCTGAGCACTAGCGTATTGCTCGACGCCTTCCAAACGTCGAATATTGTCGCTTCACATCTGTAACAGGACATCCAGCTTGATGGAAGCACAGTAATGTACAGTATATGAATATTAGTTTAGCATCTCACAAGAGAATAATGTGAATCAGGGTAAAATAAAGACATACTCGCGGCCTCGTGAAGCGTTCGTCGCCTAATAGAACCGAGTGATTGGTATCACTTGAGTTATGCAACAATAACAACAAGGCGCGGTCAGGTGCACGATGGGTGACCATCCCGTGACTACCGCTAGTGGCATTTTTTCGAGTGCTTCCGTGCTTCGCAAGGCACGTTAAACTGTTGGCGCCGGCTGACATGTAATGACAGTCGTTGAGCCGCGTCAGAGGCCTTATGGGCGGCTTGATAACTTCTGACAGTAAGGCCCGCCACTGTCTTACAAGCCTCCACCGACCTGGACTTGGCACCCTTGGTGGAGTATGGCCTGACGTTCCGGCGATGCAGGAAGAGACCCGTGCCCCAGTAGTGGAGACAAACCACGGATTGATATCATCATTATACAAAAGAAAAATGGTCTTGAAATAACAGACGGACAATGGACGGATAACAATGTGATCCTGTAAAGGCTTTGTGGCTAAGACTTAATCTTGCTTTTGAAGTTGCCCTAAACCATACCTTATCATAAGTGTGGGTACAGGAGACAAGGCTGCGGCCTCAAGTTCAAGCGTTGCTTGACTTGACGCGTAGCCATTGCTGAAGTTAAGCACATGGTTTGCAGTCAAGCCTGGCACCTAGAAACAAACAAAATCAGGGCTTCTCACTGGCTCTTACGAAATTAACGGACTTTAAATATACTTATACATTTAATATTAACAACTTCCCTGTCCAAAATATAATTCGATTCCAATTCCCTATGTCCACAGTTTGATTGTTGTATGCCCAAAGATGGGATGAAAATGATTCAAATGTGACTCATGAACTTATTCCAATAGACTCCTCTGAGTCATATACGGCTCTTGGACTAGGAAGTTGTTAATTTACCCCTTAGGTCAGTAGGTAATTAGCAAGCGCTGAGCCGAAAAACGCAAAACGGCCGGCAAACGTAGTGTAGGACGCCCTCCGACCAGGTGGGAGGACGATCTGCGAAAAACTGCACGCAGATGCTGGATACGACAAGCTGAAGACGGGGCGCTATAGCGCTCATTAGCGGAGGGCTATGTCCAGCAGTGGACTACATAATATAGCCTGAAGAAGAAGAAGAAGCGCTGAGCCATGTAAATACTCAGACACTAGGGTTTCTTCACGACGTTCTCCTTATCTGTTAGCGAGTGAAATGGCTTCAAATTTCCAATTGTTCGTAACAAAGTCATGGGTACACCCAGGATTAGAACCCAATTGATCTCGAATGTGATGTTCTGCTGATGCTCTATCGCCGTTCTCGGAGACAGCCAGCAGATAAGATAACAGTATTCTTTATTGTAAACCAAAGCACATGATATAAAAGATGTAAAGATAGTGTGCAGTTGATAGATAGATAAATATTTTGTTTTCTGGTGTTTACAATAAAGAGTTATATTATAATCTAATTTAATAAATTATTTATGTCCATAACACACACACGCGTATACAAATCATCACATACTGTGTCATGTTCTTCATTCTCAATCATTCGTGATACTCATACATAGAAAATAAGGTACCCAATAAATAATCGCGATCAGACCTGTTTAATATATAACTTTTTGGAGATGCGTTCTCTTTGGAGAGCAATCCAGCACATGACGTGAGTGACGCTCGTGTTTATAAATACTCGTTTGTCTACAATAAAGTCAGCTGGTGCTGTTTTCGAGTATTTGGTTCGTATTACTTCTGTGCGTAGCTCTGCTGGAGTCCAAATATTACAATGGCTATGATAGATTGAGATTGATGTAGAATGTAAATATAGGTTATTGGATATGGATTTACATTTTATACATTATTGCTTATTGTTCTTGTAATGGTTAATTTATTTGCTTACTTGTTTATCTACTTAAGGGTGGGTGAATCTTCAAAACTGTTAAGGGTACCTTAGAGATTAAGGGTGCGTGTACCAAATATGCTCATTTAACCATAAGTGATTATTGTGTTCCTTCACTGTACGTACACTATCGCATGTGATGGATTGAGGGTGCGTTTTGGAGATGCGTTCTCTTTGGAGAGCAATCCAGCACATGACGTGAGTGACGCTCGTGTTTATAAATATTCGTTTGTCTACAATAAAGTCAGCTGGTGCTGTTTTCGAGTATTTGCTTCGTATAACTTTTATGCGTAGCTCTGCTGGAGTCCAAATATTACAAAATAACTAAATCATCCCATATTATGATACAGAATAATTAGCAGTAGACAATTAGATGAAAACAGAAGCATACAGTAGTTTTTTCATTTTCATTTTCATTTCATTTCATTTCAATTATACAAATTTTGCTAATCATTTTATGCGGTTCGGTTAAATTTTCTTTTAAAAAGAAAAGTTTAGCGCTCTTAATCTGCCGATACCTAGAGCAAACGGCGTGCTTAGCCCAAAGAAGGAGGCTAGTAATAAAAAGATATTAATTAGTTAAGTAAGCCAGTTCCAACAATTGACGGTCTTATTTCTAAAAGCAATTACTTCCAGACAACCTTTTGACCTAAAGTTGCTGAAGAAAATGAGACGGGTAGTTGGTGCAAATGTAAATATTATTATACTACTAGTAGCTTAAGTATGGAAGTGATGCACAAATTTACTCACCATTTGCTCATTGACGTACCACGTGATGTTAGCCGCTGGCAGCGACGGCGGCGAAGTGCAGTTGGCCCGGATGTGGTCTCCGCCGATGTATGAAAGACGATTGGACGTCACGTTTGGGATTAGAAGCGGCGGCTCTGCGGGAAAAGAGACAATGAGGGGTTATCTTAAAAACCTATTTAGAGGCTAAAGATCTTATGATCGGTCTGTTTTTATGTCAATCTTTTGTTTTTTTTTTTGTGTAGGTATAATTTGTGTTTTGGTAATAAATGTAGTCCACTTTCACTTTCTAAAAATTCCACACATGCCAGGATTCGAACCCGCGACCTCTGGCTATCCGTGCCAGGTCGCGGGTTCGAATACAGGCATGGGTGGAGTTTATAGCCTCTAAATAGGTTTTTAAAATTGTCCTTAGCACCGGTTAGTGCATTAAAAATAATATAATCAATGATAGGTTAGCTTCGTCTTCAGACAGCGGAGTTGATAGTTAGTGAGTTGAGTAGTCTTAAAATGACGCACACAGTTAATGAGCTAGGGTATTTTTTGGTAATGGTCTATGGCAATACCACGCTACAGTTCTTTTTATAATATAATTTTCAATGCACTTTCAGTATGGTGTGAGCTAAAGAGTATTGGAGTTTTCTTGCGAAACCTGGAAGAATAGTACGATGGCACAAGTCACGCGTTTTGTCACGCTTAACTGTCAAAATTTGACAACGAAAAGTCACGACTTTTGACATTTAAAAACGGTAACTAGCTTCTTCATCTTAACCTATCTTTGTAATTGATCTAAAAGAGTACAGACGGCGGTCTTATCACTAAAAGTGATCTATTCGATACGACCAACCTTTGGATGGACTGGAATAACACATTGGAGAACCAAGTAGATGTACAAACATACAAAATTACAATTTCAGAGGATAGAAATAGAGTTGTATATCTTAAAAACAAAGGTACAAACATATGAACCTAAGTCTAAAACGAGAAGGAATTCGAATGCCAAGCTCAAAATGTAGAATATACGTTGTGTGAAATATGAGATTACTATCCGAATAACTAAAAAAAACTGTAAAAAACCCTAAAAAAACCTGTAAATAAAACAGAGAGCATTGTAAAGAGGTTCGAATGTCACTGATGCCAATACTTGCCCATTAGCTCAGTTGGGAGAGCGCTGGCACGGTTAGCTAGAGGTTGCGGGCTCGAGTCCCGGCATGGGTGGAATTTCTAGCCTTTAGGAATTACTACCCTATTTTACGTTTTTTTAAAATAAAACGTAAAATTTTGGGAAACGTGCAAAGATTGAAAGCCTTATTTGAAAACAATTACGAGAAACATAACATAACATTTACATACAGGCTCATACATTGATTCTAGCCCCACACCAGGATACCCTGTGTCGTGGGAACCAGAAACAACGACATCACAAACATGTAAACATTCAAGACCTGAGGTTTTTTTTTGTCTCCAGCCGGGGTTCGGACCCAAACACCGCTCAAACGCACCAAAGACAATTTATTGTACCCTTTAGCGTTGCTACGCATAATATTCAAATAGAGGTACCCGCGTAGAGCACAAAGCCGATAAAAAGCAATATCAATGTTGTTTTTTGTAAAAGCCCGGACAGCGGCTCCGTAAACAAAGCCAAATTATCCGTTTCCCATGCAAACTTTATCGGTGCGCCCGCCATGCTGTCACCGTACTTTTTGAAAATTCAAATTCGGAACGCGCGAGGCTAACTCGGCAAACGATTGTAACGACTATGAGCGTATTGAAATTATTCTGCAGCGTCGTATTCCAGTGACTGCATTGTTGGTATAGCGGCCAGCATTGTCGGTAAACTAGGGGCCGTGGGTTCGATTTCCAATGGAAGCCGGCGTACTTGATTTGTTGGAAACTGATTCCGACGGTATTTGCGTGAGTGGAGCTATGGCTAATACGATTCAATACAATTTCAATATTTCAAATTTTTATGGAAAAATATTTAACCATCAACTTTAGCGAAAGATAGAAAAGATTTGAATGCTTTTTCATTTCTTATACTCGGTAAGTATGTTGTTTTGATCTGATTATTGGGTGGAAAATGCTGCTTCCCTCCCTAGAAAGGGAAAAACTCATTCAAATTTCTTCCCACCTAAGGGCCGGAATGAACTTTAAAAATAGAACTACTGTCAGCTGTGAAGAGTTTTATGTAAAAAAACTAAAAAAAATGCTGCGGCCATGTGAGTTTCTAAACAGCCAGTGTGAATTTAGCGCTTTTTGAGCGGAATAAGCCGCAACAATTACGCGATTTAAAATTTAAAAAGTCGACATAATTTTGCGGGATACTAATGTGTTATATGTATCTGTGACGGAATTCAAAAAAATAGCTAATAATCTTTTATGCTAAGATTTTAATATTAAAAATGAGTTTTTATTTTCCTCATACTCGAAATGGAAAGAAGAGTATTTCACACGAGTAAAAGAATCAATTTAATTATAATTAATTATGAAATTAATAAATTGAAAATTAATAAATAAAATAATTAATTAAAAATTAAGCGCTTAAATAGTGTTAGTGTCAATTTAAGAGATTTTTTTTATTTATTATTGCTGTAGTAGATAACAACATTTATACAACACGATTAGAATAAAGTTGATTTATCAACTGATCACTCAGAAATCTAAATACCTCGGGAATTGATTCTATCGACCCTCGTTTAACAATCTACTATTTTATGTTCCACTGCAGTGCGCAGGCTTTCTCTCAAAGACTGAGAGTATGCGTTGATTTACCATGCGTGACCACCGCTGATTGGCTATATCAAGCGCGTATGAACATCTGAGCATTATCAAGGCGCTCATGGCCTAGTGATCGGAATCATTCACTTGAGCAACAACAGGCGCGATTAGGTGCCGGATGAGTGACCGTCCCGTGACTACCACTAGTGGTATTTTTACGACCGCTTCCGTGCTTCGCAAGGCACGTTGGTGCCAGTTGTCACGTAATGGCAGTCGTTAAGCCTTATCAGAGGCCTTATGGGCGGCTTGATAACTTGTGACAGTAAGGCCCGCCACTATCTTACAATCCTCTACCAACCCGGACCTGCGTTGGGTCTCTTCCTGCGTTGCTGGAAGAGACCCGTGCCCCAGCAGTGGTGACATACAATGAATGAATGATTTATTTTGCCACAAACAAATATGCTTACATAACAATAATTATAAAACAAAGTATTCGTGTGACAATGATACTATTTCAGCGTTTGCTGTTTCTATTCAAAACAGCGCTGATTTTCAAATAGCACCTTCACACCAAATGAGAAGTAACGTGTCATGCAGGTAGGGCTTAACATTAAAAAAAAACTTAAACAATTGATTAAAAAATTATAAATAAATACATTTGTTCCAATTAGGGAATATTACAGAAAATCGAATTAAATAATGTTAATGTCAATTTCGGCTGGAAACAAAAAAAAAGTCCAGGTCTTGGATGTTTACATGTTTGTGATGTCGTTGTTTCTGGTTCCCACGACACAGGGTATCCTAGTGTGGGGCCAGAAGCAATGTATGTGCCAGTATGTAAAATAATAAAAAAAAATTTAAGAGATTTTTTTTACTTATTATTGCTGTAGTAGATAACAACATTTATACAACACGATTAGAATAAAGTTGATTTACCTCAACCAATAACAGTTCAGAACGATGATTTAAATTTTTTTTTTCAAATTTCAGACAGTCAATAATGTCACTCCTGTTAAATAAAAATGGGGTACTTATAAAATAATGACAGCACTATCTATTATTATTCTGTTGTTCATCTATAAAAGTGCGGCGAAATTTATATTTAAAAGATATTGATGTCATTAATTGACGCAATTACTTGCAATTACACATTACTTGCTGTGTGGTGTCGGCCTAGAGAATAGCACCAACCCAAATTCTACCCGCGGGTATCGTAGAAGGCGACTAAGGGACACAAACCGGGGGGTGGGCAGCAGCGCCCCTGCAGTACAATTCCACCAAACTGCGATCCCCAACCCGCATGCCCAGCGTGGGGATTATGGGCATTACCCCCCAATGATGGCACAACCTTGCGCTATGGCGCTCATTAGGGGAGGGCTATGTCCAGCAGTGGTCTAATATAGGCTGAAGAAGAAGAAGAAATTGGTAATTAACCAACCCGGACTTGGCCCCCGTGGTGGAGTATGGCCTAATTTCCTGCGATGTAGGAAGATAACCGTTTCCTAAGCAGTGGGGCCAAGTTCGGGTTGGTGTAAGATTGTAAGACAGAGGCGGATACTGTCTGAAGTTATCAAGCCACCCATAAGGCCTCTGACATGGCTTAAAGGTGGAGGTAAATCGTTCCATATTTGTGTGGCTGCATATTAAAAGCCATCCCTAGAACCTGTCGTTCCGTGCTTTGGTATTACCAAGTTATCCCCAAATCAACTGCGTGTATTATAAGTGTAACAGGTACGTTTTGTACGTTTTGGCCCACGTAAACTTGTCGAATACATACACTGGTCTCTGTCGATGTACCAGCTTATGGACTAGGCAAGCTAAATGTAAGGTACGACGTGCCTTCATGTTTAAAATTTGTTTCTGCATCAGAATCGGTGTAGTGTGCGCCCGCTTTGGTACATCGAAGCAAAACCGAATGCATGCATTTTGAACACGCTGTATTTTGTATGTTCAGTTTTAGCAAATATACACGTTTTAGACGACGTCTCCAAATTTAAAAAGGGAAAGCACTAGACTCTCTACTAAAATGATTCGAATCTTTTCTGTAAGAAAGTTTTGAATATTGTATAGAGTGTTTAACCTGTAAAACGTATCCCTTATCTTCAAGCCCACATGCGCTTCGAAACGCAACTCACTATGCATCAAAAGTCCTTGAAAAACAAGGGTTGATATCGAATGTAAAGCATGATGCGCTGTCGACTGTACTAACACAAATCCAGGATACTAAATATCGACGGACAAATTTCCACTCCAACTCCTACGCTACTGCAGAGGGAAGAGTCATGCTAAATTCATCCTTATACTGCAGGCTTTAAGGGCTGCCGTCCGGTGAAGTCCACTGAACGTAATCAACAAAGCCGACAGGTTCGTTATCGGCCGATAAGGCAATCCCGCGTGCACCAGAATAGGGACGCAACACCAGCTGTGTTGTGAATATGCAATATTTCACCGGTCCTAATAAAATGGCCGTTCGGGGAAAAGGGAAAATACGATTGAGACACTGAGCAAATGTGAGCGAAAGGATAGCTTGGCCTGATGGGACTGCAAGTGATGCAAATTACTTCAGCCAGATGTCGTTGCATGTACGTAATACAGAGAGCATTGTAAAGAGGTTCCAAATTTCTCTGATGCCGATGAGTCGCCCATTAGCTCAGTGGGAAGAGCGCTAGCACGGATAGCCAGAGGTCACGGGTTCCCCGGCATGGGTGGAATCTTGGATGTTTACATGCTTGTGATGTAGCTGTTTCTGGTTTCCACGACATAGGGTATCCTATTGTGCGCCCAGAAGCAATGTACTCGTATGTGCATGTATGTAAATGTTATGTTATAATTGAAGTAAGCAGGCATCACTGGACGCCTGCTTACTTCAATCAATTCCCACTGGGGAATCGAAACCATGGTCCCTGCTAGGAGTGTAACTTCTGTCGCTTCCAGCGCTTGTTCCGTAGGCAGATGTTGCAGCGTGCTCGGCTGATGAGTGAACTGGATCGAGGCGGTTCGAGCCGGTTTGTTTGTTTTAATTAAATCGATATAACATATTGACTGTGGGATTCATGACGAAATGTATATTTATTTAGCTCGGCACTCAGCAGTGAAATTGGATGTGAATAAAATGTTCATACTTTCAAAACGATTTACTCGTTATACGTAGTAAATACAATAAAAACGGCGATATTGGATTGGTAGAACGCTGGCTTCTCATTTGGAGGGTAGTAGGTTCGAATCCTGACATGCTTTAGTTTTTTTTGGTTACCTACATTTGTGAATTTATAGATGCCATACCACTCTCAACAATGAAGGAAAACGGGAAACAGGTTTCGTTCGGAAACCCGAATGTCTGAGGTGTCCGCATACTTCAGCGCTGCAAATGGCCAACCCACGGTGGGCACGCATGGTGATTAAACCCATATTCTCTCTCCGAGAGAAGATCTGTGCCCTACAGCGTGACGTTTTTAGATAGATAGATAGAAAAAGAGAGAGATAGAGAACACTTTACTGCACAACGATAAAAAAAAGATACGACCATGTTTTCTTAAATCTAAGTAATGTTATATAATTGGCGGTCTTATTGCTAAAAGCAATCTCTTGTAGACAACCTTTGGATGGAGTGGATTGCATGAAGAATATACTCAGTACGTGCATGTACATAAATAAATAAATCGAAAATATATTGATACCAAATAGCAAAAGAGTGCGAGAATATGAACTACGATATAAAGTACTCGTTACTATATGCAGTTTGACATATATGTTATTATACAGATATACACAAATACTAAAATAAATAGACAAATAAATAAAAGCTTAACCCAAGCCAAAAACAATCAATGCCTGTGATAGTTTTAGTTCCGAAATAGCACACAACAGAGCAACTAAAATGCCAGTATTTTTGTTATTTACCAGTAGTAAATAACAAAAGCGAGCATTATAGCCAGTACCTGCGCTGTCCATAAGCACGACAAAGCTAGACCACCTAACAAATTGGAAACTATGACAGAACTTTGGGTGGCACATTGTTGGGGATTTCACGTATCCGGACCTGCATCCGGTATTTGGAGCTCCCAGACCAAGCTACGAGCCTCTGGAGACCCATCGTTTCTTATTAATACTCAGACTCTAAGTGTCATCTTGCCGTAACGAGGTGGACGCTCCAATGCCCGGCGACCGTCGAACTGTTTTCATTTTCCGTTATGTTACTCTACTTGGTTGATATTTCTTTCGTCTCCTCGGATAGAAAAATACGGTCTATGAAAATAGTATTTTCATTTCTTCGCGCTGGAATAGACGTGGAATAAAGGTTGTTTTTCTTTGGCACAAAAGAGTGTAAAATTACAAGGAAAGAATCATTTATAACAATATTTTGGTGGAGGCTTCCAGCAAAATACCAGTAAATTTATCCAGAGTAACATGGCCAGGAAAACTCTGATTTTTGAGTGAATGAATGAAAATTCTTTATTGCACTGAAACAAATTTGTACAAAGGTGAGCTTAATAATAGACAGTATTTGCTTCCAGCTAACCCACGATAATGCGAACAGTGGAAGGGGTAATGCCAGTAAACAATATAATATAAGAGTGATTTATTACATAACCTAGGTTAACTAAATATTACAAATATAATATTTATAAATATTTTTGCCTTCCCCTTAGTGATAGAGGAGATGAAATTTGATGTATATTTGAGAAGGAAATCGTCTAGATGGCTTGGTGGAGTAGTAAATAGTTAATTCCAGTATTCTTTGTTCTCAGAAAGCGTCGCCCGCAACTCAGCATTAAATAAAAGGCAAAACTCTACATAGCCAGTCAGTATGTCGTTTTTAGAGTCCCATCGTCAACAAGGAACCCTTATAATTAACCTTATAATTACTGTAATTAATCCGACATTAAAACATCTATAATAATACATACCTACAAAATACCACGACACAAAAAAAATCAGTAACACATTGCAGTCATGGTTTACCGATGTAAACATACGCAAATATAAAGCAGAGCAAAGGAGAGAAAAATAAAATATCCACAATGTTACTCTAACAGTCTCTGAGCCATGTCAGAGGGTATGCAGCGAAACTTTAAAAAAAAATCCTTACAATTTCACTATGTATATCAGAGACATGGGTAGACGCTTGGTACTAAAAAGCTAAAATTTGGCATGTATATTATTATACATATTAGTTACGCCGTCAACACGGTAAAGTAAATTCTTATTTTTAATTCTTAACATTTATAGACCCAATGTGATGTATCCTTGAATTGCTATTCTGAAATTACTGTGGGAGTATGGTGAAAGGAAAATAATATTTAGATAGGTTTCTCCAAAGCTTTTGTTTAGAACTTTTGCTTTTGCTCTCCCTCCGGGCTAAACAGACGAATTAAAAAATACACTATATTATTAACTAATAACTACAATAACACTATATAATTATCATTGATGAAGCGAAGGTGATCTGTCAGGATCGTGGCAAGTGGCAGTCCCTGGTCTCTGCCTACCCCTTTGGGATACAGGCGTGAGGTTATGTATGTTTGTGTACTATATTAATAACATTGTAGGAACGTGAAAAAAATCAGGGTAGGGGCTAATTTACAATGTTAAAAGAAAAACTATCACAGCAAAATGTTTACAAGATAATGAGTTATAGTCGACCTACTTATAAAAGATGTTTGATAAAGTAAACGTTATTAGTCAAACTGTGAACAAAACACCTGATATAATTTTAAACTTAACACGTATTATATAAATGTCTTATTTTTTAGACATTTATTTAAATTATGTTAAGTTTGTAGAAAAAAAATACTGGATAGACGTGTAATGGATAAATATTTTGCAGTAATTGTAGAAACAAAGACAGTCAAAGATTCGATTGCTTTCTCAAGTCATTGTGACAATCAAATGCTGTAAATCGATAATATACAAGGATACAAAGGTCGAGAGAGTATAGATACTTTTACAAATTGCCATACACAGAATAAGAAAGTTGTTTGTGCCTTCCAAAAAGTCTGTAACCTCCTTGATAGTTCAATCGTATTCTTTTTTCTTTTTTTGTTTATTCGCCTTTTAAAAATAATAGCTCACGCAATATGTGTTCTCATTGATTCTATTGATAAGTCGTCGTATTCTCTTCTTAAGTAAATTAACAAAATACATGCAAGGACAAAAAGACAGTAAAAAATAATAGAAAAGAGATTATGTAACGTACAATGTAAGACAACTGGTAATTGAAGGTAGATTTCAGATGTAAATATGATGCATATTTTGACGGCCACTTACGGAATCTTACACAGCGCGTGGTCTGACTCGTACTTGACCGGTTTTTATTCTTAAAAAAGGCCAGCAACAACGGAGAGGAGTGTAAGTGAAAAATGCACAAAAGCACTCGGGGAATGCCTTCTAAATAATTAGAGCGGCCGCCTTCCGAGAAAGATATAGGATTAATAGCGCATGTTAACGAGGAGTTATTTAAGCTTTTTAATTTCGCTGCAGACGGTTTTTGTATTGCCGCGAGAGGAAAGGATAAATAGGACTAAAATTTATTTCTACTTAGCTTTTGCCCTCTTATTGTATGAGCGGGGTTTTTACTCGGAAACTTGAGATCATTTCTCTTAGTTTCATTCATTATTTTTTTATGTTTACCTGTGTAAGTTTATGTTAATATTTCATTTAGTATGTTCGTAAGTATTGCTGGTGAATATGCTTTCTATGTATGTACTAAAGCGCTCGTGGCTTAGTCGAACCGAGTGACTGGAATAAATCATAATTTGACTTAAGCATCGACAGGCGCGGTCAGGTGCGGGATAGGTGACCGTCCCGTGACTACCGCTAGTATTTTTATAAAATATTTTCCGCTTTTTATTCGGAACAGTGAAAACGCTATCCGCCATGTTAAAAGCATCTTCGGTTTGTAAACAAACATCTGTCAATGCCAGTGGACACTGACAGATGTTTGACAGATTGATTATTGTAGGACTCAAATCAAAGTGATCTTTGCGTAAATACACCAGAGTTTCAGTCGATAAAGTATTCTTTAAATAGCCGATGAAGTACTCTTTTGGCGCGTTTGAACCAATTATTTCATATGTTTATTTCACTGGGTACACGAATCCACTATTTCCCGGGGGTCTTTATTGACATGTTTTTGCATTCTCGAACAATGCAATAATGATAAAAGCTATATTTTGCATATAAACTCGATGAAATCATGGTTGCGTTGTTGTTATTTCACTTTGTTCACAGATCACTCACAGATGTTGAATGTTAAACTTTATTTATAAGTCTTCAGGTCCTCAAACCATAGACAAAAATGGCAGTCCGCGTTTTTGGCTGTTTCGCAAAGCAAAGTTTTAAAATATATTTTTTTGTTGCTTTAAGGTCCTCAAAAAATATACTAAGATATTTTTTGGTCTAATGGTTTATATTTACCATTCAAGACATAATTGAAAAGAGAGTCAAGTAGCGGATTCTAATTCGGACCAGTGTGGTGCGTAATAAATCAACTGTTGAATTTATCGCTAGTCGTGTGCCAGATGGGGCCCAAATAAAGGTATTGTGGGTCGGGTGGGTGTAGTACCTAGACAGACATACATAGCGTGTAGTCGACAGCAGTCTCTGGTCTTTACAGCTGGAGACTTTTAATCAATCAATCGCCCCGCATTCATTCACTGCTGGACAGGCCTCCCCAAGACCAACCACTTCCTTCTGCACTCGAGCATCCTGATCCAGCCATTGCCAGCAATCTGCCTTCGATTGACGGTCTACGAGCTGGTGGGCGTCCACTGCGTTTGCTGTCCACGATAGTGATGAAAAGACTTGAGTTTCTTAAGCTTTTTAAGAAAGACTTGCCGAAATTTTGACGTCTTAAGACTAAAACGAGTATTTTAGCCTTTATTATTATTATTTATTTGGAAATCCAACAGCACAAAATAACAAAAATTATCTGCAAACAATTATTATGACAATAAAGCCAAAAATAGATTTCACTTGTAAATATTACTATACAATATCAAGCGGTGGAGAAAATTAAATATTAATATGTTTTAATTAAATGGAGTTGGGAAGTGGAGGGGGCGAAGAGAGGGAAGGGTGTATGTGTGTGTGTGTTTGTGTGCGTGAGTATATGTGTGTGTGTGTGCGCGCGCGCGTGTGTGTGTGTGTGTGTGTGTGTGATTAGTTGAGTAGCACCTGTAGAGCCTGATGTTTGAAGGAGGCTTTGCTAGATGAGAATAAGTAAATTTCAGAGAAACGTGAATTATAGGTAGCCCCGCCCTTTTAGCTCCGAGCTTTTCGCGCCTTTAAAGCCCAGTCGCGAGTCGTTTAATAAAAGGTTTAAGGCGTACCTAAGTCTTTTCTCAAAAGACTCTGGATTTATAATAAAAACCTCAAGGCTTATTCTAGGCTCGAATCCTCAAAACATAACGACTTCCATACTTTCGACAATTGTGGTATAGGTGGGGCTTGAAAATAAAATAAGGATTTATTCAAACGATAGAAAGTAAAGGTGAGGTAAGGTTGTCTTGAATAAGGCACCCTACTGTACTTATATCTTTGTAAATATTTTGTGTTTATTCCTTTTAAGTGCACTATAAATAACATGCCTATCTTATGTTACCTTACAAAGGCGAGCGGTCTATCTATCTATCTATGGATGTAAATCTATAGATAGCTAGATATATAGAGAACGTTTTACTCTACATCAGAAAGGAAATCTCTTATACAGCAATCCGAGTTATTTTTGAAATTAAAATTTCTTTAGACTCACTTTGAGGTCTTTCTGAACACATCGAATCGAACCTTCACATCCCTTCAAATCCCTGTAACGCTAAGTCGGGTACACTCGGCTCAAGTCGGTCGCTGAGGCTAATATTTCCACATATACCATGTGATCATAAGGACGCTTTCCCCTCTCTTATTCTACACATAGTTGTTTTTATACAGAAAATCGGAACAAAAACTACAGCCAAAAAAACCTGCGAAGTCTTTACGAGAACAAAAAAATTGTTGTCTTGATTACGATACACTCTTCTAAGTCACATACGACTTTTGTTAAATAAAGAAGACTTATTTGAACAACTTTTTCATACTCATTAGCGCATCTTCCTTAGCTTTTGCAGTCAGATAAAAACAAGAACGTTTCCTTGGATAAAAATCAGTGTCTAAAATTTAATATAAAAATCAGTCTCTAAAATTTAATCATATAATTTAATGTCTGCTCAAACGCTATCCGTATCGGTAAAAACGTATTACAGAATGACATTTGCAGAGCTATCCATAGATACATAGTATGATTCACAACGCTGTTAATTAAGTGGTTCGTTTATCTCAGAATACATATTTAAATATTTACTTACTAATCCAATGACTGGTTAACAGGAAGATAATGCTGTTACCATTTCATCTTTGTAATTTTTAATTTGTTTTAATAGTGCTACAAAGACTAAGTCTTGGGACACATAGAAACGGCGAGAGACGAGGGCGCGCGGAAGACGCGTTTTCCTTTCATACAAAATGTACTGAAGGGACGGGACGTAGCTCGTAGCCCAAACACAAAAGACGGGACTCGGGCGCGATCTCCCTAAATAACGGTCGCGTCTTTTCACGCCCTTGCCTCACATTTTTTCGACATGGGTCAGATAAAAGACTTACCTACAACGACCATTTCCGCGGATTTGATGTCTGTGTGAAAGAGAGGCGCGTCGGCCGACACCTCGCACTGGTACTCTCCTGTAAGGGTTCTATCTACTTGCGTCAGGACCACACGGTTCTGGTCCGATGCTGCCACCTGGTGGGAGAAAGCCAGTTTTAATGAAATGCATGCTTCAAAATAAAGTTGAGGTCACATGAAGCGCTCGTGGCCTAGTTGAACCGAGGGATTGGAATCAATCACTTGAGTTAAGCAACAACAGGCGCGGTCAGGAGCAGGATGTGTGACCGTCCCGTGACTACCGCTAGTGGCATTTTTCCAAGCGCTTCCTTGCTTCGCAAGGCACGTTAAGCCTGGTGCCGGCTGTCATGCAATGGCAGTCGTTAAGCCATGTCAGAGGCCTTATGGGCGGCTTGATACCTTCTGACACAGTAATGCCCGCCACAGTCTTACAATCCTCCACCAACCCGGATTTTGCCCCCGTGGTGGAGCATCGCCTAACCTTCCTGCGATGCAAGAAGATTAGGAGGAGATTCGTATAAAACGACGGCCCATGCACTGCAGAGATCGAGTGGTTCCTTCACCCATCTAGTTTAAGTGAAAATGCCACTGGACGCTGTATAAAATAATCGTGTCATTACGTAGATGCAAAGGCCAAAGTTACATTATATTTATACCATGAAGAACTTTAATATTGTACAGCTGACCAAGAATAAAAAAGATCAAGTTATTCTAAAAATTAAAAGATGATTGGGTTTAGTTTTTACATTTGTATCTAAGGCTTTTCTGATAATGGTATCTAATAGACATATTATGATACAATTTTTTTACAAGATAATTCTAACATTGATAAAGGCTTCATACATTATAAGGCGTGTATATCAACGACATCACAGTTTACGCCTGATTCATACAGGACTTTCTACCACGTGACTGAAATTACTTTTCAACAGGTTATGTTATGAAAATTGGGTGTCAGTTGTAGAAAAAAATCTCTATTTCGATAATTTATAAAGTGATTTTTTTTTGCAACTTCTCCATTATAGATATAAGACTCCATTATAGATATTGCACAATTTTAACGGTGAAAGAAAACATCTTGAGGAAAATGGAGTGTCTGAGATATTCAAATTCCTCAGCCGTTGGAATCGCCATGGTGAGCACGCATACTGAATAAGCCCTGAGATACTCTGTCTCTGTATATCTATCTGTATCTCTCTCTGTGTCTCTTTCTTTCCGAGAGCAGGCAGGTACCATTTAGTGAAACTTTTATAACTCACATTATGTTACAAAAGCTACAGTGATTATGATAAGTATGATTCAGGGAAAAATGCATGTTCGGAATTGAATCAACTAGGGCTATTTCACTGAACTTCAATTAATGGGTTACAATGACAGTTCAATACTCAATACTTTATTGCATTCCACAAGTTTCAAGGTTGTTACATTATAACTTAACAGTTATTTGATAAGATCTTTGTGGATCCCTGTAATGTTTATTACTAAGTCAATCAACAGACAGATCATCAATTGGGAAAACTCTGATACGTACGCAATGTATCGAATTAGAATTAAAACAGGCCCCAAGAAGTGGATAGATGTCGACATATTTACAGGATTTCAAAGTTTTTCTTGAAATTGCCAAGGGACACGCGTAGTAATTAAGCCTATACTCTCTATGTTTCTGAGAAAAAGTAACCTGTTCCCTGCAGTTGGACGTATTAAGGCTAAATAGAAAAGAATGTTATACTCTTGATAGAAATGGTTCTATTTAAAATTGGAGTTCTTTCTCTTTAAAAAGAGAAAAATGATCTACATACTGCATAGCGCGTATGTTTACAAATTGTTACTTACATCGACTTTGATTTCAGCCACAGGAAACACCTTTGTCGCTGGTGACTCCTTCGGGACATATCGATAGAATTCGATCATATTCTTGTACCACCTAGTGAGTAAAGAAACATATTAGTTAACAAGAAATATTTGCATTGAATTCTATATTATTATTACGAAACCCTCTTGAGTGCTTAGTGCGAGTTTGACAGATCTAATCGAATAACTTTACTACCGCGTTAATCGAGCATTAAGTAGTGAGTATGAGTTAGTTAACCGTTCAAACTGGCAAAACGCTGTCACAGTACAACTCGCACTCGCGTTTATTCGTGTTTTGGCTGGTAAACGTGTTCACTTCTCAACGTAAACCATTACAACTCGCACTCAGCAATTTTAATTTCCATACTTGTCGCTAGGTGGCGCTTCCTCGATGCCATAGAAATGTCAGTTTACGTTAACGCGATCGAGTAGTTAAAAAACTCGCACTAAGCCCTCAGGCCTAGGGCAACCGAGTGACCGCGGTCAGGCGCTGGATATGTGACCATCCCGTGACTACCGCTAGTGGCTTTTTTTCTAACCGCTTCCTGTTTCGCAAGGCCGTTGGTTTCGTCTTTCATGCAATGGCAGTCGTTAAGCCAGGTCAGAGGCCTTATGGGCGGCTTGATAACTTCTGATAGTAAGACTACCGCTATTGACGTTTTTCCGAGCGCTTCCGTGCTTCGCAAGGCACGCTAAGCCGTTGGTGCCGGCTGTTATGTAATGGCAGTCGTTAAGCCATGTCAGAAGCCTTATGGGCAGCTTGATAACTTCTGACAGTAAGGCCCACCACTGTCTTAGAATCCTCCACCAACTCGGACTTGGCTCCCGTGGTGGAGTATGGCCTAACCTTCCTGCGATGCAGGAAGAGACCCGTGCCCCAGCAGTGGGTAGAAAGGGTCGATATCAAGCACTAAAACGCAATTTTTTATTGGTGCCAGCTGTCTGTTGGATAAAAACCTTATCGCTAAGTATATGTCAACCGCAATCTCACGTAATGCTGTATGGTGTCGGCCTAGAGAATAGAACCAACCCAAATTCTTCCCGCGGGTGTCGTAAAAGGCGACTAAGGGTCGCAAACCGGGGAGTGAGCAGCAGCGCCCCCTGCAGTACAATTCCACCAAACTGCGATCCCCAACTCGCATGCCCAGCGTGGGGATTATGGGCATTACCTCGCGCTATGGCGCTCATTAGGGGAGAGCTATGTCCAGCAGTGGACTAATATAGCCTGAACAAGAAGAATCTCACCTAATGCTATAAAGCTGGGCGCCTTCCAGGTCGTAGCCGCATTCCAGCTCGGCGTCCTGCCCCGTCATGACGGCTTGCGGAACGTCAATCTGCAGCGACCGGAGACTGTTTACTGTACCTGGAACAAGGGATAAGGCAATTAATCAGGGTGTATGCAGTAAGCGCTTGTGCACTTGTGAGCCTGAGGATGCCTCGTGTTAGAGGCGAAACGCGTCGCGTTATCTCGCACAAGTATTGGTGTCAGTGGTGGTGTGTTAGTGTCTTTCTTCTGCTTGAAAAAGTGGGAGGGAGGGAATTTAGAAAAGTAATTTTCACATTTTAACGCTATTATGGATTTCCGCAAAGTAACGCTTAAGTCCATACAGTAAGCGCCAATCGAGGCGCATTAGCGGTTTGTCCGTATGCAGTCAAATGCATTTGTAGTATGTGTGAAAATGTACGGAAGCTTGCTTACTTTTAGTTCGGTACGGTTTCAGTCCTTAAGGGAGCAATTCCCATACAAACGTAGTTGAGTCCCAATTCGCAAATGACATTCAGGATCGCAATGACATGATAAGTGTTAACAACCTATTTAGAGGCCGAAAATTCCGCCCATGCCAGGACTCGAACCCGCAACCTCTGTTCAAGTTCAAGTCCCGGCATTGGCGGAATTTTTAGTCTCTAAATAGGTTTTTAAAATTGTCCTCAGCACGGGTTAGTGCAACAAAAAAGAATATATTAGATTAGAACTCTTTATTGTACACACCAGAAAACAAAATACATAAAAAGGCTTACACATCTAAGCTATTGCCGTATACAATTGGCGGTCTTATCGCTAAAAGCGATCTCTTCCAGACAACCTTGGGATGGATAGAACTGAAAGATGAAGAGAGTATGTTTAACTTTAATTCACAAAATTAATATTTTGCTAACGATGAAATTGTTTGTTACACAAACTCGCTAGATGGCGCTGGTAGTTAATTACATCGCGGTAGGGTTGTGTTTCAATGTAGTGTATATCAGCCTATCGTGGCTCCGTACTAAAAAGTTTCCCGTACAAATAAAAGTGAAGTCAGTTGCAAAGTGTGAGTGTTTCAATTAATCATATGGACCATCGAGCTCGGATAAACTGTGAGTAAAGTGCAAACAAATAACTTAGTGAAAGTGAGAGTTAACGGACTTAGAAAAATTCAGTGTTAAAAAGACTTAGCCGAATTCGCGAAGAAAAAAAGACTTAGAATAATTTGAAATTAGTTTCTGGAAGTGGTTTTGGACTTGTAATTTTTCTCAAACTGAACTAAATAAAAACTTTCGTAATTGAATAGTGATCCTAAAATAGTATTTTTTTCTAACTATCCGCAATATATTTTGTGAGCCTTATATACAATGGCGGACAAGAAAATCAAACAACTTATCGTACAGATGCTTCAGAACTCGACCAAAATTGAAAAATTACTTGCGAATTCTAAGAAATCTGCTAAGGACAAACGAACAAGAGGATTTTTGGATTCTCGTATGGAGATTTTACAAGATTATTGGGCAAGTTATACTAAGAATTATGAGACCCTTTCTGAATTGATAGATACTAAAACGTTACAATCAGAACACAATTTGAATTTGGAGGAAAATTATGAAGAAACTGAAGAACAATATCTGGAGCTTTTGACATGGCTTAAGGATAAATCATATGAGCTAAAACAGGAGAAATGTGAACCTTTGAACTCTGATACTCATTTAGAACTTGCAAAGATGAGACCGAAGCTTCCACCTATAGCAATACCGCAATTTTCCGGCGATTACAATCAGTGGATGAGCTTTAGAGATTTATTTAATTCTCTAATTCATAATGACGATCGTTTAACTAAAATCGAGAAACATCATTATCTAAAATCAAGTTTATCTGGAGAAGCTGCACAACTGCTGAAAAATTACTCGCTAACGGAAGCTAACTATGATGACTCCTGGAAAAAACTAAATGAAAGATATGAAAACAAGAGAATGATTGTGAATAACATCCTCAATCGTTTCTTAGGTCAGAAGACGTTAACATCGGAATCTCCAAAGGGCATAAAAGATCTTTTAGATACCTCTAGCCAATGTCTCACATCCCTAACAAATTTGAAGGTCGACTCCTGGAATGCAATCGTCGTGCACATCTTAGTCTCAAAGTTAGACATTGAATCTCACAAACTTTGGGAGCAATCGCTACAAAATTCAACAAGCATTCCTACGTATGAAGACTTAATCAGTTTTCTTGAGAAACGATTCCGAACTATAGAAATGGTCAATCTTTCACAACCTTCACAAAGAAATGCTCCAAAACCCGTTCAACAATCACCAAAAGCATCAACTGTCAAAAGTTTTGCTACTGAAATCGAAAGCACTTGTACTTACTGCTCACAGAATCATTATATATGCCACTGTAAAGGTTTTGCCTCACTCTCCGTTCCCGGACGTCAAGATTTCGTCAAGAGAAACAACATATGTTTTAACTGCCTTGTGAAAGGTCACTCAGTATCCAACTGTAGACAAAGTACAGTGTGCAAAAAGTGTGGACGTCGTCATCACACGCTGCTGCACTTTACCTCTCAGAAGGAAGACAAGGCTGTGGATACTGATAAAGAGAAAGATACCCCAAAGGAAAATAGCACTGGACCCAATACCTCTTGCAACCTTAGCGTTAACCTAAAAGCAGAAACGCAAGATGATCTGGTTATATTAGCTACTGCTGTAATTAATGTTGATTCAAAGAACAGTGGTACTTACGCCTTAAGAGCTCTTATAGATCAGGGTTCACAGGGTTCTTTCATCTTCGAAGCAGCTGCACAGTTGTTGAATCTTAATCGTACTCCAGTTACTGGCAAAATCTCCGGAATTTCTAATTCATCAGTGGTAACTACAAAGTCTATGGCTACACTTACAGTCCACTCCACAAAAGACAATGCATCAACCTTCCAAGTCAATGCATATGTTTTAAGAAAACTCACTTCATTGTTGCCTTCACGTGAATTTCCACAAGATACTTGGCCTTCATCTATGCAGTTGGATCTGGCTGATCCAAACTTTCACAAGCCAGGGTCTATTGATGTTTTACTTGGTGCCGACGTGCATGCATACATACTATTAGAAGGCTTACACAAGTGTAATTCTCTTATTGCACTCAATTCTCGCCTTGGTTGGTTAATATCAGGCAGAGTTTCACAAACTGATTCAGCAGGATACGAACACAATTTGGTGGTGATGCACACAAAGGTTGAAACTGATCAGTTACTCAGAAAATTCTGGGAGTTAGAAGAGAATTTACCTCACAAAAAACCAATGACCGATTTAGAAATACAATGTGAAGAACATTTCAAAGCTACTCACACTCGCAATAACGTTGGTCGTTACATTGTACGATTACCATTTGAAGATGATCCACCCACAAACCTTGGTGATACCAAACCTCTTGCTATCAGCCGCCTACAACAAATGGAGAAAAGTTTTACACGTAAGCCTGAGTTCAAGGAAGAATATCACAAATTCTTGAATGAGTATGAATCACAAGGTCACATGATGATAGTACCTGAAAAAGAAAGAGAAACACAGAAAGTATATCACTTACCTCACCACGCTGTTCTTAGGCCGACGAGTCTAAGCACGAAGCTACGTGTAGTTTTCGACGGAAGTGCTACACCTGAAAATGGAAAATCATTAAATGATAAACTTCTCACTGGTTGTCCTCTTCAAAAGGATATTAGAGATTTAATAACTAAATGGAGACAACATAAAACTTGTTTAGTTGCGGACATTCGACAGATGTATCGTCAAATTCTAGTAGCTAGCGATGACGTCGACTATCAGAGAATTGTATGGCGAGAATCTCCAACGGAACCTATAAAAGAATATCGACTACTTACCGTAACGTATGGAACATCTTGTGCCCCATTTTTAGCCATTCGCACACTTCATCAACTGGCTGAAGATGAAAAAGATGATTTCCCTACTGAATCTGAAATTCTGAAAAGCGACATGTTCATGGATGATTTATTGACTGGCGCGTCCACATCAGAAGATGCTGTGAAGTTACAAAAAGGGTTGACAGAACTTTTGTCTCGTGGTGGATTTCTTTTACACAAGTGGTCTTCAAACAGTCAAGTGGTGTTATCACAAATTCCCAATGTTGACAAAGACTCTCAAAGTGCTGTAAATATTAAGGTTGAAGACACAATCAAAACATTAGGTATTACCTGGAACTCTGAAACAGATAATTTTGAACTCAATCTAAATTTACAAGGTTGTAATGAGACAATTACCAAACGAAATGTATTGTCCACTATTGCAAAATCTTTTGACCCACTAGGTTGGCTAACACCGGCAATTATACTACTTAAAATCTTTATGCAAAAGCTGTGGTTAGCGGGCTTAGGTTGGGACGAAGAGTTACCTACTGATCTTAAGGAGGAATGGATTACTTATCTTGATCGTTTCATGCACGCTGAACACATTCAGTTCCCACGATGGCTTGGAGTTTCAGATCATACAATTAAACGGGAGCTGCATGGGTTTAGTGATGCCTCTTGTACGGCCTATGCTGGAGTGGTGTACCTCAGAGTTTTAAGCGATGAAGGCGAAATAAAAGTTCATCTTATTTTAGCAAAATCTAAAGTTGCCCCAGTCAAACAGATTTCTGTTCCACGTCTTGAACTCTGTGGTGCCGTACTTTTGGCCAAAATGATTCAACATGTTAAGACTGTTCTTAATATCCCTAATGATGATGTATATACCTGGACAGATTCTACCATCGTCCTAGCATGGCTGCGTAAAACACCAAATACATGGACTACATTTGTTGCAAATCGCACGTCAGAAATTTTGACACTCACTAATAGTAATCAATGGAATCATGTCAGTTCTGCCAACAATCCTGCTGATTTGGCATCCCGTGGAATTTTCCCAGATGATCTGCAGCAGTCGGGACTATGGTGGAATGGCCCTCAATTTTTGTATGATAAAGGTGAAATTGAACATTCTTCTATTGACACACCTTTCACAAATTTAGAAATGAAATCTACTAAAATATTATCCAATGTTAATTTGATCGAAAATGATGATGCGATTTCTTATCTAAAACGATTCTCAACACTATTAAAATTGGTCCGAGTGACTGCTTACTGTTTTCGTTATGTTAAACTAAGCAAAGCTAGGATAACTAAGCAGTTATTTGCTGAGCCCACATATCTAACCACTGTGGAGCTTGATGATGCTCTTAACCGTTGTATTAAAATATCACAATCCATTTCATTCCGAGATGAGATCGATCGCTTGTCACTGGGTAAACCAGTTCAAAAATCGAGTAAAATATATGTACTGCATCCATTTATCGATGACGAAGGTATTGTTCGTGTTGGAGGGCGACTCTCTAATGCGGAGATTCCAAAGGATATGAAAAATCCCATCCTTTTAAGCGGTGATTGTGCACTATCCAAACTTATCGTTTCGAACGCACATTTGAAATCTCTGCATGGAGGGCACCAACTAACTTTGAATGTAATTCGACAAAAATTTTGGATTACACGAGTAAAGAATGTGGTGAAAACAGTAATTAAAAAATGTATACCCTGTTTCAAGCAAAAGGCTAATCCACTGGTTCCCTTTATGGCAAATTTACCTAAATTTCGTGTTAAACCTGGTCGTCCTTTTATTATAAGTGGAGTAGACTTTTGTGGACCTTTTACAATGAAGGCTTATCCTGGTAGATGCAAGAGAACTTGTAAAGCTTATGTTTGTTTGTTTGTGTGCACCGTAACAAAAGCCATTCATTTAGAGTTGGTTACTGATCTTACCTCTGCTGCGTTTATTGCCGCATTTCGGCGTTTCACTGCTCGACGTGGGCACTGCAAGGAACTTTGGAGTGACCATGGAACGAACTTTGTAGGCGCGTCGCGTGAACTTGATCTAGCATTCAAAGACTCCAAGTCTCAGACTGTAACTGAAATTTCGGAACTTCTTGCTAATGATCGAACTCAATGGAAATTTATACCACCGCGTGCTCCACATTTTGGAGGTATCTGGGAGTCTGGAGTGAAAAGCGTCAAGGGTCATTTGAAACGCGTTATAGGCCAAACGTTTCTCACGTATGAAGAGCTAACTACTCTTTTAACTCAAATTGAGGCTTGTGTTAACTCCCGTCCAATCACCCTTATAAATTCCACTCTAGATGAACCTCCACTGACACCTAGTCACTTTCTTATCGGAGAGCCCTTAATCGGTGTTCCTGAGCCTTCTTTACTTAATGTTAAACTCAGCCCGTTGAATCGATGGCACATAATTCAACGTATGGTGCAATGTTTATGGCGTCGTTGGCGAAACGAATATTTAACGACATTGCAACATCGTTACAAATGGAACACTAACCAACCTGATCTCCCTATTGGCACCGTTGTGTTAGTAAAGGATGATATGCTCCCTCCGGGAAAATGGCTTTTGGGACGTATAATTCAGAAACACCCAGGTACAGATGGCATAACAAGAGTTGTTACTTTAAAATATAAGGATAACGTCTTCAAGAGACCAATCGCAAAATTATGCCCTCTGCCCCTGGATGAGCCTGACGTACAGTGATTTTTGTTTATTTATTATTTCGTTTTCATTTTTTTTGTTTTCTTTACATATTTAAGGACTGTAATCGTCCTTGGCCGGCGGAATGTTTAACTTTAATTCACAAAATTAATATTTTGCTAACGATGAAATTGTTTGTTACACAAACTCGCTAGATGGCGCTGGTAGTTAATTACATCGCGGTAGGGTTGTGTTTCAATGTAGTGTATATCAGCCTATCGTGGCTCCGTACTAAAAAGTTTCCCGTACAAATAAAAGTGAAGTCAGTTGCAAAGTGTGAGTGTTTCAATTAATCAGAGTAGGTAGGTAGGTGTACATGTAGTATACAGGAAGAATATGTACATAAACTGACTTACAACTAATATTCATATATATTTAATAAAATACATAAACTAGGCATAATATAATAAAAAGTGTTTGTTTTTTCTTTATAAGGGTCCCTCTTTTAAGAAAGAAAAAACTATTTTGAAAGAAGAAAGAAATAAAGACATGTATTATACCAACAAGACACATCACGGAAACAAAAAACTAGACAATTAACACAACATGAGCATAACAGAAATAAACCAAATCTTCTATAATATAAAAGTGAATCGTTGAATGTGTTGGTAAGCGCAAATCTCGAGAGCAGCTGAACCGATTTCGCTGATTCTTTTTATAAAATATTCCTTGAAGTACGAAGATGGTTCTTACGGAGAGAAAAATAAAAAAAGTTAAAGAATCGACTGTTAGGCGGTACGAAGTTTGCTGGGTCAGCTAGTATACAATAAACGAAACAAAACACAGACATAGGTTTCGCCTGTGGTGTGATAAGAGTGATTTTGATAAGAGTTCTACCGTCGTCAGCAATGCAGCAATTTCTAGTCTTGTGGCAGATTTTAAACTGTAAGCGTATATAAGTTCCAAAGGCTTTTATTAAATAGCATTCCTAAGTGTTAATATTTTGGAACGCGTTATTAATGAACCTACAAACAAATTAATTCAAATCCACCTTAAATAAATAGTCACTGATTTTTGTTTCACCGAAAAGTCCAAATCTGATACCAAAACGGATAAATTCTGAAAGAGTTAAACTAATTGGAAAATAAACTGTAGAAAGAGAGAATGTGAAAACCGGGCGTTGCTCTAAATTCATAATTGATGTTGTGGAAGCCATCTTACTTAAATATAGCTTCCAATTGAGTACTACACAACTGGTTACAATTGGTAACGCGGTATAATAGAGTTTAAAACTATAATGTTAAACCTGTATAACAGTCCAGACTTGTCGTCATCGATATTAACCCTTGTATGTCCCCACTTCCTCCATCGCAGGAAGGTTATGCCTTTCACTACCACAAGGGCCAAGTCCGGGTTGGTGGCGGATTGTAAGACAGTGGCGGGCCTTACTGCCAGAAGTTATCAAACCACAAGGCCTCTGAAATGGCTTAACGACTGGCATTAAATGACAGCCGCCACCAACGGCTTAGCGTGCCTTTGGAAGCACGGAAGCGCTCAGAAAAATGCCACTAGCGCCACGGGATGATCACCCATCCTGCAACTGACCGCGACTGTTCGAATCACTCGGTTCGACTAAGCCACGTGTCTAGAATAGGTAACCACAATCAGTTCATTTTGTTAATATGCTATTTAGATTATTTAAACAATAATTAATTGTAATTGATTATTTATTAATTATTGTTAATATTGTTTATTGCTGCAACCGCTAAGCTGAAGTGGAACTGGGCGGGTCATCTAAGCCGTATGGGCCCAGAGAAGTGGGCAAAAATCGTCACTGACTGGGTTCCGCGCGACGGATATCGCAAACGTGGCCGACCCAAGCGGAGATGGCGGGACGACCTTACAACCTTTCTGCCGGACTGGCAGGAAGTGGCCATGAACAGGGAGGAATGGAAGACAAAAGGGGAGGCCTTTGCCCAGCAGTGGGACACAATCGAGGCTACATAAAAAAAAAATTGTTAATAAACAATTATAATAATTTAATTAAAAATAATATAATCATGTGGGTAAAGCGATATCATTCCGATGTAATACCTGCAAAGTAGGTACTCGGGGCTGCAAGTGATGCAAATTACTTCAGCCAGATGTCGCTGCCTGTGCGAAATACATAGAATATTGTATAGAGGTTCGAAATTTCACTGATGCCGGTGAGTCGCCCATTAGCTCAGTTGGAAAGAGCGCTGGCACGTATAACCAGAGGTCGCGGGTTCGAATCCCGGCATGGGTGGAATTTTTAGCCTCTAATGGATTTTTAAACGTGTCCTTAGCACGGGTTAGTGCATTAAAAATAATATAATGGATGACATAATTTTAAATTTTTGAAATTGATAGACAGAATTAAACAAATATAAAAAAATAGTGTAAAGTTTGCAAATTACAAACTAAAAGTAAAAACTACGCGCTTAAACACTACGAAACGTTAATTGTCTCACAAAAGCGCAGAAGAAATAACAAACTAGAAAACAACACACGCTAACAGAAGGCTTGTAAATCGAGCACACATCACCAAAGCAATCCATCGCTTGTCAATCGATGTGTAAAATACGGACGAGTTTTGCTAGTTTTGTTCAACCAATTTTTCCTAGTGACAACCAAACCATTCAGAGCGTAACTATGTCCAACTATAGTGTGGCTATTAGTGCTGTGCACTCCCTGAGGTATGCGGGGCGAGGTGGGAGGCGAAGAAAAAAGTGCATGAGTTCACATTTGACGGCGCACTGACAGAGCGCAGAAGCCGATTCTCCCCCCCGTCTCGCCGCGCGCATTCCTCAGGGAGTGCACAGCACTAATGGCCACACTATAAGTGCACAGTCGACTAAACTATACGAAATTGGGGCATACAGATGATTGGCGCATCGCAACACAATCTTATGTGTTATTTTATTTTTTTATATTCCTTAATATTATTCTACAATTTTAAAAACCTATTTACAGGCTAAAAATTTCACCCATGCCGGGATTCGAACCCGCAACCTCTGGCTATCCGTGCCAGCGCTCTACCAAATTTTTAAATTTGTTCCTTAGCACGGGTTAGTGCATTAAAATAAAAATAGTTATTCTACAATGTTTTTTTTATATACAATAAAGTCTAAAATAGTTTTTCTTAGTTTTTTTAATTAATAAACTTTGATGAGCGTAAAACAAGAACAATTTCAAATAAGTGCTTAAGCACTTTTAGATTAAAATTTAAGCGTTTACATGTGAACTGAATAAGTATAATAATATATTTTATATTTTCATAAATAAAATAAATTTAATTATGTAATATGCTACATACTAATATATAATGAAGAGAAAATGAAGAAAATAAATAAAAGTGTGAAAAGCGTTATCTTCAATAGGCAGAGAAAACTCTTGCTACCTGACAAAAAACACTTCCGGTTTTAATTTAAATAAAGGCACACAATTGTTATGTGCTTAATATTTTATCGCTCATAGCGATAAAACAGACAATTCTTTTGACAATTCTAGTTATGATTTAGACGGAGCGGTTTGGCTGCTGAGGTTTCTTCATGATGATTCCCTGTAGTTACTAGTAAATAACAAACACCTGCATAAACACAAATGTACAGACACAGGTACTTAAATAACCATTCGTTATCAACCCTTATATGTCCCCACTGCTGGGGCACGGGTCTCTTCCTGCATCGCAGGAAGGTTAGGCCATACTCCACCACGGGGGCCAAGTCCGGGTTGGTGGAGGATTGTGAGACAGTGGCGGGCCTCACTGTCAGAAGTTATCAAGCCGCCCATAAGGCCTCTGACATGGCTTAACGACTGCCATTATATGACAGCCGGCACCAACGGCTTAACGTGCCTTGCGAAGCACGGAAGCGCTCGGAAAAATGCCACTAGCGGTAGTCACGGGACGCTCACCCATCCCGTACCTGACCGCGCCTGTTGTTGCTTAACCAAGTGATTGATTCCAATCACTCGGTTCGCCTAGGCCACGAGGGCTTCTCATTATATTATATCTCATTCTCAAATAACCATTATATAAACGCAACACTATACTAGCTCACGCAGTGAAGTAGTGGGATTTTACCAATGACACAAAACATGTTAAAGAGCGGTGTAGAACGCCGGCTTCTCAAACGGGAGGTCGTGGGTCGAACCCCGGCATGTAGCAATGACTTTGTTTTCTAAGTTATGTACATTTGTGAAATTATAGTAGCAATACTACTCGCTGACGGTGAATGAAAACGTCGTAAGGAAACCCTAGTGTCTGAGCTGTTAGCGTACCTCAGCGCTTGCTACGTACAATAGCCCAACTATGAGCCTAAGTGCGGAAATGTCAGGTCTAGTCTAACTCACTAACTAACAAAACGTGTTAGTTGACGCAGCTATTTTGAAAACAACGCCAATAGTAACCTCGTGTTCTCCTAAAGCGGATCATCTATATTTCCATTTTTTCATCCAAAGTATTCAAAAGTGAAATTCGAATTTCCATCTGCTACAGTCCAGCCTGGGCCAAATTGGTTTTTCGACGGCCGCTCCCGATCTGTGTAAGCCTTTGTTACAGTCTGTCAACGGCTTTGTTCAATTCGTCCACCACCGCACTCACGTAAAATGAGTCGGTCTGTTTGTCGTTGCTACGCAGATAGAATTAGGAGTTAAGCTACCAATAGTTTGCTAGATACAAACAGTACAAACAAGAATACCTTCATCTTCTTCTACAAAAAGGAATACCTTCATCTTCTTCTTAAGGCTATATTAGTCCACTGCTGGACATAGCCCTCCTAATGAGTGCCATAGCGCAAGGTTGTGTCATCATTGGGGGGTAATGCCCGTAATCCCCACGCTGGGCATGCGGGTTGGGGATCGCAGTTTGGTGGAATTATACTGCAGGGGGCGCTGCTGCCCACCCTCCGGTTTGTGTCCCTTAGTCGCCTTTTACGACACCCGCGGGAAGAATTTGGGCTGGTGCTATTCTCTAGGCCGACACCACACAGCAAAGGAAGGAATACCTAAACGCGTTTATTTCTAATTGGTGAAGTTGAAGTAGCGTTACAGTACTTTGCTAAGTATGACGAAAAACATCGTGAGAAAACATGAGCGTCTGACATGTTAATATAGCTTTGTTTAGAATAGAAGTTTGATTTTGGAACGCACCCATGACGGGCGTAACTACTTGACAGCTGTCAGATGAGCTAAAATTTTGCTCTTTTGTTTTGTTGCTTGTGAAACGTGTGTTTTCCCAAAAAGTGCCCAAAATTGTGTGGCAATTAGATGTCCGGGCTTATATCCTCGTGTGAAGTGCGAAATAAGTTCAGGGACGGATTCCAGTATTGACAGTGTTGTGGTCGGGCGACGGATCGCCCAAAATAGTAGACATATCTTTTGGGGCAAACATGGTGCCATGAAAGTGCACTGAAAGTAGGTAGCTTTCTGGGGAAAGAGCTCTTGGGATAGACGGGGAAGTCTAGGGATCCCCAAACCTCTCAGTGCACCCATCCCGAACGGCGCCGGCTGCCTAGTCGAGAGGCGTCGACGAAGACAGACTTTGTAAGTGCCTTGTTTTTTAATTAGTTTTAAGTCATAGTATTTAAGTGGGTCCTATACCCAACAAGCTCAGCGCTCGAAATTGCCAATCCGTGTGGTAATTGAGCCGAAACTCTGTCTCTGAGAAAACGCCTGTGCCCTACAGTGGAATGTATACAGAATAACCCGTACTCTCTCTCTCTCTCTCTGAGAGAAGGCTTGTGCCCTGCAGTGCAGCCTGTGCAGTGGAAAGTACACATGGTATTAAAAAAAACTTGATCGAAAAGGCTAGTGCCGAAAAATGAATAACACAAAATAAACCGAGTTTAAGCAACAAAAAAATATAGAAATAAGCTTACGTCAAGTAAATATGCACTTATTTTATTTTTATTTATTAAGGAAAACTAACAGTAGTAAGACAATTTAACATGAATACTTAATTATTTAACATAACATAACATTCACATACAAGCAAATACATTATAAATTAAAGTATATATATATATAATGTATGTATATACATACATTAAAGTATTATATAATTGTACCACCAGCACTAACCGTTAACCAAGCATTAAATAATTGGGAAAACGAAACAGGGAACTTAATATTGTATTCTTGTGCCTTTTGGATACTGCTTTAAACATTACTTGAGCAGAACTTGACTTTGTTGTCATCGTTGGACGCATAAAATTTTATCTGAAAGTCGAGCCGCAGAAGAAATTGAGTTTTAATGGATATAAGAGAGCAGAGACGGTAAACAGTTACCAAGATAGACTGTTAATGAATTTCGGTAGAACAAAGAAAAGCTGTAAACATGAAACATTTGAGTGGTTTTAGATAACATTTTATGACCAAGTATACGATGAAAGTATTCGATACCGGCTGCGTGCATGCCAATGGATTTATGCAGTATCTACTGTAAGAAGTATCTTGTACTGAAGAAAATTTTAAAAGCCTATTTAGAGGCTAAAAATACCACCCTTGCCGGGACTCGAACCCGTGACCTCTGGCTAACCGTGCTAGAAAATTGTTCTCAACATTTTTTTAGAAACACCGCGTCACGTTTTCATTATCATGTACTTGATTGACAGCGGTGGTAGCTTAGTGGGTAGAACAATGGACTCGCAAGCGAGAGACCCAGGTTCGATCCCATTGCGGGCATGTACCAATGAGGTAGTGCCATTTCAAAGTTACGTACATTTGCGAATTTGTAGTCTCAATACCACACGCTAACTTTGAAGGACAACTCAGTCATATTGGCTAGTCTTTCCTGTGGGCTAGGCTGACTAAGCTGGCTGGACGGCATAGTTGCTAGGTTAGCCTACACCATCTGTAAAAACCATGTCCCAGGCACTACAGCATCCGAGTGGTCCCATCAGCCATCAAGTGTGAGTGAAGATGTCACCGGACGCTGTATAAATCATCTCATTACGTAGATGCAAAAGGCCATTGTACTTGATTTAAAACAAAATAATTATATATGTAAAGAGCGAAGCGCTCGTGGCCTAAGTGAACCTAGTGATTGGAATCAATCACCTGAATTAAGCAACATCAGACACGGTCAGGTACAGGATGGGTGCCCGTCCCGTGACTACCGCTAGTGGCATTTTTCCGAGCGCTTCCGTGCTTCGCAAGGCACGTTAAGCCTTTGGTGCCGGCTGTGATAATAATGGCAGTCGTTAAGCCATGTCAGAGGCCTTATGGGCGGCTTGATGACTTCTGATAGTTAGACCCGCCACTGTCTTACAAACTTCCACCAATTCGGACTTGGCCCCCTTAATGGAGTATGACCTAACCTTCCTGCGATGGAGGAAGAGACCCGTGCCCCAGCAGTGGGGACATACAAAGGGCTGTTATCATGTAAAGAGCATACGAAGTGCACTATACGAGTCTTGCCCC
Organism: Yponomeuta sedellus; assembly: GCA_934045075.1. NCBI lineage: Eukaryota > Metazoa > Arthropoda > Insecta > Lepidoptera > Yponomeutidae > Yponomeuta > Yponomeuta sedellus. The sequence continues at coordinate 10,164,282 of OW203745.1, forward strand.
ATGAAATACCCTTTGTACAAACAGGTGCCTTTGTCAGATTTATATTCCGAGTAGCCCTGGGCTTTTCACACAGAACTGACCGCTGTATGATGCGAAACACATTCTATAGTACACTAATGTAATGGAAAAGATAAATTTGATATTTTTTCTAACGTAAATCACATTAGTAATATTAGTATTAATATGTTATCTAATATTTTTTAGTTGCACCGACTACCCGTATTTCAGTTTCCGTTTCTCATTTTCCGCCAATGGTTGTCTGGAAGAAATTACTTTTAGTAATAGGGCCGCCACTTGTACTGTACTGTTATTTTATAAGTCTCTTATGTAATCCTTGGTGTACATGCAATAAAGAATATTCTATCTATCTATCTATCTATTAGTATTTTTTAATGATTCGCGATACTCATACATCGCAATACTAGTTACATACGTGAATTACGTTTTACCGAATAAGTAAATCACATTGACATCACAAAATGTCTTTTTTTATTCATGGATATTTACACAGATCTCGTTAACCCTATAATAAGTACAAATATTTTAATATTATAATAAGTAGTCTATTTTTTCTATTTATAGTCAAATTTTGTTCATAGTTCAGCGAATAAGGTGCAGCAGAAAACCAGCGCTAGTCACCCCTGACTAGCATTTTGCTGAGCTGCAGCCTTTTTCTGTTGTAGCACATTTCGTTCAGTATAATTGTATGAGGTACTTTTATTTTTATGTTTTTTTTTACTACAAATATTTTTTATCATTAGTGTTATGGTGTTACAATAGAAATAAATGCTTTTCACTTTCAATTTCAAATAAATGACTTGTGTTACAGGTGCTAACTCGAAGATAGATTTAATACAATAAACTTATAGACAAAATCCAAGATCCGAGACAAACTAGATAAGTTTGTTTCCTAGTTTGACCCGGCCGGGGATCGAACCCAAAGACCTTGGGTTTTATATATGAGTTGACGACCTCTGCGGCGTAGCGGTAGCGCCTCTGCCTACCATGCAAGAGGTCCCGGGTTCGAATCCCGGCTGGAAACAAAAAAAAAAAAAGTCCAGGTCTTGGATGTTTACATGTTTGTGATGTCGTTGTTTCTGGTTCCCACGACACAGGGTATCCTAGTGTGGGGCCAGAAGCAATGTATGTGCCTGTATGTAAATGTTATGTTATGTTATAGTCAGCATACCAAACCACTGCGCCCCGAGGCCGTCAATGTATGCAACTGTAAGATTATAGTTTCTTTAAAAAAATCCCTCAACATATCCATATTATCTTGATTGTAAATATACCGGATCTCTTTCTTCTGCAAAATGAACACGGTTTCAATGTTTGCTGCCCTACCTTATAGTAATAATATAAAGTCTGTTGGCTTTTACAATAAAATCCCTGAAGATATATTAAGTTTGACTGAAGCGCGGTTCAAAAAATATGTTAAGCACACTTTGTGCCAAAAGAGCTACTATAATATTAAGGATTATTTAGATAACAATGTTGTTTAGAATTAAAGCATGTAAAATTCACGAGTTTTGTAGAATCTGTGTAAATTCTTTTAATTAAGGAATTTGAAAAGACTAAGTTTGGAGTTTTTTTGTCCATTTTTTCTCCAAAATGATCCAGATTTTGAAATGGACACCTATTTTGGCTTGTAACGTTCATTAAGCCTCAGTATCTGCGCTACTTTGAATAAAAACTTTTTATTTCATTTCATTTTAGAATATACCTCGGGCTCTAGTGTAGGCTTCGGTTTTCGCTGAAAGCACACGAGTGTAATACTACTTCCTGCTCTGTATTAAACGTTTCTTCATTATTTTGAAAAGTTATGTAAAGTTGTAAATAACAATACAAAATAAACATCATTACACGAATATATCCGATTCTATCCAATAGTAGCCGAGGTATATTCTAAAAGCTAACAGACTGTATCGCAGTTAATACATACATACATAACCTCACGCCTGTATTCCAGAGGGGTAGGCAGAGACTAGTGTCTGCCACCTGCTACGATCCTGACAGATCACCTTCCCTTCATCAACGTTCATAAGTCGTTGCATGCACGCACGCCGTTTTATCTTTTCTTTTGCTAATACATCCCCTATTTGGTAATCGTAGGTAATCTATGGAAGTAACTAAAATAAACAAGCCTAGCAGTTGCAACGACTGAAATGTTGCTTGTGTAGCAAACTATGAGTACTAACACTAGCACACTTAACTGTTCCACGTGCTCTATCTGGCGGCCCATACAAGCGCAGCAAACAAAGAGATAAAAGCTTTTAAAATCTCCCAATTTATGGGTTGTTTGCGCAACCAGAATGCTATTTGGTACATCCTAGAGTTAAAGGACCCGTTCAGCCAAAAAGGTTGCCTCGTTGTTTATATACGACCTCGCAAATGTTGTTTTGCCTCGTAAATTAGTCTACGACCTATTTTCAGTCCTACCAAACATACACGAAAAAATTCTTAAAAATCTGTGAAGGCGTTTTGAAAGAGTTCTATAACAAATCCTTATCGTTATCAACCTTTGTATGTCCCCACTGCTGGGGCACGGGTCTCTTCCTGCGTCGCAGGAAGGTTAGGCCATACTCCACCACGTGGGCCAAGTCCGGGTTGGAGGAGGATTGTAAGACAGTGGCGGCCCTTACTGTCAGAAGTTATCAAGCCGCCCATAAGGCCTCTGACATGGCTTAACGACTGCCATTATATGACAGCCGGCACCAACGGCTTATAAGAAATACTATGTCACAAAACTCTAGCTACCGATGTGTTAATTGCTAGCAAATGGGATGTGCTGAAAATCGGCGCTAGGTCGATGCTCGCGTCATCATCGTCAAAATCAGCTGATGTCAGTCCACTGCGGGACATATGCCTCTCTCAAGACACGCCACTGAGCCCGATTTTCCGCTCTCCTCTTCCAGTCACTGTTCACCGCTTTGCAAATGCCGTCGCTCCACCTGAGTGCTTAGTGCGAGTTTGAAAGATCCAATCGAATAACTTTACTACCGCGTTAATCGAGCATTGAGTATAGTGTATGAGTAAGTTAACCGTTCTAACTGGCAAAACGCTGTCACAGTACAACTCGCACTCGCGTTTATTCGTGTTTTGGCTAGTAAACGTGTTCACTTCTCAACGTAAACAATTACAACTCGCACTTAGCAATTTTAATTTACATACTTGTCGCTAGATGGCGCTTCCTCGATGCCATAGAAATATGAGTTTACGTTACGCGATCGAGTAGTTAAAAAACTCGCACTAAGCACTCTGAGTGCTTAGTGCGAGTTTGACAGATCCAATCGAATGACTTTACTACCGCGTTAATCGAGCATCGAGTAGTGAATATGGGTAAATTAACCGTTCGAACTGATAAAACGCTGTCACAGTACTACTCGCACTCGCGTTTATTCGTGTTTTGGCTGGTAAACGTGTTCACTTCTCAACGTAAACCATTACAACTCGCACTCAGCAATTTTCATTTCCATACTTGTCGCTAGGTGGCGCTTCCTCGATGCCATAGAAATATGAGTTTACGTTAACGCGATCGAGTAGTTAAAAAACTCGCACTAAGCACTCTGGTCACATTACGTCCTACGCTGCGTTTGCTGCTTCGCGGTCTCCACGCTCGCATACGTAGCATTCTTCTTCTTCAGGCTATATTCGTCCACTGCTGGACATAGCTCTCCCCAATGAGCGCCTTAGCTCAAGGTTGTGCCATCATTGGGGGGTAATGCCCATAATCCCCATGCTGGGCATGCGGGTTGGGGATCGCAGTTCGGTGCAATTGTACTGCAGGGGGCGCTGCTGCTCTTCCCCCGGTTTGTGTCCCTTAGTCGCCTTGCAGTTCATATGCGACCTCGTAAATGTTGTTTTGTCTCGTAAATTAGCCTACGCCTGTTCTCGGTCCTACCAAGTATACCAAGGCGTTTCGAAAGAGTTCTATAACAAATACTGTGTTTTGGTACTTGGGGGTGTTGTGTGTGCCTAGGTAGGTACCCTAAGGTAGTAAATAAGACACAGACTCACGATTTCCGTAGGTATATTGTCCAGCACACAAATCCCTTATATACCTAGGTCCAGAAGGCAAAAGGAAGCAAGCACAAGCACTAGTAAGGTTCGTAGGCCAAGCTCAGCAGTCTATATAGATCACCAAGAAGGCACATAAGCAAAAAGCAAAGGAATGCGGCGCAAGTCTATGTAAATGCACAGAAAAGAAGCTAAAAGAAGGAAGGAGCTAGTCGGTGACTGGTTTGAGAGCGTCGCGTCGCCGGCGCAGCGCGCGGCGGTCGGTGGCGAGTACATAAGGGTTATGTACAGCGCAACACTAGTGATGTGCGTAGGTCGATGGATTCGTTACGGAAACTTGCTGGAAGTACGGAATGTAAAGACATCGACCAGCTAATATAAATATTACGTGTGACGTGTGAATAATTATGAGGATAGTGTAAATATGAATAATGTGTATATAACAAGGATTTAATGTTTTATTTATGAGCATTAATTTATGATTATGTGTAGGGAACGTGAGTAGCCCACAATGTCACAGAACTCTAGCTACCGATGTGTTAATTGATAGCAAATGGGATGTGCTAAAAATCGGCGCTAGGTCGATGTTCGCGTCATCATCGTCATCATTATAATCAGCTGGTGTCAGTCCACTGCTGGGCATAGGCCTCTCTCAAGACACGCCACTGAGCCCGATCTTCGGCTCTCCTCTTCCAGTCACTGACCACCGCTTTGAATGTCGTTGCTCCACCTGGTCACAGGGCGTCCTACGCTGCGTTTAATGCTTCGCGGTCTCCACCTTCGCATACGTAGCATTAAACTCAGCGAATTATTTTTATCGCATAGCGAAAAGTCACCTAATTAAAATTCTATTTCAATTTAAGGCGGCTGTTTCGTCAGGTAAACAATCTCGTTTGCACAATTTAAGATATTCTGTTATTGAAATAAATAAACTTTATATTGTTACAAAAAATTCGAACCTTCAAATCACCTTTAACATATTCTACATATTTTATCGCAATCACTAAAAATGTTTACTTACAAGTCTGAAGCGGCGGTTTCAGTTCTTGAAATGCTTAAGCTAACACAATTTATATTTGGGTTGTTTAGGTAGTATATTTTTTGAGACAAGTAGACAATTAAGTTTATAAATAAATAAACCAAGATTTTCCTGTGCACGGTTACAGCCTGGCAGGTTATCATTACTGTCATGCCAGAAATTAGAAATAAGATAGCATTCTGTACTGGCATATAATTACGTCCTTGGTCAAACGCAAAGGGATTGCTAATGAAACTCTAGCCAGCATGAGGTCCACATGTTACTGCAATACAGTAATCTGCCACCAACTGGCTATGATTGATGTTACACACTCTGCGCTCCGTCTGCACATTCGGGGAAAATCCCTGTGTTCTGCAGTTGAATGCACATTGAGCTGGGAGAATACTATGGTCTGTTAGCTTTTAGGATATACCTCGGATTTTAGAGTAGGCTTCGATTTTCGCCGAAAGCACACGAGTGTCATACTCTTTCTGCTCTGTATATAAATGAATTGCATACTATACGCAGTTACAGAGTTGCACTCCTCGCCAAGGCGACATGATTTCGTTGCATGCGGTTTTTACAAGCGACACTCTGTGCTATTGAACTCTTTCTGTTTGGTAATACACGTCAATCTTTTGACGTAAAATTATCGCTCAAATACATCAAACGTGGAAGAAAGAAAGGGTTTTGTAAAAAGGAAAGTGTTGGTGCCTAGCTGTGGGCTCTATTTATTGGACTCGACAGACATATAGTTTAAAAAATACACTAACAAATATTGTTAACAATAATGTTCTTACGCCTAGTTTCGCAAACACCAACAAGTTTGTAATCCACTGTTAACGACTGTTAGTTGGCCAAAGTCACTAGATTAGCAAATTGTTAGTGTACGGGCCACGAGCACTTCGTGGCCTAGTCGAACCGAGTGATTGAAATCAACCACTTGAGTTAATTTGAGTTGTGACCATCCCGTGACTACCACTAGTAGCATTTGTTCTGAGCGTTTCCGTGCTTCGCAAGGCACGTTAAGCCATGTCAGAGGCCTTATGGGCGGCTTGATAACTTCTGACTTGATAACGCCCGCCACTGTCTTACAATCCTCCACTAACCCGGACTTGGCCCCTGTGGTGAAGTATGGCCTAACCTTCCTGCGATGCAGGAAGAGATCCGTGCTTGATATCGATTGATCGATAGTGTATGGGAAACCGAAATCCTTCATCCACCTAACTCCTTTGCCTTGGGTGCAAGCTCAGGGGTCCTGCAGGTCCTCGATCAATTCTAGCGCGAGCCGTCCGATATTATTTTAATACGAGTCGGATACGACAGTGTATTTTATGCAGGCACACGCTCCCGCATTACCGCAGAAAGTTACGGCACGTTTTTGTCCGCACCAGGTAGAATAGTGTAAAAGACTCTCTCATGACTCTAGAGACTTTTAGGGTTCCGTACCCAAAGAGCAAAAACGGTCTCGCTTTAACCGCCACTACGTCTCTATTGAGTGGCTGTTTGTCACCTGGCTGTATCTTGTGAAACATGATAGCTACACAGTTGATAATTTGACAGATGAGTGGTGGTGTGCACACCATCCCACATCTTTTGAGAGTATAATGGCCTTCTATTATGATGTATAGAGAAAATCATAATAATAATGCGTCGGGAGGCAATCAATCTCATGAAATAATTTCTCATTTGTGGAGGCTGTACTTAGTCTTCTTTGTTTTGTTATCAACCCATGTGTGTGTCCCCCGCTGGGGCACGGGTCTCTTCCTGCATCTCAAGAAAGTTAGGCCACACTCCACCACGTGTGCCAAGTCCGGGTTAGCGAAGGATTGTAAGACAGTGGCGGGCCATACTGTCAGAAGTTATCAAGCCGCCCGCGCCCATGAGGCCTCTGACATGGTTTAACGATTGCCATTGCATGGCAACCAGCACCAATGGCTTAACTTGCCTTACGAAGCACGGCTTCTTCTCTGTTTAACAAGTATAATTTATCGTACAAGACAATATCCCAGGAAGAGACCAAAGATATTATGGCTACACAACACACGACAATGTTTTCAACAGAGAACTAGTTCCTTGTTTGTATTATCAGCCTTAAAAAGCAAGATAACCAAATTGGTTGTCCACGTCCAATAGGAGATGGGACGTATGTAAAAAGAAGAAAACCATTTTATGGACATAAACTTATCACAAAAACGTAAGTGGTATTTTAATACGTAACCAATGGTAGTAGATGAATCCTTCTGCAGGTTCTTTGTCCATGTGTTGTGTCCCCGTTATGAGTTTATGTATGACGGTATTTTATTATTTATAGGTTTATCTATTTAATATTGTTTTAACTCTAATTCTCTAAAGAGCATGGAAACTTTAATAAGGATCGTTGTTTTGTTTGCGGTGTTGGTTGTGACCATGATTCGATTTGTCTAGGAAGGTCACAAAGCGACTATCGGAGAAGACGTCCTATTATAAATATTATTTTTTAGTTCTGCTTCACTAATACTGTAAAAATAATTTAAATGTTTTTCGGTGTTCAACACGGCTCCAATTTTTTTTTAAATCCCGTTAAAAGCAAACATCGCGGAATCTAAAAGTTTTTTTTCTTTTAATAAAGGTGTAATGGGAAATGCAAACATATGTCTTTAATATGTCTCAAATGTTGTTAAAAGCTTCTTAAGTTGACGCCACTTGTCACTTATGACCAGTGGTCGGAGTAGGTATATTGAATTAAGGTCACTGACATCAAACGTATATGTTAATATGGATACGCCTCCGAGTTTCCGGATTATTATGATAAAAATACCGAAACATCGAAATTATTACATGAAACTAGTTAAAAATGTATCAATACTCTCAACGCTATCCTGCTAGTGGCGTAGATGACCAGAATTTAATAGTAAAAAATGACTGGTGTGTAAAAACCTTGTTGTAGTAAAAGTGTTGGAGTAAAAGCCTAAGCATGTATAAAATGATATAATAATAATATTCATTTCAACACACGACATCCGGCAAACAGGGTCTTTTGTCCTCTTATCTCTATGCTCAACGCATCTGACCAATTAGAATCAAGTATCCAGGATGACTCATTGACTGTTTGTTCGAAAACAATGCGCTCGCACCGACATCCAGACCAAGTGGCTCACTCACTTATTTCGGTTCGTGGAGTGCGCTTATTTTATGTGTTGTGAATATCTTGACTTGACCCTGGCTTGTTTACTGTCTTCTTAAATCTACTTAAAACGAAGAATTTGGCTTATAACTACGGACATCGATTGATTACTCTTGGATTGGGCCCATTTGAAGTTGTTTTTGTACGGGTAAGTTTTAATTATTTTCACTATTTAAGAAGGTTTTAGAACTTGGAAACCGTTAAAAAAATCACTTTATAGCAATCATCACAGCGCATGAGAGTCCGGTTTACCAAATTTTTGGAAACTCCGGTACATTCCGGAAGAAATGCATGTCCATGTTATGATATCATGACGCAAGTATCTAAAATCAATATACCTACTCCGACCTATGCTTATGACGTTACATCACACTTTACGTCCGCCTTTTCCGGCTCAACGGTTGATTGTAAAAAGTTCAAAAACCTTGTAAAAAACAAACTATGGGTAAGGCTTTAAGTCAGTTAAGTCTTTGTGCCATTCCATTGAAAATTAATATGACGCAGTTGTTACTCGAGTAAAGCCGGTAGTTAATATAAGTAAAATAAATCCTGGTATCGATCACAGACTTTTTATAATTTTGCAAATTTAGACGATGGAATCCACAATGCGCATGGCTCGGTACACACAAGGCCAAATTTTACTCAACAATATTTAGCTTTCTTTAGAAGTTCGAACGTAAGTCATAGATTTATCCTCAAACTCAAACATAAAAGATTTTAAAGGTTGTCCCAATTTTTATTGCACGAATTAAACGTTGATGCTATTTTTTTTTGCAAGTTACAGCTAATAATTTAACAGCTGACATCAACAATTGTTCTCATAATAAAAATGCAGCGCTCCACAATTACAACGCGTTATAATTGTTAAAATGAGGGCGAAAATGCAGTACCTTGGGAGATAGTGAATTGGGAATTCGTCACAGGAGCATGATAACGGGGTTCAATTGTGGTATCAAATGCCTGATATGAATCTAATGGACCTAAACGACCGTGGTGAAGTATGGCCTAACCTTCCTGCAATGCAGGATGAGACCCGTGCCCCAACAGTGGGGACATACAAGGGTTGATAACGTAACGTAACGTGGTTTTAGCAGGACAGCGCTACATTCCACACCAAAACAATAAATTTATTTGAGTAACAATTTCCGGACCGAATCATCACCCGAATCTCAGTTGACCGCCAAGATCGTGTGACTTGACGTAACGCAATTTCTTTCTTTAAAGTTTTCTTGCAATTGCGGGTCATTGTGGATAAACCACAAACAATGCCTGCCTGGATAGTGATAGCACAAGGCACGTGCTTTGTAGTGGATAACCGACAAACTCGCGATATTTGACATTTAAAATACGCGACTAGCGGGTTCGGGCTGAGCTCATAGCCAATACCCAATGAGTCGTCGGCCATATAGAGCCACAAGTTTGTCAAAATCTCATGGAAAATATTGCGACTAAGCAAGAGTCTTTGTCCAGAGCCACGGGACCCCTAAGCCGAATATTTTATTCCATACATAATCGCAATGTGTTTTGTTTACCATACAATAAAAACATCAGTACTTGCTCAATAAAAATTACGTTTGTCTTTAAATTCATTCATGCACTCTTATTGGAACATCCTTTACTCCTTAACATCCTTTACATCTTATACATCATTTACAAACCGACTTGTAAACTGCCATATAATTTGTAACTTCTGTCACTATTTAGGACAGTGCTTATTAATTCTATGACCAGTTAATACTCTTCTGAACAATGAAAGTATATTAAGTGCCATTACTTCAGTAAATCATAGGCAAAAACTCCTAACGCTTCGCAAATTCAAACGCATTTTGTGTCGTACACCAAGCGACGTATGTAAGCTTGTGTATCTTGGTAATATATTTGTATTGTTCCTCATAAAATCCTCTTTCAGACGGAGTATATTTTGCTAAGCTCCTAAGTTTTATGTAAGGCGCAGAAGGTAAACTTTGGCGGAATGTTAATAAAAAAAGGTAAACAAGGCTGATCAGACAAGATGAGTTCTTTATTGTATGCCAGAAAAATAGTCACAAAAGATAGTATATGCACAATCTTACAGGTAGAGTGATTTCTTCTAGGCAACCTCCCCCTCCCCCCCAGATGGATTAACGACCTGGTGGCGCTAGTGGCCTGTTAAGAACATTGTTTAAAAAAAAATTGCGAACAATTTGTACCGACTCTCAGTCTATCAGGACAATGACCCGCGGCACGCACGCAGCATTCGGGCTGGCTACTATTGTTTCGCATAGATTATAATTAGTGTTTTTTTTTAAATATAATTTACGGAAATTACATTTAAAAAAAACAACAGCGTATTTGAAAGCTAATGTTCAGACACGTTCAATTTGTTACGACTTTCAAACCACCCTAAATTCATGTTGTATAAAGTGTGTTTAAAAAAACTTATAAGCTGCGCCTTTCAATCCTTTTCTCTCTTTGTCCCGTGCACGTTAGCGCATTAAGGGAGATCCCCTTAAAGTCCTGGTGAGCCTTGTTTTTGTGCAAACAAAACATTTACGACGTCAGACGGTGAGTTTACTTCAAATGTGTTGATGTAATTGACGTAATTGATGTAATTGACGGTTTTAAGTATTAGATCACTTTTTAATTCCATCATGCATGTCCATAATACATTATATTATGATTTAATAAACCCTGCGTCCTACACCTTCCGGCCAGATGGAATAACGATCTGCGAAAAACTACCGGCACATGCTGGATGCGGCAAGCTGAAGTCAGGGCGCTATCTATGGTGCTTATTAGGGCAGGCAGCAGTGGACTAATGTAGCCTGAAGAAGAAGATGATGGTTTAATTAACAGCGAGGGTCTGTGTGAAATAGTACTAAATCGTCGTTGATATTGCAAAACGCCACATGTCAAAAAAAATCTTGTTTTCATCAAATTTACACGAAAATTAGTTATAAAAATACCAAGACATCATAGTCGTCACATATTCTTGCTGAGATTTGTAATGTCTTGCACTCACATTCAGAATCACGTTTTCCTTCTTTTTAGATAAAAAAACGCAATTTATATTTTTTTACATAAGATATGCTAACTGTACACAAGTAAAAGGATTTAACAGCATATGAATTACAAATGAATATAAAGTTACTGATTGTTATAGAAACAACGAAATGTATACAAAACATAAGTTAAAAGCATTTTAACGTAAGTTTTTTTTAAGTGCCATGGAGAACTGTGCCTCAAGATACAATTGAATTTAGTTTGCGGTTCAGAGTTACTTTATGCATTGTTATGTTTATTCTGCTCAATAAACATTTTTCATTTTCATTCATTAGTGCCTTGACTGCTCGTTGGCCTAGTAGTTAACACGCATGATTACCAAATAAAGGCACGACTTTTTGGTCGTGGGTTCGATTACTACTAGCTACCACCGTACTACATTTGAACAAATTACCTCATTAGACCTAGGTGTATTTCCATATTTGTGACGTTCTTACCTGCATGTCGATTCTGTAAGATCATTCGTCGGTCACATTCACTTCGTCGTTCACATCACACTCACTTATGACTTTATGAGTCACCTTAATTTGACTGCTAGTGAATAGCACGGCTGGTTACCACAGGTGAACTAGTTTAGGATCAGGACAAGAGACGTAATTATTATTACTATTCGTAACAAGTTCCAACTCACGTTTCATACGCACTTTGGAAACCCGCGTAGAGTCACCAAATCTCTATCAAATCCCGCTCAGCTGTAAAACCGCGGGGAAAGTTGTAAAACCACTTGAATATCTCCGAATAGCGACGCGCGTAAAAGCGACGGATGTACCTCCCAAAGCCAAACTTCTAACGAGTCTCATAAAGCTGGATATTTACTCAAAGCACCTAAACAGGTGAAAAGGTCTCAAGGTGAGGCTGCTAAAGCGTAATAATGTTGAGACAGGCGGGAGTTTTTCAGAAGGTTGGCCTCCAGATTTCAAAAAGGTTTCACGCGTATACCTCTCATTTACCACTGAAGGTGGAATGAAAGCCTTAATTAATGCTCACTGTAAGCACACTTTCTTAGGAGTGGGAAGAACTTCCAGTTGTCGCGACAGCTGAAAATAAGCGGAAATAGAATAAATTAGAAAATCATTAGATTAGATCAATCAAAGACTTTTTATTGCACGCTATACATTTTGAGAGTACATGAAAAACTTAAATGTCTAAAGTATTTATGAAAATATATGTTTCTTTAACAACACATATTCGTGGCTGCATTGCTGTATGAGATTGTTACATATATCTTAAAAATGTCGTTACATAATCTATTGTAAGACAAATAACTAATTTAAAAACCTATTTAGAGGCTAAAAGTTTCACCCATGCCGGGATTTGAACCCGCAACCTCTGGCTATCCGTACCAGCGCTCTACCAATTGTGCCAATGGGCGACTCACGGCATCAGTGAAATTTCGAACCTCTTTACAATATTCTCTGTATTACGTACAGGCAGCGACATCTTACTTAAGCAAATTGCATTACTTACAGCCCCGACTACCTACTTTGCAGTTAGGTTTAACATCGGAACGATACCACTGTACCCACATAATTACACTATTTTTATTTTTAATGCACTAACCCGTGCTAAGGAACAAATTTAAAAACCTATTTAGAGGCTAAAAATTTCACCCATGCCGGCATTCGAACCCGCAACCTCTGGCTATTTTATTTTTATTTCATTTTTAGCCTCTAAATAGGTTTTTAAATTTGTTCCTTAGCACGGGTTAGTGCATTAAAAATAAAAATAGTGAAAATAACTAATGTTTTGGCATTTAAAGATGTTGATACCAATCATGGAAACTCCATGCCCGTCTAGAAAGCAACTGATATATTTTCTGTCAAGTTACGTTCTGTTTAGGTGTCAATTGAGTTAAGACCTAGGATTTCGATGGAAAAAGATAATAAAAAAGAAAGTATTGCTTTAATTATATATTAAGTAGATTGTTACAGAACTCTATAGTAAAGGAAGTCAACACACGTTAGCTGACCCGCTACTTCTCTCTTTTTTCGGGACATATCACTGTTTATCGTTTTTAGTAAAAAACTTACCACCTTACTCAGTAATTTTGGATAGTATTGCTCCGTTCCTTGTATATTCTGAGCCTGGAGAATCTAGCCCTTCTATGCACGTATCACATATAAAATATATATCTATGTTTTCTATGTATTTAGCAAACATCATATATACATACATTTTTTTTTTCTGGATTTTCTACTTGGTGTGTTGTGCTACGCCTTTTGCGTAGTTTATTTTTGCGACTGTGTCGGCCAAACGACTGCTCTATTCGTTATTCAAGTATTCTACTCGTAGGTAATACGAGTGTATCTCGAATGTTAATTTGTTGAACGGGTTGGTTTTATTTATAATAATATACCTATGTATATATTATTATTAAGAAAACCAACTGGTCGTCATGCATGGATCCTTATCGAGCTTATTCCACAGAGACATACTGTGATATTAAAAAGTCTCCTGCATTTGAGTGCCATCTTGTCTTGGTGTTCAAACGACAGAAGGTTAGTCTTACAGATTTTGGGGAGTAGGTTCTCTATGCCAAAATGTAAAATGTGTAAATGACACGACTGTATTACAAAGCGTTTTATTTCAATATTAACTTTGGAATACTAGCCAATGTATAGAGACGTCTAGAGAGATTAAGATTGGAAGGGCCGCAAGGCCTGCGACGATGTATGGCCCAAGTGTCTCCACCACGGGGGCCAAGTACGGGTTGGTGGAGGATTGTAAGACAGTGGCGGGCATTACTGTTAGAAGTTATCAAGCCGCACATAAGTGCCTTGCCGGACAAAAACCCAGAGGCACCAAATTCATACCGACCCGACCCTGAAGTCTTCTCTTGTATATCTTATATGAAGTAAATGAAAATGCTGCTTCTAAATTGAACCTTTCAGTCAGTCCAAATCCAACTGCTAATCGTCTGTAATGGACACAAATGTTTATGATTATTATCAGATTAGGCTTACTGTAATCGAAAACTCTAATCAAGTATTGTAGATTTATTTTATTTTTTGGTACATTTCATACGCATAGTCACATTATAACACAACGTAACATAACCTTACGCTTGTATCCCAGAGGGGTAGGCAGAGACCAGGGACTGCTACTTGCCACGATCCTGATAGATCACCTTCCTTCATCAACGTTCATAAGTTGTTGCATGCACGTACGCCAGTTCCGGGTACTTTTTATCTTCCCCTTTTATACCCATCAATATATGAAAAAGATAATAACGATAAATAGTCAAATATTACAACTACAATTTCACAGAATGCATGCACATAACAGTAATATATTAGTACAAAAATAATAAAATTTAATAGAATACTAATTTAAAAACCTATTTAGAGGCTAAAAATTTCACCCATGCCGGGATTCGAACCCGCAACCTCTGGCTACCGTGCCAGCGCTCTACCAATTGAGCGCAATAATACTAATATTACTGATTAGAATACTAATGTCAAATTGATTAGAAACGTCACACCACAAATTAAAATACAACAATGGAACTAAATAAAATTACAACTACGAGTATATAAATTAATGACATTACTACTTAATTAAATTACAGGGTGAATTACATTACATTATTACTGAATGCGTCATCTACAGTATCATAGCTTTTTTTTCCATTTATGCCATAGTCCAACAGGATTCCTTGTGGTTAAACAGTTTTACTTTTTCTGGTAGTTTGTCTTGACATATTCCTTGCATAATTATAGTCCTAAGCATAAGCTTTTATTCACCTTCTAAATGCCTACTATAACCTTAGTACGAAGTTATAAAAGGGGAAAGAAAAAACCAAGTAGTATCATCTAGTCTAGTCAGTAACTACCTTTCTTTATTTTATGGCCTCTACAGGCTCCTACCTCAATACAATCTAGATAAAACGCTCTGCGAAGGGCGACTTTGTCGTAAAATCTTACGATGGTAACTCAGGGGACCCTCCCGGTAGCAACAACTAACTGTGACTTTATGAATGACGCCCTTTATTTTTATTTTAATCGTTTCACCTTTATTTTTTGTTTTTCGGCGTCGGCGCCCTTAACGCGGGGTCAGGAGAGTGGACAGTTAGTTTTTACGTCCTTTGACAGGAATGAAAACAGGACAATTGCGAGTTGGACTCGTTTACCGAGGATTTTGTACCACGACATAACATAGTTACGTATTAAGCAGATCGATCGGTTAATCAGTCAGAATGCGATCACGGGAACGTCCGGAGTTAAGGTTTAATATTAATATAAGGGCTCGTGGCCTAGTCGAATCGAGTGAATGGAATCAATTACTTGAGTTAAGCAAGAACAGGCGCGGTCAGGTGCAGGATGGGTGACCGTCCCGTGACTACCGCTAGTGGCATTTTTCGAGCGCTTCCGTGCTTCGAAATGCACGTTAAGCCGTTGGTGACGGCTGTCATGTAATGGCTGTCGTTAATCCATGTCCAAGGCCACATGGGCGGATTAGTAAGACAGTGGCGTGCCTTACTGTCAGAAGATAACTTCTGACAGTAAGGCACGCCACTGTCTTACAATCCTCCACCACCCGGACTTGGCCCCCGTGGTGGAGTTTGGCCTAACCTTAATGCGATGCAGGAAAAGGCCCGTCCGTATCCCAGCAGTAGGGACATACAAGGGTTGATATCGATCGATCGATTAACATAATCACGTTGGCCATCGACTCATTGAAGCTTAAAAATTACACACCTTGTTAGATTTTTTTTTCTAAAAATTTTAATTTTAATAGAAAACTGCAATTTTTTTGCACCGCCGTTGGAAGTTAAAGCCAAAAACTACTACTTAGCTGTAAATGACGTCATGATGCCGAAGCACTGGCATTCAAGTGGGCCATCCAGAGAACTATATGAGAATCGCGTCAGTCATTAAGAAATATTAGGTTATACGAATATGTCTGTGTCTAGTGTTTTCTTACAATTAGTAAAGTTTATTTCATGGAGATCTATCTTTATTTATAAGGCATGGTATCCAAACGTAATACCGTTAGACCAATAACTGTACAAGGCATATAAGGTGATGGAAATGCACATAAGTGCATAGACATCACCTTATTAGAAGCCCATCCATGTAACAATGGTCAGACAATGTGAGGGGAGCACGATTTTAATTAAAAATAGTCCTTATTACTAATTAAGTAAGAGACTATGATACAAGTATTAAAAAAGCTTGTTCTTTTGGCATGACGGTCAGACGCAAGAAGCGAGACTTTTTGCGTTGATTCAGTCTCTAGCCTAAAAGCATTTAAGGCTTATTTTAGTTTCTCACGTTGCAGCCACACGCCGCTCGTTTATACTCGTAATGTAGACCTTATTGCACACATCTATAAGGTATATTAATACATGTTATCGTTTTTCCTCTCCACGTTCATTCGTGCTTACCGACTAGGAAGCGGGGGCATCTGATCGTACAGCCCGGCTGCGACCTGACATTCCTTTCCTGTACATACACAAGGACTCGACGAGAACAAAAGAGACAGAAGACACACTTATGGTCGTGATAATAATTTCATTGCCACATTAAAGGTAAAGATAAAGATATATTTATTTGCTTAAACATGTGTCAATAATATTACAGTAACATGCATTATCAAGGTCTTAAAATATAACATTGTCGTCATATATATTTTGGTCCAACATGTTTTGCCGAGAGTAGCGTGCAAATAGGAGAGGCTCGCCATCAACATCAAGTCATAAAAAGTATGTCGAAATAAAATGTCAGATTAAAATTTGTCATTTAGACATTCATTGAGATTATAATAAAAATTTTTTTAACCTTATCTATAATATAAAAATGAATCGCTGAATGTGTTGGTAAGCGCAAATCTCGAGAGTAGCTGAACCGATTTTGCTAATTCTTTTTTTAGAATATTCCTTGAAGTACGAGGATGGTTCTTACGGAGAGAAAAATATAAAATAATAAAGAATCGACTGTTAAGCGGTACGTAGTGCGCTGGGTCAGCTAGTCTTAAATAAATTAGTATCTAATTGTTTATAGCTTGATGGTATTTTATTATATATTATAGGAGCCATGCATATAATGCTTTTGCCCAATAAAGCTGTCTTCGCCGGCTGTAAACGTAATTTACTTTCATCACGTCTGTTTCTGATTACCGTTGCAGACAGACGTGGAAATAGTACTTTTTACGAACACAGCTACTTCAAATATGTATAAAGCCGGAAGTGTTAGAATACGGTGTGTCACAAATAGATGTCTGCAGGTGTCAATGGGTTTAATGTGAAACATCGAACGTATAAAGCGTTTTTGCATTTTAATTTTGGTATGGTATGGTATTGGTATGGTAACGAGCTGAACTATTATATTTTAAGTTGTATCATATTTCAATTTTCGACAGACGATGTGATTGCATATTAGTAAATATATCATACGTTCTATAACTAACAAGAACTTAATCTGCAGGTTTGCTAAAGGTCATTCGAATGGTGGCGTGGTGGCCGGGTCATCTTTCTCCCTCCAAAATGGTGGAGACTGATGATGGCTGACCTCTGCGTTATGCTCGTAAACGAGTGCTATTCGTGTGTCTGGCCGCAGCACTTGTTACTGCCTATGTAAAACAATTGACTAATGCTTTGGCATTTAAAGTTACTAATGGCAATCATGGAATCTTATACGTATAGGTGGTAACTGATGCATAAGATTTAAGAGGACTTGAGAAAGTATGGTCAAAGTGGAGTTTTTTTCCCGCTGCCTTTTTCTCCACTACACTACGGCCACTACATTATCGGCAAACGCCATCTTGTTTTAATTTTCCGCGTAAAGCGAGAAGCCGCTATCTGATAGTGGTATAAAACTATTGTTTTAACCTTGAGCTCCTCTAGCCAAGCTCATAGTATCGATTAACACTCATCAATCAAACAGTACTTGATTTTTACACATGTTTTCAGTGTTGGTGTACTTCCATGCTTATGATATCCTTGCTTGGTTAACGTAGCACAAGGTGTCCTAGCTTAAGTGATTTTGTTAAGTGGAAGTTATTGACCAGAACAAGCAATTCTCTTATGTGGATGTCGTTATTATTGTAAGCTCATCGAATTTGATTAGACCGCGAATGTTGAACGCGGTTCCTTGTTAAACTACGTTACAGTGTCTATGTGGTCATTTCGCCTTTGTCAAGCAGGTAGGGGAGGCCATGTTTTGACATGAGGATTGTATTTCTTAATGATGCTCATAAATTGTTCTACATGAAACGGGTATAATCGCGATTATTGATTCAATTCGATTATTAATTAAGCCCACATTCTCTATCTGAGAGGAGCTCTAGACCCTGCAGTGGGACGCTTATAGGCCACATAAAGGAAGTGAATGAGAAACCGTGGATAAGGTTTTTACCTTGTTGGGTAGATACATCCATGTGAATCTTTTGCCTCCACCCTTCCTTATGGAACGCGTTTCCGACAAAAAATATTATATTTTTATGCCCACGTCAAGATAATTACGGAGCCGACAGAAGGTTGTGTTTTTCCGCATTTATTCTGCGTATTTTTGTTCTCCTCCGCCCGCCTTATCATTGTTACAACTGGTATAGGCCTGGGAAAAACATATCGATATTTGAGCACACCAAAATTTTTTTGGTGAAATTTATATCCTAAATCGATGATAGTTTCTCAAACACGTGTTTCGAAAAATTGTTGTTCACTTCATCGAGCTCATATATACATACGAATCTTACTTGAACATTTGGATATCTATGTACTTTAAGAGTGATTTTAGTCAACTTCATTGGATTTAAACGTAACATATATTTATTGTTGTCTTTTGTCGATATTTCTTATTTCGTTATGTTTATGAAAATAAAATATGAGATTATCGATAAATTTGTCTCTTGCCCATCCCTAAACTAGGGAGAAACCACGTTGTTTTAACTGCCTGGGGACGTTTAGCAGTTTATTTGAGCGCCTAGAAACAAAGTTGTTTTGGTTTACAGGCAAAATGGTATGTTTATTTTGGAGCTACATAATAAGTTACCTAGGCCAGTACAGCTGGGTTAGTGGATTTGGGTACAGTAGCCTGTTTTATTGGAAAATAAAAATTAAAGACGTAAATTTTCTTTCACATGTTTCACATTATAATTATCGAACGCTAACGGTTCTATCAAACATAGAGCGGACAGGCGTTCACACGTTCAAGGTCAGTTTTACTTTCTCTATTTTGTATCACAGTTTTCAAGTATTACGGAAATTAAATGAAACAGTTTTATTTAAAGTAGCGCAGAAACTGCGGCTTAATGAACGTTACCATTCAAACTAGGTGTCAATTTCAAAACGGTTTTGAAATGACACTGGAAATGTCATTTGAGAAAAAATAATACTACTCAAAAAGAACCGCTCTTCTGAATTCACCTAGAGAACATTTTATCCGAACAATACAATACAAAGTTATTTGGCGCAATTAAGCACAAGCTGTCTCATTTAACTCCAAGCCTTCCAAGCCCTAAGCCAAGCCCAAGCTTCCAAGTAATATTAACGCCAAAAATCAATCCGTAGTCAAAAGACTTTCAAATACAAAACAACACTTAAAGAGACGTCTTAGGGCCCATTCATCCTTAATACACGCCGTCGGGGTGCCCTTAACAGTCTTAATTAAGGGAACAAAAGACTTGGTGGGCGAGGCACAAAACCTCTTAACGCTTAGAGTCGGTTTTTCGCGCCATCTAGCGACTACCAGGGCTAAATGTTGAACGCAAAGTTTGTGAAGATCAAAAATAAAGAGATACCTCGGCTACTATCGGATAGAATCAGATAATAAATAATATATTCGTTTAAAAGAAATATCGCAATTAGTTCCGACATTATGACACTTAATTTCACATAACTTTGCAAAATAGCGAAGAAACGTTTTATACAGAGCAGGAAGTAGTATTACACTCGTGTGCTTTCGACGAAAAACGAAGCCTACTCTAGAGCCCTGGGTATATTCGAAATACTATCAGACTGTACGCGTTACGAACTAGCGCTAGTAATGAAAAAAATCCTATATTCTATCTAAAAAGTGAACATCATATGGCGTTATAAATATAATAGCTCTTTTCGGAACCTACGGACCAGTTAAGTATAAAAGATACCTATTTATTTGATAAACATGAGTTTCGTAAGAGATGGTGTAGTGTAAAATATTTGTCTTGCATGCGATGCCATTGTATAATATGTTACAGTCAGAAGTGTAAGGCCCACTTACGTTAGCCCGGGTTAACTTATTTAACTCGAGAAATCGATAATTTTCTTTGAAAAATAATCGATTTAACCGGTTTACTCGAGTCAAATGGGATAACTCGGGCTGACGCAAGTGGGCCTTAAACGGTCAAAACTAGTTTTGAGTATTAAATTTAGTCAAAACTAGTTTTGACTGCAGAATAATTCTAATAGGTATGTATCCAACAATATCGAGTTGGTTTTTGGTCTTACATGTTCAACGCTACGCGCTTCGTCGCAGTATTTTTGCTGTCGCAGATTGAGTTATGCATCATTTTATATAATTTTACCATTTGGTATTTCAAACGTTAACTTTGGACAAAAGTACTTTTATCTGATTTTAGCAGTCAAAACTAGTTTTCACCGTTTGAGAGTTTTGACCGTGACATATACAGTACAAAAAGTTATGCGAGAGCGCTTTACAGTACTTGTACTAGAATTAACTAAAATACTTTAATCGAGATACTTTGAAGTTTTGCCAAAAAATTAAATTAAAAAATAGCTGAATGACTGTGTTGTCAGTCATACAATTTATCTACAAGAGCTCTGCAAATGACATTGTGCAAGACGATTTGGACTTATCCGTTGGATACAACTTACCCGTGGATAAACATATAGTTAGTACTGTCATATAGGTGTTGGTGCAAGCCAGCCTTAGTCGGCTTAACTCACAG
Organism: Yponomeuta sedellus; assembly: GCA_934045075.1. Classification (NCBI taxonomy): domain Eukaryota; kingdom Metazoa; phylum Arthropoda; class Insecta; order Lepidoptera; family Yponomeutidae; genus Yponomeuta; species Yponomeuta sedellus. The sequence continues at coordinate 10,185,413 of OW203745.1, forward strand.
GAACGAACATGTCAATACGTGCGAAGCTAATTACGCCGAGGATTTTCTTCGACGTTTCTCTTCACCATTAGTGAGTGGCATTGTTACTTCTAGTTAAAAAATTAAAATAACAATACTTATGTAATCTAAGCATAAGTGTCTGGCCGCAGCACTAATGTTTTCTCTGCTTTTGTAAGAAAATTAACGAATCTTTTGTCGATTAAAGTAAGGGAAGTGCGGGTGATCGTGCTCTTCCACTATAAAGAGAAATTTCTCGCCAGGTAGATCGTATACCTGGGGACGGGCCGGTCCGACTGTTGTTAGTCGGACGTTATATTATGGTATGTCATGTGAAACACCTTGATAGCGCGATGCAGAAATGTTTGAGCTGGAGTGCGCATGCAGAGTTGACAAGTGCTTGCCACTAAGTTATTGATTACAATCATGGAATCTTAACTATAGATAGCTGTAACTAAGGTTTAAGGTGATTTCAGAAAAGATGGTGGTCAAAAGGTATAAGATTGGAGTTTTTTGTTCCGCTGCATTTTTCTCCACTTGAGTATGGCCTGAAGGCAGCTGCTTACATCTTACATTGTACCTACATTGACATATAACAAATAGAACGTAAATTCTTTACGGTCAAATAAAACAAAAATGATTTCGTACAGTCATATCAAGATTCAAATCCACAAAAACTCGCACCGTTGCTCTTGCCATTTCCCTATAATCACGAGCAGTACAAAATAAATCAATACAAATACAATATAGATAGATAGAGAACACATCACATCACACTGTCACATCACATCATACTTAGGTATCACACATCACAAAACATGACATTATCAATGATAACATCACACTAATATGATAAAGGCGAAAGTTTCTGAGTGTGTATGTGTGTTACTTCTTCACATCTAAACGGCTGGAACGATTTTAATAAAATTTGGTACAGAGTTACCTGACACCTTGGATTACGTTTTACTGCGGGAAAATATCTTATTCCCATGGAAAAGTCGATAAGCCGCGATATCACAGCGGAGCACAGCTAGTTGTAGATAAAAAAGGAAATTACACAGTATCACGGGGCAGTCGTATATATATCTATATATACGACTGGCTCGTGGATCTAGCGGTATCAGTCTGTTTTATTCTTGCTTGGTTACCATAGCACAGTGTAGGTATCCAATTTTTTTTTACATCGCGGCACATGAGGGCATTAGCACGAGAAGACGGACGAAGTTATAACCATTAGCTGCTCGGAAGTCGATATCTTCAACGCGCATTATGCTAAGTTTAAGAGATGCTCAGTCAAAATATTAAATTCATAGAGTTGTATGGTTTTAACCAAAAGGCTTACACATTCATTTAATTTTATACGTTCTATGATACTCAAAATTATAAGTATGTGGCGACGTCGTGTGTGCATGCTTTAGACCACAACTTAGTACAAACATCATAGTATTACTTATAATTATATCGTATCATGGTTATAACATATTTTAAAATTCGCGACTTGTACACATAGTTAGAATATTTTCGAGGCTTAATCGCGTAGTAATTTATTGCTATTTTACCCCGACGTTACAGTCATCGTGGTCACGAGACTGAGTCATCAATACTTATAATATTACTACGCGATTAAGCCCCGAAAATATTCGAACTACGTATCGTGGTTGTTGTCTCTTTTGTACACTATTTTTATGTAGCTATAAACGTTCCACTGCAGGGCACAGGCCTTCTCTCAGAGAGAGAGAGAGTGTACGGGCTTAATAGCCACGCGTGCCTACCGCTGATCGGCAATTTCAAGCGCCGAGGTATTTCAACACGCTTGATACCAGAAAAATAAAATAAATTAAAAGTTACTATGTAAATATGAAATTATTGACGGGGAACATTAGAACAATGTCTTTTTGTATGTTAGCTTTTCAACAAATAAATCCGAAAAAGACACCATGTAATGGGATATTATTGCCGGGCAACGTCGAAGGATATCTTTTTTATGAGTTAGCTTTTGAACAAAATATTGTCAAGCAAAATTAGCCTTAATTAGCAAGGCACGGAGAGTTTCCTCTCACCAACGTAACGCCGAGGATCGTATTTACTGAAGTGGACTACAATTTGTCATTCAATTTGTGGTTACATGAATAAATTTCCTTTATACTTTGGTGAAACTTCAGTCCGTTCAGCAGTTTCTTCAAGACATCGAGCGCTGAGAACAGTGTCGCGGTGTTGCCGCCAAGAAACTGTCAGAAACAATGTGTTTGTTAATTCAGACGCAGTGCCGCGTCTCAGACATGACGTCAAGTCAAACTTGCAGCTACTTAACGTCACAGACGTGACAACAAGTCAAGCTCGCAGTGCTTAACGTCGCGTCATCGTGCACTTAATTGGTTGTCGGTGACTTTGGAAATGTGAAATGTGAGGGCTTTTGTCTGTTAAGGCCCGATTTAAATCTAACTGCGTGCAACTTCAGGCGACATTCACTTTGATTTCCTTGACAAATAATTTTAATCAAGTTTGTTAGTTACCTTTATCGCATAATTGTTAAGGTACAAAAAAACTTAAATAACAGATACGTTTATATTATTTTTAATGCACTAACCCGTGCTAAGGACAATTTTTAAAACTTTTAAAATTTAAAGGCTAAAAATTCCACCCATGTCAGTGTTCGAACCCGCGACCTCTGGCTATCCGTGCCAGCGCTCTTTCCAACTGAGCTAATGGGCGACTCACCAGATCAGTGAAATCTTGAACCTCTTTACAATATACTATCTGTATTACTATACTATATGTATGTATTTTTATCCTCTAAATAATATTTTTAGTTGATGTAAGTTAATAGAGATACAGGGCGCTGAAGACAAGGCCCTATGTCACTCATTAGGGGAGGGCTATGTCCAGCAGTGGACTAACATAGCCTGAAGAAGAAGAATAGAGATACAAGACTGTGTTAAATACAGTTACATTTTGGTAGACTGTATTAAATAAAGTTGGGTGGAGTGACGATCTGCGAAAAACTGCAGGCAGATGCTGGGTGCGGCAAGCTGAAGACAGGGCGCTATTGCATTAGGGGAGGGCTATGTTAAGCAGTGGACTAATGTAGCCTGAAGGAGAAGAAGATTTTGGGCACGTTTCTCAATTGAGAATTCCACATTAAATACTTGAGTAACGTTATGTCATGCTTTTTTCTGAGAAATGCGAAGAGACAGCACTGCAGTTAAGTATTTATTACTCAGCGAAATTCTCAATTTGGAAACTGGCTAAGGTAGCAGTTAAATAAAGAATTAATTTTAATTTTCATTTTATCCTATGAAAACCGGCCAAGTGCATGCATGTCGGGCCACGCGCAGTGTGAGGTTCCGTAGAAAAAGGGAGTTTTAATCTTCGTCAAGGAACAAATAACTTCATCAAAGTAATTTTTAATAATCGTTTTACGACGTGTTCCTTTTTATGTTGGTTGCCTATTGCTCGTTAACTTGTAAAGCCTTATTTGATTTTTATTTAATAATCCAACAGGCACTTAAATTTATTAGGTTTAAATTTACTTATGAGGCCAAAATATACGTTAAATTATTTTAACGGTTTACGTTAAATATGCATTAAAAAAATGGATGTTATTGCAAGCATAGTATCCAGAAATATGTACACCACAATGAGTAACGTCTCTCTTAGAACTTTCCTGAATCAGTTGTTTAATTACTAACTGAGGAACCGCAGCTAGGACTACCGCTTTAGAGCATTTTTAATGCAAAGGATCTCCTTTGCTGTCTTGGGGATACTTTGGGGATAACGCTGTCAGTGTTATGGGGACCTTTGCTATGCTGGGTGTACGTAAGGGGTAATGCTGTCAGCGTTATGCGAATCTTTGTGTCAAATTTATCTGGAGGCGGTTTGAAACGACAGTTAATTTTTGTATGTTTTCTTGTATATCTATTGTCTCTATTATGTTTATATTGTGTTTTTTATTTTTCGCAAATCGTTTATTAAATATATGTTATAATTATATGATTTACCTACTTATTAAAAGCGGTAGTAGTGGACCGGTAGGACGCCGGCCTCACAGTCTGTAAGTCGCGGGTTCGAAAACCGTCGTGTACCAATGACTTTATTTTCTAAGTTGCTTAATTTGTGAAGTTGTAGTGGCAATAGCTGTCTTCGGCTTGTCGCATCCAGACAGGGCGCTATGGCGCTCTCTAGGGGAGGGCTATGTCCAGCAGTGGACTACATAATATAGCCTAGAAAAAAAGAAGAATGGCAATACCACTCTCTAACTGTAAAACTAACCTGGATAATACAATGGCACGAGACTCGCTTAATGTGGCGATAAACAAAACAAAACAAACAAACAAACAAACAAAAAACTTTATTGTTATAAAAGTGTACAAAAATAGTGCCTGGTCCCCAAAATAGAGTACTCTGTATCAATGGGTAACCAGACTTCCGCTCAGAAAGTGGCAGTGTAGCTTAGACATACGTAGTTTCGATAAAAAACAAAAAAATAATGATAATAAAAGTAACAGAATTTAATTTTTTTACATTGAAACAAAATTTGGTTATTAATGTAAACATCATATTAATTATAATACACTGCATAAACTAACCTATAATAATATACTACATAAACTACGACAAATATATGTCTATTGTATCATAAAATGTACTACGTAATATAAAACATCAAGAGTCATAATTTGACAATTCATCTACTTAGAATATTTTCGGGGCTTAATCGCGTAGTAATTTGTTCGAGGCAAAATAACAATAAATTACTACGCGATTAAGCCCCGAAAATATTCTCACTATGTGTAGAAGTCGCGAAAGTTTAAAATATGTTAATTCATCTACTTGATAGTCGCGACTTTTGACATTTAAATCGCGTCATCATACTACCCAAACGGAGTGTCTTAGGTGTCAACGTACCTCAGTGCTTGAAATTGCTGACCCGAGGTGGGCACGCGTGGTAATGAAGCCCATACAGACTCTGTCTCACAGAGATGGCGGGTGCGTTGCAGTGGGACTAATGTACGGTACATAATAAAACATTATTTACTTAGCACCTATTTCGCCGACGTAGTTCCGCCTAAGACGTCCCTTACCAGCCCTTCCTCACATTCGCAGTATATATATTTGTTTCATCAATCTTTCTTCCTTCATGCTTTAGCAAAGGGAAGGAAGATAAAAAGTACCCGGTACCGGCGTGCGTGCATGCAACGACTTATGAACGTTGATGAAGCGAAGGTGATCTGTCAGGATCGTGACAGGTGGCAGTCCCTGGTCTCTGCCTACCCCTCTGGGATACAGGCGTGAGGTTATGTATGTGTGTGTATGTATGTATTTACTTAAATGAACTTAGAAATTAATGAGAATCATTTTAATATAAGGCATTTTTTGAGCTTATGAAAGAACTTTCGAAACTACCTCCTACACCATTGTAAGAAACCATAAGACACGGTCGACCCGCTCCCCTTGTAACAAATGAATCGCTCCCTAATATTACAATTAATTTACAGTGTAAAAGTCTCTTATGGCGATCACATTATTTTGCAGTTTGTCTCTACATGTCGTGTGACAAAATCCTCGAAATCTTCATGAATCTAAGCTCCTCAATTTATTAGAGCAGTCGGTCATTCAACTTGACTTAATCCTTTATCGCAGGTAAGCCACTGCTCCTTTTGTCAAGATTCAAAGTCCACCTAATTAGTTAACACGTTCACCGCGGACCCGTGCCGCAAATATTTAATAAGTTGAACAAATTTGCATGGGGCGACGGTGCGAAGGTTGGGTCCAATCCTCGAGTGGAAGCGGGGGCGGTAGCGGTTAGCATGAGCGCCGCGTTTGTCCAGCGCTGACTTATTTTACTATCAACCTTGAGTTCGTGGGGGTTACATCTGCTGAAGTGGGCTTCAAACGGTAATTTATTTGTAAAATGGCCTTAGCCTTGGTGTATTGCCATGTTTTCGATATCCTACCCGTCATAGGACACATAATTTTTTATTTGTTATTATTATTAAGGCATAGTGACGTTTGTTTAACTGACGCCTATTCAGAAAGATATATAGTATTTTTTTAATACAATTATGTCAATTTTATTCAGAGTATCACTTTAGATTAGACATAAATAATAATAAATATGTATTATTAATTGAAAACCAACCGGGGCCATGGGGTCCGAAGGCGCAACTCCTCTTTTAAGAGATCTCGTCGTGCCTAGTCGACGCTACAGGAGACCCGAGGGCTGGTGCTTATTTTGGCCAAAGGTAAAGCCTCGCCGTACAGCGAGGCAATGCTGCCATCCTTCTTGGTACTCTGCCGCCTGACAGCGATCTGGCTCAAATCTTTTATTTAAATTAGAACATAGGTTTTATGTTTAGTTTTGTTTTATAATAACAGTCAAAATAGTGAAATATCTATTTAGATGTTAATAACCTAACTTAATTTATTAACTTAATTTATTTGAAACAATACACACACACTTGCGAAACACTTGCTGCGCGTATGCTGGCTACATTACCTCGTTGGATGGCAAGACTTATCGTCTGCCCGAGGTAAGAACCAGCCCTGAGGTAACTGGTCATGTTGATGAGGCCTGACGCAAGTTTACCTCGACACCAAACCTTATTCGGTGTCTCGACACCGAACGGTGGTGATAAAATCACAACATATATGACTATAATTTTTTGACTTATTTATACCTTAAGTACTGATATGTCTAAATAAAAAAAAAAGTATTCTTTTAGTTGAAATGCTCTTTTTTCCTAAAATCAGCAAATGTATTTCAATTGAAGACGTTCGAAATTGCGCTGAAGGCAGCAATGCAATATAATTTATTTTGTAGAACTTTCATGTCACAAATCTGACCGGTTAAACTGACCAATTTGACCAACTAAGCTGTCAGCATAGAGGTGCTGGACCAAACTACTCCATCTAAAAAAAAACAATGTCTAAGTGATCCTGTAGCATACACGATAACATCCGCACGGCATGAGCGCCAGCGCGCACTGGAGGCGCCGTCAGGCTCCTCGCAGATATTTATGCAGAGCGCATAAAAACTTTTGCCGTGCAATGAAGCCTTTTCCTACGCTTCAATTGGTTAACTAGCTGTAATACGTACAATTTGCAATGTTAAAATAGGTTATATATAAATAGTTAGACATTTTATTCAATACATGATAAAATCATATACTTCACCACGCTCATTTTATTATTTCCTCGACCCACAACAATCTCTTCACCCATATATTGTGAATAAAAGTCCCACTAGATGCTGTATAAATTATTTCATCACGGAGATGCGAATGCTTTTCACGAATTCCCTTAAATTTTCCGCTATAATCTGATTCTCTGGGCCGATCCTTAAATATGCGGTTCGCACAAACTCACCCACTCTATTGTGGGTCTCGTGTCACGGAAGTTTCAGAGTTCTCTAACTTGGAACAACGGTTAATCACTTAAGTTCGCGCCAGTTTTTCTGTTCACGATCCATGGAGGAGCTGTACGTCTAAGTAATTTCTCTTGTTCGATGTCGGCATGTGAGTTCTTTAGGGGTACAATATTTATTGGAGGCTATAGGCATTGATGAAGTGAAATTGAGCAGTCAGTATCGTGGTAAGTGGCAGTCCTTGGTCTCTTACCCGTCTGCGGTGCAGGCGTGAATTTATTCTTTATGTGTGTATTTATTTTATTTTATCCACTTCTATGTATCTTTACAGGCTGTGACTAATACGACAGAGTGGCATCCATCTACCTTTATGTCTGTTATAACTTTTAACTTGTTGTAATTTCTTTTTTATACCTACCTACTTCTCTTACTATTTACTTTTACGTTTAGAATGCGCTTTTTGAACTTATATTGATTAAGATTGTAACGGTGTAATATTTTTGTTATTTCTTTTAATTTTGTTCGGTATCACTTTTAAAACATTTTAAATAACGTCACCAAATCTATGGTATTTTCTAAGGTTAACACGAGCACTAGACATAATTAAAACTGTTTTTATACGGATTTATTCTCGTTTATTAGATTTTTACAATTTTCCGAAGTTTCGGCACTTTTTCAGGTGCCAATATTTTTGAATGGTATAAATTTCTATATTTTACTTCAAGATGGTATTTTATTTCACTTTAGCGAGTCGTGCTGAAACAGAGTTCCAAACTACCGACACTCTCAATAAAGACTATCAATTGAATGTGAAAATGCAAAACTTAAATTGTTATTTTAATTCTAGCATTGACTGAAATTTACAGTAACAGCCTAACTTTTACACTATACTTCATTTACGTTGAAAAACGTCTTCCGTTCAGAAAGTATAATAAAAAAGGTTAATTCCATTACGGGCCACGCACAGAGTTGGTGCTCATGTGTGTGTGTGTGTGTGTGTGTGTGTGTGTGTGTGTGTGTGTGTGTGTGTGTGTGTGTGTGTGTGTGTGTGTGTGTGAGGGTGTATCTGTGTGTGAGCGTGAAGTTAAGTAATTTAAATTTTAATGTGCAGTAAAGTGTTCTCTATACATCTATCTTATGTAAATATTTTGAAGAAAACTCTATGGCGTAATTTCAATCAATTCCTGCGGGGGGCCACCGCCGTGCCTTGGTTTGTATAAATGGCTTTGGTCTGGGTGTACATTGCGGTGTCCCGCGGTAACTCATACCCTCTTATTTTTCCTTTTAGATTAAAACAACTATAAATTTCATTAAATTTGAGTGTCGGAGATACCTCTTTACGCAAAATTGTCAATACACCCATACAATAAACCAATAAACCAAATAATACAATAAATTCTTTCTCTCTCTATCTCTCTGATTGAAGCCATGTTCCCTGTAGTTAGACGTATATACACTACATAAAAAATATACAATTAATTAAAGAGCAGCAGTGCAAGCGAGGTGTTCACACGAACTCGATCCTAACTTTACACTCCGCTTTCTCACGAACCTGCTACAGGAAACGCGATAAGGCGTCCCGTCAACGGGGGCTTACCATGTTTTATACAAGCACCTGCCCTAAGCCCGGCTCCGGGTTATTTGCTTGTTTTCACTTTAATGTTCTTTGTTCTTCAGTTTATTTACCCTCTCCGAAGAGCCCCGAAAAAGAAGTGAAGTGAAACTATTGCCTGATAGACGAAAACGTTTGCCCTCTTTACATTGGGGAGCTATAACGGTTAATTAGGCCGACTCCTCAGCGAGCAATACCCCTCAATAGTGTACCCCTCGTAGTTTGGTTTTTATAAACGCCATACTGGATCGCAATTAAACTTTTTCAATACGTTTAGAGGATATAAATCCCGGTTTGATCGTGCTTAAAATGGGAAATAAACTTATTAAAAAGTAATTACAGAGTATCCCTGAAAAATATTCCAATAATTTTTGTGTAGTCAGGTCACAGGTCTCTTCCCTAAGGAAAATATAGTCCATACTCCACCACGGGGGCCAAATCCAGATTGGTGGAGGCTTGCATGGCTAGTGGCGTGTCTCTGTGTCAGAAGTTTTCATGCCGCCCTGAGGTCTCTGACTTGGCTTAACGACTGCCATCTATCGACGGCAGCCGGCACTAACTGCTTAACGTGTCTTGCGAAAGACTGAACCGCTCGGAAAAATGCCACTAGCGTTAGTCATAGACGGTCATCCATCCATGCACTGAACGCGTCCTAGATTGCTTAGCCTTCGTGATCTTTTAAAATCACATAAGTAGCCGGGGCTAAGAGCAATTCTCGATTCTATATCATACGAGCAACATATCTAGCTTTTATTTTTTTTAATGCACTAACCCGTGCTAAGGACCATTTCAAAAACCTATTTAGAGGCTAAAAATTCCACCCATGCCGGGACTCGCACCCGCGTCCTCTGGCACGGTTAGCCAGAGGTCGCGGGTTCGAGTCCCGGCATGGGTGGAATTTTTAGCCTCTAAATAGGTTTTTATAACATATCTAGCTTTTTATTATCATCCACACTCTGCTAGTACGCTAATACTTTATACAGTACTTTCTTATCCTATGTACGTCCCACTGCAGGGCACAGGCATTCTATCAGGTTTAATTACCTTGTGTGCCCACCGCGGATTAGCTATTTCAAGTGCTGAATTAGTTGAACACCTCAGACACTGTAGTTTTCTCACGATGTTTTCCTTCAAGGTTAACAAGTGGTATAAGCTACTATAATTTCACAAATGTACATAACTTATTACGGGCCTTTTTTATACAGTTCCTTGTATATAAAGTTAACGTGATAAAGTTAACTTCAACATCAACATCAAGTTAACTTCATGTAGAGATTAGGCACTTAAATGGTAAAGCTGCGTCGAGACCTTTACGAGTATGTTCAGAACAAAACATGACGTTTATTCAGCGATGCAGTAATTTAGATAACGCTGATTTGCAGCATTTATTTAGATAAATAGAGAACTCTTTCTTGTATATCAAAATGGAAATTATACAGTTACATGTATATAATCCAAAAGCATAAATAGCGACCTTATCAAGAAAAGTGATGTCTACTATACAACCTTGGTATGTATTGGATTTATACTTTGAGAAAGAAGTAGATGTACAATTACAGAAAATGATAATTACAGAAACATATGAATTACCTATATTAATGAGTTATTATTAGCGATATAATAACTTATTAATTTAGGCAGATGAATACGAATATTCATCATTACCATCTTCAACTCATCGATATTCAATAATGTACACACCCGCAAATAGAATATTTAGGTAAATAGAAAGATAGAGAACACTTTATTTAGCTAAGAGAGAAGAACTTTTTATCAGTATAGACCCGAGTAGGGGTGGATTTACCCTAATTCGGACTTCTTTTAGCCGCCAGTATATAATAAGTACACTGTAAATATAGCTAAACAAGTTAAAGTGTCTGTCTGAGTTTGGAAAGAGCTTCTTTATCAGCCTTTTGGAAAGGGTCCAAGAGTAAATACCTAACACTCTGGGGAAAAATTTTGTTAAACAGAAAGTTAACTCGGCATTGCAGTTCGATCATAACACATTACTTACAAAGTTACACGTAACGCGACTAACACATGCTAATGTTTGTTGGTGTGCCGTTGACAATCAAACGCACAATCTTTACGTACGATCACTCTAATCGGCTACGTTAAGAGCGACTTAACATAACCTCACATAACGTGACATTTACATGCCCACATACATTGCTTTTGGACCCACCCTTTACACACCTTAATACCCTGTGTCGTGGGAGCCAGAAACAGCGACATCACAAACATGTAAACATCCAAGACCTGGGGTTCGAACTTAAACAAATATAAAAATTGGTCAACTACTATGCTGGTATGTTTTATTTCGAACTAAAGTTATTTTATGACAAAGATATCTTATCTATTCAGTTACAGAAACACAAAGAAGACAGACAAACTTCTCAAAACACCACAAAATAAAGCAATCGTGAAGAAAACACGTGATTTTGAGGCATATAGAATGAAAAGAAAGCATGATGAACCCATCTTAACTGTCAGTGACGTAGACAAACAGAGCCACTTCCCCCCGCAACATGACACGGTTAATTATGCTATTTTTATTTTTAATGCACCAACCCGTGCTAAGGACAATTAAAAAAAAGTATTTAGTGGCTAAAAATTCCACCCATGCCGGGATTCGAACCCGCTTTTAGCCTCTAAATAGGTTTTTTTAAATTGTCCTTAGCACGGGTTAGTGTATTAAAAATAAAAATAGTATAATCATGTGGGTACAGTGATATCATTCCGATGTAAAACCTAACTGCAAAGTAGGTAGTAATACAGAGAATAGTGCCTGTACGTAATACAGAGAATAGTGTAAAGGTTCAAAATTTCACTGATGCCGGTGAGTTGCCCATTAGCTCAGTTGGAAAGAGCGCTGGCACAGATAGCCAGAGGTAGCGGGTTCGAATCCCGGCATGGTTGGAATTATAAGCCTCTAAATAGGTTTTTTAAAAATGACACGGTTAAGTTTTCTATCGTGTAATTTCAAAAAGAAGTCACTTTCTTCTCCTCGGCGGCGCAACGGCTTGACACGCTGACTGTACAACCGAAGGTCTCGGGTTCGATCCCCGGCCGGGTCAAACCAGGAAACGAACTTTTCTAGTTTGTCTCGGGTCTTGGATGTTATCTATGTATTTATTGTATTAAATATATCGTCAAGTCAGCACCTATAAAACAAGTCATTTAGTTGTACTTAGTATAGGGCAAACGAGATCTGTGTAAAACGTCTATGAATATTTATTTATTTATTCTTCTTCAGGCTATATGTTAGTCTACTTCTAGACGTAGCCCTCTCCTAATGAGCGCCATAGCGCTGTCTTCAGCTTGCTTACGAAGTCACTTTAATTAAGGTAAAACTAGTCGATAAGAAGATAAACAACATTTATCGCGATATAAAGCCGCGGAGACTGTCATGAAGTTAAAACTTATGTGTTTGATTTCACTATTTCCATGCTTAGTTGACCTCTTGATAGTGAATATTATTTTGCTAACACTAGCAGAAGATATTTTAGACTATCTTTTTTGGCTGGATTTTACTGAAAAGCTATTTTTAAGTGAATTGAAGGCTTCGAAATATTCTTCATATCGATATTGCTTGCGAGAATTTAAATTCAGAAAGATAAACTAAAATTTAAAAGATTTGTGACATTAGAACATATACGTTAGAATTTCCCGAAAATATCTAAAAAATCATTTTTAAGATGTCTTGCTTTTTTTAGTTAATACAGGGTTATAATATTACTTCTGTATACAAGGTGTTATAATACTGACCCAACAAAAGCTAAAAACCAATTAATTGTGTTAAATGATATTATAATATTGTAAACGTGAAAGCTAGTGAGGATATTTTTATAGATTGTTACTCAATTACACAGCAACAGCTGAACAGAGTTATTTGAAACTTGGCATACAGATAAACAAAGATCGAAATTGAGATATAGGATACTTGATATCCCAGTAATGCGTTCCCGTAGGATAATATGTTATTGTTACTATAACCGATTTTTAACCCAAATTCTATGATATTTATTTCCTCCATTGCTATGATAGCAAAAATCAAATAAGAAGGTAAATCAAATACATACAATTGGACCAATCCCGTTTCGTTAAGTCCTGTTATGAAGACAGTTACGAAAAAGGCAGTTCAAGTGAAGTGAAGTGAAGTGAAGTGAAGTGAAGTGAAGTGAAGTGAAGTGAAGTGAAGTGAAGTGAAGTGAAGTGAAGTGAAGTGAAGTGAAGTGAAGTGAAGTGAAGTGAAGTGAAGTGAAGTGAAGTGAAGTGAAGTGAAGTGAAGTGAAGTGAAGTGAAGTGAAGTGAAGTGAAGTGAAGTGAAGTGAAGTGAAGTGAAGTGAAGTGAAGTGAAGTGAAGTGAAGTGAAGTGAAGTGAAGTGAAGTGAAGTGAAGTGAAGTGAAGTGAAGTGAAGTGAAGTGAAGTGAAGTGAAGTGAAGTGAAGTGAAGTGAAGTGAAGTGAAGTGAAGTGAAGTGAAGTGAAGTGAAGTGAAGTGAAGTGAAGTGAAGTGAAGTGAAGTGAAGTGAAGTGAAGTGAAGTGAAGTGAAGTGAAGTGAAGTGAAGTGAAGTGAAGTGAAGTGAAGTGAAGTGAAGTGAAGTGAAGTGAAGTGAAGTGAAGTGAAGTGAAGTGAAGTGAAGTGAAGTGAAGTGAAGTGAAGTGAAGTGAAGTGAAGTGAAGTGAAGTGAAGTGAAGTGAAGTGAAGTGAAGTGAAGTGAAGTGAAGTGAAGTGAAGTGAAGTGAAGTGAAGTGAAGTGAAGTGAAGTGAAGTGAAGTGAAGTGAAGTGAAGTGAAGTGAAGTGAAGTGAAGTGAAGTGAAGTGAAGTGAAGTGAAGTGAAGTGAAGTGAAGTGAAGTGAAGTGAAGTGAAGTGAAGTGAAGTGAAGTGAAGTGAAGTGAAGTGAAGTGAAGTGAAGTGAAGTGAAGTGAAGTGAAGTGAAGTGAAGTGAAGTGAAGTGAAGTGAAGTGAAGTGAAGTGAAGTGAAGTGAAGTGAAGTGAAGTGAAGTGAAGTGAAGTGAAGTGAAGTGAAGTGAAGTGAAGTGAAGTGAAGTGAAGTGAAGTGAAGTGAAGTGAAGTGAAGTGAAGTGAAGTGAAGTGAAGTGAAGTGAAGTGAAGTGAAGTGAAGTGAAGTGAAGTGAAGTGAAGTGAAGTGAAGTGAAGTGAAGTGAAGTGAAGTGAAGTGAAGTGAAGTGAAGTGAAGTGAAGTGAAGTGAAGTGAAGTGAAGTGAAGTGAAGTGAAGTGAAGTGAAGTGAAGTGAAGTGAAGTGAAGTGAAGTGAAGTGAAGTGAAGTGAAGTGAAGTGAAGTGAAGTGAAGTGAAGTGAAGTGAAGTGAAGTGAAGTGAAGTGAAGTGAAGTGAAGTGAAGTGAAGTGAAGTGAAGTGAAGTGAAGTGAAGTGAAGTGAAGTGAAGTGAAGTGAAGTGAAGTGAAGTGAAGTGAAGTGAAGTGAAGTGAAGCGAAGCAAAGCGAAGTGAAATGAAAAAGTTTTATTCAAAGTAGCGCAGAATCTACGGCTTAATGAACTTTACCATTCAAACTAGATGACATATAGGTAGTTGAGAAACGAACAGAACGATTGCGATGGAGGACTCATGCCGAGTGAGTATTGCCAACCGCTTTGCGAATATTGTCGCTCCACCTGGTCATAGGGTCGTCCAATGCTACACTTGCCGATTCGCGGTCTCTACTCTAGAAGCAGTCTATGCCAATGGTTATCGGTCTTGTGGGAGTAATGACCCGCCCACAGCCACTTCAGTATGATAATCCGTTGAGCTACGAGTATGTCGACCACTTTAGTTCTCTGGCGAATCACTTTGTTTCGGATTCGATACTGCAGAGAAACATCGAGCTCTCTTCATAGCTTGCTGAGCGACTTTCAATTGGTGGATTAGATTACCTATTCTAGCTGAGAATAGGTACACTATTTTTATTTTTAATGCACTAACCCGTGCTAAGGAACAAATTTAAAAACGTACGTAATACAGAGAATATTGTAAAGAGGTTCGAAATTTCACTGATGCCGTGAGTCGCCCATTGGCTCAATTGGTAGAGCGCTGGTACGGATAGCCAGAGGTTGCGGGTTCGAATCCCGGCATGGGTGAAATTTTTAGCCTCTAAATAGGTTTTTAAATGAGAATAGGTAATTAAGATTTGACGAAGATATGTAAAAGAACAGTAAAAAAAAGTTATATACGCGTCAATTTTTTAACTGTATTTATGGCAAAAAAAGATTGAATTGAATTGATCCAATCCATTCGTAAAATATTTCATTCGTACGTTGTACAAATAGCCTCGCTGTATTTGTATTTTATTATGTGTATTTTCATAACCTTGTCTGGTTACCATAGCATCAAACCCCGACCAACAGGATAAGTGATTGTGGTGTGTAAAAGTTGTTATTATTATTATTCACAATATCAAAGCAGAAGCCACCAAAATCTCAGCCTGAAAAAATGGCAAGGTTGGGATAAGATCGCGACAAGGGTCCCTCTGAAGGGGACCTCTGTGGAATAAGTTAAGCAGTCTCACAAAATAAAATTTGATGCAAGAAGATTAACTAAATATCGAGTGGATTTTAAGACGATTTTGGCCAACAGTTTCATCAAAACTGATACACATTTCCATTTCGATTCCTCTTAGCGTGTCGATGGCTAGCCATCATAGTAAAAAAAGGATTTGCCAACCAGCGTAAGGGATCCGCTGATTGTTGCCCAGAGTGGGCCAGACGTACGGGCTCAGTGAGCTCGTCGTTCGGGGTAGGTCCTTCCATGCAACCCTCCATTTTCATTGATAATTATACTTCCCACTGCAAGACTCGTTACGTCGTTAAGACAATGATTATGGGCTTAAATACCACGCGTGCCCACCGCGGACTGATATTTATCATATTCTAACTAAATTCGATATAAAAGCTACAAATATCGTGAATAATTGGTTGAACCTGTTTTGAAAGTTTGAAAATAGGCCTGTTTTTACCAACTTTTACCATCTATTTAATCCGATTTAAAGACTGCCATCTTAGGCAATAAGGCCGCCAATTATACTCTGTATCATTACATGTTTTATAATAATTGTGCTCTAGAATAAATAATATTCTTATCAATATCTTATCTTTTTTCGGTTTATCCGACGCTTATCCAATTGGAAGTAAAGCTAGCTCCAAAACTGCAGTTTTTAAGAATAATAATATTTATTAGTCATGAATTACACATTTAGAAGTAACAGTTGCTATTTAAAATAGATTCACCAAATCTTTAGCGGAACCGTTGTCGTTGTATTTTCCGCGTCATCCTTCTGCTGACAATATAAGTTGACCATTTTCCGTCAAATGCGTAGGTAGTGTAAAATAGGGATCTCAAAGGGGCCACATTAATACCTGTAAAGGTAACGTAAAGCTAACGTGAAGGCGAAGTTAAGTACACAAGGAAATTATTAATAGAAAGCCTTTGACAGTCTACACGAAGCCAAGGTCGGCGGGCTACCGCCGACCTTGGCTTCGTGTGGACTGTTCCTTCTGGATCCCAAAAAACACAAAAACCTGATAATCTAAATATGTTGTCGACGTATAACGAATCAAGGAATTCAGTTTTTATCTTCGTGTAACTAGACCGTTGCACAAACTTAAAAACTGAATTCCTAGATTCTCAATCTAAACGTTATTATTATTAAAATTCTTTATTACATAAAAATTTTGAGCATAGGCGAGTTTAATGCTACTTAACATTATCTACCAGCTTATCTAAGTGTTGGAGACAAGATTAACGGGTAGAGCAATATACAATATAAAATTTACTCATGACTCTTTACTCAACGTTGATGACATTCTTAATTTGTCACTTTTCTATTGTAAATCGCAAATAAACAGGAAAGCCACTTGCAACGATTTACACGTCAACAACTCACACACAAACTAGCTAACTCTAAACACAAATACACAAATACTTACCCTTTCACACACATTATACACCCACACAATCCTACACACCTATCTCCTCTAAATACTTACCCCCTTATTCATAATAGTCTGCTAACTTAAAGCATTGCTAATTCTCACTCTGTCCTCTTCTATTGACCTAAGTCAGAATGCAAGAGAACACTCTTTAGCAGGTGTTTTAAGTTAGCGGACCATTATGAAAAAGGGGGTTAATATCTAGTTTTTATATTTTTCTGTTTTAGACTTAAGCGGAAGAACTTTGAGAATTTTAGTAATCTTTTCTTGTCAATGTTTGGAATTATGTTAAATTATGAATCGAGTTAATTGGCCCTCACGATATAGGCTATGCTTAATGTGAGAATCGACCCCTAGCTTTACAAGAAAACGCAACTATGTATATTATTCTTAAGTTAAAATTTGTAAGGTGTGTTAGTAAACTTATCTATACGAAGCTAACAAATGTCTTTTACTTTGTGAGAAGTGTACAAAATACATCCATGAACTCACTCATGAACTATCTCTTTGAGACCTGAGGTCGTAGGTTCAATTCCAACCGAGGCCTCCATCGATATCAACCCTTGTATGTCCCCACTGCTGGGGCACGGGTCTCTTCCTGCATCGCAGGAAGGTTAGGTCTTACTCCACCCCGGGGGCCAAGACCGGGTTGGTGGAGTATTTTAAGACAGTGGCGGGCCTTAATATCAGAAGTTATCAAGCCGCCCATAAGGCCTCTGACATGGCTTAACGACTGCCATTACATGACAGCCGGCACCAACGGCTTAACGTGGCTTGCAAAGCACGGAAGCGCTCGGAAAAATGTTACTAGCGGCAGTCACGGGACGGTCACCCATCCTGCACCTTACTGTTGTTGCTTATTTCAAGTGATTTATTCCAATCACTCGGTTCGCCTAGGCCACGAGCGCTTCATAGAGAGGCCTCTATACGTTTGTACAAATAGCCTAAGTCTCAGTGTATTTCCATATTTGTGATATCTTTGCCTGGATACATAGTACCGGGTATCCTATAGTTCGAGACCAGGACATGTAATTGTGCTCCATGGATATTATTTTTATGTCTGTATTTCAGAGAGCAAGGCAAAGACTAAAATCACTTGCCGCCATCCTGACATTCCTTTTTACTTCGATATCGGAAAAACACCCAGACTAAGTTTATTTGCTCATCACCCGCTAAAACGTGTGTGACTAAATTATGATGATGATATCAACTCTTGTATGTCCCCACTGCTGGGGCACGGGTTTTTTTCCTGCATCACAGGAAGGTTAGGCCTTACTCCAATACAGTAATGGTAGCACCACTCTACCACGTTAAGCCATGTCAGAGGCCTTGTCGGCGGCTTGGTAACTTCTGACAGTAAAGCCCGCCACTGTCTTACAATCCACCGCCAACCCGGACTTGGCCTTTTTAATTTTATAACACTAAGGAAGCCAATTGTACTGTATCTTTGTTATTATTTTATGTTTGTCTTTTCTTGGTGCACAATAAAGAATATTCTTATCTTGCCTTATTAATAACATGACATTTACATACAGATACATACATTGCTTTTGGCTCCACACTAGGATACCCTGTGTCGTAGGAATCAGAAACAAAGACATCACAAACATGTAAACATCCAAGACCTGGTGTTTTTTGTAGAGTAATGTTAAGTTACAGACTATTTCAGACATTCGTGTAATTCTTTATTTAATTCTAGAATCGCTTACGTGGCTCTTTATGGATTTTTTATTAATTTAAGAATGTGTAGTGCTCACGAGGCCATTAGTTCCAAAATCATGTCATTAACCATAGTGAATGTTTTAAAGGTTTTACACAGCTCTTGAGTGCCGAATCCTAAAAGCAAATTGCTCCGCCTCGGGCAAGAGCCAAATCCCTCGACAAGTCTATTAGAAATATATCAAAGGAGCCCTTTTGGCGGCCAAAGACTTTCTCCTTTGTTCTTCAATAGGAATGGCTTCAGGTGGAAATATCGTGACACGAAACAAGTAGTTTTTTTGCATGGAAATATTCTTAACGACCTCTGTGGGTTCTAAATGCGTAGGGACATTTTATTTCGAGCAAAATACCTTTAGGGGGCGCATTTTTATATTTTAGGGTTCGGTAAGTACGATGGAATAAATAATAGTAACTAAATAATAATAGTAAAAAGTTCTGATGTGAAATAAATAATGGTAACTGGCACAGAAAGCCAGAGGTCGCGGGTTCAATCCCGGCACGGGTGGAATTTTTAGCCTCTAAATAGGTTTTTAAAATGGTAACGTTCCTACTAAAAAAAGTTTAATCATTACCAGGCTTCGTAACGTTTAACAGACAGCCAATAAAAAGCAAGACATTAAATGTTTTAAGCTATTGTTAGTTTTTTTAATTTTTTTTACGCTTTTGTACATTTTCCATGACAAAATGGAAATGTCGTTTCAATTTTTTGCATAGGAATATGTTCATATTCCTATGCAAAAATTTGAAACGACCCTAAAATATAAACGTAATATAAATATATACGTATTTACGTAACGTTTTATTTCAAGCAAAGCAAGGGTGCATCTTTATATTTAAGGGTTCGGTAGGTCCGACATGAAATAATCAATAGTAAAGTACTTATTAAAAATTTTAAATATTTCACCAACTTCGTTACGTTCAGTGGATAGTCAAAAAAGGGGTCCTTTATTAAATTTTGTACTTTTATTATTATGCTAGGGCAAGACGAAAAGTACCCGAAATTGGGGCGCGGGTATGCAACGACTAATCTTATACAAATACAAATAGTTTATTTCTTTAAATAGTTTCGAATTGACAATTCCACTTACTACTTAACTGAGCTGTAAGAACCAACCGATGACATTTTTATAATAAGTGGCAAGCTTCTGTTACTGAACTAGGCAGAGCCTGTGTTTCAGCATACAGTGCCGCACCACACGGGCAGGAATGGTGCAATTAATAGGGTTAGGCCTTTACAGTTTGCTATAGTATTAGAAACACAATGAACTTTACAATTAATTTATATTTATATAAAAACAAATGTATCAATTAAACAAATAATAAAATATAAAACGTGTATATTGTGTCGGTTTGGTCCTCTTGGTGTGTATAGAGTGAAAAGTGTGTGAGTGTATGTAAGAGGGTGTGTAAATGGAATGCAAAATTAAGTTTTATTTTATTCAACAACCGAAAGAAGATTTTCTATTTCTGTGTATGTTACGGTTTGTAACCATTTGGATACTACGCGCTTGCAAATCTTCTTCATAGCGTGTCAATGGCAAGCCATCGTGGTGAAAGCATTTGCCAAACAGCGTCAGGGACTCGCTCATTGTTGCCCAGGGTACGTCATTCGGGGAGGCTCCTTCCATGCCACTGTCAGGATCGTGGCAAGTGGCAGTCTCTGTGTATCGGTGCAAACCTCTTGACACGATATTCGATATTTCTTTCATTTTGTCAAAATTTTGATTTATTTTAGATTTTCACTTTTTCATTACATTTTTACAATTTTCCGACATTTCGGCACTTTTACAGGTGCCGTGTAATTAACTTTTGTAATTTTTGCTGAGGGTAACAGATAATGCTTTCAAAAAGACGCCTACCACCTCAGTCATCCGAGACCACGGCACCTGTAAAAGTGCCGAAACTTCGGAAAATTTTAAAAATGTAATAAACGAGCATAAATCCGTATAGAAACAGTTTTAATTATATCTAGTGCTCGTGTTAACTTTAGAAAATACTAAGTTTAAGCTACTTGCAAATGATCTATGAGACAAAGGCATGCATCTTATATACTTATTTTATTACTGAGCCATTTTTTTAAGAAAGTTATCTTACGAAAAATGTTTATTAATAAAGAATCCTCTTCACGGAATTTCGACTCGTACTTGACGAGTTTTTATTTTCAATTACCTACAAACTCGGTACCTTTTAGAATTTTCACATTTAGCTTAGTCACGAATTAAATAAATACAGAAGTACTACCTATGGTCATCTAAAAGACTGATCTGTGCTTAAGCTAAAAAATATAAATGAAACGTTACATAAGCATTGCCACGAAATTAAATAACAATGTTATTAGCCAAGATAAAAAATTAGAATGGAGGTATTTTGCAACAGGTAAACTATGAAGCGACGTTTCTTCATCTAGTGTGACCTTAATCTTTGCTTAAACCAAAAATAATAACTAAAAAATTTTAAGTACGGCCGTAAAATTAAATAAAATGTTACTGGTGAGGTAAAAAATTAAAACGGAGTATTTCGCACCAGGTAAACTATGGAGAGATGGTCCTTTTTGGTAACCTCCCAGGAGGGGTATAGAATGGGGTCAAAAAGGGCTCTAGTGTGTTGTCTAAATATATGCACAGCGCGGACCAACCAAGAACTTGCCTTGACGCGTTTTATGCGCCTTGATATAAATTGAAAACTGCCAAAATTCGTGCTTCTGTATTTTTTTTCTCTGTCAGTCTGCCGTCACAGTCTTAATGCAGTGCGCTTTTAACCCAGTTTGGCGAAAGCCACCCCCATTCACAATAATGCCAGGGGGTTTACCCGTGTAATATGGCGACGCTGCACCGTTGAGACAACGTTGCACCAACATTTTGCATATTCATGTAGTTGCTTAGGTTGCCTATTATAATGTTGTTACGTGGCGGGATTGTCGTTTGAGTGACGACATTGTGGTCTATCAAGGTGACATGTTTGCACGATTTGTTTATTTAGGTTTTGTAGTCAACAGGACGTCCCAGGCGGGCATACATCGACCAAATAGGGGATGTATTAGCAAAGGGGAAGAATAAAGTACCCGGAACCGGCGTGCGTGCATGCAACGACTTATGAACGTTGATGAAGCGAAGGTGATCTGTCAGGATCGGGGCAAGTGCCAGACTCTGGATACTAAATAAAATCATCAAAAAATAAATAAAATGTATGTATGAAAATAAATAAAGTGTATGTAAGAAAGGCTCGTGGCCCAGGCGAACCGAATGATTGGAATCAATCACTTGGTTCAGCAACAACAGGCACGGTCAGGTACAGGATGGGTGAGCGTCCCGTGACTACCGCTAGTGGTATGTTTCCGAGCGCTTCCGTGCTTCGCAAGGCACGTCAAGCCGTTGGTGCCGGCTGTCATATAATGGCAGTCGTTAAGCCATGTCAGAGCCCTTATGGGCGGCTTGATAACTTCTGACAGTAAGGCCCGCCACTGTCTTACAATCCTCCACCAACCCGGACTTGGCCCCCGTGGTGGAGTATGGCCTAACCTTCCTGCGATGCAGGAAGAGACCCGTGCCCCAGCAGTGGGGACATACAAGGGTTGATAATGATAACGTATGTATCTCTTCTACACACAAATTAGGTATACAATTTTTTTTCATCTACAATATATATATATTTTCATAGAACTATTTTTCGATATAGAGATCCATTAGCAAAATATAAGGTTTTAATGTGCAAATATTTCTTTGGTACAGGGCGTTATGTATTTCCGTATGAGTATTGTATGTACTTTCTTCCTTATTTATTCATGTAAGGTTTATGTAATTCAATTTTATAAACAGTTAATATTTTATGTGTATTATTTTTTAATTTCTTTAATATACACGCATTATTCCCCTTTCGCATCAAAATTGACGTCAACGGATTCGGTTGCCTGAAAAAAATCTCTACAAAATAAGATACACAGATAGAGAACACTTTATTATGCATAAAAATGGAAATAAGCCTATATAATGGTTTATGCAACCTAATGTCTAATGAAAAGGTTTCTTCCTTTGCGTAAAATAAACTATTAAAGTCCTACAAAGAATAATGCCCATTTTAATTAACTTATACTTTTAAGCTTTATCTTTCAACTGTTTGAAAGATAAAGCTACACTCAACACTAAAGCCACTCAAAAGAGTAAAACTGTTAATAAAACCAAAATCGAGCATTAACATAAAAATCGCCCAGAAAAGATGTCGTCTCGTTACGATTATCGTCTAATGTGAAACCGGTCATTCGCTCAATGTTATGTCACCATACCCAGCCAACTAAAACTATACTCAAGTCCTTTGACCTCTTCTCTCCAGATCCCCACGGGGTCAAACTTTGCTCCGTTAGCATAATCAGCCAGGAAAGATATCGGGACGGGCGTAGTAAAAATTCTCGGGTCTTTCCACATTGAATAGTTAAGCAGAAGAAAGACTGGGACCAGTCTTAAAGAACCGTGTTTAATGTATCATATTACGCTCGAACCAAGCATTCCATCTATCTTTCTATCTATATATCCAACCGATGAATGAAGTCCACTGCTGAGCACAAGCCCTGTCATGCCAACCCTCTCAGTTCCCTGCCAATCTCGTCCATTGCTTTCCGATGGATTTACTAAAGCCATCGCGATTTCGACTACGATTGATGATGATTGGCCTTTTTGCATCTACGTGATGAGATGATTTATACAGCGTCCAGTGGTATCCTCACTCACACTAGATGGGTGAAGGGACCACTCCGACACTGTAGTTAATATAAATAAATAAATATAAATAAATATAAACAAATATAAATAAATATAAATATTCATGCACTTATTACACAGATCTCGTTAGGCCCTATGCTTAGTACAACTAAATGACTTGCGTTATTAGGTGCTAACTCGACGATAGATTTAATACAATAAATACATAGATAACATCGAAGACCCGAGACAAACTGGAAAAGTTTGTTTCCTAGTTTGACCCGGCCGGGGATCGAACCCGAGACCTTCGGTTTTACAGTCAGCGTGTCAAGCCGCTGCGCCACCGAGGCCGTCATGTAGTTCCTGGGACATGGTTTTATAGATGGTGTAGGCTTGCCCAGCACCTAAACCATCCTGACAGCTTAGTCGGCCTAGCCCACAGGAAAGACTAGTCAATACGTGCGGAGCCAACCAAGCCGCGGGTTTCCTCGCGATGTTTTCCTTCACCATCACCGACTACGATTGAGAAGTAGGCAAAACACCTCAATCAGACTTCTCGTGTGGCATCCGAGTTGTAGTTCGAGTAGTAGTATTCACTCCATCCGAGAGACAGAGTGAATACTCTTGAATGCTACTAAATAAGGATGCTACTCCAAACGAATTGTATTCACTCCTTCCGACAGTATTACGGTTAATTTACACGACTTTCTTTAGAATGCGCTTTATAAACCTATTTAGAGGCTAAAAATTCCACTCATGCCGGGATTAGAACCCGCGACCTCTGGCTATCCGTGCCAGCGCTCTTTTCAACTAAAAAATTAGGTAGTCGGGGCTGTAAGTAATGCAATTTGCTTAAGCCAGATGTCGCTGCCTGTACGTAATACAGAGAATAGTGTAAAGAGGTTCGAAATTTCACTGATGCCGTTGAGTCGCCCATTGGCTCAATTGGTAGAGCGCTGGCACGGATAGCCAGAGGTTGCGGGTTCGAATCCCGGCATGTGTGAAATTTTTAGCCTCTAAATAGGTTTTTAAATTTGTCCTTAGCACGGGTTAGTGCATTAAAAATAAAAATAGTAAAATCATAACTTGTTTTTTAATATGTTTTTATCTAAAAGTGAACATGACAAATCTTAACAGCTGTGACAACTCATACTTTTAGAACTCACAGTGTAGAACTTAGAATGACCAACCAAGGACCCTGAAGCGTCCTAAAATTCTTCAAAACAATTCAATTTAAATTACAATCAAGGCGATTTTCAAGTGATGCACGTTTCGTTATGGGTTATTTCATTTGAAAATTTTGAGAGTTGGGTGTTAATAATTTTTATATCGATATCAACCCTTTTATGTCCCCACTGTTGGGGCACGGGTACTCTTCCTGCATCGCAGGAAGGTAAGGCCAACCATACAATACCAAAATTTTTAATACCGTACGTTTCATAGCTAACTAGTTTTTTTAGTTAATAAAATAACAAGTAATTTAATATTTTGCTGCTAAATGTATCAATTTAAAGTGAATTTGTAGATGTTATAAAAATGGAACGTAGGTATGATTCACAGATAACTCGAGATGACTTTTATTTTCTAACTCGAATGCATTGTCGTATGGCGTTCAGAGTGCTTAGTGCGAGTTTGACAGATCCAATCGAATAACTTTACTACCGCGTTAATCGAGCATAGAGTAGTGAGTATGAGTAAGTTAACCGTTCGAACTGGCAAAACGCTGTCACAGTACAACTCGCACTCGCGTTTATTCGTGTTTTGGCTGGTAAACGTGTTCACTTCTCAACGTAAACCATTACAACACGCACTCAGCAATTTTAATTTCCATACTTGTCGCTAAGTGGCGCTTCCTCGATGCCATAAAAATATGAGTTTACGTTAACGCGATCGAGTAGTTAAAAAACTCGCACTAAGCACTCAGACTACAGATTTCGGCTGTCGTTCGACTTTTTATGTAGAATTCGAGTCATATGCCTTAGATTCGTATACAACTTATTTGCTAATGAAGTGAGAATTGGCTCCCAGGGAGGGAATTCTCACTTCATTAGAAAATACTTTGAACTATTTGAAGCAAATACTGATGAGATTTTCAAATACAATTTTGACTTGAGAATTGTACATAAAAAAATTGAGCGACAGCCAAAATCTTTATTCTGAACGTCATGCTACATTAAATTCAAATGAGAAAATATATGTCTAATGACTCTGTCGAGTAATATTATTATATTTTTATGCGGCAAATGCTTTCGACTATTTTGCGTCTACGCTTTCAATTCGCATGGGCGAGAATCGGCCCCCAGGTCGGACTCTTTTGACGAAAATAAATAAATATTCATGGACATATTACACAGATCTCGTTAGCCCTATACTAAGTACAACTCAATGACTTGTGTTATAGGTGCTGACTCGACGATAGATTTAATACAATAAATACATAGATAACATCCAAGACCCGAAACAAACTAGAAGAGTTCGTTTTCTAGTTTGACCCGGCCGGGGATCGAACCCGATACCTTCGGTTTTACAGTCAGCGTGCCAAACCGCTGCGCCACCGAGACCGTCGAAAAGTCGAGTAAGTTTATCAGGTTGCAAATCAATTGCATGTACATTTTCATTCATTGTATAAATGAGGGCACTTAAACCCTCGATAACTCAAAGAGGTCTAAGCAAAGAGTTTCGAGGTGTAGCAAGAGTTCTAAAGGTTTAGAAACAAAAAATATCAAAGCCTTCTGATGTATTCAGTTTGCGCTCTCAGTGCGTGATAATTTGATGAGACGCGCACAATTTTACGGCCGAGGGCGGAGGCCCTTTCTCCCTTTCTCTTGAGAATTCATCATTATGAAGTGCAGTGTACCCACTCACTGCCGCAAAAAGTGTTATTAAATTCAGGAAATTTTAATAACGCAGATTATTTTGAATGCCAAAACAAATGAAACCCGAGAATGACGGCCTCGGGGTCGGATTCTTTAGAGGATTTGTATTTTTTTATTAAGCTTGCGTTGATTGTTCGTACGTCACTTAAGCAGGTTCCAACCTCACGAGTTGTCCACTGACAACTGGCCCGGGACATATACTAAGTTTAAAACCTTTTCTGGTTCTAAACTTAACCATGACACACAGCGCCTCCACCAGCTAAGCTCACTTTGCCACGGCTGTAAGTTGTTTTACTATTACTTTAATTATTGGTTTTTCTTACCTTATGTGTGTTCTTTAACTGGCCATGTTATTATTTTTAAGATTTTATATGTGTTGTGGTATTTAAATAAATGTTTTTCTATTCTATTGTAGAACAAAACCTTGAAGGAATACAAACCTCGTAACGAAACCGGCGGTTTGGTTGGCTGCGCACGTATTGACTAGTCTTTGCTGTAGGCTAGGTCGACTAAGCTATTAGGATGGTATAGGTGCTGGGCAAGCCTACACCACCTAAAAACAATGTCCCGGGACTGCAACGTCCGAGGGGACCACTTCATCTGTCTTGTGTGAGTGCGGATGCCACTGGTTGCTATATAAATGATCTCATTACAATAAACCACAATATATCTATTTGATAATAGGTTTGTACTAATTCAAGCAAAATTCATTTAGAATTAATAATAATCGTGACTTATGTGTTTACGTACGTAACAACATGTTTTACATTAAATTAAGTACACATAATTACCACTGGGCAGCTTCAGATATGCCCTCGTCAGCACTGATCCTTTCCCATCCTCTCTAAGTGACTGACTCAACGAATTTGGTGGATTTGGTTTCTTTGACCGGTTGATACCGCTGGAAGGATGAAGTGGCCAAGGACCTGCATGAGGTCCAGACGGATGACAGGCAAGAGACATCGCAGGAAAGAGACAAGTGACGACTTCTTGTGTCGGAGAGCAAGACTTGCTTCGGGTCACTGAGGTAATTCACGAACTTAGTGAATTATCAACTATATTTTATCTATATGTCGCAGCCACTTTGAGTAATTCCGCCGTTTACAAACGGCGTCGTCTGTTTACAAACGTGTGTCCGTTTGCAATATGCCGAAGGCAAATTGTGAACAGCCTTGTCAGTTTGTGCCATGCCATGATCGTACAATCGCAGTTTCAAAACTCACAAACTGCCTTCGGCATTTCGTAAACGAGCGAGCGTTTAAAAACTGACGACGCCCTTTGTAAACGGGCGGATTTAACAAAATGCCTGCGACATATAGGTACATCACGATTCTGACAGTCATTTTTCGCTTCCTGACATACCTACATAAGTCGTTGCATGTATGCACGGGTACTTTATAGCTTGGCCTTTGCCAGTACATTCATCATCATCGTTTCATATTATGACAATCAGGTGGGCTATTAGTACTAAGGTTGGCTATTAGAGATAAATTTCACATTTTTAACATTTAACATTCGCATACAGGCACATATATTGCTCCTGGCCCCACACTAGGATACCCGGCATTGTCGGAACCAGAAATAACAGAGAAAATAAAATAAAATAAAGTTATACTATTTTTATTTTTAATGCACTCACCCGTGCTAAGGAACAAATTTAAAAACCTATTTAGAGGCTAAAAATTTCACCCATGCCGGGATTCGAACCCGCAACCTCTGGCTATCCGTGCCAAACCTAACTGCAAAGTAGGTAGTCGGGGCTGTAAGTAATGCAATTTGCTTAAGTCAGATGTCGCTGCCTGTACGTAATACAGAGAATAGTGTAAAGAGGTTCGAAATTTCACTGATGCCGTGAGTCGCCCATTGGCTCAATTGGTAGAGCGCTGGCACGGATAGCCAGAGGTTGCGGGTTCGAATCCCGGCATAGGTGAAATTTTTAGCCTCTAAATAGGTTTTTAAATAAAATAAAGTATTAATACTTGTTAATATGTGCGTCAATCGGTTATGCAATGTAAGTCAATCTGTCACGCAGCGCAATTGCGGTGGTAGTGCAGTGAGAGACCGCCGCTTCTTATTCGGTAGGCCGTGGGTTCGAATATCGGCATGTTGACTTTGGCACCAATGACGATTATTTGTAAAACTGTGGTAGCAATACCACTCGCTAACTGTGAAAACCTCAATCATGTGGAAACCTCAGTGTTTGAGGTATTCATTATTTAGGTTGCATGGTCGCATGGTTAAGCCCATACTGCCTCTAAGAGAAAGCTTGTGCCCTACAGTGGGACATAACGTAAAATTTACATACTGGCACATACATTGCTTCTGACCCCACACTAGGATACCCTGTGTCGTGAGAATCAGAAACAACGACATCACGAACATGTAAACATCCAAGACCTGGGGTTTTTTTTTTTCGTCTCCAGCCGGGATTCGAACCCGGGACCTCTTGCATTGTAGGCAGATGCACTACCGCTACGCCATACTACACAGAATAAGACTCAACCGTTATTAATATAGAGATATTCAATGATTTACCTCGAAAGATTTGATTAAATAATTTACAATTATTTATATTCGCTCGAATCAAACCGGTTAATACCGATTGAACCCCGGTTTATTTTTAAACCGGTTCCGACTTAGCAAAAACTTCTATAGCACTTCATAGAAGTGCAAATATCCAACAACCGCTGTAGGTATGAAAAGGTCAGCAGTAACCAGTATCAAATTAACTTGATAAAATGTGCAAAAGTTGTAAAATAAACAGTTTTTATATAATGTTGGATGGGATACCAATAAAAAATACACGAATTATTGAGTGATTGATTGCCGCAAACAAATATAATTTGAATGTATTCACAGACTGGACTACTTCCTAACTAACCTATAAATTATACGGTAAGTAAAACAAAACGATAAACTGACACTGAACTGCCCAACGTATCAACAAAGTGATGTAACTAACTACAGTACCTACACAGTACCTACCGAAGAGCTTGAATTTGGCTCAACCCAATACTGATCTACAGCCTTCGCGGTTCTATTTGACCGCTCTCTCCTTTGTCACTGTCAATCCATTTAAACCAGCTGACGGGTGCGTTAGCGCTCGCCAAAAAGTTATCTCCATTTTGTCTTCTTGTAAAAATATTTGCGTAAGCAACACGTTTTTTTATGGAAGCATTGGTTATATCGAAAACTTTTCTGGGAGAGTTTCCAGGCCTAATAAACCTCTTTAGGTGTTAACCTCATTACTGCAATTTGTCGAAAACTCGGGAATTAAAGTAATCAATGTCAAACGTTGACTATTTGAGCCTTTAAATTCAGTACTTTACTGAAAGCAAAATGGAAAAAGACGTAGGACTATTTTGCACTTTAATTTGATTTCAGTACAAAACTGGTTTACGTGGCCCGCGAGCTATTACGGTCTCGGCTAAACTCGTAAATGAAGAACTAAGTAGGAATCCTATAAAACTCAATTAAAAATAATACAAACCAACAATAAATCTTACGCTTCAATCTTGATGTACTTTCCGTAAATGTTTCCAACACTGCCGGAGTACGAACACGTACGCCTTCCGCGTATTGTTAGAAAAAAGCGCTTGAGCGCTTTTGTTAGTATTTCATTTGTTTTTTCAAAAAAAATTGTAAGCACTACACATTCAATGTTATGTTATTCCGGAACCACTTAATTTTCAATTTCTGTCAGAAGAGTCCGACCAGGTATATTAAATACCTATTAAATAAATTCCCGGACATAATGGCAGTGGGAACAGTATGTCCATCCCCAGGAACGTGACTCTGAAGCAATTTCCGCTTCGTTACGTTTAATTACTAAAGAGACTGGCCCGAAGCAATCGCGAGGTCTATAAGTATAAAACTAATGCCCAAGTTGCCTAAACTAGCCGCAACCCGATAGTGACCTAATACCCCGTCTTCGTAAAAGTCCCTTCGTGCGTTGATCCAATTTGCCACTTTTATTATGTTAGTTGCTGAAAGCCTAAATCAGGTCGGACGAGGTCTTTTGGCGGTGGCTGAAACTTTGTTAAACTTACAAAGTCAGGGTATGTTAACTAACATACGCACGTAGAAGGAAATATAATGAATAATGTTATTGGTTTTTATACGGCGCTTAAAGATAATTTAGACAGTTAGCGTTATCAATCCTTGTATGTCCCCACTGCTGGGGCACGGGTCTCTTCTTGCATCGCAGGAAGGTTAGGCCATACTCCACCACGGGGGCCAAGTCCGGGTTGGTGGATGATTGTAAGACAGTGGCGAACCTTACTGTGAAAAGTTATCAAGCCACCCATAAGGCCTCTGACATGGCTTAACGGCTGTCATTACATGACATCTTGCATCAACGGCTTAGCGTGCTTTGCAAAGCACGGAAGCGCTCGAAAAAATGCCACTAACGGTAGTCACGGGACGGTCACCCATCCTGCACCTGACCGCGCCTGCTGTTACTTAACTCAAGTGATTGATTCCAATCACTCGGTTCGACTAGGCCACGAACGCTTCTTCGTTCATTACTGAAATATAGGTTATATTTATTTATTTACTGATATTATAAAGCCGAAAATTTGTGAGTGTGATGTATGTTAATTCTTCACGTCTAAACGACTGAAGTGATTTTACTAAAATTTGATATGGACCCTGGATTAACATACGTTTTATTGCGGGAAAATATCTTATACCCGAGGGAAAATCAATAAACCGCGGGTAACACCGCGGGGCACAGCCAGTACATAATTAATGTGTCCCACACATTAAGGAAGAGGATTTAAAAATCCTTCGTCGTATCTATTATCAAATTAAAAGGTATCTTAAAAGACATTCTTATTTTATATGTACTATTTGATCCCGGGAGACATATTTGTTTTGTGTTTTTCATCAAATTGACGCTTTGACGGTGCGCGCGCACAGACTCGAAGCGGCAATGCAATAAAGTCTGTTTGCTGTCGGTTATTCTACTCTATGCTGCTAGCAGTCCGTGTTATTATCCTGTGCGAATAGCCTGTGTT
Organism: Yponomeuta sedellus; assembly: GCA_934045075.1. Lineage (NCBI taxonomy): Eukaryota > Metazoa > Arthropoda > Insecta > Lepidoptera > Yponomeutidae > Yponomeuta > Yponomeuta sedellus. The sequence goes on from OW203745.1 coordinate 10,216,642, forward strand.
CGAAATAATAAATATAGAAGTTGTGCCTTAGGTGCCAGGATAGCGAACTTGCACGGCGAATGGGCCCCTTGAGTTTTTCTCCGTGCGTTTCGATATCAACCCTTTATAAGTCTCCACTATTAGGGCACGGGTCAGGACATACTCCACCACGGGGGCCAAGTCCGGGTTGGTGGAGGATTGTAAGACAGTGGCGGGCCTTACTGTCAGAAGTTATCAAGCCGCCCATAAGGGCTCTGACATGACTTAACGACTGCCATTACATGACAGCTGGCACCAACGGCTTAGCGTTTCTTGCGAAGCACGGAAGCGCTCGGAAAAAATGCCACTAAAGGTAGTCACGAGATTGTCACCCATCCAGTACCTGACCGCGCCTGTTGCTGCTTAACTCAAGTGATTGATTCCAATCACTTGGTTCCGCTAGGCCATGAGCGCTCCTTGCGTTTAGGAATCTGTAATAGTTTTTCGTCACTCAAGCACATACACAATAAACAGTACATACTCTTAATGCCTTTGTTATCTTAGTGCTTATGCACTAACCGAATTTCACGATATATCTGAATAATATGCAAAATCGCTTCACAGCAAAAACTAGACCAAACCGAACCGCGATCCGCAGAGAACTAGTAATAAAGTTGATGCCGACTACCGCACGAAAAAAAAAACAAAGACAATATTTATTTGACCTGCCAATTCATAAGAGTGATGTGTCGAACAACAGTCCATGGCAATTTTATAAAATTACCTCACTGGTACCTTGCTGTGTGGTGTCGGCCTAGAGAATAGCACCAACCCAATTATTCCCGCGGGTGTCGTAAAAGGCGACTAAGAGTCACAAACCTGCAGTACAATTCCACCGAACTGCGATCCCCAACCCGCAAGCCCAGCGTGGGGATTATGGGCATTACCCCCTATGATAGCACAACGTGGCGCTCTTTAGGGGAGGGCTGTGTCCAGCAGTGGACTGGTCTATACCAGTGGTGGCTTGACAGTAAAAAGTTAAAGACAGCTATCGACTATCGACTGAATTTCACGTAACAATAACTAACTTCCGTATGTAATGAAAATTAAGCAGACTTTCCCGTGGACCAGCAGTAGAGTAACTATACAGCTTAGCCGCAAACATTTCCCGACAACTTTTGTGTGTACACGATAAAGTAGCAAAAACCTCTGCCCGCATTTAGAGGCACAAATTACCGTATATTACTGTGGAAGCTTTGCCACGAGAATATTATAGACCCAGAAGTATTGTCAGAGCTTTGTCAGTTTTTACACGGCAGCCTAATAAAAAAAACAGGGTGTGTGCGACAAATTTGAATAAGGACTGGAGGCGACTATATCATCATCAGACCACCGCTGCCCACTGCTGGGTATTGGCCTTTCCCCCAAATGCTTTCTCTCATGGTCCCGTGCTATCCGCATCCACAGACCTTCCGCCTACGACGTCGTCGTACCATTAAAAAAAATACACTAACTATTCAATGATTTGGAACAGTCCTTCTCAACGTAACTACTTTCAGCGTTCTACGCCAACGTTTTTATTATTCACCATCTCGGTTGTGACGTCATGATTAATGTTAAAAACAAGTTGGAAATTTTCATTTCTTTCCCTTTTTAAGTTGACGCGGAAATGAGCAAAAGTTGTAGTCTGCGGACAGCGGACACCATGAGGAAGTCCGGTATTCGCTCTAATGTTCACAGCATTAGAGCTAGAATCGAACAAGGAGGGTTACTTCTCGGTCTAGTCGACAGTACCGCTTTGTTCATCTATTGGCCCTCTCTCTTTGCTTTTGTATGCGGAAAATGAAATTATTTGTCGACGACTTGAGTCAACCAGGAGGGAAAGAATCTCTCAAAGGTTCTCTGGAGATTGAGGAAACACCTAAGTTGTAGAATTTAGGTTTACTCACGAAATCTGTAACTATTCAATATGCTGTGCTAATCTAAAAATTAAATAAAGCTCTTGTTAAATTGTATATTCGTGCGTCCAAATGCTGAGTTTTCAGTTATCAATGCTCTTAGCATGACGACGCTATGTATGATGTAACTGTTAGTTTACTAGGTGTTTAATTAAAATGACGCAAGTCTGAAAACCTTAACTTTATTATCCATATAATTAAAAGACTTCCCTTAAACAAACGTTAAAAATTCTAAATTTTTAATTTTTTATCTGTGCGAAAAGTAAAATTTACGAATAAGAAATTTTGAACTTTTTCTTTTTGTACTTTAAATAATTTCCAATTATAAAAGTAACGCAAAGCCTGGAATCGGCATTGACGGGCCTTACTGTCAAAATCCTTACTGCCTCTGACATGGTTAAACGACTGCCATTACATGACAACCACTGACTTTTATCATGACTAAATTGCAGAATATGTTCTGATCAAGTTTGGCACACAGAAATAGTTCATCCTCGATCAAAACATAAGATAGCTACTTTTAATCCAAATACCTATACGTACATATACCTCAGCACTTGCAATCCGCCATTTGACTCTCTTTTCAAGTGAGTCTTAAACGGTAAATAACTCTTCCATTAGACCAAAAAATATTTTAGTATATTTTTTGAGGACCTAAAAACAACATAAATATATATTTTAAAACTTCATTTTCCTAAACAGCCAAAAACGCGGTCAGCCATTTTTGTCTATGGTTTGAAGTCCAAAAAATTTAAAAACCTATTTAGAGGGATAGCCTTTAAATAGGTTTTTAAATTTTTTGGAAATTTTTTGGTGCTATCCGTGCCAGCACGGTAGCCAGAGGTTGCGGGTTCGAATCCCGGCATGGGTGAAAATTTTTAGCCTCTAAATAGGTTTTTAAATTTGTCCTTAGCACCCGTGCTAGTGCATTCAAAATAAAAATAGTATGTCCAAAAAATTGTAAACAAAGCTTGACATTCAATTTTCTGTAAGTGATCTCTGAGCATAGTGAAATAACAACAACGCAACCTTGATTTCATCGAATTTACATCCAAAATATACCAATTATCATTAATGCATTGTTCAAGAATGAAAAAAACACGTCAATAAAGTACCCCGGGAAGTTTTGGATTCGTGTAAAAAGTGAAATAAACATTCGAAAAACTTGGCTCAAACTTGCCAAAAAAGACCCCGACTCTTTATCAATTGAAACTCGGGTGTATTTATGTGAAGATCACTTTGATGTAAGTCCTATAATAATCAATGTCCACTGGCTCTGGCTGAAAGAGGTTCGTTTACATAATTTATATGGTTTCAAGATGGTTTCACGAATTAAACGAGAAAAAAAATTTTTTGCATTGCAAATTTTGCAGCCATCCTGCATATATATTTCTAACGTTAAATACTATAGGAAATATTCATTTATCGCGTCAAAATTGATGCGTGTCAAATAGCGGATTGCCAATCAGCGGTGAGCATGCGTAGCAATCAAGCTCATACTCTCTCTCTCTAAAGGACAGCATGTGCCCTGCAGTGTGACGTTTATAAGCTACATACACAAATAATAATATAAACGTACGACGTCTCTGGTAATAAATAAATTGTAGTGAGAATTCTAAAAACCTATTTAGAGGCTATAAATTCCACCCATGCCGGGATTCGAACCCGCAACCTCTGGTTATCCGTGCCAGCGCTCTTCCATTTGAGCTAATGGGCGACTCACCGGCATCAGTGAAATTCTAACCTCTTTACACTATTCTCTGTATTACGTACAGGCAGCGACATCTGGCTTAAGTAAATTGCATCACTTACAGCCCCGACTACCTACTTTGCAGTTAGATTATTTAGCCTCTAAATAGGTTTTTAAAATTGTCCTTAGCACGGGTTAGTGCATTAAAAATAAAATTAGTATAATAAGAATTCCGTTTCATTACAACCAGGACACTTAACGTTTTTTGTGAACGAATCTCACAAAAAACACGTTGGTTAGGCAGACAATTTATCGACGAGGGCAACCTTTTCATTTGCATGAAGAAAAATCATTCGAACCACGCACGACTCGGCATCGAGTTAATCGAGCTAATCGGGAAATTCGAGAAATCGTATTCCACCTTATAAAGAAACTCTGTAAAGGGCATAAACGCTCGGAATACCCGGTGTCTCGTGTTCTCAACACTAATATCTATAAAGACTTTGTTGGTCTGTCTGACATACAAAAGACGAAGAAACGTTACAGATTAGATCGTGGTTCGCTCTTAATGCAAAGGCCATAAAGCTTAATTCAAATTGTAAATATTTAACAGTGCTTTCCACACGACACAATCACTTGGACTTACTCGTTTTAAATTAGCTTGAAAAACCGTGATGGAGGCCTAGCATATGCCCTGCAGTGGGTGTCAAACGACTGATGATGAATAATAACATCCACACAATACAATCGTTCCAAGCTAGGATACTCTGAGCTATCGTAACCAGGTCTCCGGTTTCTCTCTGTTTTTCTTATCACGTTATCATGCCTGATAACCATGCAGACCTCGTGTTCATTTTCTACTAGAGGCTGTCGTGCATTTATACATGTACAGTACAGTGGAAATACAGTCTGGGTGTATTTCCATGTTTGTGATGTCCTTACCTCGTTACCATAGCACTGGGTATCCTAGTTTGGGACCAGAACAAGTCATTGGGTTGACCGCTACAACAACCTACGAGGCAGTCAATGTAATTGAGTTGGATTAACAGAAATTAAAAAAAATGCATAAAGAAGCCAGAAGTCTGGCTACCATACTCGTAGCTCAGGGTATCCTGGCTTGGGACTACGACAAGCGATTGTATTTTATGGCCAGGACAAATTTTACTGTACATAAAAAAGGAAATTACACACTAATTCCATATCCTAAGAGTACAGACGGCGTCCTTATCAATAAAAGAGATCCATTCTAGACAACCTTCGGATGGACTGGAGCAAAACATTGGAGAAGGAAAGATTGGTCGTTCGAAAACCTTGCCAAGAAGCGAACCCACGGGCACAACTCGCCTTCCTGTCTTCCCAAACCCGAATAAGAGCGGGGTTAATGGTCCGTATCATTTCTGAACGTTTGAATAATCGGAGTGGAAGCTGGGAGATAAATTAACGATTTCGGCCTTCGACACGCCCGCTTCCGTAGTCCAGACAACCTGACACGATATAAACGTTAACACGATTGAAGCTAATGCCTTCAATCGTGTTATAATTTGTATTGTATCTAGATTCTCAGATGATAACTAACATTATCTTTCCATACAAAGCTATTGCTTGTGCGGAGATATTAGTTCTAATATAGATAAATAGATAGATAGAGAACCACAACTTTTTGCACAACCAGAGAAAAATTAATACAAACATAATTTCTTAAATCTAATACAAATCGTGTTATCGTTTGTACTGAATCTAGATTCTAGAACTAACAATATCTTTCCTAACAAAGCTATTGCTTGTGCAGAGATATTAGATAAAGAACCACAAAGTTTTGCGCAACCAGAAAAAAGGAATGACAAATATAATTTCTTAAATCTAATAAAAAACGTGCTATCGTTTGTATTTAAACATTGCTTACGCGTTAGTCTGATCTCTGATCTAAATCCAAGCAGTTCAGGGGTTAAATCCAAACTGACCCATAAACATGGGTATTTTCCAATTGTGAGGTAACAATGATACCCCACTACTGGGGCACGGGTTTCAGGTCATATTCCACCAACCCCATGAGCCGGTTTGGTTTAGTGCAATAATTGCGATTTACAATTATTATGACATATATATTGGCCTTTTTTGCATCTACTTAATGAGATGATTTATACAGCGTCCAGTGGTAACTTCACTCACACTAGATTGGTGAAGGGACCACTCCGACGCTGTAGTGCCTGGGACATGGTTTTATAGATGGTGTAGGCTTGCCCAGCACCTATACCACCCTGACAGCTTAGTCGGCCTAGCCCACAGGAAAGACTAGTCAATACGTGCGGAGCCAACCAAGTCGCGGGTTTCCTCACGATGTTTTCCTTCACCGTTAGCGTCTGGTATTGCGACTACAAATTCGCAAATGTACGTAACTTTGAAATTAAACAAAGTCATTGGTACATGCCCGCACTTGGGATCGAACCTGGGGCTCCCGCTTGCCAGTCCATGGTTCTACCCACTGAGCTACCACCGCTCACAATTATTATGACAAGTGCTTGTCATAATAATTGTACATCTAATTTTCATTAAATACACTAGATACCAACAAGCTCGCCAACAACAATAATAAACAACCAATTTATAATATTTCAATAAATAGTGTAAATGAACGAACTAGGACAAGCAAACAACTTTGTAAATCTTTTGCTATCTATATTTTAACGATTTCTATCAACGGTTTGTTTACATAAGAGAAAAGCTTGGTTTAATAAATATGCTTATTTTATACTATCGAATAACATCACCATCAATCCATTATGTCCCCACCGAAGGGCACGGGTCTCTTCCCTAAGGAAGGTATAGGCCATACTCCATCACAAGGGCCAAGTCCGGATTGGTGGAGGCTTGCAAGACTAGTGGCTGGTCTTACTGTCAGAAGTTTTCAACTATCGAATATACTCTTGGGAAAAAACTTGAAAGAGTTCCAATTCTACTTTTGATTTACAGAGCGATCCGATGTTTGCTATGTTGCCTTTTTAACATAATTACATACAAATACAAATCCAGTCCAGTACAAATAGTAACCTCTAGACAACCCCAAATAAGCTGAAGGTAATTTTTTCGATAATTCACTGAGAATTAATGATATTTTTTTGCACTGTTATTATTCAATAGAGTGACTGACAATGTTAAACCTCGATCAGCTGTCAGCTGTCAAGAGCAGTCTCAGATTTGTGCTTCTTTTCAAATCAATTTTAAGAACTCAATAATTTATTAAGACTGCCTAGTATTATTTTTTTGTTCTCTGCTTAATTTAGGGACTTTTATACACAACATGTTGATGGCAGTCCCAATATGACCATCGATCTTAATTACACGGCTACCATCAATTAATTCTATTTTGTAAAAAATCTGTCGGTTAGCGATGTTACCCTGGCTGGTGATTGGCTAGTAATATTGGTGCTTACATGGCTTTATCATGATATTTATTGTCTATTTATGTCTATAATAATAATAAAAACTTACATATAAGACAAAAATACATCTAATATATCAGCGTGGTTTAGCAGGAAGAAAATACTATCGAGTATTAAACTAGCCTTTGTATATGTACAAACTTTTATTAGCGCCGCCATAAAGAATTTTCATGTATTTGTTTATTCATTCATTAATTTATTTATTCATTTATAAATCTATTAATTCTTTCAGTTGTTTATTCAATCACTTAAACATTTATATACTTATTAATTCATAAATTTATACATCCATTTGTTTATTCATTCATTCGTTATTTATTATTTAATTCATTCATGAATACATCCATACATTCATTAATACATCCATTCATTTGTTCATTCACTAATTCATTCACGTATAAAAATCTAGTGTCACAGTGTTTGTCATCGAACTCCTCCGAAACAGATTCACTGAGTTTTATTAATTTTTTTGTGTATCAGAGAATAGTTCTTAGGCTAATATGGCAACGTTTGCGTGATCAGATAGAACACATATGAAATATTAGTACCGCGGATTGGCAACTTCAAGGGCTAAGGTATGTGAAGAACTCAGACACTCAGTAGTTTTATTATGAAGCCTATTAACATCCCACTGCTTGGCACAGACTTACTCTCAGAGAGAGAGAGAGTATGGGCTTAATTACCAGGCGTGCCCACCGCAGATAAGCCCCAAGATATTTGAACACCTCGGGCAGTCAGGTTTCCTCACGAAGTTTTCCTTCAAGGTTAGCGAGTGGTATTGCTCTATTTATTAATAATGTTACTAATATTATAATAGCGAAAGTTTGTAAGTATGGATGGTCCATCCATCCATACTTAAGTTTGTAAGTATGGATGGATGGATGTTTGCTTCTCTTTCACGTAAAAACTACTAAATGGATTTTAGTGAAACTTTACAATATTATTGCTTATACTCGTACATAAGAAATTACGTATTTACGTAAAAACAGTTTTCTGAGGGTTTTTATTTTGGGTCAAGCCCAAGGCGAGTTTTCATTATACTGGCGCGTTTTGCTCGCAGCGCCTGAGAACTTACGAGATTTTCTTCCGTCCGTGGAAATGGCTCAAATTATGACTCGCCATTCAAACGGACTAATTTTGTGTTTAGCTAAATGTTTTTTGTTTGTTTCTTCTTTAGTTGTTTCTGAAAGTGTCTTCAGGCAATTTTGACTTATGAAGCCGGTCATTTTAGCGTCGTTTCACGGAATTGATTACCTTGTTATACAATTCCTACAGCATTTTATGTTTTTACGATTCCACTGGAGTGATGTCCTTGCCTGGTTACGAGTACCATAGCACAGGCTATCCTAGTTTGGATTTGGGGGCAGAACATGATTGTGTTGTGTGAAAGTTATTATTATTTTTATTTTTGTTATAATAGAAAAACTTACAGCTATGAACAAAGCCAATTGCGATTGAAATAATTAATGAAAGCCAATTACAAGTTTTCGCTTATAGAAATATTTTAGAAGAAAAAGAAAAAAAAAATTTCGTCCATTACAAAACAATACAAATATTCACACACATATTATGGTCTCGATCAATCAATAAATCCCCGATAAAATGCATTCCAATAAGGAATACAAAGGAATAAGGAATTGCAAATGTGCGAGCTGCGTGACCTGCTTAAGAAAGCATTCGTTAGTGGCCTAGCGGAACCGAATGACTGGAATCAATCACTTGGGCTAAGCAACACCAGGCGATTAAATGAGCGCCATAGCGCAAGGTTGTGCCATCATTGGGAGGTAATGCCCACAATCCCCACGCTGGGCATGCGGGTTGGGGATCGCAGTTTGGTGGAATTGTACTGCAGGGGACGCCACCCCCCGGTTTGTGTCCCTTAATCGCCTTTTACGAATTTTCACTTAAATTTTATAAATACAATCGTACAATGCAAGGGTCTTAATGCGATATGCATCACTAAAATTGCTCTTTGCCAGACAACCTTGTAAGTACTTGTTAATTCACGTATCAATTATACGAAAATCTGGATGGTTGTAAAGCCGTGGTTATGTAATTAGTAAGAATAAAATCCATCTATTAAATTATTACTCTTAAGCATGGACGTAAATTAAAAGAAAATGAGAAATATTGTTTCGAGTTAAGCAATGTTGTATAAAATAATATTGCCTATGCATTTACCACAAGCGTATTTGATAGCTGTTAAGGCAGGCTCATTATGCTTTGGCTTATATCATTTAGGTTGGCTGAAAGAGATCTCTGTTAGAGATAAATTCGCCTTTGAAACAAATTTTATGTAATGTTATTTCGTTTTTACTGTTTGTAATAAAGAATATATAACTTTAGCATTCAAACATCATCAAAATCATGGTTTATTACCGATTCTCTTATAAATAAATAGGAGCATCGGAAATTAGGTACCATTTTTTGACTATATTCTTCCAGCAATGCATTCCATCTAAAAGTTGTTTGAAAAAAATCGCTCTAAGCAATAGAACCAATTGTGCCCTATTACTTAGATGGAGAAAATAATTTGTAATTATTTCTTCTGGTTGTAAAAACCTATTTAGAGGCTAAGACCCATTTCTCCAATAGTTTTAAGAACCGTATTTTTAAATATCTTATGGACAATAATTGTTTTTATTCCATTAAAGATATTTAGACTATAAATTATAGGTTTCCTAATCATTGTGATTATAAATTTTAGTTTTACTATATTAACAACTTTAGTTTTACTATATTACTATAATAACAATAGCCATAGATCTAACTTCAGTTGTTATGCATGATAATTTTAAATACTAAATATGTGTAAACACCTGAAAAGGTAGAACATGGAGATTCAGATGTAAGCAACTACAACCGCTAAATGTAACCTGTTTTTGACACAATAAATTCATTCATTCATTCAAACAAAGAAGGTATCGTATTTCACACAAGCCTCCAATTTCTTCCATCTGCATCCGTCAACTAGTGAAGACTAGGCGTCAACTCTCTATCGTTATCGTTATCAACCCTTGTATGTCCCCACTGCTGGGGTACGGGTCTTTGCCTGCATCGCAGGAAGGTTAGGCCATACTCCGCCACGGAGGCCAAGTCCGGATTGGTGGAGGCTTGCAAGACTAGTAGCTGGTCTTACTGTCAGAAGTTTTCAAGCCGCCCTAGCCGACCAACATAATAGCACGAAAAAGTCTACCTATCGTGTGGTCGTACAGGCCTAGTTAACTATTTTTTTTGACTAAACATGTCCTTTGGAACGTTAAGAGCATCTTAGGTCTTGTGTAATCGTGACCTCAGCTGTGGCTATATGGATTTTCAGTCAAAGCGTGTTACGTCACAGCTATAATGACGTTAAAGGTTACATCGATCTAAAATTGGTAGAGTACTCTTTGAGTTTATAATATTTTCTGGTCAGCCTTTTACTTTAAGAAAGTTCAAATGACGTAAAATAAAGCCATAAAAATATTTCTTTATAATTCGCGATACTCATACATAGTTATATATTAAACGGGTCAAATCGCGATTATTTATTAGGTAAAACGTAATTACTTTATTTCTCAAACCACTGGATCGAGCTACATCGACTGAAAGTTCTCTCATCCGAAGCGAAGCGCTCGCGGCCTAGGTGAAGCGCTCGTGGCCTAGGCGAACCGAGTGATTGGAATCAATCACTTGGTTAAGCAACAACAGGCACGGTCAGGTACGGGATGGGTGAGCGTCCCGCTAGTGGCATTTTTCCGAGCGCTTCCGTGCTTCGTAAGGCATGTTAAGCCGTTGGTGCCGGCTGTCATATAATGGCAGTCGTTAAGCCATGTCAGAGGCCTTATGGGCGGCTTGATAACTTCTGACAGTAAGGCCCGCCACTGTCTTACAATCCTCCGCCAACCCGGACTTGGCCCCCGTGGTGGAGTATGGCCTAACCTTCCTGCGATGCAGGAAGAGACCCGTGCCCCAGCAGTGGGGACATACAAGGGTTGCTAACGATGATTCGCGATACTCATACATAGTTATATATTAAACGAGTCTAATCGCGATTATTTATTAGGTAAAACGTAATTACCTTATTTCTCGAACCACTGGATCGAGCTACATCGACTGAAAGTTCTCTCATCCGATCGACAGTATTAGCCTCCATATACCTTCAAATTAACCGCATTAAAATTACCCGTTAAATCTTTCCAAAGCATGCCTTTCCAGCATACTTAGAAGCCTTAAGGCAACAGAGAGGCGCAAAGTTCGACAATCCAGCTTAACAGGCCAAGTTCTGGCATTATAATACCGGCAGCGCTCTCTAGTCGATGCTTAGCACCCTAATTTGCGCTGATTGTTATGCATACGGAGGCTTAGACGGGATCACAGAGTATGTTCGCCGAAGGTTAGTTGTCAGCCTTCGTAAGATTACACGGCTCGTTATAACATTTTTAATATAACTACATATACAGGTACCTAGACTCTAGTGAGCGATTGGTATCAATCACTTGGGTTAAGCAACTACAGGCGTGGTCAGGTACTGGATGGGTGAACATCCCGAGACTACCGCTAGTGGCATTTTTCCGAGCGCTTCCGTGCCTCGCAAGGCACGTTAAGCCGTTGGTGCCGGCTATCGTTTAATAGCAGTCACTGTATTGTTAACTTCTGACAGTAAGGGCACCCAGTGTCTTACAATCCTTCTCTAACCCATGGGGGCCAAGATCGCCCGGATTTGGCCCCCATGGTGGAATATGGCCTAACCTTCCTGCCATGCAGGAAGAGACCCGTGCCGTAGCAATGGGTACTTTCAAGGGTTGATATCGAACATAGACTCTTGTAAAGGCCGTTGGGGCGGAAAAGTTCTGGCGATCACGGACCGAAAGACGCACGCAGCGTGGGCAGGTCCTTCACCAGATGGTCTGACGACCTAGTAACGATGGTGAGGAGTCGCTTTATGCGGCAGGCACAAGACCGTTTAACTTTGAAAACCATGAGGAAGGCCTATGTCGTGCAGCAGGAGTCGCTGATGATGAAGATAGTGATATACACAGACGACGCACCTATCCTTACCATACTCGTATTTCCTAAGCCGCCAATAAATAATAATAAGACCTCCAATTTCACTATATTATTATCTTTGTAAGGAATTTATGTTTGTATTTTCCTGTTTGTTGATTGTATATCAATAATATGATGGTTGATGGGTTTTTTCTGTATTATTAAATAGATTTGTACACGCTTCTATCGATGTCAAAAAATATCTTCCTAGAAAAATGCACGTCAGATAAGTCCACGTCGCCGCTGCCGGATCTCCTTGCTTATGCGAACGTGTGCGTGAACACTGGTATACAATAAAGAGTATTCCTATCTTATCTTATTGTTCCTAACAAACTGAACTCATTTCCAAGTGATAATCAGTGATTGGAATAAGGGATTCATTCACAGCAGCTCGACCTTTTCATTTTAGTTGAAAAATTGCTTGTAAAGCCAATGACCGAACTCTATGGTAAAATCGATGGGCTGCTGTCGACTGCCTTATTTATATATTTATAAATAAATCTAGATAAAACTTCTTTTCATAATAATCATCACTGGCCTGACCAGTCCTTCTAAATACATCTGTCAAATGAATGGGGGTTGCTGGCATAGAAATTAGCGAATATAACGTTTGCCACATTGTGCGAAGTTCCGCCTTACTGCTTCGGAAGTGGCTGTTGGCACTTAAGTATGCAAAAACGCTTTTGAGGGTTTGAAAGGAGCATGGCGTTATGGTAAAATGTAAAGGTATTTTGAAATTTTTGGGGATCAACGTAGCGTCTAGGAATGCATTCTGTTAATATCAATTGGGTTAATAGGTATTCATCGTTTTTATATTATTTTTGTTGCACTAACCCATGCTAAGGACATTTTTTTAGCCTCCAAATAGGTTTTAAATATTCATCGTTTTGTTTTTAACTTTTTGTTTTTTGTGCTCCTTTGGTCTCCCAGGCTTTCTAAATACGGATAGAAGTATTAACATGAGACTATTTGGTAGTTTAACTTGCTTAAACCGCACGCAACGAAAATAGGTCGCCTCGGCGAGGGCTGAATCTATATAGATTACATTGATACGAGTATCAACCCTTTGTTGTCCAGCTGCTGGTGAACGGGTTTCGTCCTGCATCGCAGGAAGGTTAGGTCATACTCCACTACAGGGGCCAAGTTCGGGTTGGTGGAGCATTGAAGGACAGTGGCGGGCTTTACCGTCAGAAGTTATCAAGCCGCCCATAAGGTCTCTGACATGGCTTAACGACTGCCAGTACATGACAGCCGGTACCAACGGTACTAACGTTCCTTACAAAGCACCGAAGCGCTCGGAAAATATCTCACTATCGGTAGTCATGAGATGGTCACCCATCCAGCACCTGACCGCGCCTGTTGAAGCTTAACCCAAGTGATTGATTCCTATCATCACTCGGCTAGGCCACAATCGTTTCATAGATTACATTACAACTCTTTACCGTGCATACCAGAAAACAAAATACATAAGTCTTACTTATCAAAGTTTTGCAGTATACAATTGGTTTTCTCTAGAACTGGCGTTATTCAATTTATTAAACTTCTTTAAGCCTTGGACGTAAACTTACTCGATTCTCCTTAACTGACATGCAATGCGTCACGCTAATATTATAAAAGCAAAAGTTTGTGAGTGTACATGTTTGTTACCTACTTCTTCACGTCAAATCGGCTAGAGCGATTTTAATGTTTTGATTTTCTGATTGTTTCTGGTTGCCAATTATAGTACTGAAGGATAGGATTCGTAACGAATGCATCCGACAGAGAACCAAAGTTACCGACATAGCTCAGAGAATTAGCGAGCTAAAGTGGCAGTGGGCTGGCCATATCTGGCCTTGTCGGCGAAGAACCGACAACCGTTGTAGTAAACGTATTCTTGAGTAGAGACCGCGACTCGACATACGTAGTGTAGGGCGCCCTCCGACCAGGTGGGATGACGATCTACGAAAAACTGCAGGCATATGCTGGATGCGGCAAGCTGAAGACAGGGCGCTATGGCGCTCATTAGGGGAGGGCTGTAGAAGAATGCTGTAGAATACGAATGCTGGCTGTAGAATATAGCCTAAAGAAGAAGAATTATAGTACACACTTGATACAGTAAATAAGTGTACAATAGTAGCTTAACTATATTATTTTTAATGCACTAACCCGTGCTAAGGACAATTTTAAAAACCTATTTAGAGGCTAAAAATTCCACCCATGCCGGGAATCGAGCCCGCAACCTCTGGCTGTCCGTGCCAACGCTATTACAACTGAACTAATGGGTAAGTAGGTGCTGGGGGCTGCAAGTGATGCAATTTACTTCAACCAGATGTCACTGCCTGAGTGCTTAGTGCGAGTTTTTTAACTACTTGATCGCGTTAACGTAAACTCATATTTCTATGGCATCTAGGAAGCGCCACCTAGCGACAAGTATGGAAATTAAAATTGCTGATTGCGAGTTGTACATAATGTGTCCGTTGAGAAGTGAACACGTTTACCAGCCAAAACACGAATAAACGCGAGTGCGAGTTGTACTGTGACAGCGTTTTGCCGGTTCGAACGGTTAACTCACTCATACTCACTACTCAATCGATTAACGCGGTAGTAAAGTTATTCGATTGGATCTGTCAAACTCGCACTAAGCACTCTGTACGTAATACAGAGAATGTTGTAAAGAGGTTCGAAAATTCACTGATGCCGGTGAGTCGCCCATTAGCTCAGTTGGTAAGAGCGCTGGCACGGACAGCCAGAGGTCGGGGTTTCGAATTCCGGCATGGGTGGAATTTTTAGCCTCTAAATAGGTTTTTAAAATAGTACTAGCTTAAACATACAATATTTTTTCCAGGCTGTTTTACCTATAGAAAACATAGGTAATACTTACTTAAGAGTTAGGGACTATATAGATACTAAGATTTAAATGAGAATTAATAACAAGTGAATATATGTGCTCCTTGTTCGAGATACATTTTTGTCTTTTAGAACGATTTTAATAAAATTTGGTATGGAGTTTGTTGACACCCGGGATTAAAACATAGGCACTGCGGGATAATAGCTTATTTCAATGGGAAAATTGAAAACCGTTCGTCACACCGCGGGGTAGAGCTAGTTAATTAGTGAATAAACGTGACACATCAAATGGTATATAATAATTAAGTTACACCACAAAGTATAGCGTTACCAAGAAACGCAGCACCGCAAATCAATTTCAATTCGCTCACTACTTCGATAGCAACCCTTGTATGTCCTCACTACCGGGGCACGGGTCTCTTCCAGCATCGCAGGAAGGTTAAGCCATACTCCACCACGGGGGCCGATTCCGGGTTGGTGGAGGATTGTAACAGTGGCGGGTCTTACTGTCAGAAGTTATCAAGCCACCCATAAGGCCTCTGACATGGCTTAACGATTATCATTACATGACAGCCGGCACCAACGGCTTAACGTGCCTTGCAAAGCACGGAAGCGCTTGGTAAATATCTCACTTACTAGTCACGGGATGGTCACCCATCTAGCACTTGACCGCGCGTGTTGATGCTTAACTCAAGTAATTGATTCCAATCACTGGGTTCGCCTAGGCTACAAGCGCTTCTAATAATTGGCGATAATAATGAGGTTACACCACAAAGTATCGCATTACGGGTACCAAGAAAGCAGCACCGCAAAGCAATTCAACTCGCCCACTACTTCAATAACTTTAACTCAACAAATAACAATAATCTAGGTAGGTGGCCTCAAGTGATTGCCCAAATTAAATATGGGCCAAGTTAACCGTTTGCCCGGGCCAAATTGGTATACTTAAGTTTGCGCTAAGTTTGCCAGTTCGAGCAACTTTGCTCGTGGCGCGGGCAGGAACGAATACCTTCTGTAACTGTTGGCGTATGAATGTGTGAGTGTTTAAGGTTTGATACTTTTGATGTTGGAGTGTTTTGCTCTTATTTATAAAGACACTACAAAGTCCGAAGTTCACTTAAACCGTCCAAGAGACGTTTTATTTAATTTGTGGTTGCGTGTCTCCCTTGTAAAATCTCGTATGGTCCATCACGTAAAAGAAAAAGTTTTTTTCAATGTTCGTTTATTTCAAATAGGGAATGTACCTGGGCACTCAAAAAGGATTGTGAAGTTTTTATGTGCGACAAAATGGCCAGTTATAATCTATTTTGAAAAATAATAATTAATAAGTAGTCACAAACGTACGGTGTCCGTGAAACGTAAGAATTTGATACGTAACATGTGTACGCGTGCAAACACAAAAATAAGATAGTGGATATTTGTTTTAAAATATATTGATATCAACCCCCGTATTTAAATTGAGTAAAATATGAGTACAATTGTGTTTGTTTTATTTTAAGTGCATTATCGTAGTGTATTGGGTATATTAAGATTATAATTTTTGTCCTTCACGTCATGAATTGGCCAATTGACCAAGCCAAAGTCACCCTTTAAACTAAACGTGGTTTAGCGATAAACTTAAGTCGATTGCTATCTGAAACTTATACCTCATTTGTACACCTAGAAATTAACGCTAAAGTAAGATCCTTACCATCTGGTGTTTATTCTGTTAATTTAACTCGTGTAATCTCACAATTAAAACTTTAATGAAAGCAGGTTGAACGGGTAACACCTATTTAACGTGTTGCCCTGTATAAAGCGAGGCTTTACAGAATCACCTCCAGCCAGACCGTTCTCGCAACAACGGACTGTTAAACTTGTGTTAAACTAAAGTTAAATTAGCACCCAGGGGCTTCACACTGCGTGTTACTTCGTTCACTTTAAACAAATCGTCTGAAATTATAGAGTGTGTGTTGTGTTATGAGTTATTTTGTGTGTTAAGAGATGTTTGTTACGATTTATCGCCCTAAGCAATAACGGTGTTGTTCAATCAACCCTTGTATGTCTCCACTCCCGGGGCACAGGTCTCTTCCTGCCTCGCAGGAAGGTTAGGGCAAACTCCACCACTGGGGCCTTTCCGGGATGGTGGAGGATTGTAAGACAGTCACGAGCATAACCGTCAAAAGATATCGTTCCGCCCATAAGGCGTGTCAGAGACATGGCTTAGCGACTAATGTGCCTCGCGAAGCACGGAAGCGCTCGATGGTTTTTTAAAACACTTCATAGACACAGTATACTTAAATGTACTGTTATAAAGTCTTCCAGGTTTTATATAGTCTGAATTTCTAAAGTGTTCAAATACCTCAGCGTTTGAAATTGCTAATCCGCGGTGGGCATGCATGGTAAATATGCCTAAGCCCCTCTATTTGAAGGAAGGCCTGTGCCCTGCAATGGGAAGTTTATACGCTACCTAAAAATAAGTCTTCCCCTTAGAATGTTTATAGACATACTATATATACTACTTTAAAATGTTTTAAGGCATCGTTACAGTTAGACTGTTTATACTAGACAGACTATTTATATTACTTTATAATGTTTTAAGGCATCGTGTTTTTATAAATAAGTCCAATAAAGCGGTTTTATTTACGTTGAATTATTGAATAAGTATTGTGTAAAATCGGCGTAAGTGCTAGGAGTCTGTATAAAAATGTGTAGATTTTAGGAAAGAAACAGTGTTGAGATTTTTAACGACTCGCGATGCCCAAAAATACTTATAGATTTACGATTGTTTATTAGGTAAACTGTTTAGATATGAACTTTTCTCTTCCTCTTCCTCAAAATGAGGAATTTCCTCATATTTTTGAGGTTCCTCATCCTCAAAATTGATTTTAAAAAGTTCCTCTTCCTATTCCTCATATTTTAAGAGGAATTTAATATAACTCTCCTTATACTTATACAAGTTGATTTGCAAACCAATTTGTTATTTAATTTTGTTCTTCTCTTTGTCTTCAGCATTCTCTTCCTCATCCTCATCCTCTTCCCCTGACCGATTCCTTATCCTCATCCTTTTCCCCAAAACCGATTTAAAAAAATCCTGCCAACCAATTTGTTATTTTAGTATATTCTAAGGTTAACACGAACACTAGACATAATTAAATTTAATTTTAACTTCAATTACTAAAAATCAATATTGTTTAATTTATATAAAATAATTGGTTTGCCTATTTTGGTACTGAACTTCATAATTAACTTTTGTAATTTTTGCCGAGGGTAGTAAACTAACCGTTAATGCTTTCTAAAAGACGCCTGTCGCCTCAGTCATCCAAGACCACGGCACCTGAAAAAGTGCCAAAACGTCGGAAAATTGTAAAAGTGTAATAAACGAGCATAAATTTGTATAAAAACAGTTTTAATTTGTTTTTTTCTTCCTCTTCAGTATCCTCATCCTCTTTCTCTTAGTCTGCCCGATTCCTCATCCTCATACTATTCCCCAAAAACGATTTTAAAAATACCCTGCAAACCAATTTATTATTTTTTCTTCTCTTCCTCTTCAGTATCCTCATCCTCTTCCTCTTAGTCTGCCCGATTTGTCATCCTCATCCTAATCCCCAAAACCGATTTTTAAAATACCCTGCAAACCAATTTGTTATTTGTTCTTCTCTTCCTCTTTAGTATCCTCATCCTCTTCCTCTTAGTCTGCCCGATTCCTCATCCTCATACTATTCCCCAAAACCGATTTAAAAAAAAATCTTGCAAACCAATTTGTTATTTTGTTTTTCTCTTCCTCTCCAGTATCCTCTTCGTCGTCCTCTTACTCATAACAAGTTCCTAAACAACCTTTACTAATAGTATTTATATCACTTTTATGTAGTTTTGCTCCGAAGCTCCAGATTCCCGTTAAACGGGAGCAAATGCAAAAAGCTGGCCGCTGCGGATTTTAATAAGCATAACCTAGTTGAAAGCTTTTCATATATCAAAAGAGATAGGAATCAGAGTAATGGATTCTCGTTGAGATTTTGATTAGAGTGCTGCTACCAAGAGGATTCAGTTTTAGTCTGGCTGGTAAATGACTGTTTTAATTTTGCTAAAATCGTGCCTTTGCGTTATATGAGATTTCCTTCTATTCAAAATTCTAGATGGCATCCCTTTAAGCGACTCTGATGTCAGTATTACTGTGTTTTCAATGGGAGAGACGATTTCAGTCGTGCGCTTTCGTGTTGAAATCTCACTTAATGTTGAAAATTCTAACATACGAGCCGGATTGAACTTCTACTTCGCGTGTAATATATTATTATAATGGCAAATATCAAGGTTTGCAAATTTTGTATCATGGAAATATGAAGCAGACGGAAATTATTTTTAACATGATACCAAAAATTGGCTTTAAATTTTTTGTAGCACATTTTAAACACTTCGAGTGTGAAAAAGGCTAAAAAAACTTAAAGAGAATCTTTGCTTTTATTTTGGTAACATATTAAACAGAAAAAATATGCAATGACTTCATGTTGCATATTTTGTTTTGAGAATTCTCTCCGATTATAAACCTATTTAGAGGCTAAAAATTTCACCCATGCCGGGATTCGAACCCGCAACCTCTGGCTATCCGTACCAGCGCTCTACCAATTGAGCTAATGGGCGACTCACGGCATCAGTGAAATTTCGAACCTCTTTACAATATTCTCTGTATTACGTACAGGCAGCGACATCTGACTTAAGCAAATTGCATTACTTACAGCCCCGACTACCTACTTTGCAGTTAGGTTTAACATCGGAACGATATCACTGTACCCACATGATTACACTATTTTTTTTATTTTTAATGCACTAACCCGTGCTAAGGAACAAATTTAAAAACCTATTTAGAGGCTAAAAATTTCACCCATGCCGGGATTCGAACCCGCAACCTCTGGCTATCCGTACCAGCGCTCTACCAATTGAGCCAATGGGCGACTCACGGCATCAGTGAAATTTCGAACCTCTTTACAATATTCTCTGTATTACGTAATTTGTTCCTTAGCACGGGTTAGTGCATTAAAAATAAAAAAAAAATAGTGTAATTCTCTCCGAGTTTTACTAGCTAGCATTTCCAGCATTAAATAGAAAATGCTACTTTAATAGTATATGTCACAGTAATCATAATGATTGTAGGTTATTCTTTTTTTTTTTTTATTTTTTTTTTTATTTTTTTTATTTATTCCTATCCAGCTTTCATGTGCACGGACAACTACTGACCTTTAAAATATCTTAACGCTGCAAATACTTTTGTTATAGAAAAGTATTTGCCACTAAGGCATTTTCAGAGGCAAGACAAGACAAGATAGTTTTCCGCTGGTTTAGTAATAAACAAAAAAAAGCTCTTGGTTGGAGATTAAAATAGTACGTACAGACAGCAACACAAAATAGTGTACGTTGCTTCCTGTATGTAATACAGAGAGTATTGTAAAGAGGTTCGAAATTTCACGGATGCCAGTAAGTGGCCCATTAGCTCAGTTGGGAGAGCGGTGGCACGGTTAGCCAGAGGTCACCGGTTCGAGTCCCGGCATGGGTAGAATTTTTAGCCTCTAAATTGGTTTTTAAAATAAGCCTTTTTCCATTGGTGGTGCTAGTTAATACCTTTTACCCGTTTCAGAGAACTAGACCCTTTTTCTTAGAGAACTATAGATGGACGACCACAAAGTGATTCAAAGTGTGCCCTCTTTTTCCTTTTCAGGAACAAAATCCAAAAAATTACATTCCATCGATTGAACAATTTCCCACCAGTAATCATCCGTTCAGTAAATCCAAAGAGAAATGAACATCAAACCGCTCACCGTAATCACTGCCCGTGCCGGATTTTATAAAGTGTTAGGGTGTTCCTAACCACATTGCGGCTTGTTTATAATTTGAGAGCAGACAGATATAATGGCTCGCCCATTTGCAAATGATTTAGCATCACTTGACCCAAATATTCATGCTGAGTTATACCGTAATTTGTATGCGGAGAGATAGCGCCGGGTTTTCGGCGTAGAGTATGAGCGAGTGGCTACATTCGCCCTAACTTTACATTCGCCCCCTCCTCTCAAGCCGTCAGTGAGTTGTAGGAATTCAAAACTTTCACGGCCTTATTTATAAAACACGATTCCTCTAAAGCACTCCTCAGATGCAGTTCATAACAGACTTCCAAACAACACAATCACTTGGCCTGATCTCAAACTAGGATACCCTACTTAACATATAGGATACGAGTATCTATTATGTAGTCTGTGGTTACGATTTTTCCTAGTGAAATCTCCACCACAGACTATTTTAATAGTGTTTTTTTTTATCCTCATTTAAATAACTTGGTACACAAAAGAAAAGCGACCATGTCATCTTAGTAATGCTGTATTCAGTTATACTTGTGACAAGTAAGTCTCTATACATGCCTATAGTTGATTAGAGGTTTTTACCAATTTGTATAAAATTTTGACCTCTACTGAATTGGGAAATGCAGGAACAACGTTACAACTATAGGAATAATAAATATCTTCTACTAATATCATACTATTTTTCTTGCAGTTTCGTTTCGAACACATTCCACTAAAATACGATGTACTACGCCTTCAATGGACAATCATTCAAAAAAATATGAAGTTGAAATAAAAAAAAACCATTTGGAGAGTAAGCTTCAAGAAATACAAGAAAAATACTCAAAGATTTTTCTGTATTACAGAGAAAATTTAAAATTAAACAATAAAAAAAGCCGGCACAGCGTGGTATCTACGCCTTTGCCTTTGTCACACAAAAAAAAAGTAAAATGTCAATCGTCAACACCTTTTAGTCTGTGGTATGTCAATTCAAATCGAATTGCAATGACAAGTTTTTTGAATGCATTGGCGTTTTGGAAGCATGCCTATTCGTAGAGTCTCATAATATTAAAAAAGCTGTTATCTTTACCGACTCCCTCAGCTGCCTTCAGGCCCTGAATCAGAATCAGCTAAGATGTAAATTAGATAGCCGTATCGTATTAGATATCAAAAAGACTCTATTGACTTGCTCCAGTAAAAATCTCGAGGTCGTTCTGGCTTGGGTACCAAGTCACTCTGGTATAGTAGGCAACGAAAATGCAGACCAACTAGCTAAACATACCTGCGGTCATGAAGTAGACCGAAAACACTTCCAGCACCATCCCTACGACTTACTTTCCCTGCCAAAGCAACGTCTCTCTGATTCCTGGCTAACCCTGTGGCAGAAGACTAGTTTATTCAAGGCTTCCCGCTTTTTTGCTATCCAACCGACGATCAGAACTAAGCCGTGGTTATTTTACTTTAAAAAAGTCTCAAAAAGGGTGGTCTCGGTAATTTGTAGGCTTAGGATCGGCCATTGCTGTGCACCTGTTTTTCTGAACAAGATTAGAGTGCGTGATAGTCCAATTTGTGATTGTGGCCTTGAGGAGGGTGACCTGGATCACATTTTTTTCAACTGCTCCCTAAATGACCGATCTTTAGAATCCCACTCCCTATTAATTTCGTTTCTCTGCTCACATATATGTCATCTGATTTAGCTATATTATTAATTAAATTTATTGGGGAAAATGAAATTAAATTATAATTTGTCTATGTATGCTCTATAAATATTTTATTATTTGTCCTTATATATTTAACTTCATCCTACCTTGTGTTTGTACTATAAACATTTTATATATTACCGATTTTGTAACGTATATTCCGCCGCCACAATAAGCCTCCACAGAGTAATCTCTATTTAAGTTTCTGTATGCTCTATTGCTGTATTATCGTCTATATGCGCATGTCGTGTCAATGTCAAGACGTGATTCTGGCAGAAATAGTCGACATCGGCTAGTTGCCATATTACCAAAATTGAATTGACAAGTTTTTTTTTCATTTAAAGTAAAGTAGAGGTAAAGATTAGGTTTTATGTTGCCTTCTAGCCTACGTCACTTCCGGCTCTAAAAAATCAATTTTAAAACTTAAAAATAACTATTATTACCAAATAAATAAGACAAAAGAAAAAATATGAGTTTCCAATTCAAAAATACGTTGCCGAGGACAACATAAATAATGTATTTTGATATTTAAACTGTTTATTGCCTATATGTACTTAATATTCTAACAATATTATAATATATGATGATAATGTTTCTGCATGAAGATACTGGATAAAATAGATGAATAATTTAAGGCTCAATTACGTATACCTATTACGTTTAAATACTGTTGTTGTAATATGTTTTAATATTATTGTAGTGCCCTTACAGGGTGTCATGTACCTACTTTTAAAATTACAAATACGAACTGTAATGAGACATGACAATGCAATGCAATAAATGAATATGAATATGAATAATTTTTCCATTGGAGATGGCACTTTTCTCATCATGAAGGCGAACTTATTAAGTGGGATGTCACCGAATCGAACTATGAATGCAATTACTAGTGAAAATCTATCTAGGTTAGCAGTCTCAAATCACGGATAACGAAAACGTTCGGATCGAATTGTTTTATAGCAAATCCCCTTAAGTAGTGATACAGTATTAAATGGAGTATTTTAAGACGTGTTAATTTTATTTATTTTATTAAGGATCGTTATCAACCCTTGTATGTACCCACTGCTGGGGCACGGGCCTCTTCCTGCGTCGCAGGAAAATTAGGCCATACTCCACCACGGGGCCCAAGTCCGGGTTGGTGGAGGATTGTAAGACAATGGCGGGCCTTACCGTCAGATGTAATTAAGCCGCCCATAAGGCCTCTGACACGGCTTAATGACTGCCATTATATGACAGCCGGCACCAACGGCTTAACGTGCCTTGCGAAGCACGAAAGCTCTCGAAAAAACGCCACTAGCGGTAGTCACGGGACGGTCACACATCCTTCACCTGACCGCGTCTGATGTTGCTTAACTCAAGTGATTGATTCTAATCACTCGGTTATGCCACGAGCGCTTCAGATTATTAAGTGATTATTAAGGATCACCAACAACATTTACACAAAAATTACATACTATAATAAATTAAATTCTAAACAGCCACGTGCACGCTTACTTACAGGTAAACACAGGCGTTAACTATAAGGTAACAAAAAATACTGTGAAGTTGGTAGTCCCAAAATGTTGTTGTGATACTTTAAACGTATATAGGACAGAGCGAGTGTAAAGTTTAGGTGAAAAGACCTCCTAATGTCTTTCCGGGCACCTTGTGTATTTATGAACTTTCTCGAAAAATATTCAAAACAAGTAATAACCTTAAGAACCTATTAAGAGGCAAAAAATTCCGCCCATGCCGGGACTCGAACCGCGATCTCTAGCTAACCGTACCAGCCTGAGGTCGCGGGTTCAGGTGAAAAGCATGGGCGAAATCTTAGTCTCTAAATAAGTAGGTTCTTAAAATTGTCCTCAGCACGGGTTAGCGCAACAAAAATAATATAACCAGTAAAAATGCTTAGGCCGACTTGTCGTCGTCTTAAATGTCACTTGAGTCGCAATCTAAAATTTAAAACACTTTTGTAAAAGTAAGTAAGGGACATAAGGGACGCTTACACATAAGCGAAGAAAAACAAGAAAACCAGGTACATACGCCTCCTCGCACTCTAAAGGCGTCATGTAAGCAGACTGGAAAACATAACATTTACATACAGGCATATACAATGCTTCTGGCCCCACACTAGGATACCCTGTGTCGTGGGAACCAGAAACAACGGCATCACAAACATGTAAACCTCCAAGACCTGGTTTTTTTTGTCCCCAGCCGGGGATCGAACCCGGGACCTCTCGCATGGTAGGCAGCTGCGCTACCGCTGCGCCACAGAGGCCGTCCATAGACGGTATCTATATTCAGGAGTCCATAATTTACTCTTCCACCAACCCGGACTTGGCCCCCGTGGTCACTTTAGTTCGTCTCTTTCGTTTCAGTCTATGTCAGAGGCCTTATGGGCGTCTTGATAACTTCAGACAGTTACTTACACTCTAACCACTATCTTACAATTCTCTACCAACTCGGACTTGGCCCCCGTGGTGGAGTATGGCCTAACCTTCCTGCGATACAGGAAGACCCGTGCCCTAGCAGTGGGGACATACAAGGGTTGACATCAAATTTACTATTCAACTCGCTATTAAAGTCACTAAGTCCGCAGCCCTAAAGCCAAACCAGGCCTTTGAAAAGGGGGCTCGCGCCATACGTACCCAAAATATGCCTCAATCCTAATTTGCATTTTAACTCAAAGCGAACTGTGGATAAACGTTGTTTCATATAATTGATCCTGTTGTATTAGGATCTTGCAAATTTGAATAAACACTGAGCGATTACTGGGCTGATTGGCTACGAGTTGTTCTTGCTTGATGGAGCTTTAGGGTTTGATCCCATTTAATTGGAAAAAAAGGCTTGTCTTCTTGTTTGCTTATCACCATACACGTGAAATGAAGACTTTTATATGATTTTATAAACGACTAAGCGACTTATGTTCTATCCTTTAGTTTCTAAACCAAAGCTTTGATTGTTTAACTGGTCGAAATAACTACATACTAAATTATATTATTTTTGTTGCACTAACCCGTGCTAAGGGCTGTATGTAACACAGAACATAAAAAAAGAGTAGAAGTAGCGACATGATACATTAGTACAAAAACCAGTGTAACCAAACTGATACACATAAACCAAACGCACACTACGAATGCCAAGCTGCCATTGGTAAATAAAGTCAATGCCGAATAGGTCAATGCCATCACAAAAGTTTCAAGTAAAATATGCACCTTTTCGTAATGTTAACAATGATCAAAGTCAAATGACAATGATGAAATTAAGGTTGACATTTTGTAGTAACGCTACTCTACACTAGATGGAACTACCACCGCGTCGGACCGAAAAGAACTTTTACCTAGTAAGACATAAAGTTCAAAATTGAAAAACAAGTACATTCTCAGTTTGGGATGGGACAATGAGAGTTCTAGTTTGTCGATAGGGAGAACCTATCGACAAATTATACAGTTTAACACATTAACGGCCAAATACGAATACTGGTACTCAGAAGTATTTTTAGCTATTTCTTTTTGCCTTCGGGTTGACTGGTAGAAAATGCATCTTTTTTACATTATCTTTTGTGCAATAAAGTATTAATACTAATTGGGTGGATAGATGCACAAATAAAACAATGTGGCAGATTTCATAATATTTTAAAATGTTATCTCTTATTAAAACTAGCTTTAACCCGCTGCTTTGGCGGCGTTAGAAATTATAACACGGGAAATATTATTCGCTCGTGAAGCGCTCGTGGCCTAGGCGAACCGGGTAAATAGCAGAGTATTTAAGGGTAAATAATAAAAAACCATAAAACAAATAACATAACAAAACTAAAATCTGATGCTCGCTAAGAGAACAATCACTCGAACAGGTAAACAATATAATAAGTAATTTACTTAAATGTTTTGAACTAAAGTGAAAAAAACCATTGAGTCGTTTGAAATATTTCAAACGACTTCTCTCTCGGTGGAAATATTTAAAAATGTAAGATTAAAATTACTTTGATAGTTTCTTAAATATTTCTGTCCCTGATAAACTGGTGAAGAAAAACTATATCGCGATCTAGCTGTGCTCATCACATGTCTTGTATGAAAAGTAATGTATGAGCTCCAATGACAGTTTTTACATGCACAACGACCAGCCGGCTACCGGAGCTCATACATTACTACATTACCCGGCCCGGCGACCGGACGGCGACCGGGAGCATTTGAAAAGGCACTTAGGAAGTAGGTATAAAATAACAATAATTAATTTACTACTTATACGAATTGGAATTTACAGTACCTAAGTACCGTTAAGTATGTATGACTACTAAGTCATAGACAATTAATTATCGATAGATTTTTATCATGTGTGCCCACATCCGTAATTGAGTAGAATTCAAATTTTGACAGAAACTTCTAGAGAATGTACACTTTCTTCGATGAAAATTTAACTTTATTAATCAGTAAATAAGGGTGGTTTCATTTTCTCATTTTTGGATTGGTTTCCGTGCTCATGTCATTACAAATTTAATTAAAAATACAATGAAATACGTCTTACAGATGAAATGTTACGGCATGATCGGTATATTTTGGTCCCCAACTTTTATTTTTGCTCTCTAACACAGCATAACAAGGCATTTTATTTATAAAGTTTTCACCATTTTTAGGGTTCCGTACCTCAAAAGGAAAAAACGGAACCCTTATAGGATCACTTTGTTGTCCGTCTGTCCGTCCGTCCGTCCGTCTGTCAAGACCCTTTTTCTCAGGAACGCGTGGAGGTATGAAGCTGAAATTTATATCAATTACTTAGGTCTACTGTCCCTTGAAGCTGTGAAAAAATCAAACTTCTAAGCCAACGCAATCAAAAGATACAGCCGTTTATGCCGCAAATTTTCGACACTTGCAAGGGAATCAAAACCTACAGGGTGCTTCCCGTGAACTCAGAATCTTGAAATTTGGTACGAAGCAACGTCTTATAGCATAGATAAAGGAAAAATTACGAAAACCATAAATTTTTAGTTACATCACATAATATATTTTTTTTTAATAATTTTAAACTTACTACCCATTTCCTCATAAACGCGTAGAGGTATTAAATTGAAATTCATATCAAATACTCAGGTCTATAATACAGGTTTGTACGGAACCCTCGGTGCGCGAGTCTGACTCGCACTTGGCCGGTTTTTTTTCTTTACTAGAAGCGCACGGCAACTGAAGTCAACAAAACTGTCACCGACTACCCATAGGCAATACATTGCTAATGTGAGGCACGCGGGCACCGCCCACTTACGACTTCTACTCTTTTTTTATGTTCTGTGGTATGTAATACAGAGAATATTATAAAGAGGTTTGCTTGTAAAAAGGTTTATGTTAATTTATTTTTACTCTAGACTTTCAACCTCTTTATTGTTGGTCACAATAAAATCTTTTTTACTTTTATATTTAATCTTATCTAATGTTATCATTTAGGTCATATATTAGTTTTAAGATAATTTGGGTAAGTATAATCAGCGTGGAGTTTTTTTTCACTGCCTGTTTCTCCATTACACTACGAATGGAGAAAAAGGCAGGCAATGCAGGCAAGCTTACATTTTACATTGTACAATGTCATTCAGTAAACATAATGTAAACACCTTACGTCGAAATAATTTCTTTCTATTGATTCGATTGGGATCAAAATTAAAGGTCTAACAACAAAAAATTGAATTAGTTTTCCTTGGTATTATGGAAAGCGGTGTTAATTTGAAAATAAGCGTCGACTACTGCTAGCGCTGTGGTCAAACAAAAACACCGAGTTTGCAAAGGACGGAGCTTGGAATCACCTCTGGATACTACAAAGGCTATTACAACGTGGCATACGATACTACGATATGTTTTGTGCTTCGGTGGCAAATACAAAAGGTTAGGTTAGTAACACTATAATAGAGAATTTGCACAAATAAAAGCTTTTGATATAATCAGAGACACATTTTTTTTTCTCTACGACTAAAACTGTTCATAATGTGATCTGTCGAAAATATTGCAGTCACGTGCAAAAACGCACCATACAAATCGAACTCAAATTATGACGTCATACCTTCAAAGGCACGCCCTATAGTATATGGAGCGCCATTCTGTGATCCAGTTATATCAGATATCATCGCATGATGAACTTTTTAGAAAACGTTTAGAATTAAAAAAAAAATACTTTTTTTTTATATGGTGATGATGATGCCTTCCATGCCGATTTCGGCAACGGCGACCAATTCTGTTTTCAACGAATTGGTCGAATTCCAACTCACATGACTAATGTCACCAATTTTAGCAGTAAATGTCCGAAGACAGGTGTCACATGTGAGGACTCCGTTTACATAATTGTACAAAATATTCGAAGGCGCTTTATTTTTTAAATGTTCCCGTCGTAAATCAAGCTCGTGCCTTCGTTTATTTTCAAAGTCGTTAACCTTTTAGTCGTTTTTTTTTTATATAGACTATAAACGTCCCACTGCCGGACACAGGTAGGCCTTCTCTCAGAGAGAGAGAGAGAGTAAAGGCTTAATCGCCACACGTGCCAACCGCGGATTAGAAATTTCAAGCGCTGAGGTATTTGAAGAGTATATGAACACCTCAGATACTCAGGTTTCCTTAAGAGGTTTTCCTTCAGTTTAGCGAATGGTATCGCAACTATAACTTCGCAAATGTACCTATATAACTTGAAAAATAAAATCATTGGTGCATGCCGGGATTCGAACCCACCACCAATTCGATCCGACGATTGAGAAGTAAGCATCATTATATTCTTTTTAATGCACTAACCCGTGCTAAGGACAATTTTAAAAACCTATTTAGAAGCTAAAAATTCCACCCATGCCGGGATTTGAACCCGCGACCTATGGCTATCCGTGCCGTTGAGTCGCCCATTAGCTCAGTTGGAAGAGCGCTGGCACGGATAGCCATAGGTCGCGGGTTCGAAGCCCGGCATGGGTGGAATTTTTAGCCTCTAAATAGGTTTTTAAAGTAAGCATCATACCACTCCGCTACCACTGCTCTATGGCCGTTTTGCACAACCGTCAACAATGGAGACAAACTGCGATGAAAGTCCTTATTTGAAATTTAGTGACAAAATAATTGCGGTTAATTGAATAGCGAAAAAACAACCCTTAGTCTTATTAATTCAGCTCTTAAACTAAATTGGCTTACGAGCTTCAGTAATTTTGTTAAGTATTTAGTTTAGTTAGCTTTAAGTGTCGCAATACTGAAGAAACTAAGTTTGAGTGAGCGTCAAACATTATTAGGTGAATTTTTACTATTCACTATATCTTCTTCTTCTTCAGGCTTTATTAGTCTACTGTTGGACATAGCCCTCCCCTAATGAGCGCAAGGTTGTGCTATCATTGGGTGGTAATGCCCATAATCCCCACGCTGGGCATGCGGATTGGGGATCGCAGTTTGGTGGAATTGTACTGCAAGGGGCGCTGCTGCCCACTCCCCGGTTTATATCCCTTTGTCGCCTTTTACGATACCCGCGGGAAGAATTTGGGTTGGTGCTATTCTATAGGCCGACACCACACAGCCACTATATTTTATTATTTTTTATCATTGATCGGTGCCTGGGACAGATTGTAGGCGCGTTTATACTACTTTTATGACTCTAACATAGTCAACGATATGCTTATAAATATCCATTGTAATTAAAACCCTTTACCATTTCATTTCAGCTGACAATTACAAGCAAAGTGATGTTTGAGCGGAACACTAATACCCATCTGAGAGGACACTGCTTGAAACTACAAACGACCTCATCAAATAAACCCACATAGGAACTTTCTCTCCAATAGAGTAGTTAAAGAATGGAACAAACTCCCTGAATAAAAAGTGACAGCCACAAGCATTAATATGTTTAAAAACAAACTGGATAAATATCTAAAGGAAACAAAACAGACAAGGAGTTAAACACAAATGCACATCTGGATACAGGCTTCACCAGTTCTATAACTGCCTGCCTGAATTACAAATAATAATAATAATAAATTCACGAAATTCAATAGTCGCGACAGTTGAATTTCATTAATAAAATAACAATAATTCCATTTGTAATTTGACATTGAAAGTGTGAATTGAAAATGTTACTCTATACACACTGAAATCTGGGTGATTTCAAAAGCTCAAATAATTTTACACGCATACAGTCGTCGTCGTCGTCGTCGTCAGGCTATACTAGTCTACTGCTGGACATAGCCCTCCCATAAAGAACGCCACGTGCTATCATAGGGGGTAATGCCCATAATCCCCACGCTGGGCATGCGGGTTGGGGATCGCAGTTCGGTGGAATTGTACAGCAGGGGCGCTGCTGCCCACCCCCCGGTTTGTGTCGCTTAGTCGCCTTTTACGACACCCGCGGGAGGAATTGGTTTGGTGCTATTCTCTAGGCCGACACCACACAGCAGCATACAGTCATAAGGGTATAAATATAATAGGTATGACGAACGATTTTAAATCCTCTTTTACAATGTGGGGACACATTTATTATTTAACAAAAAACCTATATTTCAGTAATAAACTAATAAACTAAACTTTAAAGCCAGTTTTCTAAAATGATTTTAAATCTGTGGGAAAACAGCTCGCAGTGTCATGGCGTCGAATCTGACGTCACGCCTGGGTTAACATACATCGTAATCACTAGGAGTGATTACGATGTATGTAATCGTAAGACGCTTAGGTTACCAAGTTAACCTAAGCGTGACGTCACGCAGTGTTATTGGTGTTTCAGTCAAAATGTCTAAAAGCAGTATTGTAATCTTTTATTTTATTGAAAATATTAGCAATCTTTATATTCTTTTTAATGCACCCGTGCTAGGACAATTAAAAAAAAAAACATATTTAGATTACACTATTTTTATTTTTAATGCACTAACCCGTGCATTGGCTCAATTGGTAGAGCGCTGGTACGGATAGCCAGAGGTTGCGGGTTCGAGTCCCGGCATGGGTGAAATTTTTAGCCTCTAAATAGGTTTTTAACCTATTTAGATGCTAAATATTCCACTCATGCCGGGACTCGAACCCGCGACCTCTGGCTAACCGTGCCACCGCTCCCCCAACTAAGCTAATGGGCGACCACCGACATCAAAGCGCTGGCACGGTTTTTTTTTAATATTGGTAAAATCTTTTCTAAAATTAAATCAGTGTTTTAAATCCTTTTAATACGACGTACTTTCTCCTAATGTCGTTAACTGATTATTTGATACTGTCGTCACGCCTATTAGTCGTGGCATGCACGCACGCCATTTCGGGTAGGTGCTAACAAAACAAGAGGAATGAAAGTAGAAAAGTAAACTTGCGTGTCGAGATAAGAGGGCCAGAGTGCTTAGTGCGACTTTTTTAACTACTCGATCGCGTTAACGTAAACTCATATTTCTATTGCATCGAGGAAGCGCCACCTAGTGACAAGTATGGAAATTAAAATTGCTGAGTGCGAGTTGTAATGGTTTACGTTGAGAAGTGAACACGTTTACCAGCCAAAACACGAATAAACGCGAGTGCGAGTTGTACTGTGACAGCGATTTGCCAGTTCGAACGGTTAACTTACTCATACTCACTACTCAATGCTCGATTAACGCGGTAGTAAAGTTATTCGATTGGATCTGTCAAACTCGCACTAAGCACTCAGAATTCAATGGACATTTAGCGAAGGAAACGTAAAACGTATGCGCCCAACGCAATTCACAATTCCCACGCAATTTGGCTCGAGGGAACGGCAGGATGTATCACACATTCCACGAGCCCTCAACGGGCTGGCGTTTAAAAGGACTGAATTATTACGTGCGGCCTGAAAAAGGCATGGAGTTTAGTCCCAGCGGGTAAAAAAGGCTTTGTTACAGAAGTTTCAGATGAAGAGAGAGGGCTCGGGCTCGATAAAAAACCCCAAGTCTTAGACGTTTACTTGTTTGTGATGTCACTGTTTCTGGTTCCCGTGACACAGGGTATCCTAGTGTGGGCCCGGAAGAAATGTATGTGCCTGTGTGTAAATGTTATTTAAATTTCTACGTCTTTAAACTTGGCACTCAAACAGAAGTGGCGTGTTTTGTATAGTGACAGGCTTAGGTCGAACAGTGAACGATTGTGGACTAATTGAATCATTGATTCATACAGGTGTCATGGACTTACATTTTAAATTTGTGTGAATTCACGGTCTTCTTCGGGGAGTCTGTGACGACAATAAACCTGCTAGCATTCCCGGAGAACTCCTCCAGGAATGCTACCGCTTTCTAGGATGGGATGGTAGGAATATATCAAAGCATCCAAATACGCACAATAGACTTAACAGTAGTCGAGTTGCGGAAACCATAATTGCAACCAATAACAACCTCCACCAAAATTAACCCTTCCAAAAATGGTGTATCAGCACAGACAAAAGATGCCCTTCCTTTCAAAACAAGTTTTTTGGTCATTCGCCACTGCTTACCACTTCGGTAAGGAATATTTCAGCCTTGACAACAAAGAACATTTAACTTTAATCGAATTGTATTTTTTAATGATTTGTGATACTCATATATATCACGAATCATGCTGAGTCAGTACCATTTTGCACTTGCCACACCCACCCACAGAAATAATGTCTCATGTATTTCATTATCATGCAGGTAAATGCCGTACTTTGCATCCTTGCATGTTATTATATGTTAGATTTAATATTATTGTGTCATTGTGTCTACTCTGAGTGCTTAGTGCGAGTTTTTTAACTACTCGATCGCGTTAAAGTAAACGCATATTTCTGTGGCATCGAGGAAGCGCCACCTAGCGACAATTATGGAAATTAAAATTGCTGAGTGCGAGTTGTAATGGTTTACGTTGAGAAGTGAACACGTTTACCAGCCAAAACACGAATAAACGCGAGTGCGAGTTGTACTCAAATTTTTATTTAAAAATGTTTCATATTACAGTTCTGCTTTGTTCCCGTTTCCATGTAAAGGATGGATGAATATGAGTACACCTGTTAACGTAAGATTTGGTGAATCTATTTTAAATAGCAACTGTTGCTGCTAAATTTGTAACCCATATCTATGCTCACAATAAATATTCTTTATTCTTTACTGTGACAGCGTTTTGCAAGTTCGAACGGTTAACTTACTCACACTCACTACTCAATGCTCGATTAACACGGTAGTAAAGTTATTCGATTGGATCTGTCCAACTCGCACCATGCACTCTGCTTATGCTGTTTTGTTTTTGTACTTTTACGAATGTGTGTTGAAGTGTAATTTAATAATGTATCTTTCTATCGTATAAAACGGGTCTAATCGCAATTATTTACCCGTCAGCCTACCCGGTGACCACGGCAACTGCAACGGTACCGAGATGTCGGGGATTAAGGTAATTACGCTTTACCCAATAAATAATTGTGATTTTTTTTTATACACGTCTCTAGTTCAAATGATTTTTTTTGTCAATGTTAAGGCAACCTTAGAGTCTAAGGTGTACAAATCCTTCAGCGCTTGAAATTACCAATCCGCGGTAGGCACGTATGGAAATTAAGCCCGTACTCTCTCTCAGAGAAGGCCTGCTGCTTGCAGTGATACGTTTGAAGGTACTTGCACTAGGAGCCTGAAGATTCCTCGTGTTAGAGGCGAAACGCGTCGCGTGTTTTCTCACACAAGTATTGGTGTCGGTGATGGTGTGTTCGTGTCTTGCTTCTTGCGATTAACTAACCGCATGGTATAGTATTTTCTAAGGTTAACACGGACATAATTAAAACTGTTTTATACGAATTTATGCTCGTCTATAATTAATGACACTTGATTTTTTTTTTATGTGCATCTATTGTGTCTCACTGCTGGGCAAAGGCCTCCCCTTTTGTCTTCCATTCCTCCCTGTTCATGGCCACTTCCTGCCAGTCTGGCAGAAAGGTTGTGAGGTCGTCCCGCCATCTCCGCTTGGGTCGGCCACGTTTGCGATATCCATCGCGCGGAACTTCCTAATTAACTTTTTTAATTTTGGCCAAGGGTAGTAAACTAACCGTTAATGCTTTCTTAAAGACGCCTATCACCTCAGTCATCCGAGACTACGGCACCTGAAAAAGTGCCGAAGCGTCGGAAAATTTGTAAAAATGTAATAAACGAGCAAAAATCCGTATAAAACAGTTTTAATTATAACCGCATGGTGCTTGTGGGATTTTTGGCGGAAATTAGCAAAGTAATTATCACTTTTTATGATACTTAATAAGGAAAACAATTTGGAGTCTCTAATAAGATAAGATAAGATAATGCAACGCGTTTTAGTATTATTTGGGTAAAAAATAATGCACACTAATGCAACGGCATTACAATACTTGCTAGATGTGTCGTATTTAATTATTGGTGTGATAAAATGATTAAAAGAAATAATCTGGATTTGAGGGTAAACTATTTATTTATGGCAACACTAGACAAAAAAAATTGATTGAATTGTCATTGTCACCGGCCAAAACAAACAAAATGATTCATTCTTTCATTGTTTTTGCTGTTTGTTTGCTTCTCGTGAATATTGTTTGTTTTATTACTACTTTGGCTTGTTAAAATGGATCCACATTCTTCGTTTATTGATGACCCCGGCTCAACTACGGATTTTGTACCTGACTTACTTTGTGATACTTACCAAATAAAGCAAGCAAATCATAGAACACCTTGCAGCAAAAAACTCACAATGCAGGTATATTGATGCAAATAAATTACTGTAATAGGGTTCTTACTAACTCATACTACAAAACCTACTACTTAGTTTTAATTCAACTGACTGTTCACGTTTGGCCAAATCGCCCGTACAAAGTGGACAATGTCCAAGATTCAGATATTTTCAACGATGGTCTAGAACTTCGTCAAGTTTTTATTCAGTGTTAGAGGGCGCTAGCTTTTACCGCGTCGCCTTCATAGCCATTTCGCGTTACCGTCATTGACCCCCAGCAAATTGTGCCGGTAGTGAGTAGAAGTGAGGGTTTCCCTCATTATTTTTTGAGGCTCGCTGCGTAGGCGTTTTTATTGTTTGAAAGTAGGCGCTTCGAGGATCAGCCCGGTTTCTAACCGACGTAAAAAGAGGAGGTGCTTCACAGCTCTATTTTTTTTTCTATGTGCACAGCTAGTCCAATCATCATCAATATCAACCTATAACCCTGTACCTAATACAGTGAATATTGTAAAGAGGTCCTCAATTTCACTGATGCCGGTGAGTCGCCCATTGGCTCAGTTGGAAAGAGCACTGGATAGCCAGAGGTCGCGCGTTCGAATCCCGGCATGGGTGGAATTATTAGCCTCTAAATAGGTTATTAAAACCCATAATGGGTTAAAAATTAAGTTTTGTTTTTATACATTTTTTCGAGTGGTGGGTGGGTGAGTGATTTTGAATGTTCTGAATATTTCGATTTGAGCTGCCTTAAATCATTTTGAAAGATGAAGAAAAGAACCCTATTCTCCTCATCATTTCACCATCATCAACCAATTATGTCCCCACTTGGTCCCCACCGAGGGGCACGGGTCTCTTCCCTGAGGAAGGTATAGGCCATACTCCACCACGGCGGCCAGTCCGAAGAGTGAAGGCTTGCAAGACTAGAGGCTTACTTACGTGGTCTTACTGTCAGAAGTTTTCAAGCCGCCCTATTGCCTCTATATTAACGACTGTTGTCTATCGATGGAAGCCGACACCAACTGCTCAACGTGCCTTGCAAAGCATGGAACCGCTCGGAAAAATGCCACTAGCCTTAGTCATAGACGGTCACCCATCCATGCACTGAACGCGCCCTATGTTGCTTAATCTTCGTGATCGTTATAGATCACTCAGAGAGCCAGGGCTACGAGCGACTCCAATATGAGCGAGAACTGGTCCAATACTGTATAATAAAGCTTCTTCGTGAGGACCACGTCTTTTCTGTCAAGAACTTAGGTACAACTGCTGGTCGCTATTGACCGCTTACCAAAGATAATTTTAATTGTATATACTATAAAAGTATTTCTTAATGATCCCCGATACTCATACATAGATATATATATATATATATATATATATATATATATATATATATATATATATATATATATATATATATATATATATATATATCTATATATATATATATAGATATATATAGATATATATAACGGGAAGAATTTCAACACAGATAATGGTTACAGGCTTCCAAGTGAGTGGAATCCAGTGCTAAGTAAATACAAATCCGGCCCTTATTACCAGACCTGTCCCGGGGGGCGTGAGTATTGTGTGTCCACCAGCTGAGAAAAATTAAAAGTGACTACCCACAATAATTGACTATATTCGCCACTTCAGTCTAGAGACCACGGCAACTGTAAGGCTAGGCGCGCACGGGTTACTTTTGTCACCGTGACTGTTTTCCGTAGATTTGTATGGACATGCGCGAAATGCACACAGTTGTCACGACGTAACATACGCACATCTCCGTACATATCCACGGTCTTGATAAGTGACGAAACAGTCACGGTGACAAAAGTAACCTGTGCGTGCCTAGCCTAACGCTGCCGAAACGTCGGGTAATATTATTATATATTTTTATTTCAGATACATGGCATCCATATTGTGTTAGTATGTATGTACATTGTATAATAGTTAATTCAATTAAATAAGATAATAAATAATCGCGATAGACCCGTTTATTATACCTATAACTATACACTCTAATAGCTTAGCAATGAATCAGCCCTCAATCATTGCTAGGTTAACCCGCAGTTAAAGACTGTCGAAGACGACGCGAGCTCCATTTATACTCACAATGGTGAAGCTCTGCGAATCAATGTGAAACTCTTCCGACAAATAGCAAGTACGTGAATCCAGAATTGAACAAATAATGTGTAGCCCTTACAAAAGTTTTAGGCCACAAACTTCGACTGTTCAGATTTACTGTACGTTACTTTGTGATGTCAGATCTATTTAGCAATCATTGCTGTTTTAATACCTGGAATTAAAATATAATATAAAAACCTATTTAGAGGCTAAAAATTCCACCCATGCCGGGATTCGAACCCTCGACTTACTGAGTGACTTACGACTAACTGAGAATCAGAGAAAATTTAAGTCATACAGAGAGTATTGTAAAGAGGTTCGAAATTTCACTGATGCCGGTAGTTGCCCATTAGCTCAGTTGGGAGAGCGCTGGCACGGTTAGCCAGAGGTCGCGGGTGCGAGTCCCGGCATGAGTGGAATTTTAGCCTCTAAATAGGTTTTTAAAATTGTTCTTAGCACATGTCAGTGCAATAAAAATCATTATATATTAATTTAAATTATTTATATGTTCTGAGTTTTGAAGTCGGTTTTGTATTTTATATAAAAGATGTCCGCTTGTGTATTATATGAGGTCGCGTAATTTTTATTGCGGTGAAAGACATAATTTGTTTTCAGCAAAGTTAGACTACAGACTCCAAAATATAAAATAGAATGTTTTGGAGTCGGTAGTCTAACTGTTTATGCGTCCTGAGTTTCAAAGTCGGTTTTGTCTTTTATATAAAAAATGTTCGCCAGAGTAATGATATGAGGTGTGCGTCATTGTTCTTTTGAAAGGACAAATGTGTTTTTTTTTCATGGCAAAAAGAGCTTGAGTTTTTATTGTGCCTAAATATGTTTTCAAGATGCGAAGAACACAAAAGCCCTGTCTTGTCTGTTTACCTGAATAAAAGCATATTCGTTCTCTTTCTTAATTAGAAAGCAAAAACAAACATCGGCCTCCTAGTTATCATTGACAGTCAAACATGGCAAATTTACCATTACAGGACAAAGCCTTCGTTATAGAAAGAGAGATAGAAAGAGAGTGGGCTGATTATGCATCCGTGCCCACCGCGGTTCGGTTGATACAATGCTGAGATAAACTATAAAAACCCCAGAAATTATGGCTTCTTCACGATTCTTCTTCACAGTTAGCAATTAGTATTCTTTTGATAGTCACATATGTACTAAACATTTAAAAACAAAATATATGCCAATATACGCGTATTAAGATTCGTAAACAATAACGGCCATCTTTATAAAAACACTATTCCTTAAAACATTAAAAAACTCACTTAAACAAACTGTGGTGGAGACTTTACGCGGAAAAGATGTAACCACAATTTAAATAAAACGCCTTTAGGAGTGTTTTAGTGGAATCGTAACTTTTTTATAAATAAGCTGCGTATGTTTTTACTCTTCTCTGATATCGGGATTAGAAAGCAAGATCGCAAGTATATGAAGCTTCTCATTTCTCCACTACGCTTCTATATCGCCTATAGTATAAATGAAAATAGGTTTATCATGATCGTGGCAAGTGGCAAACCCTAGTTTAACCAAACCAAACCCAAGTTAGGTTTGGTTTCATTTGATGCTCCAGAATACATGCGTTTTTATTTGTCTGTATGATATCAAGGTTAAGGTTTTTAAGTTTAATGCTTTGTAACCTTAGCTTGTCCTGCGCGTTGATTATATAACTCTGGAAGCTAAAAGGTCAAAAATCATTCTCTGGCCTAACACAATGAATCAAAAACTTCAATAACAATTCTACCTTTCAAGTTTTTTCAGGAAAAACACGCCAATTTTCTACAGTCTCAATCGTCAAGCAATCGAGGCTGAAAAACATCCATTATCATAAAAATAATATCCCGGCCAATGATTGCAGTCTCATAATATTAATATTCTAGCTTCGCCTTTATTGAAAAGGTTTCTCGGGGTAAGATTGGAGAGTTTTCAATCGGGGCACTATCTTTGACTCGTCTTTTGTTCCTGGGGCGTGGAGGGAAAATCGGAAAAATATCCGGGAGAAATGCCGTTCGACATCGGAATACGTCGACCGTAACACAACGCGAAAACATAATTGTGGAGGTTGTTATAATGCCGAAGGGATAGTTATTATTAATATTTTATTTACTCGAAATACGTAGGTACATAGTTCTATTACATAACAACAGACAGAAATTGAGACATTGGTTTTTTGTATGAAGGATGGGCGCACTAAAAATTGTGGCGTATAGAAATGAAACATATATCAAACCAGCTTTTGCCCGCGACTCCGTCCGCGTGGAATAGATTTAATGAACAAAATTTTGCAACCCCGTTCACTCCCTTAAGGGTTAAATTTAAAAAAAAACGACGAAAAACGTATTCAATCAATTGTGTTGAAGAGTGTTTCAAGAAAATTAGACAACATTCCTTATACCTGACATAGACATTTTGGCAACCATTTTCGCCCCCTTGGGGATTGAATTTAATAAAATCCGGTCTTATTCCTTGCCTACATTATATATCGACCCTCTGAGCAAAATTTCAGCTTCCTAGGTCCAACGGCTTGGGCTTGGTGTTGATGGGTGAGTCAGTCACTCTGTTTCTTAGAATGTCTAAAAAACATTAGTGGCCTTACTAATAAAGGTTATGAGCTGTGTATACAGCCGCTATGCGAGGCCTGGCAAACTGGTTATTTGTAAGGTAAATGCGATTAAATCAGTTTAAATGTATATACGTCAAATAGTTATTCAGGGTGTATAACTTATTATTAGTAGGGCCGTAGCAATATTTGTATTTCTTTATTAAACGGGAATATTTCAAAAATCAACAAAACTTAAATGTCATAACTTAATCTCACTGCACAGTTAACACAACGGTTCGGTGGACTTGTTGCCATTTTCTTCTATTTTTGAAAATAAGGAAAAACTACGCTCAGTTCGAAACAAATTGAATGATAAATGACACTCCAACCACTTTTTGAATTGCACCGACTACCCGTCTCTAATTTCTTTCTTGTCTATGGTTGCCTGAAAGAAATTGCTTTAAGTAATATGGCCGCCAATTTCACAGTAATTTTATATAATTTCTTTTGCAGTAATTTCTGTTTATAATAAAGAATATTCTATGTAACTATCTTTAGGGCGAAGATAGTTTATAACCTCGTAAGCCCTGGCGTCCTTGTCCAATATTTTTCTCATCATTTTTTGGACAACAAGATGTAAAAGTTCATCAAAATCTACGTAGTTTTAGAAGACTTGAAGTAAGTGTTACTTCCAGGGCTTAGGGGGTTAAATAAGTCATACGAGGGCACATGACCGACGCTTTCCCCAGTCATAACAGTCGTCGTGACCGAACCCGGTCGGACAGAATCATCCTTATCATCACATGACAAAAAGTAAAAAGAAAATCGCCTTTGCAACTACGTCATGAGAAGTTTAGTACAAGGACCAGTGAGTAGTATCTTCACTCACACTAGGTAGGTGAAGGGGCCACTCATGCATTGACGTGTCCGAGACATTGTGGATGGAGTAGGCACTTATACCAACCACCCTGACAAAAAAATAAAATTACAGTAACAATAGAAAAAAAAACTCTATAAAGTTTAATTCTACCTTATTGATGTTTCTCTCAGTTCTTAATTTTTCAACTAGATTCCACTGTCAAACGACAGTAATGTTAACTACTTATCGATTAAGTCACAGAAGCGTTATGTCTAATTGTTATTTTTTATGTAGCCTCGATTGTGTCCTACTACGGATAAAAGGCTTCCCCTTTAGCTCTTAACACAGCCCTGTTCGTTGCCACCTCCTGCCAATCCGGCAGAAAGGTCGAGAGGTCATCCTGCCATCTCCGTTTGGGTCAGCTAGGGTCTTTCTATTAGGTAATAAGTCCACCTAATCGAGAAGAAAAGTCTACTAATCTGTGGGTCCGCTAATTTGCCTCCCTTCTACATAATACATTGGGCTTTTAATTTTGATCGTTGCTAGTCTGCTGTAACGTGTCAAACATTTCAGAATTTTGAATAAAATCTCCATAAATGTACTCAAACAACAAGTCCAAAAAAATGTGTGACGCACCGCGTGTCTCCTCTACCGTCGACGTAATTATGATTCTGTTTTTCGGCTCTCCCCTTTATATGAAGTCCGATAGAGAGTGATATAAAATAGCCATAGGGTGAAAGCGAGCTGGCATGACTATATCGCTTTTTGGGGCTCGATTTACAGATCATGCTACACGTCGTCGTCGTCATCGTCTGGCTATACTAGTCCACTGCTGGACATAGCCCTCCCCTAAGGAGCGCCACGTTGTGCTATCATAGGGGGTAATGCCCATAATCCCCACGCTGGGCATGCGGGTTGGGGATCGCAGTTCAGTGGAATTGTACTGCAGAGGGCGCTGCTGCCCACCCCCGGTTTGTGTCCCTTAGTCGAATTTTACGACACCCGCGGAAAGAATCGGGTTGGTGCTATTCTCTATGCTACGCGTGCAGCTGCGAAAGTATTGAAAGTAGTACACACACATGTTAGACTACGTCAGTTTTGTCTGTGTTCTATCCCAGAGATATCCACGTGATCTTGCTGGCTCATTAAAATACACACTATTTATAACTCCCTATGAATGAACAATATGCGCAACGCAGATAGGCAGGTTTGCGGAAGCCGTTTCTTAGTCAACTCATCATCAGAGAGCTGTATGAGATAGATTTGAAGAAGAAAATAAGTGTAAGTTAGCTACTTTGTTTTATTTTATTTTATTTAGGATTACTAACAACTTGTATACCAACACGTTCACAAAATGCTTAAGTAAAATCAACTTAATGATAAGTATACAAGCCAATTACAAGTAATCACTGCATGCAAAATTATACAGGTTCATACTAAAGGTATAAGGTACGGTAAGTTAAGGTATTATAGTTTGCTGAAAGAAATCTCTTACAGAGATAAGCTCGCCTTTGTACATGGTATTTCTTATGTAATGTCCTATTCAATGTTTCGTGTGCAGGAAACTACTTGGAGAGTAAAGAGGGGCCTTTGTTTTGAAAAGTGTGAGATGAAATTAAGAAAGAGTTCGTGTTCGTGTGTTCTAGAAAGAGTAAACGTGGGCCAAAACTTCCTGCAAGGGCGCACTTTGCCCAAGTCTAGTTAGCGCAATCTCTGAGCTGTCCGACTAGGATATGAAGCAGGGCACAAGATACGGCGAGTCTCATTTCCTCTGTAAATGTTGAGTACTTCGTTGCTATGATATTTTATTGTAAAAATACAAATTGGCGTGGCTATTTTTTAATAGCCACGCCAATAGCACACATACAGAAGAGTGTTATTATTACGTGTAAGTACACCTTTCATAGGCAAGCACAACATTTACCTAAATTAAGTTTACATCGTAAATGACCTGATTATAATAAACATGATAATGAAACTAAATAATGATTCAACTATACTACCTTTGCATTAAGGTTCTAGGATGCACTATGATAGATAAAACGTTCTTGCTTTGCCAATTTCATATGGTCCCAGAATGTTTCAAAAATATGTTATTGAAGACAGCACAGAAACTGCGACGTAATAAACCTCACATTACAAGTAATTCTAGGTGTTCATTTAAAATTCTAGATCACTTTGGAGAAAAATCTCTATCATTCAAATAATGTTTAATGTAATGTTATAGTAGACTTTTGGGCACAAACACACTATAGTCTGTTAGCTTATAGAATATACCTTCGGCTCTAGAGTAGGCTTCGGTTTTCGCCGAAACCACACGAGTGTAATACTACTTCCTGCTCTGTATAAAACTTTTTTTCACTATTTTGAAAAGTTATGTAAAGTTAAATGCTATATAAGTTGCGATATTTCTATTACACGAATATATCCGATTCTATCCGATA
This sequence comes from Yponomeuta sedellus, assembly GCA_934045075.1. NCBI lineage: Eukaryota > Metazoa > Arthropoda > Insecta > Lepidoptera > Yponomeutidae > Yponomeuta > Yponomeuta sedellus. The sequence goes on from OW203745.1 coordinate 10,259,599, forward strand.
GTAGCCGAGGTATATTCTAAAAGCTAACAGACTATACACAGTATTTGAACCGCGTTTCAGGTCGCGTTTCAGGATATTTTTTCTACATATAGATTAGCCCATAATTTCAAGAAGCTCCTCAGTTTCATCTTCTCCATAAGTTAATGGCCTATTCACATTTAAATTTAGTCATTAAAATATTGAGAGGATTTTATTAATATTGTAATGGTGTTTTTTACATGTAATGCCGCTTTGACATACAAATGTGTAGTGTTGTAGAACTTTTATTAATAATAAAACTGGAACGACTTTAACTTTGTGCTTTATTTGTACTGTTTTATTTATTTTATATTTATAATATAAAAATGAATCGCTAAATGTGTTGGTAACCGCAAATCTCGAGAGCAGCTGAACAGATTTCATTCTTTTTTTTTTTATATTCCTTGAAGTATGAGGATGGTTCTTACGAAGAGAAAAATAAATAAAAATAAAGAATCGACTGTCAGGCAGTACGAAGTTCGCTGGGTCAACTAGTCAATATAAAAATGAATCGCTGAATGTGTTGGCAAGCGCAAATCTCGAGAGCAGCTGAACCGATTTCGCTAATTCTTTTTTTAGAATATTCCTTGAAGTACGAGGATGGTTCTTACGAAGAGAAAAATAAATAAAAATAAAGAATCGACTGTCAGGCAGTACGAAGATCGCTGGGTCAACTAGTCAATATAAAAATGAATTGCTAAATGTGTGGGCAAGCGCAAATCTCGAGAGCAGCTGAACCGATTTCGCTAATTCTTTTTTTAGAATATTCCTTGAAGTACGAGGATGGTTCTTACGGAGAGAAAAAAAATGAATCGATGGTAGGCGGTACGAAGTTCGCTGAGTCAGCTAGTTTATAGTAAAAACATAAAACTGGATAAAACCGGAATAAGCAGGTAAAAATAGTCAGATCTAGTCAAGATGTAAAGTAGTAATGATGAAAATGCGGGAAATCTTGAAAATGTGTGACATAATTTTAATATTTGAAAATGATAAATAAAATTAAAAAAATATAAAAAAATGCTGTAAAGACATTTGCACCGTTACAAATGTTTAGCTTTTCTTATCTAGGAATCTGTTTATCTACTAAATTACCCTCAGGCCACGTGATCCGACTGCCTTTGGCCTACCAATCGTACGACATGAACTTTTTTCCAGTTGGTCCCATTGACTAATTGGACTTTACAAAAGACCACTTGGTCCCACCGATCGGACGATGAAATTTTGATTTCCGGTTAGTTCGAATAACTAATAAGACTTATAAACTATCGTTTTCTAAGACCACGTGGTCCCACCGATCGGACGACGCATTCCAGCTATGAGAAATTAACGCTCGCTTTTCAAATTTAGTGTTTTTTTCAATCACCAAGGTCAATCGTCGTCGTCGTCGTCAGGCTATACTAGTCCACTGCTGGACATAGCCCTCCCGTAAAGAGCACCAGGTTGTGCTATCATAGGGGGTAATGCCCATAACCCCCACGCTGGACATGCGGGTTGGGGATCGCAGTTCGGTGGAATCACAGTTAGTAAAATGTTTAAAGTATTATTTATTTTACATCAAAGCTATAATATCTATATAGTTCTTCGTGTAATGCCATAGCGTAAAAATGTTCGAGCTTAGCGTATTTATCCGCTTATTTACTAAATTTAGTGTTTTGAATGAACGAACGAACGAACGAACGAACGAACGAACGAACGAACAACGATCGCACGAACGAATGAATGAATGAATGAAAAAATTCTTTATTGCACTAAAACAAATTTGTACGAAGGCGAGCTTAATACTAGATAGTATTTTCTTCCAGCTAACCCACGATAGTACTTCGATAGTGTTTTGTTTTCAAATCACTAAAGTCAATTACAGTAAGTAAAATGCTTGAAGTATTATTTATTTTACATCAAAGCAGCGACTGGATTACTTACTGCTCGAAAAACACGAATGCGCCGAGATTCCCGCGGCAGATGAAAAAATGGGAAAAATCGCATTTGCATGCAAAAATATTCATCAGTCATCTATTTTAAATATTCTCTGAAGCAAGGCGCAAAGAAATGCGTTAGTAGAATATTAACTCAGTACCAGAAGTAAAACTTTTGCCGTAAAAAACTCCATCAAAATTACAACTATTGATTCAGAAACTTTACTAGATTACATATATATTCAGTACTTCGCAAGGCACGCTAAGCCGTTGGCACCAGCTGACGTTAATGGCAGTCGTTAAGCCATGTCAGAGGACTCATGGGCGGCTTTATAACTTCTGACAGTAACGCTAGCCACTGCCTTACAATCTTCCACCAACCCAGACTTGGCCCCCGTGGCGGAGTATGGCCTAACCTTCCTGCGTTGCAGGAAGAGACCCGTGCCCCAGCAGTGTGGACATACAAGGGTTGATATCGAATATCGAAAGTGGGAGTTTTATTTACTTAAGTAAGTTACACCTCTTATCGGAACATTTTGTGTCACCAAAGCAGTTTCAAGCCGATACTCTACTTTATACGGGGTACTTTGAAACTGAATCTGCAATGCACCATTTCATCTTGGCGATTTATATCCGATACGGTCTGGAAAATTTAAAATGTTACTGTAGACAGAGTGTGAGACAGAAGTAAATTATTTAGTTTGAGTTTTAAATGGAATCACTAGGGCTTATCTTAACAGCTTCGCTGTCCTCATACAATCCGTTTTGCAAATGCGAGGGGCATGATTCGAAAGCTGTTTGTTCAAAGTTGTATTCAAAATGAGTCACATATGACTACTATAATTTATTCCAATACACGCGTGTGATTTATATATGACGTCATTGATAGGGACGTTGTTAACTTCATATAAAGGTAGGTATACATTGATTTCATTCAGCACACTCTTTATAAACCAATGTCATTAAAAAACTAGATTTGATTTACCAGTGTACAAAGAAATAAGAAAAGCGGGCAGGTTTAAATTTAAAATAAATGAGAGATAATATTTTCACTACAATACATAGTTCAAGCAAGTTCGACTCGCACTCGGTAAGTTTTCAGCCTAAAAATCAGTCGTAGTAGGATGACTAAAGTAATTGTACAACAACCTTTTAAAATATACGGCCACAGTACCCACTCAGTGCCGCGCAAAAAAAAAGATTCAATACAGTCTTGAATTAATTTAAAAACGTTATTACTGGATCGACAAACATTGCATTTTATATTTTAGATAGCAATATATTAAACGGCTGTACATAATAATAGCTATTATTTATTAGGGAAATCGTAATAAATATTCACGAATTAGGTAAATTACATTAATTCTGGACAATGTAACGTATTTTACTTACAACCCCCCCAATTATCTAATGGTCTACTGTGTGGGTTGCCCATCTTAACGTTTCCGACGTGTCAAAATATGCATTCGACAGCTGGAGTAGCTTTAAAAAAAGTAAAAACCGGCCAAGTGCGAGTCAGACTCGCGCACCGAGGGTTCCGTACAAACCTGTATTATAGACCTGAGTATTTGGTATGAATTTCAATTTATTACCTCTACGCGTTTATGAGGAAATGGGTAGTAAGTTTAAAATTATTAAAAAAAAATATATTATGTGATGTAACTAAAAATTTATGGTTTTCGTAATTTTTCCTTTATCTATGCTATAAGACGTTGCTTCGTACCAAATTTCAAGATTCTGAGTTCACGGGAAGCACCCTGTAGGTTTTGATTCCCTTGCAAGTGTCGAAAATTTGCGGCATAAACGGCTGTATCTTTTGATTGCGTTGGCTTAGAAGTTAGATTTTTTCACAGCTTCAAGGGACAGTAGACCTGAGTAATTGATATAAATTTCAGCTTCATACCTCCACGCGTTCCTGAGAAAAAGGGTCTTGACAGACGGACGGACGGACGGACAGACGGACAACAAAGTGATCCTATAAGGGTTCCGTTTTTTCCTTTTGAGGTACGGAACCCTAAAAATCGACGTCACTCAACCCAATGGATACTTCCATAATAGACCCCCAGACGTTCAAACTTCTTGTGTCGTTCAATCAACAACCTGGATGCAAGAAAAAAACAATTTCGTTCCAAATTTAAAATCACAAAGAGAGGTGGGTAGGTACGAAAGCAATATCCGGGTCGTCATTTTTTAAGGGACTCCTTAGGCCAGGGTCTCCGTGCCACTGAATTAATGAGGTTATTTGTCTACCACCAAAAAAAGGAGGCTTCGATGCCCTCCAAATTGAATGGGCGCTTTTACATTAGGACGACACGACGTCGTTTTACTGGAATACGTCAATTAGACTTTCTCATTTACAACCACTTTTATTCTAGTACCCTTGAATATATCATTCGATTATATTCTTTTTGTTGCACTAACCCGTGCTAAGGACAATTTAAAAACCTATTTAGAGGCTGAAAATTTCACTCATGCCGGGATTCGAACCCGCGACCTCTGGCGATAAAAAAGACGACATCGTTTAGGATATGGTGCGCGTAATATCATGCGATACAATCCTGAATGGTTCCTACTCGTACATAGGAACTGAACATGTATGTAATTGTGTTATGTGTTTGTATTATTTCACAAACGAACAGAAATTTGATACTGCTGCAAACAGGATTCTCCGAAACATCAAACAGAGATCGCTATCCGTGGGTATCGTACCGATGGCGTAGCCTGTAACCGGAGAAGGCCTTGGGGAAGATTTGATGCTGTCCAAATTGAATGGAAATCAATTTATTGGTCGCATAGTCAGGTAATGGACTCTTAATGGTTAAAATTTGTCCAAATTTTGTTTAGGGTATAGTTACACACATATCCAGTTTTTTTTTTTACGTAGTTTACGTTTGTGCCCTTCTGTTGGGCAAAAACCTGCCCAAATTCAGTCCAGAGTTTTCGATCCTAGACCACTTCGGCAGATTGGTCGAGATCTCACATCTCACTTAACTGTTTTTTTCAATGCAAAATATTAACCCACGAATAAGGCCGCCGTCTGCACTATTAGGTTAAGAAATATCGTGAAACATAAAGTGTTCTCTATCTATCTATTTACATCAATACTCTAATCCATTCGTTTCCATTTTATGCATAATAAAGTGTTCTCTATCTATCTATTCACATCAGTGCACTAATCCATTCGATCGATTATCATCGATATCAACCCATGTATGTCCCCATTGCTGGGGCACGGGTCTTTTTCTACATCGTAGGAAGGTTAGGCCATACTCCACCACGGGGACCAAGTCCGGGTTGGTGGAGGATTGTAAGACAGTGGCGGGCCTTACTGTCAGAAGTTATCAAGCCGCCCATAATGCGCTTGCCCGCAGTGTGATACGAGCAACCGACGACGCGAGCTCCGTCTCTGCTCACCATGATTAAGCTCTGCGAATCGGAGCGAAACCTGGTCGGACTCTTCTGATATAACAACACCCGTTAGTAGATCCGGACTAAAAGTCTACAATGTGTTGTGCTTACGAAAGTTTTAGTTTAAAAAATTATCAAGCCGCCCATTAAGCCTCTGACAAGGTTTAACGACTGAAACAAAAGAGACGAACGAAAGTGTTCTCTATCTATCTAAATATGGGTTTCATCACGCAACCATCAACCTCTAGATGATCTTTATTTATTGACCTAATTGGCTTCAGCAAAAACGATGGCGCCATAAGCATTCTCTTTCAATTTCAGTTGACAAAACCCAGTTTCCAGACAACGCTAGTTCCTTCACTCAATCGAATAACAATAAAAGAAGCTATAAAAACGTGTATTATTTATTGCCGGTCAACTGAGATACTTTTTTTCGGGGGAAAATAATGGTTACGGAACGTTCTTTGGGGGTTTGAGATGCGGACTGATTTATGATGGGGAAAGAAGGTAGGTAATGTAATATCAGGCGGCTTCCTGAGATCTCGGTTTCAGGGTTTCCTGGAGGAATGACAAAACCATAATTTAACCGGAAACGGGATCATGTTTTACTTGAATAATAATATGAAAGTAAAGAAAGCTCTCACAAAAGCAAATGTGTATTATGTAACAAAGATAGTTAAGTTTTTCGTGAACTCTCAAAATGTTTCAAGAAATAGTGTGTAACAAAGAGCATCTAATCTTTATCACATCACATCACGCTACTATTATAAAGGCGAAAGTTTGTGAGTGTGTATGTTTTAAAAACCTATTTAAAAACCTGTGTATGTTTGTTACTTATACTATTTTTATTTTTAATGCACTAACCCGTGCTAAGGACAAATTTAAAAACCTATTTAGAGGCTAAAAATGTCACCCATGCCGGGATTCGAACCCGCAACCTCTGGCTATCCGTGCCAGATATAGGCACGGATAGCCAGAGGTTGCGGGTAAATAGGTTTTTAAATGTTTGTTACTTCTTCACGGCTAAACGGCAGAATACATTTTAATAAAATTTGGTATGGAGTTAGCTGACACCCTGAATTAACCCATAAGCCACGTTTACTTGTGGGAAAATATCTTATTCCTATGGGAAAATGGATAAACCACGGGTAACACCGCGGGGCACAGCTAGTATTTTATAAATAACATGTTTAGATGTTGATTAGGCTCAACGTTGACTCAAAACGCCACAACTGTTTGACAGATATTTGTTCTTTCAAAAATGGAATTATATTGTTCTAAAATGCAAAGAGCATATTTTTGTGGCTTCAATATACCTAATTAAACATAGAAAGTCGATTACTTTTTCACGGTACTTTCTTTATGTCGATATCAACCCTTTGGATATCAAACAGACATGACCTATCCGTCCTATTATTTAAAATAAAACAAGGGTTCTCTGAATCGCTCATTAGAGTCAGTATATTTAATCTGTGATCACATTTGCCCCTTGTAAAATGTCTACCACAGACTATTTTAATCATAGCTTTATTTATTTATAAGTTCATCAACAGTTGCTACATCCTTATATTAAACTACAAGCACAACTAATAACAGATGAACACAGCATGCATAGAAAGATGAAGTTATCTATAGCTTTTTAAATAAGGTTTTTAAAACATTTATAGCTTTTTTTATTGTTTTAAGAGATTTGGAATGCGAGTGGGGGTGGAAGTATAACGTAATAGTGTGAGTTGAGATGCCAGTATAACGTATAGTGTGAATTAAGATGCCACTGGACGCTGTATAAATCATATCATTACGTAAATGCCGCGGCCAATGTTTTTATAAAGTATATTATAAATGAGATCGCTTGTATTTAGTAGAATTATTCTCCTCTATTCGAACTACGGTCGGCCATGACTCGTCGTGCAGAAAATATTCATACGGACGGAACCCTCATTATTTTATTAGCCTCCTCATAAAGGTGAGTTAGAAATGAAATATTAGGACAAAGGTAAGTAGTATCTCGTGTAATGTGAGCAAGTTTTTGTTTTATAACTTTCGGCTAAGAGTAAATCTTTTTATGTCGGGAGTGGAGGCTCGCTGTGTCTCAATAATACCTTCGGTATTAATTTGTCTAGACAAGGTACAGACATTATTGGGTTGAAGTTAAGCTTCGGCTGTAGCGATAACTCATTGTTTTTCATGTTATTTGCCGCCACAACCATTATATTAATTAAATTGAGATTAAAAAATCAAACGACATCCCAGGCGGACATATTTCGACCAAAGAGGTGATGTTTCAGCAAAGGGGGAAGATAAAAAGTGCCCGGAACCGGCGTGATTGCAAGGACGTTGATGAAGCGCCTACCCTTCTGGGATACAGAAGGGTAGGCAGAGATTATGTTTTTTTTAATAATACATCTGTTTCCACAGACTCTGGGTCCGTGCCTTTTTATTCCGTGTATTAAATTATTTATTTTCCCATAGTACTCTTTTTCGCAGCGAGCTACACTTCATCTTGCGTACAGGTGTTACCGTACACACGCTTATTCTAGCCTATAGCAATTAAAGTAAGTTATACTAAAGTAATTTTTTTTTGCGGTTTTTGTGTTTTTTTTTAAATAAGTGAGGTTATGTTATGAACTAAAAATTAATTAAATAAAGAAAAAGCGTATCGCCATGCATGCATGCTGAATAGAGAAGTATTTTGATAGGAAAAATAATCAGGAGTGAGCAATAAGCATGTTAGGTCCAGGGTTAAGAAGAAAAAACGGTAAAACCTGTTAAATTTTAATGCAGCTTTTGCATTCATGGAAATGTAATGATATTGTAAAACTGTAAATAATTGCAGGATAAAATAAAACATGTAATAAATCAATATTTAGCAGATGTTTTATTCTATCCTGCAATCATAATTTTAACACTTATTAGCTACCGTCAGCAATCTTAAAATAACAAATCTTTTTAACTTTTTTTTTTTTTGCTAGTGTTTCTGTGTTTACCACTTGGCGTATTTATTCAGAGTAATTTGAAAAAAAAAATAATAAGTTAATGTACTCTAAAACATGTAGATAAAATATTTGTCACCGTGTATGATGTAATATTTTTTTAATTCACAAACTTAATCTTTTTAACTAATTTCTTATTTACCCTAATTAGTCAAGAATAGTAAACAAACTTTTTACACTAATTTCTTGAGTAATTACTCAAATGAGTAATAAAAAATAATTACACTATTTTTATTTTTAATGCACTAACCCGTGCTAAGGAACAAATTTAAAAACCTATTTAGAGGCTAAAAATTTTTTTTCGCAGAGGTTGCGGGTTCGAATCCCGGAATGGGTGAAATTTTTAGCCTCTAAATAGGTTTTTAAATTTGTTCCTTAGCACGGGTTAGTGCATTAAAAATAAAAATAGTGTAATCATGTGGGTACAGTGATATCGTTCCGATGTTAAACCTAACTGCAAAGTAGGTAGTCGGGGCTGTAAGTAATGCAATTTGCTTAAGTCAGATGTCGCTGCCTGTACGTAATACAGAGAATATTGTAAAGAGGTTCGAAATTTCACTGATGCCGTGAGTCGCCCATTGGCTCAATTGGTAGAGCGCTGGTACGGATAGCCAGAGGTTGCGGGTTCGAATCCCGGCATGGGTGAAATTTTTAGCCTCTAAATAGGTTTTCAAATAAAAAATAAGCTTAATACGTTTGTTATTGTAATATGCAGTAGATAATTGCTATAATTTACTTCTTGTGATCACTTAACGCTCACATGCGCATATACTGCTTTTTACGGATTTGGATAAAATATTAATTTTTTTTATCCCTTTACGGAATAAATAGCATAAAAATATAGGCAATACGCACAAAAACACGGTAAAAGGATGGTTTTAATGTTTTCACAACCCGATATTTAAATTGTATTGTGTACAATAATTGCCAACTACCGAACAATTATTGCAATAACAAAATAACTGCATAACAAAGTAAGAACAATAATATGTAATACCAACTCGGACTTGGCCTCCGTGAAGGAGTATGGCCTATCCTTCCTGCGATGCAGAAAGAGACCCGTGCCCCAACAGTTGGAACGAATGGGTCGATATCGAAAATTTAACACACTATGTTTTTTTCTTTGTTTTATTTATATAAAAGAGAACACGTTACATACTATGTTATGCGAGTAATGATGATTGGCCTTTTTGCATCTACGTAATGAGATGATTTGTACAGCGTCCAGTGGTATCCTCACTCACACTAGATGGGTGAAGGGACTACTCCGACGCTGTAGTGCCTGGGACATGGTTTTATAGATGGTGTAGGCTTGCCCAGCACCTATACCATCCTGATAGATTAGTCGGCCTAGCCCACAGGAAAGACTAGTCAATACGTGCGGAGCCAACCAAGCCGCGGGTTTCCTCATGATGTTTTCCTTCACCGTTAGCGTGTGGTATTGCAACTACAAATTCGCAAATGTACGTAACTTTGAAATTAAACTAAGTCATTGGTACATTCCCGCACTCGGGATCGAACCTCGGGCTCTCGCTTGCCAGTCCATGGTTCTACCCACTGAGCTACCACCGCCCGCTGCGTGTAATAAGGTCCCACAATACCAATTACTTGGTTTGGCTACATGATAACGACACCACATGCAGGAAACAAGCAGACTGTGGCTAAAAAGCTCTAAAACAGCTAAGATTCCGAAAAACAAAACAAAGGCTGGCCCAAAATACAATTAGGAGGCCGATTTTATCACAGAGTGCTACAAATTTATCGTGGTATTACCTCTAATGGACTCATAATGCTACAGTTAATCAGATTTCCAGTGCCAGGTCAATTCCGCTCAAAAAGAAATAAAACTCGTTTGAAAATGGAACATTTCTCTTTTCTTTTTCGATTTTGGCTAGCCAGTATTTTTGTGTTTCGGTCAATTATATTCAGAATGAAATAACATTTTGAATAGGGCATGTCAAGGGAATTATAGGGAAATGGAAAAAAATATATTGTATAAAGTGTTTTGCCCGTAATTCGCCATAATTTTATTTTTGTGTAATATATTACTAGAAAAAAAAAATATCGACCAAGTGCGAGTCAGACACGCACCGAGCGTTCCGTACCACGTATTTTTTTTGTAAATACGTTTGTTTTATGGAGACCCCTGTTGTTTATTAAAACTTTTGCAATTTTATTATTTGTTAGGTTGTTCTATGAATTTTAACAGGCCACCTATTACGGTTTCAGAGAGACAGCTTTTTTATGGTCAGACGAACAGACAGCGAGCCAGCGAAGGCAGAGAAAAAGAAATCCGTTTACCCTTCGGATACCGAACCCTAAAAATATTTAGAAGAAAATGCTAAGAAGTCATCAATTCACGCGCACGTAATCTTAACTGGCAGTAAGATTTTCAAGACACTTTGAATACATATTAGGACTCTGCTTTCAGCCACGTGGGATTTGAATAATATAAAACTCACAAGTGCGAATAGGATATTTGTAATATTGTTAATATTATACTTCTTTCATTTGTTCTAGGATGGGCTGAGCTGGATAAATAATCATCAAAAAAATGATAATTTTTATTTTAAATTGTCTAAGTTTACGACAGTCAGGTACAGGATGGGTGGCCGTCCTGTGACTACCGCTAGTGGCATTTTTCCGTGCGTTTCCGTGCTTCGCAAGGCACTTTAAGCTGTTGGTGCCGGCTATCATATAATGGCAGTCGTTAAGCTATGTCAGAGGCCTTATGAGCGACTTGATAACTTCTGACGGTAAGGCCCGCCACTGTCTTGTACAATCCTCCGCCATCCCGAACTTGGCCCCTGATATGGCCTAACCTTCCTGCGATGCGAGAAGAGATCCGTGCCCCAACAGTGGGGACATATAAGGGTTGATAACGATAACGAACATCAAACATGAATGAAGGCAGTTCTGACGTAAAGCAGGCTGTCTCACTAAAACAATTTAACATATTCAGGCATTGTCAGAAAATTAGTATACTCGTTGTTTAGATAAACGTGATCTGAGTGCAAAATTAAATGTGTCCAAATGTTCCTAAACGTTCTTAATAAAGAAAAATGGAACACTACAAAATTACTTAAAGTGAGGAACGTAAACTAAAAACATTAAAACTTTAATAAAAAAGAATTAGGAACAAAAATTAAGTTTTGGAACTTTGGAATATTGAGTGCAACTACCGTGCAAAGCTTACAAAATACAGTTTTCAATGCATATTTCCGCAACACCATCAACTGACGAGCCCCAAAGATAAACAGCCATTTTTTGTAGCCCATTTTCCTTCCCCCTGATATTTTTCCACCGTCTGCCTGTCATTTGTCAATCTTTATACTAAGCTTAAAAGCCTTTGTGACTCCTAATGTTTATAGGGTGCCAGGGACGTATAAAGGATATTTGGTTGCTCAGATAATCCCATCAATAATGTAGACGTTCGTTGGTGTCATCATCATCGTCATCATCCAATTGGCGCCCATTGCATTACTGCAAAACGTCACATGTAAAAACAAATGATTATACTATTTTTATTTTAATGCACTAACCCGTGCTAAGGGCTATAAAAATAGTATAATCATGTGAGTACAGTGATATCGTTCCGATGTTAAACCTAACTGCAAAGTAGGTAGTCGGGGCTGTAAGTAATGCAATTTGCTTAAGTCAGATGTCGCTGCCTGTACGTAATACAGAGAATAGTGTAAAGAGGTTCGAAATTTCACTGATGCCGTGAGTCGCCCATTGGCTCAATTGGTAGAGCGCTGGCACGGATAGCCAGAGGTTGCGGGTTCGAATCCCGGCATTGGTGAAATTTTTAGCCTCTATTTGGTTTTTAAAAAACAAATGATTTATGTTTTTTCATCAAAGTTAAATAATAGTACATTATGGTACTATACTATACTATTATATGGTATAGTATAGTACCATAATCGTACTATACTGGTACCATAGTACCATAATGGTACTATACTATACCAATGGCGGCTCGGCGGTAATCACCAATGTTACACACTAGTACTAGAACCAAGGACGGTTATAATCAATACACACGTTTAGGTATGATACGACGTTTTTCAACACACTTGAGAATAAAATAACAATAAAAACTTTTTTCAATAGTGAAAACGAGTTGTGAAAATGTTTCGCTATGGCGGGAAAAGCGATCAGTTTTCCTATGCGCGCGCATTGCGATCGGCCACAGACTAAAGGGATGAGATTTTTTTTGTTTTCCGCGCATAGGATTTGCGCCTATTCTGCCGCGTACAAAATGGAATTCCCACGTACAAATTTAGATCCCAGAATTTAGAGAGAAAAGATCTCCCTGAGACGGTCTTCCGGGTCGTCATAAGCCTACGGCGGGATCCCAGTCGAGAGCCACCTTCGGAATGTGGTGATTGTTGCAGAATGTTTAGTATCAATTTATTCTGCCACAAATAGTTCGATGAGTTTATGTAATATTGGGCCGGTTTCTGAATTAAGTATTTCACTAAGTAAATACTTAAGTAGGTAACGTTCTGTCACGCTCTTTTCTTGGAAAGGTATTTTTTTTCTTTTTGTGATGCACGCAGGGCAATACGGCTTTTTTTCTTAGCATATTGTGTGTTTAGTTTTAAGTAATGTAAGTTTTAATTTCTGAACCGATAATAAATATATTTCATTTTCATTTTTTTTTTTTCAGAAAATTGAAGAGATAGCACTGTACAATATTTGTAACATGCTTTTGATACGTGACTTTTTTGACAGCTGTCACTCGCCCGTGAAAATTCTCTTTACTTGTCATTCATCCATCCTTTGCGCTCTGTATCGCATTTCTAATTTTGCTATTAAAAGTAATATGAAAAAAAAACATAATTATGTGGTATCTCTACCAATATTTAAAGAAAAACTGTTAATATTACTTTTAATAGAAAAATTAGCAATGCGATACAGAGCACAAAGGATGGATGAATGACAAGTAAAGAGAATTTTCACAGGCCAGTGACAGCTGTCAAAAAAGTCCCATTTCAAAAGCATGTTGCAAATATTGTACAAGCGAAATTCTCAGAAATTAGCCCCAAGAAGTGTATTAATTCGTTTGAGAAGATCTAAAATTGGACTGTTCCAAACATAACTTAATCGCATTATGTCTGGCTACTTCCCTGCGGGCCTGTATCCGAGAACTATTTCACGATGGGACATCATATAAATAAGTTGAAAAGAAAAATAAATTGGTTGACGTTGAAAGATTGGGATCCTTTAACAGGATGTGAACGGTTGTCTATGGTTTGATAAATGGATAAATAAAAGCATCATATCCCCTGTTTATCAAAGCGTAGATCTCCCTCACATTTGCAAGGTCGCAAGTTCGGTTCTAGTAAGTACCAATAAGTTTGTTTTCTGATTTCTGAATTACATTCATTTGTGGGGTTGTAGTAAGTAAGTAATTTATTTGTGACTTCAAAGACTTTTATACTAGACTATAACAAAATTTTGACATAAATGTTTTGATTATACTATTTTTATTTTTAATGCACTAACCCGTGCTAAGGACAATTTTAAACACCTATTTAGAGGCTAAATTCCACCCATGCCGGGATTCGAACCCGCGACCTCTGGCTATCCGTGCCAGTGTATAGCTAGCAATTATTGAGCATCCGCTGCTGTGCTAGGCTCATCACCTGTATTATAGCAGACAGCGCCTACTTTCTCCGTTTACAAATAATAATCTACACCAAATCCTAACTATGATGGTTTTAAAAAATCTGTAAATTACTGTTTAAAAACAAAAGTATTTAAGGAAAAGTGTTCGGTGTTAATTGTCCTCCCTCTATGTGTGTGAGTAAAAAAGTGAATGTAAATGTGAATGCGTCAGTGTGTATGAGTGTGTAAGTGTGTGAGTTGGACAGGGAGAAAGGGTGAATACTACTGCCAAATATAAGTACAAAAATAAGTAGTAGTATTGTAGGGATTTGTAGGTGACTATATGTTAAATAAAATAAACTTGTCGATTATAATACCAGAATAATTTATTTACAAATATCCCTACTAATATACAAATTTACAAGATCGCAGTTAGTAGTTGGTTGCAACAGTATGGTGTGACGCTCTCTCGCTCCCACACGTCTCTCGCTCGCACACTTCTCTCGCTCGCACACTCTGTGACGAACATGGGCTCACGCGATGAGGTAGGCAGTAGCCTAAATCTGTCTGCTACAGTGCTCCCCTTCAAGCAAAGCGTACTGGCGCTTTGATGATTCTCCCACACCGCGTCTGCCTTGGGGCTGGTTGGTTGACCTCTTGTCTTGGTGTGCTTGACTGTTGATGGCTGTCGTTCTCTTCGCGCAGTACGTAGGCAGGCTTGAGACGGTCAATCGAAACAGTTGCTTCTCTGCCAGGCATCTTAATGACGAACGTCTTCGAATGTTTCTGTAGTACAGAATAAGGGCCTTCGTATGGTCTTTGCAGAGGTCTTCGCACGGCGTCAACACGGAGAAAAACTTGGTTGCATGTTGCTAAGTCTGGATGTACGAACAGTGACGTACCAGCTGTGTGGCATTTCTTCGGGACTGGTTGATACTCGCTGATTTTACGGCGCAGCTGATCGACGTAAGTATAATCGCGCGCACTGACTGAGTGAAAAAATCACCGGGAAGGCGCAGCGGCCGACCGAATGTAAGCTCGGCAGCGCTCACTCCCGTGTCGCTTCTTACTGCAGCGCGGAGTCCCAAGAGCACGGTTGACAACTCGTCGTTCCAGTTTTGATTGTTTTGGAGTCGGGCTTTAAGTGCATTTTTCAGCGTTCTATGCCATCGTTCAATTACTACATTGCTCTGTGGGTGGTACGGCGTAGTTCGCATCCTCTCCACACCCATGAGCTTTGTTAAAGCATGAAATAGGTTACTTTCAAATTGACGACCCTGGTCGCTAGTAAGCTTTGACGGGCATCCGTATCTGGCAATCCAGCCTTCGTACAGCGTTCTCGCGATTGTTACTGCTGTTATATCTTCGATGGCGAATGCTTCCGGCCATCGTGTTGCTCGGTCAATTACCGTTAGTAGGTATCGTTGACCTTGACTCGTAGTAGGCAGTGGTCCAACTATATCAACGTGGACATGGTCGAAACGTTCGCTCGACGGAAATGTTGCAATTTCGCTCTTTGTGTGGCGTTGGATCTTCGACTGTTGACAAGGTATGCAGGTTCGAGTCCAGTTGCCGACGTCATGGTTCATTGATGGCCAGAAATATCTTTGTTGCATGAGCTTGCGTGTTGTTCTCGTCCCTGGATGACATATGTCGTGCACGGCGTTGAATGCGATGCGGCGAAAGTCTTCGGGTAGATATGGCCGTATGTATTCCGTTGAAAACTCGCAGTAAACTTTTGCATCAGAGTTAGGGATCGCCATCCTCTTAAGTTTCAAGTTGGTTTGTTTCTCTAAAAGAGGTATATTTGCATCTCTTTCTTGCGCTGCGGCGAGTTGTGCGTAGTCGAGCGATGACAAACTTGTTATTGTTTCTATGCGTGATAACGTGTCGGCTACAATGTTGTCTTTGCCACTGATATGCCGGAGATCCGTAGTAAACTCGCTGATAAACAATAGTTGACGTATTCTTCTTGGCGTGTCGTTGTCAGATGGTGGATTGGCAATGGCAAAAGTAAGCGGCTTGTGGTCAGCATAAATAACCAGCTCTCTGCCTTCGAACATTTTTCTGAAGTGTTTTACTGCCATGTAGATAGATAAAAGTTCACGATCGTAGGTACTGTAGCGCTGTTGTGTGTCGGAGAATTTCTTCGAAAAATATCCAAGCGGTTGCCATACATTTTCTATTTGCTGTTGTAGCACTGCTCCCGCGCATTTATTAGAGGCGTCGCAGAGGAGAGACAGGGGCGCGGAGATGGAGGGGTGGGCGAGTAAAGCAGCGTTTTGTATGCTAACTTTACAAGCCTCGAATGCCTTCTTGGCTTCTTCGTTCCATTGGATTTTTGTTTTGTCGCGCTTCTTTGCGTTATGTAAGTATGCGTTTAACGGCGCTTGTATGCCCGCGGCCGTAGGTATGTGCTCCCTGTAGAAATTCATCATTCCAAG
The DNA here is from genome assembly GCA_934045075.1 of Yponomeuta sedellus. NCBI lineage: Eukaryota > Metazoa > Arthropoda > Insecta > Lepidoptera > Yponomeutidae > Yponomeuta > Yponomeuta sedellus. The sequence goes on from OW203745.1 coordinate 10,275,988, forward strand.
AAATCTTCGAAGTTCTTCTACGCAGGTTGGCATAGGGAAATCGATGATGGCTTGAACTTTTGCTAGTGGCGGTTTGATGCCGTGTTGTGATACTGAGTAACCGAGGAATATTACTTCTGGCTTCCCAAGTACGCATTTTGATGGATTGATAGTAATTCCGTACTTGTCCAATTGCTGTAACACGGTGCGAAGGTGATGACGGTGCTCTTCTTCGTTGGATGAAGCAATGAGCAAATCGTCGATCAAGGGAAAAACGAAATTGAGGTCTCGTAAAACTTCATGTATAAAACGTTGGAATGTTTGTCCTGCGTTGCGTAATCCGGGCGGCATGCGCGGGAATTCATACAAGCCGAAAGGGGTTACTATGGCTGTTTTCTCGACATCTTGTTCGGCGACACACAGTTGTTGGTAGGCACGATTAAGGTCCAAGGTTGAAAAGATAACCTTGCCTTGTAGTTGATATGTAAAATCTCTCAGTCTTGGTATTGGGTATCTGTCAGGCTTGGTGACCGCGTTAAGACGTCTGTAGTCACCGCAAACACGAAGATCGCCGTTCTTTTTCGGTACCACATGGAGGGGACTGGCCCATGGACTTTTGCTTGGACGACATAAACCCTGATGCATCATTCCTTTAAATTCTTTCTTGACGCTATTGTAGCGATGTGGTGGTAGTGGGCGGGCTCTAGCGTACAGTGGTTGGCCAGTTGTTTCGATGATGTGCTTCACATTGTGTTTTGGTCTCTCTCTCATTGATGTTGGCTTCATGATGTCAGGAAACTCAGCCAGAATGTCGTGGTAATCTGCGTGAACGTAGATTCTTCTGACGGTTGGTACAGACGACATTTGAAGCGGCGCGTGTACGGAGAGGTTTGTTATCTGGTCAATTAAACGACGGCCTTTTAAGTCGACGACGAGATTGTGGTGTTTCAAGAAATCCGCTCCAAGAATGGGCTTGTTAACTGCAGCGACTATGAATTTCCAATTGTATGGCCGACGTAGCTTGAAATCGAGCTCCATAGTTCTCTCGCCGTAGGTAGGTATCATTGTGTTATTTGCTGCGTATAGATTGAATAGCGTCGGCGCTGTTTGCATCTTGCCTCTTCGGGGTATTACTGAGACATTGGCGCCCGTATCGACGAGGAATGATAATCCGGACTTCTGGTCGGTGATAAAAAGACGGTGTGAGTTTGTATAAGCGCTGGCTTCCGTCTCAGCTAACGCTGGTTCTAGTTTTCCTGATCGTTATTCTTGTGTTTACTCGCGCTGCATGGTCCAACGCATTTATATGCCTTCTCGCCGAACTTGTAATGATAGTAACAGACGTCGCCGGGGTAGGTGCGGGGCCTCGAATTGCGGGAGGAGTGGTGTCGACCGCACGGCCGGGATTGAGATCGCTGTCGCCCGCGGCGTCCGCGCTCGCGCCAGTCATGGCTTTGCTGCGAGCGGCGCTGGTCGTATCGCTGATTCATTCTCAGTTCGGCTACTTCTTGCATAAGAATATCGATTTTATTGCTGAGTGTTTGATGATTTTCAGTGGATTGCTGCGATTGTTGTGATTGGAGATTACTCGAATGGGTTTGTAAGATACTCGAGTGTGTTTCTTGATGACGGTAGGCTGGCTTTTGTTTGCCGAATGACAAAGAGGTATTTATGCTGGATACGGGTTGCGAGTGTTCGAGTATTTTGTCTGCCATCAGTGCCAGTTCGTTAATATCCATTTTTCTTGATATAGCCGTGTTTTAGTCGGGGTCACCACTGTAGGAATTTGTAGGTGACTATATGTTAAATAAAATAAACTTGTCGATTATAATACCAGTATAATTTATTTACAAATATCCCTACTAATATACAAATTTACAAGATCGCAGGTAGTAGTTGGTTGCAACAGTATGGTGTGACGCTCTCTCGCTCCCACACGTCTCTCGCTCGCACACTTCTCTCGCTCGCACACTTCTCTCGCTCGCACACTCTGTGACGAATATGGGCTCACGCGGTGAGGTAGGCAGTAGCCTAAATCTGTCTGCTACAGTATTACTAAAAGTGGCAATACCACTGGCTAACGGTGAACGTAAAAACCGTGAGGAAACCTTATCTGAGTGCTTAGTGCGAGTTTTTTAACTATTCGATCGCGTTAACGTAAACTCATATTTGTATGGCATCGAGGAAGCGCCACCTAGCGACAAGTATGGAAATTAAAATTGCTGAGTGCGAAATGTAATGGTATACGTTAAGAAATGAACACGTTTACCAGCCAAAACATGAATAAACGCGAGTGCGAGTTGTACTGTGACAGCGTTTTGTCAGTTCGAACGGTTAACTAACTCATATTCACTACTCGATGCTCGATTAACGCGGTAGTAAAGTTATTCGATTGGATCTGTCAAACTCGCACTAAGCACTCTGAGGTGTTAACATACTTTAGCCCTTGCTACGTACAATGGCGTAACTATGAACCTAAGTGCAGAAATCTCAGATCTAACAAGAACTAGAGCAACCACGGCTTACGAAAAACGATGAGTCATACATTAATTCTATAGTTCGTTATCAACCCTTGTATGTCCCCACTGCTGGGGCACGGGTCTCTTCCTGCATCGCAGGAAGGTTAGGCCATACTCCACCACGGAGGCCAAGTCCGGGTTGGCGGAGGATTGTAAGACGGTGGCGAGCCTTACTGTCAGAAGTTATCAAGCCACCCATAAGGCCTCTGACATGACTTAACGACTGCCATTGTATGACAGCCGGTACCAACGGCTTAACGTGCCTTGCGAAGCACTGAAGAGCTCGGAAAAATGCCACTAGCACGGTCACGGGACGGTCACCCATCCTGTACCTGACCGCGCTTGTTCTTGCTTAACTCAAGTGATTGACTCCAATCACTCGGTTCGCCTTCGCTTCATTCGCGCGCGCTTCATTCTATAGTATATTTTAATAATCACGATTAGACCCTTTAAATCTATAACTGTACTAATGCACTCTTAAACACATAATACACATATAACTTTTATAACTGAAAATAATAATAGAAATATAATTATTTTTTATGCCGTTTATTGGTCATATTATATTCACGTTGGAATAAAATAAGCAAAAAATCTGAGATTAATGTGTAATGCTTATTAATGTTTTGCAAAAGCACCGACATGATATCTAATAGACTCCCAAATTAATTTAATTACGTCGATGCCAACATAATAATCAAATTCATTTATCTATGCCAAGTGTAAACACAATTTTGAATAGCACTGAAAAACATAACATTTACATACAGGCACATACGTTGCATCTGGCCCCACACTAGGATACCCTGTCGTAGGAACCAGAAACAATCACATCACAAGCATGCTAACATTCAAGACCTGCGGTTTTTATTTGTCCCCAGCCAGGGTTCGAACCCAAACCTCTCGCATGGTAGGCAGATGCGCTACGGCTGCGCTACAGAGGTCGTAAAAATCCTTAAATAAAACCTTTTTCGAGAAAAATAGGTACAAATTTTATTTCTCGATTTACTAAGAACATTTGCCATACATGCAAGTGTGTTAAGTAGAGTATAAATTTTCTTGTAACAGGTTGCAAAAATACATTTACCTCTTCTTATTCTGACACAGACCTCAGTCTAGGAGCTTACTTTAGGAGCTTCATCTTACTACGTTGGGTAGAAGTTTTTTTTTCGTAATCTCTATGTTTAGTATGTTCTAAGATTAACACGAGCACTCGACATAATTAAAACTGTTTTTATACGGATTTATGCTCGTTTATTACATTTTTAACAATTTTCCGACGTTTTGGCACTTTTTCAGGTGCCGTGGTCTCGGATGACTGAGGTGACAGGCGTCTTTTCGAAAGCATTAACGGTTAGTTTACTTTAAAACCTCTATGTTTGTTTCCCACTGTTGGGCAAAGGCCTCACCAATTGAGTCCTTTCGACACTAGGCAACTTCAGACCCCTCCGGTATATGGTGGTCGAGATTATCTATCCACCGTCTTCTTCTGCTCCTTCAGGCTATATTATGTAGTCCACTGCTGGACATAGCCCTCCCCTAATGAGCGCCATAGCGCCCTGTCTTCAGCTTGTCGCATCCAGCATCTGCCGGCAGTTTATCGCAGATCGTCAACCCACCTGGTCGAAGGGCGTCCTACACCCACCCACCGTCCACCGTCTCCTCGGCCGGCCATAACTTTGATATCCGTCGAGTGGTACCCAATTGCAACTCTTTCTTTATGTAACCTATAAACGTCACACTGTAGGGCACAGGCCTCTCCCAGAGAGAGAGAGTAAGGGCTTAATTACCACGCGTGCCCACCGCGGATTGGCAATTTTAAGCGCTGAGGTATTTGAACACTTCAGGCCCTCAGGTTCTCTTCTCCCTTCACCGTTAGCGAGTGGTATTGCTACTGTTACTTCACAATTGTACATAACTTAGAAAACAAAGACCTGATTGGTACATAGGTCATTTTTGTTAATTTAATTAAATTTAAATTTATATATTCAGACAACTCAGGTCCAATAGTATTAGTAAAACCGTTGTTTAAAACCTATGTTAATACACATACAATTCATTATTCTATTTATTTTTTCACACTTTAAATACATTTAAAATTCGATTAATAAATAAAATACAAAACAAAATCTCATAACATCATAGGTATTTAGTCTGCCTATAGTACGAAATTAAGTCTGAATCTATTCATTTCATACTAGATAATAATAATTAATGATAAAAATGGAACTAAACCTAAAACATTCTAATTTAAATAAAATATTTGAGCCAGATCGCTGTCGGGCGGCAGAGTACTGTATGGCTAGGCTTATTCTTTGGCCAAAGTAAGCACCAGCCCTCGGGTCTTCTGAAGCGTCGACTAGGCGCGACGAGATCTTCTTAAAGAGGAGTCATACTAGATTGGATCCTACCTAATTAATTAAAATCCGGTCAAAAAAGTTAAGACTAAGAAAAGTAATCTATAAACTATCTTCTAACGTTTTCAGTACAAATCCGGACCCCTCTAAATATTGCTTACCCTGCATTCGTTTTTTCCTCTTTATGTTCCCAAGCTTTCTAGTTAATAAGATTGACAAGGAATTTTATGGTCTATTCACTACACCATCGTAAAATGCATATTCTTCGAAATATAGATATTTTTTTATGGAAAAACAACGTAAGTGGATGGAGTAGTTTTATGGTTGTGATTGTTCATTGATATTGTCTATAGAATTTGGGCTGAGTCTTTTTACTTTTGTTTATTTAAGGAATTCTTTTATCAAGTCGTGGTGTCACTAGAAACAGACAATTTGAGTTACTTCAGTTGATGACATACTTCCTAAGTCCGGTTTCGTAGAATCGTGTCTTTTTTCTCTCTTTTAAAATGGGTTCAGGCAGCCCTAATCGAAATATTTAACCCAGGCTTTCAGAATTACCTAACTTCTCCAGAAAATACATAAAAACAGAACTTACTTTTGTAAAATAATGCCCATTGCAAATACTAGACCTCGTAACAAAAAAAAATAAGTTTGGTACTGAACTTGTAACATTTGTTTTTATGTTTTTTTGCAACTAGAAAATTATAAGACCAAACCCAATTCGAGATGGCCGATTTAAAGCATTTATTATACTCAATTTAAAGCATTCTTTTATTCACCTCCACCAATCCGGACTTGGCCCCCGTGGTAGAGTATGGCCTATACCTGAGGGAAGACAGCCGTGCCCCTCGGTGGGGACGTAATTAGTTGATGATGATGATGATATATTTTATTAGATAGATACACAACAATGTGGTAGTATATAAACTTAACTTGCTTGATTTAAAACTTGTTCAAGTTCTAAAAAATCAATTAGACGTCTTACAACAAATTAAAAACTTTGTCTAACAAGCAATGAAACAAATTATAATTTCACAAAGTGCGACCGATTCACTCCTGAAAGAACACTCTATCTAAATAATTTGCAATTAAGAAAATAAAGAAATTACTGTTTGAAGGAAATTGGACAATTTGTTTTTAATTTTCTTTTGTTATTCTTCTAACTATAGTCTATTAATAAACCGATACTATAATTATAACTGTTAAAACAGTTGTAGTCATAGTACCCGTATAGTTACCAAAATTGTATAACTGATACTTGGTTTTTTCTTCAATCATCGTTTAAGCATTATGTTCCCTCCGACGGGCACAGGTCTCTTCGTGAGGAAGGTATAGGCCGTACTCCACCACGGGGGCCAAGTCTGGATTGGTAGAGGCTTGCAAGACTAGTGGCTGTTCTTACTGTCAGAAGTTTTCAAGCCGCCCTAAGGCCTCTGACGTGGCTTAACGACTGCAATCTATCGACGGCAACTGGCAACAAGGGCTTAACGTGCCTTGCGAAGCCCGGAACCGCTTGGAAAAATGCTGTTTAGTCATAGACGGTCGCTCATCCATGCACTGAACGCGCACTATGTTGCTGAACCATCGTAATCGTTTGAGGTTTAAGGTCACTCAGGCAGCTGGGCCTACGCCCACCTTAAACGATCCTTAAGCAGACTCACGCCTAGTCTGTTTTTCTTCAATATGCCTGAAGTATACCATAAACCATAAGAGTTACATAAAATTTGAATTGAAAAAAGTTCAGGTTTAAAAAAAAAATACAGCAATGAAAGTTAGATATTTTTCTATTTAAGCCTGCAACCCCCTAGATTTATTGCCTAACGTCGACCGTTATTCGTAAAAGAAAATAAAAGTGAGAAAAAAATATAAAAGATAAAAAAGCCAAATCTGAATTAATCCAGCTAAAACCTACTAATGAGATGTCAAATCTTGTAGGAAGGGGATGTACAAACAAAGGAACATTGGAATGGGGAGACAAAGGTTTGCTTTTATTTTCTTTTTAATAAGTTTTCTTTTGAGATTGCCAGCACTGACTTGTTAAATACTGCTGGCTGGTAACACGAATCTCTGTGAAAAAATATCTTGACCTACTTTTGAAACAGTAACTATAATTTTTTTATGGTGTTGTCATTTTGCATAGACCCAACTCAACTCTCAGTACAACAGTTAAGACCGTACTTATATCTGGCATTGTTCTTGGTCACACTTTCTTACGTTTTTAATTGTTAGGGACAAACGTAGATTGCAAACTCTTAAACAATATCGTCCGAGCAACACTAGAAACAAAACTATGAACTCTTTCATAGAATAGAATAAATATGACTAAATAAAGTTACTAATATGTTTATTCATTTTAAGTAGCTATGTATTAATGGGTCTAATTGCGATTAACCCATTAATGAATCGCGATCTGACCCGTTTAATACATATAATGATGCTTATGGTGAATTTTAATGTTTGTATGAATTTAATAGTACAGTCTATTTATTCTTACTTGTCCATTTTAGTAAACAAGATTCTAACCTTAAAATTGAGATTAGATGCCTAAACTAGACATTTTCTTGCATGAACTATATTTATAAAATTGGCAGCGTGTTATCTACAGGAGTGTTCCAGGTTACTTCATTTATGGAAAAATGTTAGTTTTGGACTATATTCTTCTGCCTTATATTCTTAAGAACAAAGAGTACTTACCAAGAACGTGTAAACTGATGCACACTACGAATGAGCGTAACGCTGTGGCACTTATCATGTTGATTTAATTAATTTAGATTTGTTCTACTTCTATTGTTTTATTCTCTTCCTCATCTTACTTGATGAAAATTACTCCTTCTTTTGTCATCCACTTTTAGATACTCGTCACGTTTAATTTTATGTGAAACCCATTCCATGCACTTTCTTCAGTAGGTCCCATTACTGTCACATGTTACCTGAAACAAATGAGTGTAATGTCAAAAGTTGCAATCTGTCAATGTACTACAAGTCTCTTAGCTTTTAGAATATACCTCGGCCTCTAGAGTAGGCTTCGATATTTGCCGATAGCACACGAGTGTAATAGTACCTTCGAGTTCTGATTTAGAACACCCGTAAGTAGATCCGGACTAAAAGTCTAGAAATTGAGTGTCATATTAGTTCCGATTTCGAAATTAAGTATCATATTAGTTCCGATTTCGATTTCGAAATTAAAAATATACCTCGGGCTCTAGAGTGGGCTCCGGTTTTCGCCGGATAGCACACGATTAGAACACGAGTGTAATACTTATTCCTGCTCTGTATAAATGTCATATTAGTTCCGATATTTCTATTACACGAATATATCCGATTCTACCCGATAGTAGCCGAGGTATATTCTAAAAGCTAACAGACTGTAGGTACATAAAAATCACGTTTTACAATGTTTGTTATCGATCTCCTCCAAAGCAGTCGCACTGATTTATATAATTTTTAGTATTAACTACGTTTACTGAGTCAGCTAGTGTCATATAGAAAAATCTCGTGTCACAGTGTCATCGGTCCAGTTCATAGAACAACAATCCAGTGGGTTCATTTCATACTTTCGATATCAACCTTTGTATGTCCCCACTGCTGGGGCACGGGTCTCTTCCTGCCGCAGGAAGGTTAGGCTATACAGGAGTATAGCCATGGGGGCCAAGTCCAGGTTGGTGGAGGATTGTAAGAGAGTGGCGGGGCTTACTGTCAGAAGTTATCAAGCCGCCCATGAGGCCCCTGACATGGCTTAGCGACTGTCATTACATGACAGCCGGCACCGACGGCTTAACGTCGGCCTCGCAAAGCACTTGTTTTTATAAAATAAATATTATAACGGCAACAAAACGCGTTTTTTACCATACCACGTCTTCGAAGCACCGTGGGAATAATAGTAGTTTATGAAACTATTGCATAATAAGGGTTCTTATTACACGAGTGTGTTTTAAAAAAACAAGTCGTAGTAGGCGAGTTTTTTTATAGAATCACGTGAGTCGGGATAACTAGATCTTATAACACGACGTGTTATAAGACCAAGTTATTGACATTGTCATTTGAGTGTCATACACTACTTTATCTAGTCTCATAGTTATAATACATAAAATAATACACTTCTGGACATAAGGACATTCTGGCCCGAGCAAAAAATTTTTATGCAGTTGAACCATGCACAAGGAAATATCAAAAATGGGTGACGTAATTTCAATTTCAATTAAAACTGCATCAATAGTTTTTGTTCAATCTAGCAATCATATTATTTAGTTAGGGGCCATCGAAACCTAAACTGTAAGGTGGGCCAATAGATGTGTCCAGAAGTGTATTTAACAGAGGCAAACTTTGTTTAAATCTTGAAGTTTTTTTTAAATGTAAAACGTGGACCCGTTCATTAAAACCTTTTTTTTAAGTAGCGGCTAAACCTTCTTGGTCCAGCTGGAGGTTGTATAGGTGTATCGTTACGATTAAAACGTTAAATTATGATACAGGTGTCCATACAAGACCTGTATGGTAATACATTATAATTTTTTGGCCTATGCGTAATGTTTTTTATAAGAATTTTGTTCTTAATTTAAAATCTTTGTAATAAAGTATCAGAGTAGATAAAAATACTTATAACGCAAGAGAACTTCAAAATTTGTATAAAACGTAGGTATTTGGTTACAAATTGGACTCACACGAGCTACGTCCTCAGACGTTGGCTTAAAGCCAGGAGCCGGTTACAAAGCCAATCTGGCCGAAAGTGGCTTTTAGAAAAGCATGTTGACTTCGAACTTTATGGACAGCTCCAACAAAGAGTTGAGTTACAGATGCTCAGGAGACGTCCCGAAGGACCGATATAGAGCCAACTGCGCGCTACATCAAATAACTGCCTAGTCTATATTGATTCACAAAACTAAATTGACCTATCTTGGCAAAAACGCACAAAAGACAGGTTTTCACGGTCTTAGTGAGCTCGGTCCGAGTGCGCCATCCGAGTAAACTAATGCTTCTGATTGGCTATTTTGGTGTTGTCTTGAAAATCCGTCCAATCAGAAGCATTAGTTTACTCGGATGGCGCACTCGGTCCGAGCGTACCTCAGATCTTTCTATGATCTAAGGAGCGTACCAAGACCGTAAAAAACTGGCTTAAGGCGCTACTGGGTAATAACAAGCGCCACCAAAGGAAAACATAATTATAACCTATATTCTTTTTAATGCACTAACCCGTGCTAAGGAAAATTTTAAAACCCTATTGAGTAAGGCAAGTCGCCCATTAGCTCAGTTGGGAGAGCGCTGGCGCGGTTAGCAAGAGGTCGCGGGTTCGAGTCCCGGCATGGGTAGAATTTTTAGCCTCTAAATAGGTTTTTAAAATATTATAACCGTTGTATACCACGTTTATTCTATAAGTAAACATCATAAATATAACAATTTTTTATACAATTAATTAGTTTTTCCTAAAGATTCGCGATACTCATACATAGTTATATATTTTATGCCACACCTGGCAATAAAGTGGCTTTTTCCGCGCAGCGTGCGTACGGAAAAAGCGACTTTCTGACCAAGTGCAGACATAAAAAGATGTACACAACACGGGAGGTAATAAAGAAAGCTCTCGATCGCATATTTACGTCCCTCGCTTGCAGCTCGGCCCGCAAACTTCTGCGATCTCGGCCTTTCTTTGTATTACCACCCTAGTTGTGTAATGTACTAAAACGGGTTTAATCGCGATTATATATTAGGTAAAACGTAATTACCCGAGACCACGGCAACTGTAACGCTGCCGAAACGTCGGGAAATAAGGCAATTACGTTTTACCTAATAAATAATCGCGATTCTTCTTCTTCCTTAGGCTATATTATGTAGTCCACTGCTGGACATAGCCCTCCCCTAATGAGCGCCATAGCGCCCTGTCTTCAGCTTGCCGCAGCCAGCATCTGCTGGCATCCAACAACGGTTCTAATCGCGATTACTTATATATTTTATATATTTATTATACTTATATATTTTAGTTTTGTATAATACTTATACAGTTAATACTTATATAGTAGTATTTTAACATATAAGTATTAATTTATTTTATTACATATTAATTTATACGATTAGATTGATACTCTTTATTGCACATATTTAAGAAGTGCATTAGAAATTTATATCTTGCGCTTTCATGAGAGCCTAATACTTTTTCTCAAACATTATAGTGCTTTCTTTGCTTAAAAAAATATTAGTCTACTATTGTACAAAAAAAGTGATGTTTTCTCCATGTCTTGCGATTTCATTGGACCCTAGTACTCTTTCTCAAAACAGACACTAGGGTTTCCTCACAATGTTTGTATTGCTACTGCATCTTCGACACCAACCCTTGAACGTTCCCACTGTTGAGGCACGGGTCTCTTCCTGCATCGCAGGAAGGTTAGGCCATACTCCACCACGGGGGCCAAGTCCGGGTTGGTGGAGGATTGTGAGACAGTAGCGAGCCTTACTGTCAGAAGTTATAGAGCCGCACATAAGGCCTCTGACATGGCTTAACGACTGCCATTACATGACAGCCGGCACCAACGGCTTAGCGCGCCTTGCGAAGCACGGAAGCGCTCGGCAAAATGCCACTAGCGGTAGTCACGGGACGGTCACCCATCCTGCATCTGGCCGCGCCTGTTATTGCATAATTCAAGTAATTGATTCCAATCACTCGGCTCAGCTAGGCCACGAGCGCTTCCTACTACATCTTCACACAACGTTTATAACTTCAAATAAAGTCATTGATACGTGCCGGGATTCAAATCCACGACCTCCCGATTAGGACTTCTACCACTCCGCTACCACCACTCTAAATAAAGACCCCCTATGTGTGAAGAAAGCCTCACTTAGTTTTAGAATGAACGCTGATCCACTTAGCTTGGAAGCACGGTAAAGTGACAATTTGAAAACTTGAGAAAAAGTTATTTGGCATGAAAATTTGCCAGACGGCCATCAGTCAGTAAGGTCGATAAAAAACTTTTAGTGCGAAAAGGCCGCAATAGTCGGAAGATAATATATTGTTTTTTTATTTATAGATGGATAGAGAACACTTTATTGTACATGTACATAAGAATGGAAATTACAAAGATATTTCTTAACCTAGGAGTGCAGACGGTGGCCTTATCACTAAAAGTGATCTTTTTCACACAACCTTTCGATGGACTGGACAAAATTATTACAAAGGTATACATGCATGCATACATACCTAAACAACAGTGTACATATAGTTATCAACAGAATAATCATGTTCTTAATACAAAAATGTATTTTTTAGTAGTAACAATAACGGTCAAGTGCAACAAAACTGCGGTTTCCAGTACATTAATAGTGTTAAACTACTGTTAAAAGCTGTCAGCTGGCCAAAGTGCATACAGAAAAAAACAGGTGGACGATAAGTCTCCAACAAGGCTCAACAACAGCCAGTCTCAACACGACTACTTCTAAAGTACCTTAAACAAGAATACTTTAAAATAAAATGCGATGCTCCATTCCTTCTCACTTGGTATTATTTGTCGGTAGGTTAATATTCCTCTTTAAATAAACGCTTTATCGTTAGCGGACGTATTTTATCTTGCCTCCTGAAAGAAGTGCTGAAAATAAGGACTAGGCTGAGGACTTGAACCCTCGTACTGAACAACGGTGACGAGGAAGGGATCCTCAAATGATACCAAGTGACAAACAATACGGTCTAACTATATATGTTACGGTCAAAACTCTTAAACGGTCAAAACAATTTTTGACTGCTAATTCAGTCAAACGTACTTTGGTCTACGTACGTAGCTTACATCCTAAAATAACCTAAAATTATGCATCACTCAATCTGCGACAGCAAAAATATAAGTGTAACGAAGCGCGCAGCGTAGCGGAGCGCGAAGGAGCGTGTTAGGTTGAACATGTAAGACCGAAAACCAACTCGACATTGTTGGATACATATTGGAATTTTACTTTATTTTTCTGCAGTCATGACTAGTTTTGGGCATTTAAGACTTCTGAATGTAACATATACATCACATAGGAATTGATGTTCTTAATATAATGTGTAATTTCATTGTACCCCGTATTTTCATGTATGTGATGTCTCACCCTGGTTACCATAGCACAGGGTATCCTAGCTGGGGTAAAGGGTAAGTGATTGTGTTGAAATTACCATCGCTGCTCAGCCTCTCCAAACAATTTAACTCAACTCAAATAAATTTATAAAACACCTAAAACGTTGAACCCTGTCAAATTTAGAGCGTTACGGCGTGAATATCGTATTACCCAAACAATTGACAATTTCAATTTGGCCCGATAAACAATTTAGAGGCGCTGCCGTGCCGGGTATTGGATGATAAGGGAATGAATTCGAGATAATGCTAACGCGATTCACATGTAGAACATTACTGGGGCCGTGGGCTCGGTACACGGGCGGTGTGAACGCTGCGTTTCTTTACAAGATACAAGTGCACTATAGTATAATTATGTAAATTAATAGGGCCGACGACGTTGTGAAAGGAAATTAAAGAGACACAGAGTTGTAAATTCACAAATTCTTTTACAAGCATTTAGTATTCAATTTACGGATGCTCGAATTTTATTTCAACCATTAAATGGTTGTAGATAAAGGCTGTCAAACGAAACAGAATAGAATAGTTTTTTATAGAGATTGCACCACCAGAGGGCTTAGTGCGAGTTTGACAGATCCAATCGAATAACTTTACTACCGCGTTAATCGAGCATTGAGTAGTGAGTATGAGTAAATTAATCGTTCGAACTGGCAAAACGCTGTCACAGTACAACTCACACTCGCGTTTATTCGTGTTTTGGCTGGTAAACGTGTTCACTTCTCAACGTAAACCATTACAACTCGCACTCAGCAATTTTAATTTCCATACTTGTCGCTAGGTGGCGCTTCCTCGATGCCATAGAAATATGAGTTTACGTTAACGCGATCGAGTAGTTAAAAAACTCGCACTAAGCACTCAGAAGAGAGGATTAGAAATTATTTTCTTTCGTTTAAAGTTGCATATTAACTTTTATTTCTAAGCAATGGTAGATGATTGGTGGTCTTATCACTTTGAGCCATATCTTCCAAACTTTTTCTGCACAACAAATAATAGGTGTACAAAGACGATCTTCGTTAGGAAAAATCAGGAGAAAATTATAAACACAGTTGGAACCAAGCCCGTTTTGTTGAACTATGTTTTCAGCAAATTAAAAAATTGTGAAGAAAACGCACGTGTAAAGAGGCATGAGATCATAATTTAACTTCGCCTCACGTATTGACACTGCGGCAAGGAGACATTAACGTGCCAAAATATATCTTTATGGATCCTAAAACGCAGCGTTGGTACATTTGGCTTTTCAGCAAAATGAAAGCTAATCAAAAGTGCTACAAAAGTTACAGTGAAAACAAAAAGCTTAATTATGACTACTTTTTTGTAAATAAATATTTTTTTTATTAATAGGTGACCAAGACCGCGACTCGGCAAACGTAGTGTAGGACGCCCTCCGACCAGGTAGGATGACGATCTGCGAAAAACTGCCGGCAGATGCTGGATGCGGCAGGCTGAAGACAGGGCGCTATGGCGCTCATTAGGGGAGGGCTATGTCCAGCAGTGGACTACATAATATAGCCTGAAGAAGAAGAAGAAGGTGACCTTGGAAAAGTTGTTTTGCCATATAAATTAACCTATTTTCAGAACTACCTACCAAATATACACAAAGAAATTCATAAGAATCGGTGAAGTTGTTTCGGAGGAGTTTGGTAACAATCATTGTGGCTCGAGATTTTTATACGTTATATTATTGCTTGTATGTAATATTTTTCAACAATAAACAACATTAATTAATATCTTTAAAGAACTACTCATACTTGTATTTATTAGTGCATTTTAATATTTTTGAAAAGCTTCAGCAACCACAATTTGTCGATTATATTAATGTTAATTCAGGATCATACATTCAATAAAATTATTTTCTATTATTATTATAAGTATGTATGTATATCTATTCATTTAATTATTTATGTATGGTTCAAGTAACTTTATATAAATTTCTAACGTTGAATTCCTAATTTCAATATTTCTATATTGCAACTACTACCCGTATTTCATTTCTTTCTTGTCTCCGTCTACGGTTGCCTGGAAGAAATTGCTTTTAGTAATAAGGCCGCCATTTGTACTATTTATTTATGTAATTTCTGTGTACAATAAAGAATATTCTATATATCTATCTATCTACAACGACTATTTACCCGAAAAGACTGAATTATTGCATACCAAAAACAAACTCCAAAAACATGAGATAATAAATTATCGGTTAACCCAGAGAGGGTTGCTAGTAGTAACTACCTATGATCAGAGAGATAGGAAAACCCGTTAATGTAATTATAACATAGGAATGATTAACTGACGATGCACTACACATATTGTCATTGAGACATCACTTTCAGTTGTACAGTCGTGCAACAAAGTGAATTCTATAAATACCGCTTTACTGTTCAAGTACTGGCACACATAAACTTAAGAAATAAAACGTTTGGTACGGCGGCAATGAAAAGTATGACATTCCATATAAATATTAATAGGTCTGTATATTAATTATTTGATGATATCACAAACCAAAATTCATTCTTGTGTGCCAGAATGTATTCAATGCGATGCATTATTACGAGCAAACCTATTTCGAATTATTAGTTATTTTCATTTTATTTTATTAGTTACAATGAACTGTTACACAATGTTACATGATTTGTAAAAATAAGTAAAAGTAGAATACGTAAGAGTGTACCCCATCACATTATCCACAGATTACTTTAAGCTTTAAACGACAATAGGAAATTTTACGCTAGAGATACATAATTTAAATATATCTCTGCTGAAGAATTGATTACTTGATTACAAGAAGTGTTAACAGTGTTAAACTTATAACATGTCTCAGCATGCAATGACAGTGAACTTTACTTAATTGAAATGTCCAAAGAGTTCTAAGACACATGCCTCAAGCTTTGCCAATCATTTCCGAATAATTCTATCCGCAGTCAAAGAATTTACTTATCATGTATCTTTTTAAGTCAACTATTTAAGCCCAATGAAAGTGGAGGAATGAGCAAGCAAACTTCGTTTACCTCTATAGCACTATTAGTTAGTTACAATGGAGGTCAGTAAAACAGACGCGAACGGCATCCTTCGACGGAACATTTTTATTATTATGGGATGTTTTCTTGCATTTATTTGGTAGGTCTTACATTATACACCGACATTCGATAATAGGTATAGCCTCCCTCTATAGCCCGAATATTTTTGACTTGACCTCACTTGACTAAAGGTTCTATTTATCTCCGTAGGCTTGCGTTAAATGTATTTTTATGTAGCCTATATTTATGTCCCTCAGCAGAGCATAGGTCTTCTCTCAGAAAGAGTACGGGATTAGCGATTTCAAGCTCTGAGGTATGTGATCACCTTTGATAATCAGGTTTCTTCATGATGTTTTTTTTAACCTTAGCGAGAATTTATACTAAAACTTTACAAATGCATGTAATATTTAATATGTAAGGTGATTTAGAACACGACTGCCTAACTTATTCAGAGGGTTGACTGAATTACTTGGTGCAACAAATAAAAAAAAATTGCTACATTCAAACACTTTTCCCGCTGACAGTACCACTATCGAGCCCGTCAGCAAATCTTGGGCATCTGTCATGTCGAGTCACACAACGCGCCATCCATCATGATTAGCTCATTGACAGCTTAATGTAGGCCGTGAAGGGTTAAGTCGGAGGTTTTGGGCGTCGATCCACTCAAAGTTTATCTGTCTGTTTAAGAAGAAGTTATTTGTTGAGTATGAAATGATTTATACAGCATCCAATGGTATCCTCACTCACACTAGATGGGTGGAGGGAGCACTCCGACGCTGTAGTGCCTGGGACATGGTTTTATAGATGGTGTAGGCTTGCCCAGCACCTATACCATCCTGACAGCTTAGTCGGCCTAGCCCACAGGAAAGACTAGTCAATACGTGCGGAGCCAACCAAGCCGCGGGTTTCTTCACGATGTTTTCCTTCACCGTTAGCGTGTGGTATTGCGACAAAAAATTCGCAAATGCACGTAACTTGGAAAATTAACCAGTCATTGGTACATGTCCGCACTCGGGATCGAACCTGAGAGTAGTGCAGTAGGTGGCCTTTAATACGTGCCATCCCTTGGTACCGCTTTTCTCTCAGAAAGAGAGAGAGAGTGAATTTAATCACCATGTGTGCGCATTGCGCATTGGTGATCACCAGTGATTCTCCGGTTTGTTCACGATGTTTTCCTTAACAGTTGAAGAACGTATTTAATATGAATTAAAGATAGAAAGAACTCGGTACAATTAATAATTTGTTATAAATAGATAGAGAACCCTTTATAGTACATAAAAAAGGAAATTATACAGAAGTACAGACGTCGGCCTTATCACTAAAGGTGATCTCTTCTAGACAACCTTTGGATGGACTGAAGCAATACATTCGAGAAGGAAGTAGATGTACAAACAAAGGAAATTATTTGAGATATTTTTTAGCAAAGGGTTTGAATACTTTAGACATTCCTTCACGTGAACAGCCATGATCCGGAACGCCATAAGTAATGTCCTATTTAATATTTCGTGTGCAATTAAGTATAAATAGTAATGTTTATGAAGCGAAAGAGATCTGCCAAAATCGTGACAAGTGGTAGACTGAGGACATTCATAACCACTATTTTATGAACTTAAACTTTCGTCAGCGCTATAAATTATTGCTGTGTGGTGTCGGCCTAGAGAATAGTACCAACCCAATTCTTCCCGCGGGTGTCGTAAAAGGCGACTAAGGGACACAAAGCGGGGGGTGGGCAGCAGCGCCCCCTGCAGTACAATTCCACCGAACTCGCGGGAAGAATTGGGTTGGTGCTATTCTCTAAACCGACAACACAGCAGCATCTTCCTAATCAGCCGCAGTCAGTCCACTGCTGGACATATGCCTCTCCTGGTACACCACTGAGCCCGATCTTCGGCTCTTCTCTTTCAGTCACTCCCACCGCTTTGCGAATCTCATTGCTCCTGGTTACACTGGTTACCTGGTCACAGGAATCACTTAGTTGAAATAGGTGATAACGGAATTAATGTAATGTTGTTTCGTGTATTAATTATCTAGATATCACTTCTTCTTATTCTTCTTCAGGCTATATTATGTAGTCCACTGCTGGACATAGCCCTCCCCTAATGAGCGCCATAGCGCTCGCCAGTTTTTCGCAGATCGCCATCCCACCTGGTCCGAGGGCGTCCTACACTATGTTTGCTGAGTCGCGGTCTCCACTCAAGAACACGTTTACTCCAACGGTTGTCGGTTCTTCGCGACATATGGCCAGCCCACTGCCACTTCAGCTTGCTGATTCTCTGAGCTATGTCGATAACTTTGGTTCTCTGTCGGATCCATTCGTTACGAATCTAGATATCACAATAGCAACAAATTAGCAGATCATTGTCGAGTGAAAAAGAAAGTTCTTGTCCAACAGATAAAAAAAATTTGAGTTCCTGTCATTAGAAATCTGGTGCCTGCGACAAAAACTCAATTTTTTTGCAAAGTAATTTTCTCATCTTTAAATTACTTGCATGAATGCATTAACTAACCGCATGGTGCTTGTGAGATTTTTGACGGAATTTAGAAACGTAATTTTCACATTTTAATGCTATAATGGATTTCCGCAATGTAACGCCTATCTCCATACAATATCTCTTTTTTGTCTGCTGGACAATGATCTGCTTAGTTCACTGACATGATATCACAGCCTATGACTAGTTTATCCTACTATACTATCTCTTACTAAACGTTATTTTATTTTTATGTCATACAAAATCTTACAGCATTAGGTACAGTCTATTACTATTTATGTATGTATGTATATGTAGATATTTATTTAGAGTATTTTAGTATGATTTATGTAAGTTTATTATTAGGTACGTATTATTATATATATTCGTATTTGCACCGGCTACCCGTATCTATTTCTCCTCGGCAAATTATCCAATTTGAGGTTGCCTGGAAGAAATAGCTTTTAGCAATAATGCCGCCAATTGTATTTGATCTTTTGTATCTGCCGTTTTTGTAACTATTTTTCCAGTATACAATAAAGAATATTCTTATCTTATCTTACAGTCTAAACTAATGCGCTATAAGACTTAACGTATATGATTATACTTTGTACAGTTACATATCACAATTGAAACAAATGAGAACAATATACAACAATTTAAACAAGATAGGAAACATCATCAGTTGCCTCGAGGTCAGCCAGTTGCCAAGCAGGTCTAAGTTGGTAACCCATTCAGATGAACCTCACTAGGACTGATCCGTACATGCTTCTCCTTCCTTTCTCTCGCAAACCCTCAGACTCACTGTGTACAACTTATTCGTAACGTTATATTTCTTAAATTTTAATGCTTTCTCCCACCAGTTCCTCTATCGAGAATTTCTCTAAGTAAGAACTTTGTTATCATTTCGTCTTTTCAGATTTCTCACAAAGGAACGAATATCCTTAGATATTTGAGTATCTTTGTGTCTTGGTAAAGTTTTCCTGGTGGAAAATTTGCGCTCAATAGCTAATTTCTAATAATGGTTCTTTAATATCACCATTTTCTTCTAAGCCTTGGCTCTTCACAAATAAACAACGTTTGTAAAAGTTATCAAACTTTTACTAAATTTCGCTTCTTTCAAGTGTTAACTGGAGCAATAGTAATACAAAGGATGAGTCAGGGGCTTATCTAGATTACTTAGATAGAGGCACTTCTAGCATAAAAAATTTATAACAGAAATTTAACTCGGAAACCAGCAATTCTAACTTTTTCTACTCATGAACTTAGACTAAAATTTTTCATTCAAAACGCATATTTGCACAGGTGCCTAAAAAGTTGTGCAATTTGGTAGTGACTCGACACACACACACACACACACATTACGTAGATTAAGTGTGTTTGTACCCAATCTTTTGTATATATCTTTTATTTTACCCTCTTAGTCCTGACGTTTAGAATAACAATGAACACCATTATTATTTTAAGTCCTGAGGTGTTGAATAAATATTACATACATAGGCGTCAACGATAAGATTCGTTTGCGCTTTTTTCTATTTATGTTGTTACTAACAGCGAGATCCATGGTCCACTAAAAGTATGTAGTCGAACAGCTGATATTGCATATTTTAATCTTCGAAGAGCTTTACATCGACAAAGATGAAACAACGACTAGAGACGATTCTGGTGATCTCCATTTTGTACGTATTTATCTAGACACGCTAGGTCTCTTGATTGTTATCCCTGGTCCTCACTTATATACGCTCCTATTGCGCGTAAATTCAATAAAGGAGGCGTACGCCTCTAATTCTGTCACATTATCAATCAATACGCTTAACAAGAGAGAGTTGGCAAAGGGGCAATAATTCTATAGTGAAATTGTGCTAAAAAATGTTTTAATAGAATATGGGTCGGTTTCCGAACTGATAATTTCACCAAGTAAATACTAATAATACGTTCTGCCACGCTCTTTGCTGAGAAATTCGCAGAGACAGCACTGCAGTTAAGTAGAGGTGATCTGTCAGGATCGTGGCAAGTGGCAGTCCTTGGTCTCAGCCTACCCCTCTGGGATACAGGCGTGAGATTAGTATGTATATATGTATGTACGTTAAAAAACAATATCTATAAACAGAACAACTAACGAATAAAAAGTCTGTCACCAACACATAAATTTTGAAAGAATTGATATTATTGTTCACCAATATGAAAAGAAATAACGTTAGATTCACGCTGTGAATAGTTTAGTCACCACTTAGACACAGGATTTCTCTTTTATAGCTGAGATTTCGTTTCACTGCAAAAAGAATAGAAAGTAGAATGCCCGTAATTCCACAGCAGACAAGAATCCAACCTCTCGACACCCTGTCCAATACATCAAAAGAAACAGCCCAGCGCCACCTCAATAAAGGAACTCGCAAACCAAAGCGGTCGCGGTCGCGGTGGCGATGGCGAGCATTTCCTCCAGTATTATTTTGTAATATCATCATCAACCACTTATGTCCCCACCAAGGGGCGGGTCTCTTCCCTGAGGAAGGTAAAGGCCATACTCCATCACGGGAGCCAAGTCCGGATTGGTGGACGCTTGCAAGACTAGTGGCTGGTCCTACTGTTATTTTGTATGGACGCGATTAATTGATTGACGGTTAAATAAATTATTGCTGTGTTCGCGGTCAGAACGCGTTAGTTTGAATACTAGTGCAATAAATAGTGATGATTAAAAAACCACAAAAAATTATAATTTCCACACAATTACTTGTTCTGGTCCCAAACCAAGATACCAATACCGAGTATTTCTGAGTATCACCTATAATTAGTTTTATAATATTTTGTATTATATGTGCCCCCCACTCTATAACACATTTAGATACTTAAAAGTATTTTTATCTATTACCTCAATTGTTGCATCTCCTGTACCACCTGCGGGTCGACTGGTAGAAAATACAATTAACATTAAGTCCTCCGTATTACATTATCTTTTATGAAAAAAAAATACAAATAATTCCCATGAATAAGAATAAGAATATTTATTGTGAGCATATACATGGGTTAGACATTTAGCAGTAACAGAATTGCTATTTAAATTACATTCACCAAATCTGACCTTGACATGTGCTATGGTAACAAAGCAACGGCATCACAAATATAGAAATACACCCAGAGTGAGGCCATTTATACTGATTTGGAACAGTTTCTAATGACCGCCACCGCCATCGCGACCGCGGATGCTTTGGTTTGCGAGCCCCTTCATAAAATCGCGGGGCAAGGCTCGCAAATCGCTCCCTTTGTTACCTAATTCCGTGCTTACATCGGGATCGCAGCTGCGTCCAATTTATTGCTTAACCTTTCCTCGGCCGATGGAATTGAAGACTATAAATTATACTTCAAACCCAAATAAGGCTGTAACTTGAGGCTTATTTACACTACGGCGGTTTATGGCAGGTGTATGCTAGAGCGGACTGTCAAGAATATGATGGGGTAAGTAGTGTTTTTTTTGCAACCTGCTACAAGTAAACTTATACTCTATTTAACACACTCGTATTTCGGGCAAAATATATTAGCAAATCAAGGAATAAAATTTTCGCTTTGAATTAACATTTGTAGCGCTCGTGGCCTTGGCGAACCGAGTGATTCGAATCAATCACTTGGTTAAGCAAAAACAGGCGCGGTCAGGTACGGAATGGGTGAGCGTCCCGTGACTACCGCTAGTGGCATTTTTCCGAGCGCTTCCGTGCTTCGCAAGGCACGCTAAGCCGTTGGTGCCGTCTGTCATATAATGGCAGTCGTTAAGCCATGTCAGAGGCCTTATGGGCGACTTGATAACTTCTGACAGTAAGGCCCGCCACTGTCTTACAATCCTCCACCAACCCGGACCTGGCCCCCGTGGTGGAGTATGGCCTAACCTTCCTGCGATGCAGGAAGAGACCCGTGCCCCAGCAGTGGGGACATACAAGGGTTGATAACGAACATGTTTGTGATGTCGCTGTTTCTGGTACCCAAGACACAGGGTATCCTAGTGTGGGGCCAGAAGGAATGTATGTGCATGAATGGAATTTTTTACGTGTTTGTTTATTTACTTGAAACTCAGTCTCTCTGAACTACCGGAGCAGGGTATATTTGATTTATGTTTTTAATCCACCCTCAAAATAGTTATAACTTCAAATTTTTCAACACCCTTTTATTTGCCGAATTGGGTGCCAACTTCCGATTGGAAACGGCATATAAAGAAGAACAAATAAAAGAGATCAGACCGTTTTGATATAAAACCTTTTTAAACACTATTATGTTACTGACAACTATGTCAGAAAATCTATTAATTGAATTGTAACCTCTTTTTCTTGAAAAAGATTCAAATTCACTGGACATTAAGCTTCTCCGACAGTCTCGAGCAGAGTATATCGGATACAGCATTACCGAACCGTTCTGTTTCGTTTACTGTTTATTATGAGTGCAGTGGCAAAACTAAAAGCGGTGGAAGCGGAGGTGTAAAGCTCCGGCCTCGCATTGAGGTCCTCGATTTTGCTAGTCCATTATAGTAACATGACAAATAGATACATGCATACAGCGGTCGGGTCACGTGGGGAGTTTTTTCATACCACTGAAGCCTAGAAAGTTCGATGTATGTGCGCGTGTAGACTTGCAAATCAACGAAATCACAGTCTGTTAGCTTTTAGAATATTCCTTGGGCTCTAGAGTGGGCTTCGGTTTTCGCCGAAAGCACACGAGTGTATTACTACTTCCTGCTCTGTGTGAAACTTTTCTTACTAAGTTTATTTAATGAAGTGTCATATTTGTTCCGATATTTCTATTACACGAATATATCCGATTCTATCCGGTAGTAGCCGAGGTATATTCCAAAAGCTAATGGACTGTAAATTGCCATGGTACAATGTTCATGTCATTGTACCACCAGAATCTAGAGTCAGGATGTCGTGAATTCGTATCCTGGTATAAACCCATGACTTTGTTTTCAAATTAACGTACATTTGCTTCTATAACGCTTCTATAATAAAATCCCTGAAGATATATTAAGTTTGCCTGAAAAGCGGTTCAAAAAATGTGTAAAGTGCACTTTGTACCAAAAGGGCTACTATTCAATAAAGAATTATTTAGATGACAATAATGTCTGGAATTCAAGCCAGTAAAATGTATGAGTTCTATGTTTTAAAATAATTACGTAAACTCTGTTAATTAAATATGGAGCTTTTTTGTCCATTTTTTCTCCAAAATGATCTAGATTTTGAAATGGAACCCTAGTTTGAATTGTAACATTCACTAAGCCGCAGCTTCTGCACTACATTGAATAAAACTTTTTCATTTAATTTAATTTTTCTATTCATTTTCATTTCATTCATTTGTAAAGTTTTAGTAGCAATGCCTCTCGTTAAAGAGAAAACTAAGCAAGCTAAACAAACGCTTGGAATTTCCAATCCGCAGTTAGTATGCGTGATAATTAAGTTCATACTCTCTCTCTCTCTCAGAGCAAACCTGTGCCCTGCTGTGGGCCGTATAAAGGCTATATAAAATAGAGCGTAAAGTGTTTCTAAAAAAAGTTTTTACTTCAAAAGTTTACTAGTTTTTTTCTGATTTTCCGGGTCTCTTAATTGAAATCCAAACTAAGTCATATAAATTTTGCTTTCGTAAATGTTCTGTTAACTATGTGGAAAAATCGTGCATACTTAAAATCTTAACGAGAAACTATATATCGAATGTATTCTAATGTTTGATAGTTTCTAAATTGAGGATACCGGCGGATATTTTTGTATTCACATAACATAACATTTACATACAGGCACATACATTGCTTCTGGCCCCACACTAGGATACCCTGTGTCGTGGGAACCAGAAACAACGACATCACAAACATGTAAACATCCAAGACCTGGGGTTTTTTCATATACCTAGATATTCTTCCGTGCTTCGCAAGGCACGTTAAGCCGTTGGTGCCGGCTGTCATATTATGGAAGTCGTTAAGCCATGTCAGAGGCCTTATGGGCGGCTTGATAACTTCTGACAGTAATGCCCGCCACTGTCTTACAATCCTCCCAGCACTACCGGACTTGGACTTGGCCCCCGTGGTGGAGTATGGCCTAACCTTCCTGCCATGCAGGAAGCGACCCGTGCCCCAGCAGTGGGGACATGCAGGGGTTGATAACAATGATAACGAAATAGATATTCTTTATTCAGAAACCTAAGGATAAATTTATATTTTTTACTTATCCGAATATCATGAAGAGAAAAAGCGAGTTTTCTTTCAACGAAATGAGAAAGAACCTAATTCCATCTGGGTAACAACTAGGAAAGAAGATGCACCTGGCTCAAAATATATTTAAACAACCAATATTATTCATGTTTCAGGCACTAAGCACAAACATATTGTACACAAAGTGTACAGTACGGCGGTATTGTACACTTGTTTAAATGCAATAAAAGTGTTACAATAGTAATATAGGTTAATGAACACATTCTTTATGGGACATTATACGATTCTGCAAAAGATACCTGAAGATTATCAGACGGTTGCCAGATTCGCAGTTTAAAAAATATTTTCTATTTCAATTCTACAAGCACACTTTGTACCAAAAGGACTACATTAGTCTGAAATTAAAGCCTTTGAATTGAACTGCATGAGGTTTTAGAATAATATGATAACTGCTAATTAAGCACCAAATTTGAAAAGACATGCGGCTTTATTTAAAACACGATTCTTCTAAAGAAGTCCTTGGAGGCAGTTTAGTTAATCTGTGGTTACCATCGGGTATTCCTTCTGAAATATCCACCACAGACTATTTTAATTGGCGTAAATCGAGTGTTTTAAGGAGTCGTGTTTTTATAAATACGACCGTAACTTTATAATTTTGGTATAAAATTATCTAGATTTTGACATAAAAACTTAGTTTTACTTGTAACGTTCCCTGAGCTGTAGTTTTTGTGTTACTTTGAATATAGGAAAAATATTTGGTTTGGAATATTTTGCTCTACAATATTACGGCCTGAAGCCACCGTGCTTACATTGACATTCATCAAACAGAATACAAATTCTATACGTTAAAATAAAATTTATTTGATTTGATATGGCTAGTGGAGAAGCTTCTTTAGACTTCAATCTGAAATAAGGCGCGTAACTTACGGACGAACATCGCTAATGGTCGGATCAGGCCAGTCCGATAAGATATTGACGGGATTTGTATAGTAAATGTATCTGATCTGTCAGTATTCTTTGTTCTTCATGTTTTAAAACAGTAGTTTGTAAGGATTTTTGTTTCAATTAAATCACTTACCCTTACACTATTTTTATTTTTAATGCACTAACCCGTGCTAAGGAACAAATTTAAAAACCTATTTAGAGGCTAAAAATACAGAGAATGTACGTAATACAGAGAATAGTGTAAAGAGGTTCGAATTTTCACTGATGCCGTGAGTCGCCCATTGGCTCAATTTATTAGTAGAGCGCTGGCACGGATAGCCAGAGGTTGCGGGTTCGAATCCCGGCATGGGTGAAATTTTTAGCCTCTAAATAGGTTTTTAAATCACTTATCCTGTAAATCTAACATGACAGTTTAAGTTGATAATCTAATCTTTTAATAATTATCCTTTCACAGCTGCCGTCTAAAGTGCGTACAAAAATACTCTTTCTTAACCCACATACTCCTGAAACTATTTTTGGTCTCCGAATGTTATATATTTTTTGTATGTGTTTTGTTATGGTTTACATAGCTTCAGAAAAATACTATATAAAATCCAGGTCGCCTGGAAAACCAGCACTAGGGTGGGCGTTTAAACGCCCAATAGGAGAATCCACTACTGCGACATGTATGTAAGGTACCATCTACATTGAAAAGGCTTAACTATTTAATTAAAAAAACTTTTATGTTAATTACGGTCAAAAAACTAAACTGGGTTGGCTGGGTTGTGATAAAAGTAAAACAGGTTTTAGGATGTAAAGAAATTACACATTTTTTGGAAAAATAATTGGTCTTCTTTTTGAAAACCCCACATCTCAGCTGATTTTCCTTATAATCAACCAAATGATCTATCTTGTCGAATCGCGAAACTTCGCGGTAGTTATTCGGGGTAGAGCGAGGGCCGCGCCTTTCAGTTTTCTTGTAGGTCTCCAGAAGGCTCTTTGCAACCACTCTG
This sequence comes from Yponomeuta sedellus, assembly GCA_934045075.1. Taxonomy (NCBI): domain Eukaryota; kingdom Metazoa; phylum Arthropoda; class Insecta; order Lepidoptera; family Yponomeutidae; genus Yponomeuta; species Yponomeuta sedellus. The sequence goes on from OW203745.1 coordinate 10,302,521, forward strand.
CGATATGTGAGATGATCATGGTCATCACCATCGCCTTTGTATAGCTGCCATGCATTTTGTGTAGCCATGTCAAGACAATGAAACAACAATGGAGCAAAGGCCAAGAAGATCTCATTTAACAAATCGAGCAAAGGTCTCAACTTAGCAAACTTGTCACCACTAGTTTGGATTGCTGAGTTGTCGCAGCAATGAATATTGGCCATTATAAAATCGAATCTATCTCTAGACATGGTGCTATTGACGATGACAAAATCGGCTTCTATTGCCTTCTCCCAATACATGCCTCTTCGTGGTACCGGTACATAGGCACTGAACAGTAGAATATTGATGAAACATTTCATTTCATCAGCACTTACATTGCCCACTTTCTTCTTTTTAGTCGCATACATGTTTGTATAAGTGACTAAAAGTTCAATGCAATTTTTATCAAACATGCAGTCAAAATAGTAAAGAGGGTTCTGCAAATTGTTCGGTCCTTGAACCTTTTGCCACTGTGGAAACTCAAGTGGATTATGATATCTCCTCCACTGATATTTCTGATTGCTTGGCACACTCGGAGCTCTTACAGCTTCACGATCTGTGACGATTGCAGTATCTATGTTGGATGATGATCAACTTCTATCAGTGAGTGATCAATCCTTGCATCTTCGATACGGCTTCGTTTGGCTAACGCAGACAATGGTAACTCATCTTCACTGCCCACTGTTTCGTCATCAGAGTAAAGAAGATCTGCCTGAGTCCTTAGCTGCGAACCTGCAAAGAAATACAACATTTTATCAGTGACTGATCAATGACTTTTTTCTAGCAGCAGATTTATATCACAGTATGACACAGAGATAAGCTTGCTTTTGTACATGTAACGTTTTATGTCCTGTCCTGGCTTATATATATAAGCCATGTGCGAAGAAGAGCTTATCTTTGCTATATATACATCTAGCAAAAAGTCTTACCTGGAAGATTATGCCATGTCATAACTTCTTCATCGCCAGAGTCTTCATCTGTAACTTCTGCATTGGCATTTTCGGGAGGCAAAATTGCTATTCCACTTGGCAATGGGTCCTCATCATCAAAACACTCCAACTCTTCAATTATTTCATTCAACGTTAACGGTTGACTCGGACGCGGTCTGAAAACGATTACAGATGTTGATTCTCCTACTGGGCGTTTAAACGGCCATGAACTTTCAAGATAAATAAAGTATGTAAAAATTTACATCGAATGCACTTTTATATTTCTATTTACTAGGTAAGAGGTTATATTATAATAAAATAACTAAATATAATTAAATTGTAGCTCAAAAGATACATAAAAACATTACCTTTTGGAAGCCATGACGCCAAAAAATACTTCTCGAACTGTAATACTCGAAATCACCCAAAATAACACTTTTTGATAACACAATTCACTGATTCTATGGAAGACATACACCAACTACGTACAATAATGGGCAAAAGGTTAAGCCACAACGTCCGAAAAGTAACTTTAAATGAGGGTAGATTAAACCTATTTTTTTGGGCGTTTAAACGGCCAGTAGGAGTATCTGGGTTAATGACTCGCGATACTCACACATAGTTCTATATTTTTATGCTATTTACGGTAAATTATAAGTAAAAGCACTAGGTATTAATAACTCCGTTCAATACTCAGTAACGACTGCCAAGCCATGTCTGTGACAGCGGTTCGTCTGTGGAACGCTTTGCCGCAGCCCATTCGCCAATCTCCATCTGTAGACGTGTTTAAGAGTAAGGTTCACGATCATTACTTTGGGCTTTAATAGAGGTATCCAGTATCTATGTAGTATCATATTATTATAGTATTGTATGTAAGTAATATTGATTATTAGTATGTAGGTATGTAGGTTGCAGTAAATTTATAGTTGAGTATCATTATACTATTTTTATTTTTAATGCATTAACCTGTGCTAAGGACAAATTTAAAAAACCTATTTAGAGGCTAAAAATTTCACCCATGCCGGGATTCGAACTCGCAACCTCTGGCTATCCGTGCCAGCGCTCTACCAATTGAGCCAATGGGCGACTCACCGGCATCAGTGAAATTTCGAACCTCTTTACACTATTCTCTGTATTATAAAAATAGTATAATCATATGGGTACAGTGATATCGTTCCGATGTAAAACCTAACTGCAAAGTAGGTAGTCGGGGCTGTAAGTGATGCAATTTTCTTAAGCCAGATGTCGCTGCCTGTACGTAATACAGAGAATAGTGTAAAGAGGTTCGAAATTTCACTGACGCCGGTGAGTCGCCCATTGGCTCAATTGGTAGAGCGCTGGCACGGATAGCCAGAGGTTGCGGGTTCGAATCCCGGCATGGGTGAAATTTTTAGCCTCTAAATAGGTTTTTTAATTTGAGTATCATTTTATATATTTTGTGCTATTTTATATATTTAAATTATATTTGTTATATTTAGTTAACCTAGGTTATGTAATAAATCACTCTTATATTATATTGTTTACTGGCACTACCCTTTTCACTGTCTGCATTATCGTGGGTTAGCTGGAAGAAAATACTATCTAGTATTAAGCTCGCCTTTGTACAAATTTGTTTTAGTGCAATAAAGGATTTTCATTCATTCATGTCAGAGGCCTTATGGGCGGTTTGATAACTTCTGACAGTAAGGCCCGCCACAGTCGGTCTTACAATCCTCCACCAACCCGGACTTGGCCCTCGTGGTGGAGCATGGCTTAACCTGCCTGCGGTACAGTAAGAGATCCGTGCCTCAGCAGTCGGAACATAATTGGGTTTATAGGCGTATTATGTCAAAATTCTACATCGTTCAATAATCTTGGTAATAACCTCAGCCACACCAACAATCTTCAAGCATCCCTCGCCCGACAGCGCAAAAATCATATTTCATAACTCCCCAAAGAACAATAGCGCACCTAATCTGGAACAAGTATCAAACGACCCTAACAACATTCGTAGGTGAAATATTTACGCGCCATTTCGCAAGAATTACGGGCCTGTATGCAAGAAAACGCGGGATGAGGTAATATTGGAAGTAACTCTAGTACAGTGCTCTCGTCGTTGAAATACCTACATGAGTTCAGGCTTCAATTGCACATTGGGATTGTTCATCTAAGCTTCTTCTTCTTCTTCCGGCTATATAATGTAGTCCACTGCGGGACATAGCCCTCCCGTAATGAGCGCTACAGCGCCCTGTCTTCAACTTGCCGCATCCAGCATCGGCCGGCAGTTTTTCGCAGATCGTCATCCCACCTGGTTGCACGGCGTCCTGCACTACGTTTGCCGAGTCGCGGTCTCCACTCAAGAACACGTTTACTCTTCAGCTGGTTGATTCTCTGAGCTATGTCGATAACTTTAGTTCATCCAATCTGTCAGTTTAAATTCATTCTCTGCTAGCCATGATGCCCTACTTCGTGCAAAAGTTCTATCTGCTATGCTTAACAAGGTCAGATACGTCCTTTGCACTTATAATGGTTGAGTAAGCTCCAAATCATTTCTCACTGTTCTTGACCATTCTTATCCAGATACCAACGGTTATTCAATTCAGATCATCGGTTACCAGAATCTCGCGATGTATTTTGGGTTTCCAGCCAGCTCCCGATTTTGCGATTTCGACATTTGAATGTTTTTGCCCTATAGGTTAATAAAAAATAATGGGCACTCAATAGTGTTATGGGAAATCACATTAACCAAATCGTTTTGTAGTAGGTGAGTTAATTGCGTCCCAATATGGCCAAAATACTGCCAATTTTCTATTCTATCATACCGAGATACTCGGTTCTTTTGATTCAAATGAGTATAGAGCTCTTGAAACAAAATATGTTTTGGTGAACTGTATATTGTGTAATTCAATTCAACTCAAATAGTATCGGGGGCGGACGTAGTGTATACACATCGTCCCATATACCAGGATCCCTGTATACGGAATTCTATCAATTCATCCCGGGACCCTTTGGAATGGAGTCTTCAGAGACAAATCGAACGTTTCGGTACGAATGAGCGGAGACTATCTTTAACAATTTAGTCGCGGGGCGATGCTCTGTTTTATTTCCTGTTTAATTTTCTGCCCGTTTAAAGCGAGGGGTTCGGTTTGGTTTCATCGAATTATCTGCCGAATGAGAGCGTTTGTGAAAGAATGTTGCTTTGATACGTGTCTGCCAAGGACCCAATTTAAGTCGATTCAGTTACGCGAGGCGTAACTTCTGCCAGATTGCTCTGTATCATTAACCTCCTAAGCCTTGGAGGTAACAGTTACCTCAGGTCTTCTAAAGCTACTTAGATTTTAAAACTTTTTCTTGTTGTTGTTCGGAAATGAGGAAAATATTGGACCTGGAACAGTTAGTTTTTCGGGCTTGCTGCTAAATCATTGGGTGTGAATTAAGAAAGTTATTCGTGATGTCTTATTGCTAGGACGCCAGGGCTTGTCTTGTTTGAGCCAGGGCCGGAGGAAGTAACAGTTTTATTTACTTAAAACACTCCTAAAATGCAGTTTTGATTAATCTGTGATAAAAGGAAAGGGTGTTTCATAACAACATGATTCCTCTAAAAATCTCCCTTATTAAATAATCTGCACAGAGCTACAAAGTTATCTGATCCGGTGGAGGTGTAAAATTTTGTATGGAAACGTCAAGTTTACTATGAGAAAAGTGACGCTGTCACCGTGTTAGGTAAGTTTGTCGCACTCACGGATGTCAAAAAAAGACAGATGGAACCTTCTATAATCACGAGGGAGCAGACAAATGGCCGCCGTCTCTTTATGTGTGCGTGCCATCGGTGTTGCCAGACTAATATCACTTTGCCCACTTTTTCAAATCAAGAGAATGCTTCAGGGTGCTAACTAGCTCTACCAATGGAAAAAAGTCATAAGTTGTGTTATAATACGTTTTATTTTAAAAGTGAACATGGAACATCTTAACAACTGTGACAACAATTTTTTAAAGATACAGTCTAGAAACTAGAATCAACAACCAAGGACTTCAATCACTTTCCGCCAAAAACAGCCAGTTTAACGGAAATCCATTAAAATTCTAATCTATTGATCATATGTTCTAGACTGTAAGTTTGAAAAATAGTTATCACAGTTAAGATTTTCATGTTCACTTTTAGATAAAATCGTTCTATAAAAAAGTTATGATTTTTTCCATTGGTGGCGCTAATTAGCGCTCCGAAACGCCTTAAATCATGTTATCAAAAAATAAAGTAAACTTACCTAACCTAGTGACGATTTCACTTTTATCATACTACTGAGTGATTTAAAAGGCTTTTATGAAGGAGGTGGGGCCTCGATTGAGGGATTGGTTATGACTAGAGATTGGATAATCGGATGCATATTTGCATTAAGTTGAGATGTTAGGTGCTAATATGGAGTGAAGTTTTGTATAAAAAGAATTTGGGAGTTTTGGAATCGACAAATTTAGTGTTTTTGTAGCAAATACCTATAACAACTGCCTCTTATTTTTCCTTCAATTTTTAAAACAAAAAATTAAAATGAGAAACTAATTACATTTACAAATTAACGTGAAACAGCGTCACCAACTAACTCACGCGCTCAATTTACTCACATTATACAAATATCTAAGTAATATCACTGCCACCTACGACGGTGGCGGGTGTTTGACAACTTAACTAATGCTGGATGTCAGCTGTCAATAATTATTGTAGGTTATCTCTTGTTTTTTATGTTTGTGGTATAGCCATTGGCACTATAAAAAGAAATAGACGGCTCATGCACAACGTTGTTAGATGTCCACGCACAGCACGGCTTGTACAGGAATGAGGCGGCAAATTCGTCTCCGAGATGTCGGTAGAACAATGTCACTAAGGTCTTTCTAAAATTATTAAAATAGTAAAATCATATCAAAGCCTAGTAAACAGTAATTATTCTAGTAGTGCTAGTAGTGAAGTGTGTTCAGAAGAATTATTGAAACCTAGTATCCAGTGTTTATCGAAAAATTAAACTTACAATAGAAACTATAAAAGTTATGTGATTACCCTACAAGTGGTCAAAATAAATCTAAACTCATTCATTGCCCATAAAAGTGTAAAAAGCAAAAAAAATAAAAAAATAATATTAAGTGACTTAGTGACCCATAGTGCGAAACGTCTCCTGCGGGAACGGATATCGCGAATGGGATTAAGGTATTTCCCGTATAATAACAACTAGTGCCATCTAGTGGTTTTGAAATAAACCACTTCGTAAGACTGTATTGATTGCACGAGTAAAAATCACAAATTGGCTGCGGCTAGAATATCAACTTAGAGTTTCAAAATTATTTACCAACCCAAAAGAGGGCGTGATAGTATATACAATGACGTCAAAGTGTGAAAAGTGTAAGAAACCCATAACCACAAAATCAGATGGTATAACTTGCACCACCAAAAATTGCAATCTCACGTACCACCGCGATTGCGTGGGAATACCAATGAAATTAAAATTTTCCAAAGGCTGGGACTGCCCCAAATGCGCAAAAAAGGTAAAAAAAATTAAGGTGCCATCTGTAACCAACCCTGTGACGACACAATTACCGGAATCAAGAGATACAGTATCAGATATTGATGTGTCAACATTGGATGACACTCAGACAACGGCCATAGATACAAGCTTTCTCAGTCTTCCCGAGTTAAAAACCGACAGTGAAGAAGAAATCACGATCCTGAAAAATGAAATAAAAGAACTGCAGATAAGCTTAGAAATCTCACACGCAGAAATAGAACGACTAAACACTGAAAACGAACAACTGAAAAAACAAGTAAGTTTAGGGGAAAATAAAATAAAATTACTGAATAAAATATATACCGAGGAGTCGGCTACAAAACAGCGAACGCCTAACAAAAATAACCAGGAAAAAAGAACCCCAAAAACGAGACGCCAAAAGACTAAACAAACGGAAAAATCTCAGGCAATTTCAACAAACCAACCTATACCGAACAAAGGCATATTACGCTCTGAATCGATGCCGGATCAAACAGAAAGTGAAACCGAAAATGTTGATGTGCAGTGCATACCCCAGTCTAATCAAAAAAAGCCAGAAAACCTTTCAGAAACCTCTACAAGCAAAGTGAGAGCGAAAATCTGCGTAATGACTGGAAACAGGAATAGCTCAATCTTGGATGTAATCGAGAACACTTTTGAGGCAAAAACGTACCAGTCCCTGCATTGTATGTACTCTAATGGAGGTCTTGAGGCAGTACTGAACAATATCGAAGACAACACCCGTGGATTCACGAAAACAGATTATTGCGTCATCATAGTGGGCGAGTCAGACTTCAGAACTACCAAGAACTATGTACAGCTGGTTGAAAGAGTGAGAGAGAAAACGGAAGGAATAACACATACAAACATTATTATATGTGCACCCACCTATATCTGCGGAGCAATAATGTTTAATTCGAGAGTGGAGCTTTTCAACAGCCTTTTGTATTTAGACACACAATGCCATGGCCACGCATATTTCTTCGATTCAAACGACGAGCTATCGTTTGATATGTTTTCTAACGCAACAGGAAAAGTGAACAAGACTGGAATATATAACATTTTTCAAAACGTAAAAAGTATTATAGAGTTCTACGCTGAGTGTGAATTAAACACTCAAGAAACTAAAAATAAGCTTTTTCTATAAATCAACTGACAAGGTGGCTCAAAAACCAATCAGCCAATCTGAGTTAAATAATAATAAAATAAAAATAACATTCCAAAATATTCAAAGCATGGGAAATAAATTAGACCTAATAGAAGACCTACTTTTAGTCGAAAATATTGATTTACTTTGTTTAAGCGAAACTCATAAGGATAAGAACTTTTGTGAATCTGTCAACCTACCTGGCTATAAAATCGCATCTTTATTTTGTAGAACAAAACATAAAAATGGAGGTGTTTGTATAATAATAAAAGACTCCATTCATTACATTTCAAGAGACGATATAGTACAATTATCTAAAGAATTCATCATTGAACTAAGCGCCGTAGAACTACCAGATTTAAATACAATAGTCATAGGTTTATATAGAGCTGATCGTGACATAAAAACCTTTTTCAAACAAATGAAAAAATTACTCGACAAACTAAACATAAAAGAAAAAAATAAACACTTAATAATAGCCGGAGACTTCAACCTCAACATGCTAAATAAAACCAGAAATGAAAGAGAGTTCCTTAACCTAATGAGTTCGTATAATCTACATCAAATAATAAACGAACCAACTAGAATAACCAAATCAACCTCTACTATTATAGATTTAGCTTTTATAAACTACAAAGAAATTATAAATGTCAGCTACGTAAAAGATTTTGGTCTATCCGATCACAAAAGTATAAACCTATGCTTACCTGTAAAAAATGTACCTAATGAAAAAAATAAAGAGTGGTATATTAACAAAAGAATATATACCCAAGAAAAAATATTACGCATAAAACAGATATTAGGCGGGATAGATTGGAGTGCAATTTTAAATAAAAATAACGTCCAATTAAACTATACCCAATTACTCTCGATAATAACAGAACTCTTAGAAACCCATATACCTACTCAAAAAATCAAGTTAAAAATTAAACCACGAAAAGGATGGCTAACGAGAAGCCTAAAGAAATCCTGTTTGCATAAAAGAACCCTGAAAGTTATATTGAATGAAACCGGAAGCGATGTTATAAGAACTTACTATAAACTGTACAGTAAAATTTTAAAAAAAAGTATAAGAATTTCAAAACAAATAGAATACATACGACAAATGAACACTTCAGAAAATAAATATAAAACTATGTGGAAAATTATTAATGATAAAACAGGCAAAAATAAGAAAAGAGAATTTAAGAATTTAAAGTTAAAAATAGATGGTAAAACAATAATTTGTCCAGAAACAATAGCAAATAGTTTTAACTCCTACTTTATTTCTATCGGGAAAAATAATAACCCGCCATCTACCAGACAATCTACAAATCCAATTAGCCCACCACTTTGTTCGTTTTATTTGAGCCCGGTGGACCCCATAGAAGTCACAAAAATCATTAGCTCCCTAAAAAATAAACACAGCTGTGGTATAGACGACTTGCCTCCTATTCTAATAAAACAATGCGCTAATGAACTGTCACAACCACTTTCAGTCATAATAAATCAAAGCTTTCGGGATGGCGACTTCCCGGATCTACTTAAAATAGCTTTAATTAAACCAATACACAAAAAAGACGATACTACTATTGCTAGCAATTATAGGCCAATAGCACTATTACCGGTTTTATCTAAAGTGTTGGAAAAAGCGATGTGTAACCGATTGTATAAATTCCTAGAAAAATATAATATTATTGATGATAGCCAACACGGATTCCGAAAGTTCAAATCCACAACATTGGCAGTATACAAATATATACAAATGGCATTGCAGCATATGAACGATAAGAAACAGGTTTTAGGATTACTACTGGACTTGACGAAAGCATACGACAAAGTCGATCATAGTATCCTCCTAAATAAATTATACGGTTCAGGTATCCGAGGACCAGCTTATCAATGGTTCAAATCCTATTTACATAATAGAAAACAAATCGTCCAAATCGAAAATTATAATAGCAACTCTAATGAAATACAACTTATAAGATCTCAAGAATTAAATGCTAATTGCTCTATTCCCCAAGGAAGTGTAACCGGCTGTTTATTATTTTTGCTATACATAAACGATTTGCCAAAAATTCTTACCAAAGATAACGTAACAACAATATTATTTGCAGACGATATATCGATTCTAATAAAGTGCGAAAACTCGTTAGACGCTAAATTAATTATAAATAATACCTTAAATACAATAACAAATTGGCTACAAAATCATAACTTAGAAATTAACTATAAAAAAACTAAAACTCTACAATTTCGGCCTTACAACGGACTGAAATTGGATATAAACTTATCTTTTAATAATATTGAAATAGAACAGGTAGATACATTTAATTTATTAGGCCTAGTCATTGATACAAATCTTAATTGGAAAACCCATATTGAACAAATTAAAAGAAAATTATCCAAATTTACCTATGCTCTTTTCGAATTAAAATGTAGTACTAATATAGAAACAGCCTTAATAGCATACTACGCCTACGCTTACTCCTGGTTAAAATATGGTGTAATGTTATGGGGAAATAGTACTAATGCAAACGAAGTGTTTATTATACAAAAGAAATGCATTAGAATTCTAGCTCAAATAACAAATAAACAAAGTTGCAAACCATACTTCTTAAAATATAAAATTTTAACACTCCCCTCAATCTATATACTTGATATATGTACTTTTGTATACAAAAATCCGCAAATATTTAAGCAAGTTAAAGATATTCACAATATTAATACCCGACATAAAAATAGACTCCTACTCCCTCCTTCGAGACTCAAGATGTTAAACTGTAGCCCATATCACATGTCAGTGAAAATTTTCAATAAACTCCCGCTTGAAATAAAAAATGAAAAAAAATGTATTACATTTATAACCAGGTTAAAAACATTCTTAATAGAAAAATGCTTTTATTCACTGGATGAATTCTTGAATGCTCAGACTTGTACCTAGATGTATAATCTAAATGCTTCGATGTTAGATGTAAGTCTCACCCACTTTGCAATATCCGTAAAGGGTGACTAAGTAATAAGTACCACAAAATGTATACCACCTATCTACACTTAGTCTGCAATAAAAGATTGATTGATTGATTGATTGAATTTCAAACAGTTAGATATTTGAAGATAATAAAGATATATTATTTTATAAGGGTTACGGTTGCGTATTTCCATAACTCCAAAACGACTACTATAATAACACTAATAAATGCAACAAATACATATTTATCCACTTTTCGGGAATTTTTCCCGAAAAAAAACTGGTATCACTGCGGTGTTTGACATCCCAAGTTGTCACAGTAAATAAAGAAAAGTAAACAAAACATAATAAAGAAAAATATCACGAATCAGTAACTTTAAACATTACTAAGCATGGTAGGTGCTCCTATGAGACATTGTATTTTTTCGAGAAGTGTTTACACCACCGTACCACACAAGACGGCATTTCTTAAAATTTTCTTTTGTGTCAAACAAGACTTACTAGCACTGCTGCCCGGAGCGTAATGGCGGCAGAGTGACCGACTTGGTGTATCTGTGTGAGTTAGCTCGTGTATGCACACGAAAGTGTAGGACTAGGGGTGCTTCACACCCTTTCAATGCGAGATGGCATCCGTCTGTTTTTGACATCCGTGGTCGCTCTGTAATTACGTCTTTCTTTATACCACAGACTGACTTTCAGGAGTGTTTTAGATGAATCATGTTTTTATGAAGAACAATGTAGGACTAAGGCATAGGGCATATAGAATTACGCGGAAAAGATGCGGCGTCCTTTCAATTCAATAATACTATCTTCTTCTTCAGGCTATATTAGTCCACTGCTGGACATAGCCCTCCCCTAATGAGCGCCATAGCGCACGGTTGTGCCATCATTGGGGGGTAATGCCCATAATCCCCACGCTGGAAATGTGGGTTGGGATCGCAGTTTGGTAGAATTGTACTGCAGGGGGCGCTGCTGCCCACCTCCCGGTTTGTGTGCCTTAGTCGCCTTTTACGACACCCGCGGGAAGAATTCGGGTTGGTGCTATTGTGTAGGCCGACACCACACAGCAATAATAATATGTTGGACCATATTAAATTATAATATTAGACTTGAAATTTCCGCACTTAGTGTCATAGTTGGGCGTAATAAGCGCTAAACTATGTTAAATCTTCAGACACTATGGTTTCCTCGCGATGTTTTCCTTCACGTTTAGCGAGTGGTATTCGAGGAACCCACTACCTCGCGCAGCCGGCTCAGCTGCTATATCTACAACAGCAGTGCATCGTATTGCGTTAAACAAAAGTATATTTTATGCTTTTCGCAACATCAGCAATTGTTTTCTCAAACGAAACTTCGAAAGTTTAGTCACAAATTGCCTCTTTAAATTGAAGAACTTTATAATTTGATTTCACTTACTCTCCACTAATCCTACCAACAAGTTTATTTGAAGCAACACTTAGGTGATTCGATTAAAAAAGTTTTGCGCGAAAAAATATGATATATTTTGTCACTTATTTACTTTCAGAACGCTCCCGCGCCCGAGTCCGGCGAAATTTCCGCTACGTGACTCCGATAAAAATCTCACTTTAAATATTAATAAAGCAAAAGAATCGGGAACAAACTCCCCTAAAGACGTTACTTTGTCAAAGAAACTTTGAGTTCGCGCGCAAATTAAACTTCTCGGAAGAGCAGAGGCGTGTTCACAATTAATTTTTAATGCGACGACAAATGCCCGACAACACGGGACTTTCATTAAGCCGAAATTAATATGTACAATTCGTTGGACCCTAAACAACCTTTGGGACATAATTTAAGGGATGCCTTCCGACGTCAAGGCCTATGGGTCCTCAGTGAAAAAGTTGACTTTTAACCTCCTGATGCCCACGGTACTTCTGTATTTCTGTTTTGAGTTATTGCCCACCGTCCCTCTCCGAGGACGAATAGTTTGTGTTTGAACCACTTTTTAATTTACCGCCATTACTTTTATTAATAGGATTCGGAAGGAGACGACATTCAATCACTCACAGCTGTCATAAGTGTCATCTGAGGCTTATCAATAGTTTCTTCCACAAACGTCAAAAACAGGAACCATGGAGCGGCCATCTTCCCTCTCCGAGAACATAGGAATACTTTGACCGAGGAACGAGGAATACTTTGTAATTGAACCACATTTGAATTTACCACCATTGGTTTTACTGATAGAATTCGAAAGGAAACGACATTCAATCACTCACAGCCGTCATAAGCGTCATCTAAGGCTAATCAATAGTTTCTTCTGCTAACGTCAAAATCAGAGATCACAGAGCGGCCACGTCGACGAAGTAAGTATTCATCCGTTTTTATGTGTGTAATCTTATAATTTTATTCGAAAGCTCTTATAAAACCTTATTCTTATATGTGCCGGTAAATGGAAAATACAAATATAATTTTTATCAATTACGTTTGTATATAATAATCTATAAGCATTCATTTACATTGGTGATCGTCTGAGTACCCTGGTCTTCAATTACATAAAATACACTTTGTCGGACTTGTGGTGCTTAACAAGAGTTGAAAGAACACATTTTAAGTAAAGATTGGCGTAGATAGATAGAACACTTTGTTGCAAAACTAGAAACGGAAGTATTTTAATCTCGTATCTCTAATATATAAATTCTCGTTTGATCTAATTTTTTTTGTATGGTTGGTAGGTTTGAGAATTGGCTAATTAATGTTACAAAGGAACGTTTTCGGGGTCAGATACTTATTATAATTTGCTTTACTGGGCTGCTGGGAATCATAGGACGAGACTAGCTAAGGACCGGAGGGGTTGGTGTGAAAGAGATGAGGCCTATGCCCAACATTGGGCTCTGTTTATCGGCTGATTAAATAGATATATGCTTTATTGATCCCTTCATGTTATGTTCTATGAGGCAATGAGGCCTTAACGCCCGTTTGACCACTTCTAACAGTAAGGCTCGCCACCCGAGACCCGTGCCCCAGCAGTAGGGATTTACAATGGTTGATATCGATCCGACCACTCCTACCAGGTGGGATGACGATATGCGTTAAACTGCCGGCAGATGCTGGATGCGGCTGAAGACAGGGCGCTATGGCGCTCATTTGGGGAGGGATATGTCCAGCAGTGGACTACATAATACAGCCTGAAGGAGAAGAAGAAGTGATATCGAATGCAATAAACGCTTCATTGAGTTCAGGATTCAAAATTACTAAAACAAAACATCTTCGAGCTAAAATACTAAAAAATGCTAGAAAATATCACAGGTCTTTACCCTAAAGTAGTAGTTTTATTGTGCGTGAACACGAAATAGTTACTATTAACAAAGCTATTCTGGTTTCAGTGCAAATCACTGGAATAACTTAATTTGAGGAGAGTTGTTTTAACGACATTATGGTCTCACTTTCGGCAAGCGGTTATATAATCTAAGCCATGCCCAATAAAGGCTAGATTCCCTTGTAATTGTTAATTACCATTCCAGTCCCCAATTTGTCGAAGTCATCACATTATTATTCAAGGCAGGCACTAAATTGAAAGGAAAGCGCCATTTTCTTTCTCAATTTCTTTCGGTTGATAAAATTGTTCCGGTGGGCCTACTCAAAAGACATTATGCAGTGTCCTTCCAAAAGAACTAATAACTCTGCCTCGCTAGTCTAGCGGTATCACGTCTCATTACCATGCTGGAGGCCATGGGTTCGATTCCCCGATTCCCATTACACGTTGTCTTAGTCTAGGGGTGTTTTAGTTTTTGTTATAACCTTGCTTGCTTACCATAGCTTGAAGTGACTGTGTTGGGTGAAAGTTATTTAAAAATACAAGAAAGCAGTGCTGGGATTTTTTTCCAACTAGTCTTTCTATTTTTTGCTGATGTCACTGCAGACCACAGTGACAACAAGTGTGCTGCACGCTTCCCAAAAACATCCCAGCAATGGCGTTCATTGATTTCTCAAATCACTCTAGTAGATATTTTGTAGGTATCTCCGGCATAGCAGACTCTTAGTTAATCTCTCAATAAACGAACCAAAATTTTTTATACATAAAGAATTTATGTTTCTTTTGAATATTTAGTTCAGGACCCTGTAGTTTTTGCTAAAATTATAACATAACATAACCTCACGCCTGTATCCCAGAGGGGCAGGCAGAGACCAAGGACTGCCGCTTGCTACGATCCTGACAGATCACCTTCGGTTCATCAATGTTCATTAGTCGTTGCATGAACGCACGCCGGATCCGGGTTCCATAATTAATAAACTCAGCTCGTACTAATTTATAAATATTATTTATTCATTGATTTCTCATTTATCGATTGATTTCTGGCACGTTTATGCATAATTCGACCTTAACGTTTGATTCACACGAGAATGAAATATGTTTATTAATATTTTTGAATAATAAACGCCAAGACATTGCCAGTTCAAATTACTCACGGCGAGTATTTTTTATTTTATTTTATATATTGACTGAATGAATTAATGAGTGAATAACCATTTATTGCCAAGAACACAGAATATCTTACACTTATAAACTTAGATACTGAACTAATTTTAACAGATTATATTTCAAGCAAGTAAGAGCTTGTATTACACAGCAGATAAGTAACATTGCACGTTATAATATTACAGTCAATAAATGGGCTGAACGAAGTGGGTTGAAAGGAGCTTCGCCAAGAGTTAAAATATGATATTACTAGCTGTGCCCCGCGTTGTTACCCGCGGTTTGTTAGGGAAAACAAATTGTGAATTAACAGTAAAAGATATTTTCCCGCAGTAAAACGTACCCTATGTGTCAATTCAGGGTGTCAGCTAACTCCATGCCAAATTTAATTTAAATCGCTCCGGCCGCTTAGATAGAAAAATAGATAGATAGATTGAGAACACTATTGCACAACCAGAAGAATATTACAACCATGATTTATACATAACCATGATAGATAGATGGAATATTATTAATTGTACACAGAAATTACAGTAACGGAAATTATACAAAAATATAGTACAAATGGTGGCCTTATTATTAAAAGCAATTTCTTCGAGGCAACAATAGATGGAGACAAGAAAGAAATTAGAGACGGGTAGTCGGTGCAATTTAAAAATATTGAAATTAGGAATTCAATGTTAGAAATTTAAATAAACTTATTACTTTCACGTTACATAAATAATTACATAAATAATGAAAATAAATATGTTTAGCCGTGTAAGAAAGTCACAATTTTTCGCCTTTATAATATTAGTGTGAAGTGTGATGTAGTGAAATGAAATGAAATTGCTGTGATTAGTTACTTCTATTTTCAACGACTTTAACGTGAGAGTAGAAGCCGCTTAAGTATAAAAATAAAAGGCGAGAAATATTCACTGTTTTAATAAAAAATGCTCGGGGAAAATGCGCCGGTCCGTTAATTGTACGCGCTTGATATAAATATTACAGATTTTTCTTCAGCGTTTCCATTTTATTTAATAATAATTTTTAGCTTGACAACAATAATATTATTCCTTTTTGTGACCAACATCAAAAACAATCTCGATCAATATCCTATGGTAAAATTTTTCAACTATTATTGGCAACCAAGAACTTTGATCTAATCTAAACTAACTAATCAAATTTTACCCAACTACTCGTACATTATAATAATAATAATAATATTGGCCTTTTTGCATCTACTTAATGAGATGATTTATACAGCGTCCAGTGGCATCTTCACCCACACTAGATGGATGAAGGGACCACTCCGACGCTGTAGAGCCAGGGACATGGTTTTATAGATGGTGTAGGCTTGCCCAGCACCTATACCATCCTGACAGCTCAGTCGGCCTAGCCCACAGGAAAGACTAGCCAATACGTGCGGAGCCAACCAAGCCGCGGGTTTCTTCACGATGTTTTTCCTTCACCGTTAGCGTGTGGTATTGCGACTTCGAATTCGCAAATGTACGTAACTTTGGAATTAAACAAAGTCATTGGTACATGCCCGCACTGGGGATCAAACATGGGGCTCACGCATGCGAGTCCATGGTTCTATCGACTGAGCTGCCACTGCTCGTACATTGCTGACAAACAAATCGACTAAATGACTTCGCATGCATGTTGATCATTTTAGGTAATTTTGGCCCATTTTCGGTCTTAGACGGGTTTTGGACGAGTTAAAGGCCACGGGGTGTACGTTACAATTCTCTGGACTGAATGTTAGTTAAAATAACGAACCGTTAAAACAAATACTTATTCTTTCGTATCTACAAACGAATCCTGATGGAATTATGTCCAATTTTGCTGGGAATTTTGTTTGATTATACATATTGGAAGCAAAGAACAGGATTGTTTTATTGATTTAAATTCAGATTTACTAATTTGGTTTTTTGTCGAAAGAGTCCGACCAAAATTATTTTTTACACAAAAACATAAAAAAACTCACACTGAAATCTGTTTGGATCTGTAACCTGTTAAGCCATGTCAGAGGCCTTCTGAGCAGCTTGATGACGTCTAACAGTAAGACCCGCCACTGTCTTTCAATCCTTCACCAACCCGGACTGGGCCCCGTGGTGGAGCACGGCCCAACCTTTCTACGATGCAGGAAGAGACTCCTGCCCAAGCAGTGGGGACATACAAGGGTTGGTATTGTTTGTTCGAAACCTGTATACGAATATCTGTATGACCTAAGTCAGGGTTAGATTTCACCACCGCTGCAACTACAGCCATCGCCAGTCAATAATTAGCCAATAAGTATTCCGGCAACTCACCTAGGCAGCCGGCGTCATCATGATCTAGATTAAATTCAAGTGAGCCATATCGCAGTTATCCCCGACTGACTGAAACTGGCTCAGTCATTGGGATTCAGCGCATGAACTGGTGGCTACTGTAGGTTTAGGCTGCTTAAGAAAGTAACTTAAGAACACGAATGTTTCTAAAGGGTATCCCAAAATAAAGGAAACATAATAATATGAATTTGCTGCCATTTTGGTAGTAAATGGTTGGTAACCTTTAAAAAAACCAGTTTGACAGTTGACAGTGTATGGTTATATTGTTTTTAATGCACTATCCCGTGCTAAGGACAATTTTAAAAACCTATTTAGAGGTGTGTAGGGTTAGTAAAAATGCACACGAAACCGTTTTTTTATTACTGAACAATATTTCAGAAATCATATAAAGGCCACATTCCGAAAATAAAAATACGTGTATTAAGAATGTTTATGGGCTAATTAACTGTCTCATACTCAATCTCTCCGTATCTATTTTTAAAAAAAACATCGAGGTAATGCACGGCGCATGCCACGCATTTCGTGGCGTCAAAATGTCGTAATTTGACTATTAGTAGACTGAAAAGTTACAACTTTAGACATTTAAACGCGTGACTCGCATCGTCATACGACATAGAGAATAATGTTTGAAAAGAATGAAAAGATAAACTAAAGATTAAACAGAACGGTAATAAAGAAAATTTTATAGTTGCGACCAAGAACAATAATTCCTTTTACTAAACAGTCATATCATGATCTTTGTGCAGATATTGAAAACTATAGCGTTTATTAGATAAAATTATAAAAATGCAACTTGCCTTAACGGACTCTTGTACAAGAAGAAAGAAAAAATAGGCAGTATTGCCATAACAAAAAATATGTAGAAAACCACAAAATTATTGCCATACGACATGTAATAACTAACGTAACGTTATATAAAAATAAAGTTAGTTATTTAAACTGTATGTTTAATTTGTCTTAAACAATCTTCATCAGCCAATTGACGCCCACTTGAGAACATAGGCCTCCTTCATGGCTTTCCAAGCTACATGGAGGGCCGTGGCGTGGAAAGCCTGCCCGCGCTGCTTCGTCGAGTCCGTAATCACTAGGTCAGAACTTATAATTTCTTGTGCATCGAGCTATGTCCCCCGCCCGCGGCCACTTCAATTGAGCAATTATTCGAACTGTATCAGTAATTCGAGTCATTCTACGAATCTCCTCATTCCAAAATGGCATGCACTTTACAGTTATTCAGAGTAGCCACCACACATTCCAGTCACGAGCAACTATATCTGAACTGGCTCAATGGCGCCGCAAGTTTAGATTTTAATGCATAGTTGAAACTAGTCCGTACTATACGTACAGTGGCAACAATCCTTGCTTTACGACAATCGCACTTAAGCTCACAGGATAAGAGCTTTGTTATTGAGCGACTATGTCATTGAATGGACTGTGGATCCCCCGTTTCCTTGGAGATTCGCTCTTATACCGTACACGGTAAGAACTAAAGAAGTTTTACCAACATGAACAGGTATTGTGATACGTAAGCGCTTATTGTGGTTGCTAGGTGATAAGTACGGGACGTGTACGGAAAAAATCCTGGATTTTCGCTACTTGGTTTGTTCGTACAATACGTCTGTGAAATTGCTTATGGTCTATTCAGTAAGTGTGAGCACGACTCTTCATCTTTTTCATCTTCGTATCTTATTGTACCATAATTAGCTTGTGAAAGTAAAAGAGTTGATGGTTTATTTTTGTAGCCTATATAATCACTGCAGGGCACAGATCGTCTCTTAGAAAGAGAGAGTGGGCTTAATTACCACGCTTGCTAGCCGCGGATTGGCAATTTCAAGCGCAATTTCAAGCGCTTGGCTAGTTGAACACCTCAGAAACTCAAGTTTCCTCACGGTGTTTTCCTTCGCCGTTGGTATTGCTACCATAACTCCACCCATGTACATAACTTAGACAACTAAGTCATTGGTGCATGGCGATTGAAGAATCGGTTTTCTAACGCTCAAATACTCATGAAACGCCTAGTATTTTGATGAGTTATCGGTCAATTGTCCTTAGCACGGGTTCGTGCATTAAAAAGAATATAATCATGTGGGTACAGCGATATCATTCCGATGTAAAACCCAACTGCAAAGTAAGGTACTCGGGGCTGCAAGTGATGCAAATTAGTTACAGCCAGATGTTGCTGCCTATACGTAATACAGAGAGTATTGTAAAGAGGTTCGAAATTTCACTGATGCCGGTGAGTCGCCCATTAGCTCAGTTGGGAGAGCGCTGGCACGGTTAGCCAGAGGTCACGGGTTCGAGTCCTGGCATGGGTGGAATTTTTAGCCTCTAAATAGGTTTTTATAGTCGTCCAGAATTAAGCGTTAAAATGATTATAAAGGAAAATATAAGTATCTCAGTCTCCTGGCAATTGGCAAACGCTGGTCTCTGTCTACCCCTCCGCGATGCAGGCGTAAGTTTATGTAACGTATGTTTAATGATATGATTATATTTTATGCTAGCTGTATTATATTATATGTCTGCCATCTGCCAGATCGACACCGATATTTCCGCGCATATTGTGATACGAAATCATCAAACTGCCGTTAGAGCAAAGTGCGATAGTTTACGACGCAACAAACGCGACGGCGTCTCTTGCTTCTGCAATTTATGTACCTGACATGAACTCGCGCTAGTATCGCTGAGGGATAGGCAGATACTAGAATTTGCCATTTGCCACGATCCTGACAAATCTACATCGCAGTTTCGTATTCTGAAAAAGCGTTTTCGTATATTAAACGGGTGTTACGGAATGGTCTGCATAAACACAAAAACCATCAGTGGGCGCCTTTCGTGGGCAATATATCCTGTCTCTAATTTGTCTACTTACGTACAAAAACATCTTTGAGATTCCCTTGACAGTATATATATATATTCTTTCTACTTTACGTATGTCTGTCAATGATCTCCTCCTAAAAGGCTGGACAGATATAAATGGTTTTTTTGTATGTGTTTGGGTCACGTCGTGGCTGGTTAAGATTCACAAATTAGCAAACAATTTCCAACGTCTGTTGGGTCCGCTTGTATGGTATAAGAACGTGGCTAGGTGAATCTTGAGGTCGTCAGGCTATACTAATCCACTGTTAGACATAGCCCTCCCCTAATGAGTGCCATAGCGCCCTGTCTTCAGCTTGTGGCATCCAGCATCTGCCTGCAGATTTTCGCAGATCGTCATCCCACCTAGTCGGAGGGCGTCCTACAATACACTTGCCGAGTCGCGGTCTCGGTCTCCACTCAAGGATACGTTTACTTTGACGGTTGTCGATTCTTCGCGAGACATGGCCAGCCCACTGCCACTTCAGCTAGAATCTTGAGGTATTATGACAGAATTAAGTCAAAATTTTATTTTGTCCAAAAAAGTAACACAGAAGTTATTGCCAGATCACAGTCAATTTTTAGACAGATAGAACCGCATTTGTTACTAGGTAAGTACAAATTATTCTCAACTAACTCACGATAAGCCCGCGCCCTCATCCTCAGAGCCGACTAGTCTGAGAGTATAAAGACGGAAATATAAAGACTAGGTCAAAAGCCACTCTGGAAAAGATACACACTGCCTTGACCACTCGCTTACTATTGTTTGTCGAGAGTTTGGTGTGATATAACACGGTATTCTACAGTGACTTTTTCTACAAATAAAAAGTTAAATATCGTTATAATCTTTATCAACCCCCCACTGCTGGGGCACGGGTCTCTTTCTGCATTGCAGGAAGTTTAGGCCGTAATCCACCACGGGGGCCAAGTCCGGGTAGGTGGAGGTTTATAAAACAGTGGCGGGCCTTACTGTCATAACTTATCAAGCCGCCCAAAGGCCTCTGACATGACTTAACGACTGCCATTACATCACAGCCGGCACCCTCGGCTTGACGTGCCTTGGAAAGCATGGAAGCGCTCAGAAAAATGCCACTTGCGGTAGAAATGGGACAGTCACTCATCCTGAACCTGACCGCGCCTGTTGTTGCTTAACTCGAGTGATTGTTTCCAATCACTCGGTTGAACTAGACCACAAGCACTTCAGCGTAGGTTGTCTGGTGAAATTGCTCTAACCAATAAGGCCGCCAATTGTACTGTATCGTTGTAATTATTTTATGTTACTTTTTTCCTGATGTTTTTTTATTTATTCCCGGATTATTGTAATAAAGAATATGTTTATCATATGTTACCTAATCCAACAATGTACAAGTACAGGCTTATTGACGTGATTCTAATTTCGAAATGTTCTCGTGTTAAATTTGCTACTGATTGCGTCGTTGTTATTCCGTATAAGCAGCTTTCGTTGACACGCCTCCTACGTTGACACGTAGGAGGCGTTCCAAAGGAGCACACCCGCTCTTATCGTACCTTTCGTCCCCCAAATAAATAAAATAAAGCAGTACCTGAAGCGCTCTATCTCACAATAAATACGACGCGAGGAACACAAGTTTACGAGCGCGGCTCGCCATATTTTTGCTCTTGCTAAACATTTTATAGTTCGCTCGCTTGCTTTGTTGCATTTGACGTCCACTTTGATCGGCTAGTTGGTCGATATATGGTTATAAATAATCGCTATTGGACCTGTTTAGTACATAACTACTAGCTGAGGCTGCAAACGTTGTTTTGCGTTATTAATTAGCATACATAAGTTATCGATATAGCTCAGAGAATCAGCAAGCTGAAGTGGCAGTGGGCTGGCCATATCTCGCGAAGAATCGACAACCGTTGGAGTAAACGTGCTCTTGAGTGGAGACCGCGACTCGGCAAACGTAGTGTAGGGCCAAATGCCCTCCGACCAGGTGGGATGACGATATGCGAAAAACTGACGGCAGATGCTGGATGCGGCAAGCTGAAGACAGGGCGCTATGGCGCTCATTAGAGGAGGGCTATGTCCAGCAGTGCTACAGAATATAGCCTGAAGAAGAAGAATTAGCGTACGACCTCAGATCATAGAAAGAAGCGTACGACCTACGCGCTGACCTACCATATTTACACAATAAAAATCAGTGAAGCCATGTCGGTGAAGTTCGATAACAAACACCGTGACACGAAATTTTTATATATTTCATGTAGGAGCTTCGCGAGTAATTAAGAACTAGTATATTTTTCTAAAGCGCTCGTGGCCTAGGCGAATCGAGTGATTGGAATCAATCACATGAGTTAAGCAACAACAGGCGCGGTCAGGTTTTGGATGGGTGGCTGTCACTTGACTACCACTAGTGGCATTTTTCTGAGCGCTTCAGTGCTTTTTAAGGCACGTTAAGCCGATGGTGCCGGCTGTCATGTAATGGCAGTCGTTAAGCCATGTCAGAGGCCTTTTGGGCGGCTTGATAACTTCTGACTGTAAGGCCCGCCAATGTCTTACAATCCTCTACCAACCCGGACTTGGTCCTCGTGGTGGAGTGTGGCCTACCCTTCCTGCGATGCAGGAAGAGACCCGTGCACCAGCAGTGGGGACATACAAGGGTTGATAATGATCTCTTTCTGAAATATAATAATAATACTTTATTCATTTATTTGCTTCTTAGTTGGTTTGTGTTATGTGATAGTTATTCAACTGACGTCCTATTGTAGAGGACAGGCCTTCTCTCTGAGAAAGAGTGTCGCTTTATCAGCACGTGTGCCCACCGCGGATTGATGATTTTATTCACTGACGCATGTGAACACCTCAGGCGCTCAGGTTTCCACGCGATGTTTTCCTACATTATCAGCGGGTCAAAGTTCAAAAAATTTTTTATTTATAACAGTGGTAACAATGATAGGGTCGAATCTTCCTTTTAAGTTTACACCTGTATTAGGAAGAATTCGCTCTTCCAGCTGATAGGTTGTACTAATTATAAACAAATTTTTACAAACTTGACAGTTACACTTAAGAGCTAATTTATATTTATTTATTTATTTATTTTAATACACAAAAAGTATATAAATTCAAGGTATGTGGTTTTAGATTTCATATTTAAAGGATGATGGGCGTTTTGGTCCTTATGTCCAATCAAGATGAGTCATATGTCGTTGGATAGCTCTTTTCAAGTGAAAAAATAAATTCTATGAAGACGAATCCGTATGAATTGTCCATTTTGAAATATGCTCGTCGGAAAGTACCATTTTTTGCATTAAATAGAAATTAGAAAAATTCATATCTCTGGTTTAACTCAACCGATGCTCATGATTTTTACGAAAATCACATCTATGCATACTCTGTCATAAATCATTAGAGCGAGACAGCGACATTGCGCTCTCTCTCCCACTCACGGTCACGGGTAACGCTGGAATTCGGTTTTGACCCCTCTCGCGCTCCGGGACACGGCGCGAGGGCAGGTATGTTAGGGTGAGGAACGCTTGGCCGCTTGCGCAGGTAGTCAGTCGTTTGCTGATATTGTGTTAAGTGCTACGTTATTACGCTCCTCATTGTTCACATCGACTTTGACCTTGGCATCATTTTGGACTCTGTTACCCGTTTTATTTGTTGACCGTGGCTTTATATTGGACTTGGGTGCTTAACGATTGGATTGTTTCGTTGCAATGGAACGTTACCGTAACTGTGTAATGTGCCGAAGAGGGCTATACCGAGGCAGATATCAAGTACGCGTTCTGTCGGAAGCCTTGACAAGAACACACGTGGAGCTAGTAACATTTATACGAGAAAACGCTGCTCTGGAGGTTTGTACCTATTGCACTTTTTTTTTCCACTCGATCCTCACTGAACCTTCGATATAAAAGGAAACCAATTGAAATCATGTGCAACTGCATCCCAGATCTATTCTAGTAGTAAATGAGGTAACGAAGACGTAAAAGTGAAAACCGATTGATAAGTGATTCTGGTCGCTTAAAGAACATTCAAGTGATTCCTTTTTCACTTTTACGTCTTCCACGATGTATTTACCACCAAAACAAGACCTACACAAAACCACAACCAATTACTGTGGTTGCGGTTTTGTGTGGTTGTGTGTATGCCTTGTTTTCGTACACACAACTACAGAAAACCGCAACCAGATCTCTGAGAAATCTGTGAATCTGTGGCATATATTTGACGATTCGCACACCTTCTGACAGAAAAACAAATCCCTCCCACAAATGACCCCCAATGCGTTATTTTGTTAGGTATTTTTCGGAAACCAAAGTTGTTTTTCTTTTCCTTACATTTTCATATATCATTTTCAGGTCGTGTTTGACAACACCCGAAGAGTATGTTACCGATGCTGGCAAAGAGCCGAAAATGCGACTAGAGGTCATGCAAACCCTCAACCCGAGCCGGAGCCGCAAGAACAAGCAGAACCGCAAGAACAACTACAACCGCAAGAACAACTACAACCGCAATTAGAAGAAATGCTTCATATTCCTGAATATATGAGAGCACGTAATACCGCGACGCATTGTATCTTTCATGGCTGCGCTAATGAAACCCGCCATCGAATTCCAAATGTTGTTAAAATCCACGTATTTTCTCAACATAAATTGTATATCCCCGACAGTGCCAGAGTATGTCACGATCACCTTAATGGGAATGATTGGGATGATTTGCCCCAACATTGCAACATTTCCCATGACTTTACGGCTGCCCATTTCAGGGATGTTTGTGACCTAATGCGAAATGCCTTAAACTCACCCAGATTACGTTTTAGCGACCGAGGCATGAATGAAGAAGAAATGCACTTTTGGACTGGACGTACTAATGATGAATTTAATGCCATCTTAGAGCAAAATCCATTATTAAGAAATAGAAGTGCAGATCCTAGAACCACTTTGGGCATTTTACTAACGAAACTACGCACAGGAGAACCCAACGCGAGACTTGCGACGTTGTTTAACATGTCTCGGAGAAAACTCGAACGCCAGTTGGCCATCGCACGAGAGTGTCTTAGCACTGACTACGTTGTGCGACACTTGGGAGTGGATCACATGAATAGAGAAGATATATTGGAGAGAAACTTGAGGATTCCAAAAGCACTGTATGGAAATGAAGACAACAATAAAGCCATTATTATTTGCGATGGTACGTATATTTATATATACAAGAGTTCAAACTTTTTGTTTCAGAGGCAATCCTACAGTTTACACAAGTTCCAAAACTTGTTGAAACCATTTTTAATCGTAACCACTGACGGATACATTATAGATGTTAAAGGACCATACGCTGCAACAAAAACTGATGCGCAGATAATGAGCGACTTAATGACTGACGAGGAAAATCCCCTTCATATATTGCTTCAGCCGAATAACGTATTTATTTTGGACCGCGGGTTCAGGGATAGTCTGCAGCATATAGAAGCATGTGGCTACGAATTTCACGTCCCCCCGACGAAGAACCGGGAAGAGTCGCAGCTCACGACTTCTCAAGCAAATGATTCCCGGCTGGTGACAATGTGCCGATGGGTAGTGGAAGTGGTTAACGGGCGTTTCAAAAGAGATTTCAAGCTGTTGCGCCAAAAATATTTTAATAACACAATGCCTAATATGTTCGGGGATTTTATGATTGCAGCAGCAATTACAAATCACTTCCACAGGCCTATTGTCGATAGCCAACACGCAGAAGCTTTTTTACAAAAAATTGTTGAAAGAAGGCAAACCCCAAACGTGTTATATGATTATGTAGAAGCAAAAAGATTAAACAACAGAAGAGCCAATTTCCAGAGATTGGAAGCAAATGACATTCAAGACTTTCCACGATTGAGGGAACACGACGTGATTTTGCTGTCATTGGGGACATATCAGTTAAAACTGGCAAAATCATATTGCAGCGAGCACCTCAACAACGGCTTATATCTTATAGAAACTTATAGAGAAACTGCTTTGGAGGATATCCATGAATATGGGATCCACGAAGATGCGTGGCTGTTGCGTGCACGCATACAGTCCCGACATGTACGATCAAAACAATATTTTTGCTATATATTATTAGACAGAAATAGTAGAAACATATTACAACATTATTGCACATGTTTGACAGGACGCCGCACGATAGGTTCCTGTGCGCATATTATATCTATTGTGTGGTATTTAGGATATGCTAGACATGAAGGCTTTACTGAACCAGCACTATTTTTAAATAACATTATCATGGATGAAACACATTAAACGATAAAACTTACTCTGAACTTGTTTTATTTACTTCGATAATAAACAAACAATGATAATATAATAATCAATGCTGATCATTTGTAATTAAAATCGATATACAATGTCGAAAAAATATCAAAAAGAATTAAAACAACAGAAAAAAAATTAAATAAAAAAAACTTTTAACGTATGATTACTCAAATTGGACAGAAAATCGGGACTAGCGCTTCGATTATTCTTATTCTACAAAAAAATACCTCTACAACGACGTATTACTCATTCCGATTGGTGCCAGGACCAGGTTCCATACATTTGTGCCCATCATCCTTTAGTACACTTAAGATTAAGATGATTGTACATTATTTTTTCATTATCAGCGGGTAGAATTGCAACTTCATTTTCGCAAAGTTGGTAAAATTTCTTGTTATTTATTTGAACGCGCAATTCCTAAAATGTGTCGGTTATACTTTGTAACTTATAACAACTTTTGTTCTGCGACTATTGACACTGTTAGCTTAATTTTTTTTTGGAATTAGATTTTGTCGAACAGAACATTTGTAAAAAACATATTACATCGTGGATTATATGTTTTAACAAATGTTCTGGTTTGTGGCGATGCTTTTTAATAGATAATGCTTAAAACTACAAATACTAAATAGAATAAAGCGTCCATCGGTCTTATCTATTAATATAAACTCGATTTCACAAAAATACCGTTGAGACAGAGTTAATACTGATTTGATTGCTCATAAGTCCTATATACCTATAGTCACTGGATCTTAGTGCACATGAGCGCGAACCACAAGTAGTTTGAGAAGTTAGGTAATTTTGTCGTACCTGTAGTTTTTAGTTACGTGTAATAATTATTTGTATATGGGTCCCGTTGCCTGAAATAAATGACTATTATTATTATTATCAATGGTTCATAGCAGTAATTCCTATTATGAATGTTCTTTAACTTCGTCATAATAAGACTGTCTGTCATTTGTACGACAATTAATCGCCGGTTCACATATTTTTTTTTTTATTCCAAAAGCTAAATATGAAACACAAAACTCACAGTACAATAGTTGCCAATTTGGTGTCACAGGAAAAGCATGCTTTAGCAATAACCCAGGTAACTTAAGGAGCTTGGTCGTTTTAAATGTCAATTAAATTAAAGTAAAAGACAATGTTAATTATAAAGTCTTCTATTGCAATTTCATGAAAAAAATCGCTAACGCTGAAATAAATACAATTTTCCGACTAAAATGATATATTTTTTTAAAGACATTCGCTTTTCTCAAGAAATTTGAAACATTATTCCTCACTAGCAATTGCCTGCAACTTTGCTCTCGAAATTCTTTTTATATGAAATTTTTTCCGTGATAAATTTACAAATTTAGTACAAAAAATATGAAAGTTTGTGAAGATGTTTTTATATTTATCAAACTTTTCATACGGTTAGATAAAGAACTTAGATAATATAAAGATACTTGATCTCCCGGTATTGCTTTCCCATGAACTAATATTTTATCATAACCGTAACCTTTTTTAAGCAAAACTCTAAGGGTCTTATTAATAAAAACGACCTATAGTGTGCTCGTAGCGCACTTTAGCTAAAATCCTCTATTAGACATAATATAGTACGCTCGAACTTTTCCTTATTAATAAAAGTACAACAATCCTACTGTAACTTTAAGTGCTCTTTTAAGACCTGTCAATTTGGCATCGTCGCGTTCTAAGATTCGTTCATTCTTTTAAGTCTGTGGAAGTTTCAAAACACGCAGATTGTATAATCTATATACCTACCAGGAAAAAAAGTTAGTTTTCAACTTTTTGTTTGAAAGTTTCTGAAGAAGACTGAATGTATGTGCCTGTATGTAAATGTAATGTAATGACAACATGGAAAATCAGGTTATTATAACCATTTCACGAAAAATTACTTCACTGACAACCAAACCACTTCAAACAAACAACAATTTGACAAATGCATACTTTTGTAATCTGTGGTTTTGCAATCACAGATTAAAATATCGCATAAAATTAGTTTGTAGTAGAGTTAAAGTAGGGCCATATCAACTTTAAGTTATAGCATGTTTTTGGCATAATTATAAACGGATTTTGTTTTATTAACGACGTTTTTGTTTAGACCTATTATAATAAAAAAATATTGGCCTTTTCGCATCTACTTTATGAGATGATACAGCGTCCAGTGGTATCTTCACCCACACTAGATGGGTGAAGGGACCACTCCGACGCTATAGTGCCTGGGACATGGTTTTATAGATGGCAAACATCTCATAAGGCCACTTTAACAGTGCTTTTAGTGAACTGACTTTTGATAAGACTCTTATTTTATTGCGTTGCCATGGTAACAAGAATCATATTGTGATCGAACCGAATTCATTAGCGGTATGAAGTTTGCCGCTACAGCCAGTGCTTAGCACAACAAAGATAAAGGAGAAAGTAAGCGTTTATCAGACAGGAGATAATTCAGTCAATCAGCGAGGCACGCATTTATCAGGCGTCTCACCAATTTGCGGGCATCAATCGTGGAGAAAGCCCTTCCATTTAGCGGGGAATTGTTTATAGATTGCTGAGTAACGGGTCGGCTTATAAAGGTGAAACACCCATTTGTCTTCGGGAATACAGTCGGGGCAACATTTCTTTGTCTGGAGAGTGGGCGAAAGTTTCGTACGAGTTGTTGGGCTGTTTCTGTCGAGTGTGGCGCTGTTTGTGGCGAGTGTATTCTACTTTCTCTATGCTCAGTGAGGCATAAGAAGTAACTTGTAATAATAATAATATTATAACCTTACGATACAACCACTTGTCCTGACTCCAAACTACAGTCTGTTAGCTTTTAGAATATACGACGGCTTCTATAGGATATATTCGTGTAATAGAAATATCGAACTAATATAACATAACATTTACATACTGGCACACACATTGCTTCTGGCCCTGTGTCATAGGTACCAGAAATAACAACATCACAAACATGTAAACATCCAAGACCTAGGGGTTTTTTTATTGGCCCCAGGCGGGGATCGAACCCGGGACCTCTCGCATGGTAGGCAGATGCGCTACCGCTGCGCCACGGAGGTCGTCGATATGACACATAACTTTACGTAACTTTTCAAAATGGTGAAGAAATGTTTTATACAGAGCAGGAAGTAGTATCACACTCGTGTGCTTTCGGCGAAAACCGAAGCCTACTCTAGAGCTCAAAAAAATCGAGGTATATTCTAAAAGCTAACAGACTGTAGAATAGAGGGTGTTGTAGTAAAAAGGCACGGACATCACTAACATACAGTCTATTAATTCTTACTTGTCCAATTTAGTAAACAAGATTCTACCCTTAAACTGTGACTTTTTAGTTCAAAACTGCCATATTTCCATAAATGAAGTAACCTGGAACACTCTTTTAGATAACACGATGCCAATTTTATAAAGATAGTTCATGATAGTTCATGAATTTGCGAGAAAATGTCTAGTTTAGGCATCTAATGTCAATTTTAAGGTTAGAATCTTGTTTACTAAATTGGACAAGTAAGAATAAATAGACTGTAGAAGTACACGCAAACATGACAAAGCTTATAATATATTTGGTTTATGATTTAAGGCTTTTAAGGCTTTTAAGGCTTTTACTAATAAACACCGTATAAGCCTATACAGTGTTTTTTTCACGTCATTTGAATGTAATTTTCAGTTGGAAGAAAAGAGACAAAAGACTGCATAGTTATACAATACTTACACCAAGTTTAATACTAAGGCTGTAAAAGTATACACAGCATTTGTAGACTACACTTGTATGAAAACTAAGAAATTTTAGACAGTACTTAGATGGGCTTACTTACCGTTGTAAGTACTCACTAAGTCAATTTTAAATTCTTCAATTTCGTTCTTCCAAACAAAATATCCTCTTGTAACCAGATACTCCGCAAGGCAGTCGCATTGCCTATAAATTATTAGGAGACCGTTCTTCATTCAGATGATATTCAAATTTTTCTCCGCTCTAGAATGCGACTGAAATATAAGAGAGTTTAAGATGTAGTTCGCATTAAATTCTGCCTTTTGGATGAAAAATTCCTTTGTAAATGTTTCATAAAATTCCATTTGGCCAGTATTGAGACTGTGATACCAATAGCTGCTTGGATGTTCAAGATGAAACTATGTAATTAACGTTTTAAAACAATCAGATGACCACACATATAGTTTTCACCTTTAATTACAATATGTTGAGCAAACATTAGAAGATTTATGCGGTGTGGATTTAAATACTCTTTTTGCATTCTTATTGCACCTTTTTTGCAAAAGAAGGATTTATTTTAGACTGAGAGTCAAGTGAACAATTTTTGTAAAGATTGTAATTTTAAACAAACAACAAAGTTAAGCAAGCTGAAGAATTTAGTGTGATTTACGCTAATTGAAAATAAAACAAAAGTTATTTAATGAAGCCAATTTAATCATACTGGCTTTCTAATTTTTTTAATGTCAATTTATTGCCTACTTAAAAAACCAGACAAAACTATGTTTTTTTTTTTTTTATCAAAACACACTTAAAGTAGGCCACCTAAATTCTTTTCTCTATTTCAGTTTACCCATAACCTGAAATGGCAAAAGCTTTTTCTCAAACATTACTTTTACACAAATTTACTTCGTTGGAGCTGAGCTTCGATATTGACTCAAGGTAACTAAGGAAGCGTACAGAGAAGGAACACAAAATATCGACAAGACTGCATGGTTCGGCATTTGTACAAACTCGTTAATATACAGCATTCATATTTCAATTCACCAGTATTTCAATCAATGCAACGACAAAAAAAAAATTAACAAACTCTTTTTGGTGAGACCAATCAATGGCCGCACGGCCGAACGTGATGAAAAGAGGTTTTCTATATTTGAATTTCACTTCAGACTCAAAGAGTTTTTCTATTTGATAAAAAAACGTCGGGAATACACAATGTGATGAGATATTTTGTGTGTGGCCAGCTAGATTTGAACCTGGAACTTGCATTGTGTATTTCGTGCTTATATTTTTAGCGGGCCTCAATTGCTCTCACTTCTTCTTCTTCAGGCTATATTATGTAGTCCACTGCTGGACATAGCCCTTCTCTAATGAGCGTCATAGTGCCCTATTTGGCACTATTGGCTTACAAAGGCCTAGAGTTTTGTCTTCTAGGGCACGGGGCTGTTCCTGCATCGCAGGAAGATTAGGAGATACTCCATCACTGGGGCCAAGTCTGGATTTGTGGAGGATTGTAAGACAGTGGCAGGTCTTAGTGTCAGGTCAGAAGTTATCAAGCCGCCTAAAAGGCCTCTGACATGGTTTAATGACTGCCATTACATGACAGCTGGCACCAATGCCTTAATGAGCCTTGCGAAGCACGAAAGCGCTCGGAAAAAGCCACTAGCGGTAGTCACGGGACTGTCACCAATCCTGCACCTGACCGCGCTTGTTGTTGCTTAACTCAAATGATTGATTCCAATCAATCGACTAGGCCACGAGCGCATCACTGGGCCACGAGAGCACAAAATGTTTACTTAAAAGTATTAAACCTGAGTCCGGTGGGTCCCATTCTTTCAACTTTTCTAAGATATGTACTTAGAGATAGATGCGTACATAGATATTGTTGCTGTACAGAAAAAAATACTTTTTTGTATGAATTTGTTACAGGTACATAATATTATAATCAGAATTCAATGGTAACTAAGTATATTCAGAATTTATTTCTATGGCGATCTTGAGGCTTATGCTATGATGGAAGAACTGCAATGCGTGTCTGATATAAATTGTTTTTAAATTCCTGAAAATTACTTAGTACCTAAAAAAATAATTAATTGCTCACATACATACACGCACATAAATATACACACACTACAAACAATCCGCTCGAACCGCTCATCATATCCGACACAATCGTTCCCCATAAGGCTGGCAGCGTTACTGCGCTGCACTGCTAGGGAGATCCTTTGGATATTATTTTTGGCGCGTGGTTTGTATTTACTTAGCACTGGATCGCGAATAAATCCTTTTAATATATATGTATGAGTATCGTGTTTTATTAAGAAATACTATGATAATGTTATGTTTCTTAGGTCACTTACTTTCCTAAAACGTTAATAAGTATTGCAGGTAACCATGAAAGTGCTCTATGACGTTCTACGCAATATTCAGGTAACGTTTTATAGTAGTTTTTCACGGTTGGAACTCCCGCGTAATGCGTTCGTGATTCCTACCTCTTTTAACTGCTAAAGCCTCTGTACGTGCGTGGAATAGCCCTGCTAGGATATCAGCTATCAAGTTGAAGCTCCGACTTTATGCAGTGGAAACAGGAAATCTGAAACCTGACCTTATTGGAACCTATGTGTTGAGTAATGAATCAAATTAACACGTATTTTGAAGTTCACACTTAGGTGGACGTAAAGACTGCAACATAAGGTACATGAATATATTTTCAAGTAGGTTAAATCATCCTACAAATACGTTTGTGGTTAGGCCTGTTAGCGAAATTCACGTTATTCTTTCAAACACCTGTTTTAACTCTCACGCGAGATGAAACTCCAAATATCACACGTTAAGACTCAAGCGTACCTACTCTTTACATGGCTGCACATTTGTTATTTAAAATACGTTATAAGAACGCCTCCGAGAACGTGCCTTGCCCGCTTAATGCTTAAAAATTGCCAGCGAATATGATGCTCTTCGTGAAAATTATTTGCTGCTTTGGGAATAGTTTTTGTTCACGGCTAGATTAAAAAGCTGACTGGCTGGTTAGAAAGAAATTGCACGTTTAATAAAAAGAAAATTTATTGTTGCTCTTATTTATTTTTAAATGATACGGCTTCAACTGCCAGAACTAAAGATTTAAACTAAAGAAGTTGAGAAGGGTAAACAATTGATCTCGATTTTAGATAAATAAAAAAACCTTTAGAGCGGTGGTAGCGGAGCGGTAAAACATCGGCTTCTCTATCGGAAGCTCGTGGGTGCGAAGGCCGACATGTATAGTAGCCGTACCACTCGTTAACCGTGAAGGAAAATAATATTTTATCGTAAAGTATATATTATCGTAAGGAAACTAGACCGTCATCAGTGGTATTAACTACCTCAGCGCTTGAAATTGTCAATCCGCGATAGACACGCTTAGTTATTAAGGCCATTTTCTCTCTATCTCTCTCTCTATTTCCAAGAGTTGCAGACTTTGCCCTGCAGCGAGATAGGCTACATAAAAATAGGCTAGGCTTACATAGGCCACATAAAAAATACGTATGTACTTAGAAACTGCTGTGTGGTGTCGGCCTAGAGAATATCACTAACCCAATTCTTCCCGCGGGTGTGTAAAAGGCGACTAAGGGACTACCCCCTATGATAGCACAACGTGGCGCTCTTTAGGGGAGGGCTGTGTCCAGCAGTGGACTAGTATAGCCTGACGACGACGACGTAGAAACACTTTTTCTTCTAAACATACGGTAATACTAGTAAGTTTATGCAATTAATCGCATCAGGTCATTCACGACAGTTACAACTGTATTTAAACTAAAATTATTAAAAACAAACTCTAACATAATTAGGGCGAAGTTTTTGGACCAAAGTAGTAACCTTGCGCTATGGCGCTCATTAGGGGAGGGCTATGTCCAGCAGTGGACTAATATAGCCTGAAGAAAAACCAAGTGATGGCCGAGAACCAGGCGGTGGTCATCGGGTTGACCACGATGATCGGACGATGTGGACAGGTCAGCAGGGAGCCCGTAAATGCGAATAGCTAGAGGCTGCAAAGGATGGCGTGGTAGGGAAAAGACGGTATTATAAATATCATCAGCTCATCTCTGCCCACTGCTCGTTAGAGATGGGTTGACGACATTGAGGCTATGCGCATGTTGAAATGCAGGCGACACAGTACAGTACAGAACAATTCAGTACAGGATGGGGCAGTTGAGGCCTAGGCCCCCTCCGCATGCTGCGACGCAACTATTCGCTCCATTCCTTGGCAATGCTCACCCATAATAACTCTTTCAATGTCTTTTTTAAATAATCTGGCTGATTTGTATCATACAAACAAGGTTCACAGTGAACTAATTCAATTTAATTTTCTGTCATTGCAACAAAATTGTTACTAAACACGCCTCGACGTGCACGCGTCGCGCAGAAATCTGTGCCGGCACTACAACGAGACGCAGAGTAGCGCAGACACATGTCTGCGTCGCACGTGCCTGCGCCGCAGCGTACGTAGCTCAATGACGTTCCATGCTTTACAAAATGTGCGCTGCGCTGTGTTGCGTCGCCTGCGTTTCAGCCTGCGCCCAGCCTTATGGTCCCGTGCATGCGAACCATATTTATAAATGGTTCCCAATCTTTGACAAATTAACGATTGACGTGACTAATCCAATAAAGAGCAAAAGCGTATACAGAAAATCTAATAATAATTTTATACCAACATACTAAAAAGAAGATATTCATTCCTGTAAGCTAGTAGGAAAAACAGACTATTTGGAAC
Organism: Yponomeuta sedellus; assembly: GCA_934045075.1. Classification (NCBI taxonomy): domain Eukaryota; kingdom Metazoa; phylum Arthropoda; class Insecta; order Lepidoptera; family Yponomeutidae; genus Yponomeuta; species Yponomeuta sedellus. Next base: position 10,337,365 of record OW203745.1, read on the forward strand.
AAAAAAAAAACGAAAAAGTGTTCCGTACATTCTGAAACAATAGAAATTACAAGAGTTAGTACAGTCGCGAGCACAAAGGGCACGTCCACTCATTAATATGCTAATACGGTGCCGGGAACCGCCATCGAATACTGAATTGAGAGCGGGAAAAGAATCAGAGGGCGTCTACTTTATAACTTTAGACTCACAAAGTTTTACCCTCAAAGTAAGTCTATATACGTGTATCAGTAGTATCAGTCTTTACACTAATATTATAAAGGACCCATGTCAGAGGATTTGCGGCGAAACATACACTAGTTAGCAAAAGCTAGTTAGTGTTATAAAGGCAATGGTTTGTGAGTGTGTATGTTTGTTACTTCTTCACGTCTAAACTGCTAGAACGATTTTTAAAATTTGGTATGGAGTCAGCTGACACCCTAGAGTAACAAATAGAATACGTTTTACTGCAGAAAAATATGTTATTCCCACGGGAACATCGATAAGCCGCGGGTAACACAGCGGGGCACAGGTTGTTTTGAATAAGTTTAATTTCAATGAGCGAATCCTTAGCTTCTCTGCTTAAACAAGCTCTAAATAATAACAAAAATGCGTACTTATAAACCTACCTTTTTTTATAAAAGATTTTTTGGAGTTTTAACAATATTTCAATAAAACTGAGTAAGATTTCTGATGAAAAACACGATACTTTTATTTAGCAAAAATAGAACACTTTCAGGAATACAGTCATAGAACAACAGCACCACCTCACGGCGAAAGGTGAAAACATAATTATGTTTACGGAGACACCTATATTTCCTATGTTAAGTGCATTTATGGAGACATCTTTAAATTTAAATATTCAACACTCCCACTTAAATTTAGAAGGTGTCGCTTCTCATCAATTTAACCATTTTAACAACAGAATTTAATTACACACTAAATCACATTCTATTGTTTCAAAAACTTATTCTACTACATGTTTTTTTTTTTAGTCTTATTTCTATTCAAGTTAAATCAACTCTACATATTTTCATAATCTTATCTCTATTCAAGTTAAATTTATTGACTGGCAAAGCTTTAGTTAGGAAATCAGCGAACTGGTTTGAACTTTCTACATATTTAATATTTACTAATTTCTTTGCAACATTCTCTCGAATAAAGTTATATCTTATATCAATATGTTTACTTCTCCTATGAAATACAGGATTATTTATAAGTTTTATTGCACTCTGATTGTCTATGTTTAAAGTGACAGAGTTTTGTGGCTCACCAATATCATACAAAAACTGTCTAAGCCATAATATTTCTTTTGTGGCTTCACTAGCAGCCATGTACTCAGACTCAGTTGTAGACAATGCCACAGTATTTTGTTTACGGCTTGACCAAGTGACAGGACCCCCATTCATTAAAAATATATAACCAGTATTAGATTTCCTGGTGTCCAAATCACCTGCAAAGTCAGAGTCAGAATATCCAACTAATTCACTGTTACCTTTATAAACAATAGACATATCTTTTGAATCAATTAAATAGCGTAAGATTCTTTTTACAGCTGTAACATGTGATGGACCGGGTTCATTGACATACCTACTTACAACATTTACAGCATAAGCTATGTCTGGTCTAGACACAGATACTAGGAATAACAATGCTCCCACTGCTTCTCTGTTTGGGAAATTAATAGGCACATTACTTATATTCTTAGATAAATGGACATTTACATCTGCAGGAGTGCTGTTACTTTTAGCATCTGACAAATTAAATTTATTAATTAGTGTCTCAATATACTGTTTTTGATTTATACTTATACAATCTTCAGTTATATTTATTTCCATTCCAATAAATGAATTACATTTTATAATCTTTATATCAAAGTTTTGCTGTAAATCATCTAATATAGTAGACAAAACAATTCTACTTTTAGCCAATAGTAATCCGTCATCAACGTAAAGTATTAATATTACTTTGACATCATTAAAATATCCGACAAATACACAATTATCAGATGGACATGATTTAAACCCATAAGTAGTTAAAAAAGAACAAAATTTCTTATTCCAGCATCTAGAAGATTGTTTAAGACCATAAATGGATTTAAATAACTTACATACTTTTGAAGGCTGAGCTTCCACACCCTCTGGCACCTCCATGTATATCTCTTCGCAGAGCTCACCGTACAAGAAGGCTGTTTTCACATCAAATTGCTCTATTTGCATCTCTTCTCTCGCAGCAATGCTAAGTAATATTCTGACAGAATCATACCTGCTAGTAGGGAAAAAAGTCTCATTATAGTCCAAGCCTTTTACTTGGGTAAAACCTCGAGCACATAGTCGGGCTTTGTATCGAACTATTTCTCCATCCTTATTCTTCTTTATGCTGAACACCCATTTACAAGATACGGGCTTCTTCTCAGTTCGATCAGTCATTATCCAGGTTTTGTTATTTTCATGTGATTCCAGCTCTTCAGCAACAGCCTTCTTCCAATGAAGACAATTGAGGCTATTCATTGCCTCTTCATAAGTGTTAGGTATTTCCAACTCGGTGATATTAGCTTCCGCTTTATTTTGACGAGGGCGTAATGTGATGTTTCTCTTTTCTCCTTGTTCTAACTGTTTGCTTCTTGGAGGCTGATATGTGTCATCAGCATCTTCTAAACTCTGCATACTATCTTCATCAGAAGAGTTTTCTTGTGGTACATGACATTCATTTTGAAACCCGCTTTGTGGGGATGTTATTGTTGATGGTTCTTGTTCTTCTTGAGTATATCTTATTTCTGAAAAACTTTCTTTATGTTCTGGTGTACTAAATTCATCAAACTTTACATCCCGCGACACAGTAATTTTCCTGGTATACTGATCATACATTCTGTAATTGTCATTTTCATATCCAACTAAAGTAGAGCCAATTTAATAGGCCACATTTGCCATGTGTCAGTTTTAGCTTCATAGTGAGGTGAACTGCTAAAAATCATCGATTAAATCGAATGATTCGATACGGACTTCAAACATTTATGAATCGAATGCAGTTATTGTGAAAGAGTACGTATAGGTAATGTAATTTTAATTGAGTTCCATCGAAAATCAAATCAAATAAACAATTATTAATCAAATCCCTGTCCCATCATTGTCTAAGCAAAATTTATAAAACAAAATAAGACACGTATATAGTTTAACCAAGAAAAACTGCATTTATTCACTAGAACTAATAGAACTATAACGAGTGTTGTCATCGTTATCACTGCTGTCCGCTCCCAAAAATATAATAAATTCTTCTTCGATAATGTTGTCTATTCTCACATCTCGTTCAAAATCATCGAAAATTATTTTCTTTGTTTTCTCGACGACTTTTCTCCAGTCTTCTGAAGTGACTTCTGCACATGCAGTTTGTAGCTGAACCATCATTTTTGCAGTACTGAAGGGTGGCTCAGTATTGTTACGCGCTGCATGACCCTTTTGTTTGTGCCCAAATAAGCTCGATAGCGTTATACTGGCAGTGGTAAGGTGGCAATCGAATAACTTCGTGTCCATGCTCTAGTGCTATTTCATCAATTACATAGCAAGGCTTGGATGGCTTGTTTGCTTTTACCAAATTCAACAACTCAGCTTTCAATAAAGTTGGACTTGCTTCCACATTTTTTTTTCCAGCCACGAGACAATTTCTTGCTTTTTATTTGCTTTAGTTGGTGGTTTATCAACTTGTACAAAGTTTGGACCTGGAACGAACATTATGGACAAGCTCTAGTGTTGCCAAGAACATCCTACGAGTTTTTTTTTGCCTAAAAGTGTAATAATATTATAATGAAACGAGAAACAAGACAATATTTACAAGATAAATCGTCTAAAAATTAACACTCAAACGAAAAAGATATTTATAAAACACAACAAATATTTGACTTTGACCTTATACAAAGGATTACCTGCGTTAACAAGTAGTCTTCGGATACATAAAATGAAAAAAACGTTAGACCTGGCTGAACGGACGAAAGTCCTTTGCCTATTCTGCTATCAGCAGAAAAACAAGATAAAAAAAATGAAACTGATTTTGTCTTTATTCAATTATTTTTGTATTTTTTATATTATTGAAAGAATAATATAATAATGAAAACAAAACTCTTGACAAACATTACGCATAGGCCAAAAACAAAAAACTAAAGTTTTATTACGATACAGGTCTTGTATGGACACCTGTATAATAATATAACTTTTTAATCATAACGATACACCTATACAACCTCCAGCTGGACCAAGAAGGTTGAACCTCTACTTAAAAAAAAAGGTTTCAATGAACGAGTCCGCGCCGACGCAACACGCATGCGCAATCGATGTTTGCGCCTTGGCGCCAATATTTAACATTTAAAAAAACTTTTCAATATAAACAAAATTTGGTTCTGTTTTTATGTAAGTATTATAGTATGAGAATAGATAAAGTAGTGTATGACACTGTACAATACATAACTTGGTCTTATAACAATCGTGTGATACTATAAAAAAACTCGCCTACAGTTCATTTCTTTAAAATACACTAGTGTTATAAGAACCCTTATTATGCAACGGTATCTTAAACTACTATTTTCCCTTCTCATGCTATAAAAGTTCGTCTTTATGTGATGCATACTAGTTCTACAATCTACTAATAAAATAATCACAATATGGAATTATGTATGGCGATACATTCCTTTACTTAGGTAATCATTGCATTAAATACAACTTTTTCACTTATGATTCCTTTGATTTTTACGGTAACATCCCTAGTTTTTAAAAACAAAAAGGGTTGACCGACATAACCTTGTGATGAAGTTCAGTTTTTTAGGACAAACATTGTTTATTAAGTTTAGAATGGTTTATTAGTCAAAGTAAATCGTAATAATGCTTTCTTTTGACATTATTACAATAAATTTGTATTATTAACTGAAGAAAGTGAAGCAATTGTGCAGTTCTAATTTTGAAAAACTAAATAATATTGTGTGCCCTGCGTTACAAGGTTACGTTGACGAATTTTGATGGAGTGTCAAATGTGACCTATTAAATTGGCTTTACTGTAACAACATTTTGACACTTTTCTTATCAAGCTTTCTTCGCTTTTCTTTTGGTACATGTACATATCCAATAGAACCAAATATTCTTACATGATGTAGATGAGGCTTTGCTCCATGCCAGAGTTCAAATGCTGTAACATTTCCTGTCTGGCTTGATGTGTTTCTATTTAGCAAATATATTGCACAGTTCACAGCTTCTGCCCACATGTTTAAAGGAATGTTCTTTGCATAAAGCATTGTTCTAGCAGATTCCATGACAGAACGCATCTCTCTCTCTGCCCTCCCATTTTGTTGTGGAGTGTATGGGGCAGTGCGCTCATGTATTATTCCCTTATTCTCCAGAAATGAAGCAAATTCCAGGTTTACGTACTCACAACCGTTATCAGTATGTAAGATGTGCACATCATGTTGAAACTTGTTATTCACAATTGCATTATACTTCTGGAACAATTAAATACTTCACTCTTGTGTTTTATGAAGTACACTTGACGGTAACTAGTAGCTCCATCTTTAAACAAAACAAAGTACTTCATACCTGACACAGATGGTTCTTCAAAGGGGCCACATACATCACTATATACAATTTCACCAGGCTGTAATGAACCTCGGTTAGATTTCAAGAAAGGACGTCTTGCTTGTTTCCCATATTGGCATGCTTCACAAACAAAATTCTCATTTCCACTCAGTGTAACCGGAATCGCACCAATTTTGGACATATTTTGAAGTTCCTTAACATTCAAGTGCCCCAATCTTTCATGCCAGATTTTTATATCTGTTTGAACTAAATTACAATATTCTTGTTTCATAGTCTTCATGTTCAACTCATATAAATTGTTTCCTGTTAATTGTGCATTCAGAACAACAATGTCATTCTTCATGATCATTGCTTTTTCATTATTTTTTACTATTACATATCCTTTTCTGGTGGCTGCTCCTTCTGAGAAAAGAATTCTCCGTAGGTCAGGTACAAACAGAACATTCTCAAGTTTACAAAGCTCCCATTTTCCATTCACTTGCTTATTCATCAAAATGGTACCTTCGCCACATACTTTAATGCTTTCTTTATTTCCCAGTTTAACAAAACTGTTTCTGTATTGAGACTCATTCAATTCACAAAAATAATCACGCCTGAAAGTCATGTGCATTGACGCTCCACTGTCTAATATCAAGCTTCTTCATCATTTTCAGTTGAAGAACATTCTTCCGCACTGAATGCTAACATATTGTCAGGTTTCTGATGATTATTTGTTTTTTTCTTGCGAAATTTGCAGTCTCTTGCGAAATGACCTCTTTTATTGCAGTTATAGCAGACAAATCTATGGCCAGAGTTTCTTTGATCACTAGAAGTACTCTGATTATGTCCACTTCTTGTTTTAGAATTTACTTTTGTGATCACTAATGCAGTCTCACTACTAGTCACATCATTAGCAAGGCTAGCTTCTTCATCTACTAAACGTGATGTGAGGTTTTGGATTGTCTGACTATTTTCATCGAGTGACAACCAAGCTTGTCTCAGCGAACGGTATGTTGGTGGTAATATACTTAGTATCTTCGTGATTACTGCCGTGTCACTGATCTTTTCGCCGGTTTCCCGTAGCTGCTTTGCTAAGCCTTCCACCTTAGAGACATGTTGGGCCATTGTATCACTTGCGCAATAAGAATACTGATAAAATTTCTCATGGATCAACATTTTGTTATATTCAGATTTTTGTTCATAAATAGCCTCTAGCTTCTTCATAACTTCTTGCGCAGTCTCGCAGTTTTCTATCAGAGATATCTGATTTAAATCCATCGACGAAGTCAGGATAAACATGGCCATGCCATCATTCTTATCCCATTGCACTTGCGAGCTGGCTTCAGTGGGTCTTTCTTTACCTATGTTCAATCCTTTTGCTCTTAAAGCACATTTCACTTGAAATTTCCATTGCTTAAAGTTTCTGCCATCGAATTTTTCAATTTTCATTGCATTGGTAACCTCCATGTTGTAGGTTATTTTTATGCCGGTAATTATCTTGCTCTTTACTCACTTTTACACTGAAATTACTACTTAGCGGGAACCTGGGCCCATAACCTGTTGGAGTTTTAACTATATTTCAATAAAACTGAGTAAGATTTCTGATGAAAAACACGATACTTTTATTTAGCAAAAATAGAACACTTTCAGGAATACAGTTATAGAACAACAGCACCACCTCACGGCGAAAGGTGAAAACATAATTATGTTTACGGAGACACCTATATTTCCTATGTTAAGTGCATTTATGGAGACATCTTTAAATTTAAATATTCAACAAGATTAATACTAGAAAAACTATTATATATTTTTTTAAACAATTTATCATTAAAACTATTTTGTTAATCCGTAATTACTAATAAATATTGAATTTACACTCTCTTCCTCTCTCTGCATTGGGTTTTATTCAGGCTACATAAAAAAGTTTCTTTACACTTTTAGTATATTAATATATAATTAGGGCGGAGTTAACAAAGGTCGGCTTGAAGAGATCACAGCGATGAGAACGCCAAATGTATAACATTAGTTAGATCTAAGAACTCGTATCTATACATACGAGTATATGTCCCGCAAGCATAAGCCGAAGAGTCAAAGCAAACGAAGAGCCGTACCTTCCCGCTTTTACCCGCGTGAAATGGTTTAATTCTTTGTTTACCTATAGCGCGCGGGTTAGGAATAGAACCGTTGATTGTCAAAAAAATATCTCAAGTAGACACTCGGGGCGAGAGGTTGTAAAAAAAAAGGAAATTCACGCGGGAAATTATTTTTTAAATCGCCCAGTGCGTGGGTCACCGGAATCAGGGCAATTAGAATGTTTTGTTTGGATTAAGCTTTACTTTGTTATTTTCGGCCAGCTGTTTTATTTTTTTTTTTCGTTTTGGACAATTGGAAGCAGTTGAAGTTTTAAAGAAATAATTGAAGAAAAAGGCGTGAATGAAAACTGAGCGTCCGATTGCTTAGTGCGAGTTTGACAGATCCAATCGAATAACAATTTTACTACCGCGTTAATCGAGCATTGAGTAGTGAGTATGAGTAAGTTAACCGTTCGAACTGGCAAAACGCTGTCACAGTACAACTCGCACTCGCGTTTATTCGTGTTTTGGCTGGTAAACGTGTTCACTTCTCAACGTAAACCATTACAACTCGCACTCAGCAATTTTAATTTCCATACTTGTCGCTAGGCGCTTCCTCGATGCCATAGAAATATGAGTTTAAGTTAACGCGATCGAGTAGTTAAAAAACTCGCACTAAGCACTCTGAGGTGTTCAAATACCTCAAAGCTTCAAATTGTCAATCCGCGGTGGGCTCGCACGGTAATTAAGCCCATACTGTCTCCCTCTGTAAGAATGTTTAAAGGCTACATAAAAAAGAAATAATTCATACAGGGGAGAAAATAGGACACACATTTTCAATCATACAAACATAATATTGGCCTTTTTTGCATCTACTTAATGAGATGATTTATACAGCGCCCAGTGGCATCCTCACCCACACCAGATGGGTGAAGGGACCACTCCGACGCTGCAGTGCCTGGGACATGGTTTTATAGATGGTGTAGGCTTGCCCAGCACCTATACCACCCTGACAGCTTAGTCGGCCTAGCCCACAGGAAAGACTAGTCAATACGTGCGGAGCCAACCAAGCCGCGGGTTACCTCACGATGTTTTCCTTCACCGTTAGCGTGTGGTATTGAGACTACAAATTCGCAAATGTACGTAACTTTGAAATTAAACAAAGTCATTGGTACATGCCCGCACTCGGGATCGAACCTGGGGCTCTCGCTTGCCAGTCTATGGTTCTACCCACTGAGCTACCACCGCTTCATACAAACATACGACAAACAAATATCACGTTACTGTTATTCTTGTAAGTAACTTCAAGTATATTTTAGATGTAATAGTTAGTATGGATACATTTATGCATATATAATATCTAAACCATATTTAGTTTAGATTCTAATAACGTTAGAGGTAAGTTGTCGCAGAATTAATAAGTTGTGACACAAAAGTCACTTAGGGTATAATGTTGCCCTCAGTGAAACTTTTCACTACTATTTTTTACATAGAAAACACTTTATTCTACATCAAAAAGGGAATGAGACAGATATTTCCTAACCTAGAAATACAGACGGCACCCTTCTCACTAAAACTGATCTTTTTATGATATTTCACGACTGAATAGCAACAACTTATGAAGGTTGATGAAGCGAAAGTGATCTGTCAGGATCGTGGCAAATGGCAGTCCTTGGTCTCTGCCTACCCCTCTGGGATAGAGGCGTGAGGTTATGTATGTATGTATGAATGTTCCTACTGGACTGGTATCAGAGAAGGGAGTAAAATATCTCTCATTGAGCATGTTTTATGTTTTTTGCCGTTCAGTGTGGTTTTTCGTGTGCAATAAAGTTTAATAAATATTATTGTACATGCTTAAATTACCTTATTGGTTAAGTCGCCACAAAAATCTCCAGATATACCGCTATTGATGCTTAAAGTTTGAAAACGCAAATCAGTTTTCAACTGCAATTAACTACCGAGCGTTCCGTATCGACCCCCGACCTAAGCCAGATTCACAGTGGACGACGCGCTAAGAAGAAGATTGGAAAATAACCTCACGACATCGTCGTACCATTAGTTTTGTGCGACAGGCCTAATCACGATAGTATATTTTTGTCCGACTTCCTGTGCCTCTTTACTAATGAGGTTGGCCATCAGCTCATATAATGAAAAAAACATACACATATGACCCCAGTGAAAAAAACATACACATATGACCCCAGTTTTATACAGTATGTTAAACTATATTCAAAATTATTTAAGGCCGTCTGCCACAAAGCAAAATGTGAGCATATAAAATCAAAAATCCTTCAATCGTCTAATAAATCCAGAACAATTTGGGCTATTATAAATAAGGAAACCGGTAAATCCAAATCAGGAGATCGCGAACTTTCACTTAAAATAGATGATAAATTAATAACCTCCAATGAAGACATTGCTACGGCTTTTGAACAGTTCTTTACAAATGTTCCAATTGTAACGACAGCTCCTTTAGACTCTTCTCCAGCTCTTGCTGAAAGTATTTTGAAAGACAATGTCCCCCCATGCCATCACGATTTTTCGTTCGACTATATTGAAGCCCATACCGTGATTAAATCGTTTAAAAAGCTAATGCTTAAAAAAACTGAGGACTTATGGGGTATGTCAGTAACAGTAGTTAGCTCAGTAATCGATACCCTAGCACCCCATTTAGCCAAAATCTTTAACAAATGTTTAGATGAGGGTATATTCCCTGATCTAATGAAATATAGTAGGCTCGTTCCTTTATTTAAAAGTGGTGATGAGCAAGATCCCACAAATTTCAGACCAGTCTCAGTTCTACCCGTTTTGAGTAAAATATTCGAGAAGATAGTTCTAGGTCAGCTGCTTACACATTTCAATGACTATCAACTTCTCCATGGTCAGCAATTCGGCTTTACGCAAGGGCGCTCTACAACGGACGCCGGCGTCATGTTAGTTAAACATATATTTAGTGCATGGGAAGAGCGCAAGGATGCTATAGGCGTATTCTGTGACTTGTCGAAAGCATTTGATTGCGTTGTCCATAAAACACTTCTTTTAAAATTAAAGCACTATGGTATAAACGGGAATAGCCTAAAACTTATAACATCATATTTAGAAGGGAGAGTTCAAAGAGCTGATATAAATAGAACTAAATCTTCAGGGTCAGAGGTCAGGATAGGAGTGCCACAGGATCGATTTTGGGGCCGTTCCTCTTCCTCGTATATGTAAATGATTTGCCGTTCATGGTTCAAAATATGTCAGAGATAGTATTATTTGCAGATGACACGTCTCTTATTTTTAAAATTAAGAGACAAGAAAATGACCTTGACAATACAAATAATGCTCTCTCTCGGGTACTAAATTGGTTTACTTCTAATAACTTATTGTTAAATTAAAAAAAGACGAAATGTATAAAGTTCACTCTTCCAAATGTCAAAACGGTAGACAGCAATGTTTTACTGGGGAATGACAAATTAGACCTTGTGAATGAAACTGTATTTCTAGGTATCACAATTGATGCAAAGCTTCAATGGGGTCCTCATATAGAAAAATTAGCAAATAGGCTTAGTTCAGCAGCATATGCAGTGAAAAGAATTAGGGAACTAACTGACGTCGCAACTGCTAGGCTTGTTTATTTTAGTTACTTCCATAGTCTTATGTCCTATGGCATACTACTGTGGGGACGGGCAGCAGACATTGAGACCATCTTCGTCTTGCAGAAGAGAGCGATCAGATTCATTTATAGGCTGGGTAGTAGAGATTCGTTAAGAGATTTCTTTAAAGAAACTAACATCCTGACAGTTGCCAGTCAGTATATATATGAAAACATTATGTACGTTAGAAAAAATATCAGTAACTTTAAAACTAGGTAGCTAACACAATGTAAATACTAGAAATAAACATAAATGTTTGTTCCCACTATTTAGGCTGGCAAAGGTTAATACATCCTTCATGGGGCATTGTATACGCTTCTATAATAAAATCCTTGAAGATATATTAAGCTTGCCTGAATCGCGGTTCAAAAAATATGTTAAGCACACTTTGTGCCAAAAGGGCTACTATAACATAAAGGATTATTTAGATGACAATGAGGTCTGGAATGAAAGCCAGTACAATGTATGAGTTCTATGTTCAAAATAATTATGTAAACTATGTTAATTAAGGACTTTTGAAAAGACTAAGTTAGGAGTTTGTTTTGTCCATTTTTTCTCCTAAATGATCTAGATTTTGAAATGGAAACCTAGTTTGAATTGTAACGTTCATTAAGCCGCAGTTTCTGTGCTACTTTGAATAAAACCTTTTCATTTCATTTCATTTCATATTTTTTCGTTTTTTACGAAGCGAAACTGATTTTCGAAGCTTACAAGTATATTAAAAGCAAGGTTAAGAAGTTTTATCTGTCCCTGCAAGTTTAGTATTCGTGCATTCTCCTTTTTATTGTCTTTTCCCTATGTCTCCATATAGGTACACAATATTGTATTAATTTTTTCATTGCGTAGGTTGTTATTATAACGTATTTATTACGTAACGTAAGTTTATCATACCTATATATGTAATTGTTTATGTAGATATATTGGTATTTATACAAGTAGTGTATTCATATTTGCACCGACTACCCGTATCTTATTTCCTTCAGCAACTTTCCATCATAAAATTTTCTGGAAGAAATTGCTTATAAGGCCACCAAGTGTCCTTTATATATTTACGAGTTTTATAATACGTGCTCTGGTGTACAATAAAGAATATTCTTATCTTATATTAGGTAACGCTATAGAGACAAACAGAAAATACTTCATTACACTAGTAGAAAGATTTAATTACAACCATAATCGATGTAGTTTAATCCAGTAGTGTCACTGTTTGATTCATGTTCATGGTCACAGTTCATGGTCATGGTTGTCGTCCAATGTAAAACTGGCCATACTCTACTAAAAGTCCTGTACTGGGTGTATCGTTTACCGGCACTTGCCGCTAATGGCTACATTTACGTGCTAAATTGATACAGCCCGAGTGAAAAATGTAGGTCTGTACTGCAGCGTAGAGCTTGAATATTTGTAAAGGTCTGCTAAATAGCTTGGATAGTTTTTTTTTAGGATACTTTAACCCGTTTCTTATTGCAAAAGTGACTTCATAATGTGAAATCAATCAACTATAGCCTACGACGGTCCTGGAAATAGGATAAATCGATTAAAATAATATTTGTCGAAATCTGCTGATTGGTTAAGAAGTTATGGGGGAACATAGTATTGGGCATACATACTCGTATACTCCACCAATCCGAGTATGCCCTATACCTTCCCCAGGAAGGAGATCTGTGCCCTTCGGTGGGGAAATAATTGATTGATGATGATGATACATACATACAAGCCTTTTGACATTACCATCCTTTTGGCCTGTGCCATAGTTGAATAAAAAAGTATTTATTTACACTTACACATTATTATGTAGATGTGGGTAGAAACATTGAGCTTTGTATCTACGAAATGAGAGTTTATGAAGCGTCAAGTGGCATCTTCACTCCTACTAGATGGGTGAAGAGACCACTCGTAACCTGCAGTGGGACATAGTAGTGTAAACTTAAACGTGTAAAACTTAAAACGATTGTCTGAGGTTTCACCTCATTGCTTTAGATCGCTTGTGCATGCTTGGTGACTAAGCTTTCTCTCTTTCTCAGAAAATGTCTTTGCCATACAGTGGGATGAATTAAGTCTGCTTATGTAGTCTGTTAGCTTTTAGAATATACCTCGGCTACTATAGGATAGAATGGGAAATATTCGTGTAATAGAAATATCGGAGGTAATATGACACTTAATTTCGAAATCAAAACTAATATGACACTTATACAGGAATTAGAATTACACTCGTGTGCTTTCGGCGAAAACCGGAGCCTACTCTAGAGCCCGATGTACATTCTAAAAGCTAACAGACTAGGTGTTACTTAGGCAACACAAGTCGATGCCAATATTGTCATGTTTCCAGTTTTAGTTTTCAATTAATTTGGCTACACTGTAGCCTCGATCTCTGTGTCCAAATTAACATGTCGCGTGTAGGTTGTGCATACAGTGCATAAATCATCAGTGTCGCAGCACACAGTGCTGCGACTTTCAAATCGACATACAGTCCACAAGAATTGCTTCCCTGAGCCATCTTCAAACATTAAGTACTTTTAAAACTAAAGACTTTTATTCAACACTAGCTGACTCAGCTATTCTTTAATTTTTTATTATTATTTTCTCTCTGTAAAAACCATCCTCGAATATTAGGTAATACTCTAAAAAAAGAATGAATTTGGTTCAAAATTAGTTCAACTGCTCTCGAGATTTGCGCTTACAAATACATTCAGCGATTCATTTTTATTTTATAGAGATTCTTCTTCTTCGGGCTATATTATGTAGTCCACTGCTGTACATAGCCCTCCCCAAATAAGCGCAAGGTTGTGCCATCATTAGGGGGTAATGCCAATAATCATCACCTTATATTGGTAATCTCATATTATAGAGATTACCAATTACTAACCCTTTCATTTACAAAATAGTCAACATTTTGTTCCCTTTCTAGCACATCGCTCCACTGGATCTGAAACAAGCAACTTTCTTCATTAGTGGAATACCTGCCCACTTTCCGGCAAATCGCAGTTTTAATCCAGCGTAATGACTATGTTTACATACACTGTAATCCTGGAGCAAGCTTCGCCTAATTTACCTGTTATTACTTAAAGTCCTTCGTTCTATAAAGGTTTAATCTTTAGGCTAAGTGCACAGTAAAAAATATTCTTATCTTATCTTGTCTTATCTAAGTAGGATCTAATATTAGTTTTTTTTATAAGAAAAGTCTTACGCAACCAATATTGTAAACAGCATGTTTAATTTGTTATATATTAAACGTGTCAAATCGCGATTATTTATTAGGTAAAATGTAATTACCTTTTTAAAAACCTATTTAGAGGCTAAAAATTCCACCCATGCCGGGATTCGAACCCGCGACCTCTGGCTATCCGTGCCAGCGCTCTATCCAACTGAGCCAAAGGGCGACTCACCGGCATCAGTGAAATTTCGAACCTCTTTACACTATTCTCTGTATTGCGTAATTACCTTATTAATTAACCCCCGTTTAATATATAACTATGTATGAGTATCGCGAATTATTAAGAAATACTATGTTTAATTTGATTATTACTTTAGCTAGGATGTAAAAAAAATATATTAATACGAAATCATTATTCCAGACAAAATGGATAATTCGTTACATTGAAACAATAAATCGCTGTTTAGTCGCTCGCCAACGATTTTTTTATTTCAATGATGCGATTTTTTTATTTCGCTGCAGTGCGCAGGTATTCTCTCAGAGAGAGAGTATGGGCTTAATTACTACGCGTGCCCACCGCCGAGATATTGAACACCTCAGACACCCAGGTTTCCTCATGCTGTTTTTCTTCACCGTTAGCAATTGCTATTGTTACTATAACTTCACAAATGTACTTCAAAGATAATGGTACATGCCCGTAGCGGGAATCGAACCTGGATCTCTTGCTCCGAAGTCAATTGTTCTACCCACTGGGCTACCGCTACTCCAATGATAAAAATACAATTGAAGTTTTCCAATCATATGTTTTGTAAATAAAAAACTGAATTAGACTGTAATAATATCGTAGAAATTGCAATTTGTATTTACAATATTATTATTATAATTATATATTTTTATATCACTTTCTATTTATGTAAGTATATCATTATTTATCGGTATCTATTTTGGGTTAGTACAATTATTTTCTTAATTAAGCATGTTTTATTTAAATCTATCTGAAATATTTTGATTTATTGGTACATCTACTTCCTTCTCCAATATATTGCTCCAGTCCATCCAAAGGTTGTCTGGAAGAGATAACTTTTACTGATAAGGCCGCCGTCTATACTCTTAGGTTAAGAAATATCTGTGTATTTTTTATGTACAATAAAGTGTTCTCTATCTATGTTGTTTGTTAGCCTTTTGCGACGACTTTATAAAAGCTGTGGCTACAAGATTGCTACGCAGGCCGTAGCAATTCGTAGCGGTGCTACGAAATTACGTAGCTGTGTACGTAGCATACGATCCTTGAGAAGTATGTGTAGTGTTACTTTGAATGACAGGATACGCAATAGTCTGATTAGAGAACGTTGTGGACTGAAAGAGGATGTAGTGACTAGAATTTATTGAGAAAGGAATGTTGCGTTGGTTTGGACATGAGGAGAGGATGAAGGAAGAAAGATTGACGAAACAAATATATATTGCGAATGTGAGTGGAAGGGCTGGTAAGGGATGTCCCAAGCGAACATACTTCAACCAAATAGGAGTTCGAGTCCCGGCATGGGTGGGATTTTTAGCCTTTAAATAGGTTTATAAAATACCTATTTTATTATTACGTTTGTACTCAGTATTATTATTGAATTTTTACCTTCACCCAGCACATCTGCTAACGAAAAAAGCTCAGCATAACGAACCGTTAAATCTCCTCTGTTTGTCTTAATACTTGACTGCTTACGTGACAACGTTGAAATGTATGAAAACATTTTCTGTGTTATTCTATTTGGTTAAAATATAGGCACAAGTTGACTCAAAGGGTGGGTACTGAAAAAAGGTTTGGTAAAAATACTAATGGTTTGTATTTTTATTTTTTGGTCGTGAAAAAGCGGGAAAAAATTGAAACTTGTAATAACAACTTTCAGTATTAGCTTACAAAGAAACTTCTAGATAAATAGGACAAATGAGATAGAGAACACTTTATTGTATATAAAAATGGAAATAACACGGATATTTCCTAACCTAAAAGTACACACGGCGCATTATCACTAAAAATGATCTCTTCCTGACAACTTTACCATTATTTACTTACCTTAATTTCCTGTTATTTTCTTACGAATAACAAAACTTTTTATAATTTTTTTATTTAATCAATAAACGTCCCACTGCAAGGTACAGGGAGAGAATATGGGCTTAATTACCATATGTGCCCTTCGCGGATTGGCAATTTCAAGCGCTGAGGTCTTTGAACACTTTAGACGCTCGGATTTGGTCACGATGTTTTCCTTAACAATAAGCGATTACAGGGAGAAGTGGGAGGCAAAAGGGGAGGCCTTTACCCAGCAGTGTGACACAATTGAGGCTACATAAAAAAACATAAAATATGACATAACCTCACGCCAGACCAGGGACTGCCACTTGCTACGATCCTGAAAGGTTACCATCGCTTCATCAACGCTCATAAGTCGTTGCATGCACGCACGACGGTTCCGGGTACTTTTTATCTTCCCTTTTACATAAAAAAATATGTATACGTTTACTACGTTACTAACTGTTGGTTAAATTCTACGAAGGATCTTATATTTTCTACAAATTTTGCGAAATCACGGAGGTGAATTTAATTTGTTTGTATTTTTCCTGCAGAGAAAAACAGACCAAGTGCGATTCGTAGTCGTACATCGAGGGTTCTATTACATTTCAAGAGAAAAAGCTTTCTACAGATCAGATAAACAGACAAATAAACAGAGAGACTAACAGACATAAGAATATATGATAAGAATATTTTTTATTGTATACCAGGAAAAAACAAACATAAAATAATAACAAAGATACAGTACAATTGGCGGCCTTATTGCTTAGACCAATTTCTCCAGACAACCAACGATGGAGAGTTGCTGAAGGAAAAGTGAGCCGTCTCGCGTAGTTGGTGCATAATATTTATTTGATTTATTTCACGAAATATTTATTTATTTGTATATACATTACACTACCAGGATTACCTAATTCGATAGTGCAGGAACCTTAACTTACAATTAGTTGCAAAATCAAGCTACTACAGCGGATAAACTAACACTATGTACATCAATAAACTTATAACTAAAATTGTTAATATAAATATTGTAATACAACATAGAAAATTACAAAACAAACTATCCCATAACGGATAACATAGCACATTTAAAACAGCCTCCGTAAACCCTCTCAGGGAACAGTTAAATAAGTCGACATGATTAGCAACAGTGTTGAGCGTACGCGCAGCGCGGGTGCCGGGTTTATTATAATTCCCCGCAACACCTTAAAAACGTATACTGCTAGGGAGAGACTCCTCCTCACTTCTAACCTGCAATAACCTACCATGCCCATTAATGAATAATGATAGACATACTTATACTTAAAAATAATAAAGTTACATAAACAATTACATTATTAAACATATAGTAATTATAAACATACATAAAATTACTATAGTTCATACTACATAGGAATAAAATCACTCAAATACCATTATTGCTGTGATTTAAAATAACATGGATAACAAAAGTAACCAAACGAGTATCAACCTATGCCTTGGTTACGTCAATAAACAAAAGTTAAATTAAATTACAATGTCGTGTACGATGAAGCATGAAAAGATATAGAAATAACTTTCAAAGTCAGATTGGTGGGATACATCTATGCAACATTTAAAACACAATTATAGTTAAATAAATAATAATAGAAACGACTTTAAAATACCCAACATACGTGTAGATAAAACTTCTCATAATAAATAAAAAGTTAATATATACTGTATTATACGTTTTTTTTTAATGTAGCTTACGCTTATGACCACTTTAAGCGCTGAAGTGTTTGAACACCTCAGAAGCTGAGGTTTTCTCACTATGTTTTTCGTTATCGTTAAGATAAAATCAAGATCAAATTTGGGGTAAAGATTGAATGACTAATGTGATTACGAATGTTTGATTACTATGAAAATACATAACATAACATTTACATACTAACACATACATTGCTTCTAGCCCCACACTAGGATACCCTGTGTCGTGGGTACCAGAAACAGCGACAATACAAACATGGAAACATCCAAGACCTGGGGTGTTTTTTTTGTCCCCGGCCGGGGATCGAACCCGGGACCTCTCGAATCGTAGGCATATGCACTACCGCTTTACATTTACATAAATACATTTAGAGCACTATTTTATAACCTACCGTGCTACTAGGGGGCCCCAATATTGGTTAGTCCTTCTGTGACGGAACCCCAAAAATCAAACCAAGGCACGGTTAGCAAAAAAGGCCCATAAATAAAAATATCCAGAAATTTTTACGCCCAAACCGGATGTGTGGAAGAAAATATCTCTTCCTCCGACCACTTGAGATGTGGCGTTGCTTATTTATGGCCCCGCTCAGAAAAGGGCGGTTCTGTACCGCATACACAATTGGAGTGGCATATTTTTGCTGCCAGTACCGAGGTAAAGAGCTGCGGTGAGATTTGAGGGTCTTGCGGCGTTTGGAAAATGTACAAGGATGCGGAGGAATGATTCGGATCATTTTGTACGAAATTGCTTTCTATAAAACCTTATACTTTAATTACGGCATTTCTGTTTTGACGACCTCAATGGCGCAGCGGTTTGGTACGATATCTGTAAAACCGAAGGTCTCGGGTTCGTTCCCTGGAAGGGTCAAACTAGGAAACGAACTTTTCTAGTTTGTCTTGGGTCTAGGATGTTATATATGTATTTATTAAAAACCTATTTAGAGGCTTAAAAATCTACCCATAACGGGATTCGAACCCGCGACCTCTGGCTATCCGTGCCAGCGCTCTTTCCAACTGAGCTAATGGGCGACTCATGTATTTATTGTATTAAATGTATTAAAGTTAGCACCTGTTACATGAGTCATTTACTTAGTATATGGCTAACGAGATCTGTATAACATGTCCGTGAATATATATTATTATAATTATTGTAATCTAATTATCTAAATTAGTTTGGACATGTGGAAAGGATGAAGAGAAAAGATTGACGAAATAAATATACAAATATTAAACGGTTAATCGCGATTATTCATTAGATAAAACGTCAATTGTTGTGGGTAGTCACTTTTAGTTTTTCGCAGCGGGCCGACACACAATAATCCCTACGCCCGCGGACAGGTCCAGTGATAACAATTTATTTAACTATGTATGAGTATCGCGAATCATTGAGGAATACTAAAACAAATATATATTGCGATGAAGCGACGGCGATCTGTCAGGATCGTGGCAAGTAGCAGTCCCTGGTCTCTGCCTATCCCTCTAGGATACAAGCGTGAGTCTGCTATGTTATGTTTTATTTCTAAATCAGATGACTGTCAGCCTGTCTGGGTTAAATGGCTTTAAAAATTAAAATTACCTATATAATGAACTACTTTTAGCTTTTACGCGAGTGTTTTAGCACGGTTGTCAACGGCTGGATTGCGAAATCATTATGTTAAGAATTTATTTGATTCAATCTTATCTTAATACTAATGTTGATATTATAATTGAAACATTTTTGCAGCTTATAGATACGCCTCACTGCAGGCATAGGACTTCTCTGAGAAAGAAATTATGGGCTTAGTTACGACGCGTGCCCGCCGTGGATTACATGTATCGTGCATGTTCAAGCGCAGAAGTAGTTAAACACCACAGACACTTAGGTTTACGAAGAATGTTTGATTCCTAGTTAGCAAGTATTGCTTCTATCTTTAAATAAAGATTTAAAAAAAAAGTATTGCTACAATAACTTCACAAACACAATCTTAGAAAAAAAAACTCATTGGTACATGCCTGGATGCGAACCCACGACCTCCCGATCGGGAAGCCGTTGTTCTACCGCTCCGCTACCACTGCTCCCATTTAAAAAGAAAAAAAAAACAAATTCTAAGAAATAGTTGTAAACAATATCTTCTTAGCGTGTTTAAAGAATACAGCATTTTTGAGCATTTTGAGGCATTTTTTGTATGTAATATATTAGAAGCAAGAGTTTGTACCTACCTAACAAGATTCCATGAGCGCAATCAATAAATTGCAATGCTAAACCAGATAAAACATGAGCCAAACCTTGCTAAATGGTTGGGGCCAAAAGTTCTGACCAAAATTGATTGATTGATTTGGACCAAATATTGGTCCCTATCAGAATAATATGCCGCAATAGTATTATTACTATTGGAAGGAAGTTTATCTAACCGACAATAGTCACAGAGTAGAAGTAATCTAATGAGGTTGCGGGAACTTGGGCCAATCCAAACCCTTCAAACTAACCTAACCCAAGCCATCATAAGTTACGCCCAAATATTGTTCTACGGCCCTTTGCAGTAAGAACGGTATGAAGTTAACAACCTACGCCCTAATGCTATTATACAAGGGTTTCCCAGCATTTCTCCACACAATGTAATGAGACAGAAAGATAGTCTTTAAAGTAAACATTTTGTTTTTATAGTGAATGATGTGTTTGAGTTTGAATTCTTGTCTGCTGCGTATTCATGTATTATTTGTGAAACAAAAAAACACTTAAAATTGAATCAATACGTTCCTTGTATTTCCTACCTCTTTGAGCCAAACAGTGTTAGGCGTAGTTAACTACTTTTTTGTAATCAGATTACTAACTACAATTAAAAGTAGTAAGCTATATGTAGTTGTGTTATAAACTACATGTAGTTAACTACAGTAATCAAACTACATTAAATGTAGTTTGATTGCTGTAATCATAACTACTTATGATTAGTGATTAGCTGAGTTGTAAAAACTTATATTTCCGTTCGTTCACACAATAGTAGCGAACGGATGTGCACACTGTCAGTTACAATTAAATACATTATCCTGCATGCGTCGCACCAAAAAAAACACATATACCCAACATGCAGGGAGTAGATAGTGCGCTCTAACTACCTACGTAGAAAACGACAAGTCGATACTTGAACGGCACGCGCGCCACGCCTTTGTTTTTTTATACGCAAGTTTATTTAAAAATGTAGTTATAAAAAGTAATCTTGTAATCGTGATTGCAACTACAATTTGCAGTTAGTAATCAAAATGTTTAAACTTATCCTGATTACTTTATGTAGTTTGTAATCGTGATTATCAACTACTTTAGGTAATCGAAGTTAGTAGTTAGATTACATTTTGCCCCAGACTTGAGCTAAACTGTTTAGTGCTAATTCAACCTTAAATAAAAAACTTCTAGACAACATAATCATTTGTTCTGGTCCCAGACTAGAATAGCCTGGTAAGCAGGCAAGGACATCGCATACGGAAACAAAACTACACCAAGAATGTGGCTGTTTGTACAAATCAAATACGGTGGATCACTTTTTATTTTATCAGTCAAGCATGTTAGCCGCTAGACTAACGAAGGAGTCGATGTTTCCAATTTCAATATCTACCCTTGTATATCCCCACTGCTGGGGCACGGGTTTCTTTCTACATCGCAGGAAGGTTAGAACATACTCCACCACGGGAACCAAGTCCGGGTTGGTGGAGGATTGTAAGACAGTGGCGGGCCTTACAGTCAAAAGTTATCAAGCCACCCATACGGCCTCTGACGTGGCTTAACGACTGCCATTACATGAGAGCATGGTGCTGCAGTTACCGTGGTCACGGGTAGACTAAAATGGCGAGTTCAGTTAATGATAGTGGGTAGTTACTTTTAGTATTTCATACACACACAACACTCACTACGCCCGCGGATAGGTCCGGTGATTAGGCTATGTACAGTCTGTTAGCTTTTAGAATATATCTCGGGCTCTAGGGTAGGCTTCGGTTTTCGCCGAAAGCACACGAGTGTAATGCTACTTCCTGCTCTGTGTAAAACTTTTTTTTACTATTTTGATAAGTTATGTAAAGTTATAAATACAAATACAAAATAAACCTTACCTTATTGCAATATGATCGGTTTTCCGATAGCAGCTGAGGTATATTCTAAAAGAAAGGCGACTGTATGAGTATCGCGAATCATTAAGAAGTACTTCTAACTCTCTTGTTCTGTGCTTGCGACTAGTCCACAGATGGTCTGTGAAGGGTTCGGCGGAAGATTAAATAACAATTTGCATTAGGAACAGACGTGACAACACGGCCTCAGCCCGTCTAAGTGCCGTTTATGGCCCACAATACGTGTTTTATGCTGATGCGGATGTTCTGTGAATTTGGTAGGTCTCGTTTCTTTATTTGTCTATGTCACAGCGTAGAACAGCTTAGAAAAAATAAGGAGGAAGACGCCACTCTACTTAGGCATCTTTCTCGCTCTAGCAAGTAGGCTTTTAATGAATCTGAATAAGCGCAACTAGCAAAGCACTACAGCACTAAAACACGGAAAAAAATATTTTTAATTTTTAAATTCGCAGTAGGTGCGCTATTGTAGAAGTATGATTTGGAGCTAGTGCCGAGTTTCATTATAAGCACATACATTTTGAGCACTGACTTTAAAATAAATTTCCACAATACCCAGTATCTTAGAAATACTTTGTACAATATTGCACAATACCTTGTCTACTTTATATTTTTTGAAATTATCTGTGTGTTTTTATTGTTGTAGTGTCAGTTAGTTAGTTTGTTAAACCTGAGATTTCCGCACTTAGCCTCATAGTTGGGCCATTGTACGTGCCATTGTACGTAGCAAGCGCTAAGGTACGCTAACACCTAAGACACTAGGGTTTCCTTACGATGTTTTCCTTCACCGTCAGCGAGTAGTATTGCTACTATAATTTCACAAATTTACATAACTTAGAAAACAAAGTCATTGGTACATGCCGGTTCGAACCCATGACCCCCGATTGAGAAGCCGGCGTTCTACACCGCTCCGCTACCACCGCTCTCTGTTGTAGTGTTTTAGTAGTATTCGCTCCACCAACCCGGACTTGGCACCGAATGTCCCGGTCGAGTGTGCACTAACCTAACCTAACCTTCCTGCGATGCAGGAAGAGACCCGTGCCCCAATATTAGGGACATACAAGGGTTTACATCGAAGATAAAAAGTACCCTAAAGCACCGTACTTGCATGCTTCTAATGAATGTTGATGAAGCGAAAGAGATCTGAAAGAAACCTACGTATGGAAGCCTTTTATGTATTTAGTTTACTGGTGTGTACAACAACGTAAATAGTTCTAATCCAAACTGTTAGGATCGTGGCATGTGACAGAATCTGGTATCTGCATATCCCTCCGGGATACAGTATATGTTTCTTATTTATTTTTAAAATATCACTTTAATTGTAAATCAATTAATTTAATGCGTAGTTCTAGAGTAAGTTGAAAATCATAAACTCACACGAAGTCCATTATTTATTCTCTCCTATATTTGGTTGAGCTTCTCTCATACAAAACTTGAACACCGTTTCTTCGTCATCTAAAATAACAATTAACAAAACCACTTCTAAAGCGACAGTTTGATTATTCTCATTTTTTTTCTTTTACTGTACTTTGAGCTAAGCATAGACGCGTGCCATACTTAGATCAGTAAACTTATACGAAGAAAAAATAAATGAAAACAATGATAAATTTAAGCATTAGCTTTCTAGAAATAATTAAGATTATTACCTAATTTTATTAACGCTTTAAATAAAATCCAACAATGACACTTAAAATTGTCTTAGATTGAATGAAATGATTTGTTAATAAAAAAGAAGCCATGAAAATTATTCAATTGCGACGAATAACCCAATGTTTTACCGGCGAATTTTCATTCCTAAGTGTAAAAACTTGAAACAAAGGAAAAAAGAACATTAATAATCTAAAGTAGAGTCGGCAGATATTAAATTTCATACCTTCCTTCTTCATAAAAGAGACTGGGGTATTATATTAATAAACGCATCAGTTTTCACTCGACCACTCAACTTTTATACTTTCAATGCTTACTTATAATAAAGCCAACGGTACTCACAATAAAAAACCCGCAGCACAATAGCTCACCATCACCCACAAAAAAAACCATAACACACCACGAACACCACACCAATCCTTGAAAAAACCGTTTAGGCCTCACGAAACGGCCTACGCAAATACGCCCCGAAATTAGTGAAAATTTGCAATTCTACCCACGATCGCCGTCGACGGGACGCAAGAGTCTGGACCGAAGTCTGGAGCGCGCGCGGTGTCCCGGCGGGCAGTCGGGAACGGACTGACGGATGAGGCAATCTCGCTACGAGACTTGAGTGTGGGACCGAAATGCGGGACGTTTTTCTGGAGCTGCGATGACTGCAACGTGCACGAAATTGAAGGCTGGAGATGCATTGAGAGTGATGTGTTTTTGCGTTAGATTGTTGAGCGTTTATTTCGGTAAGCCTCTTCGAGCTACGAACGATGAATGGACCTAATAGCTGTTTCGCGTGGAACGCTGCGCCGTTCCAAAGAATTTATCCTGTTGATTTGCTGCTGTGTTCGAAAGAGTAGTAAAAGTTGATTTTTTTTGCTTTACCTAAAGGTTATATGTAATAACAGCAAATTTATAACATAAAATTTGAATCGTAGTTGTTCTTTCTCTATTTTTTATGGTTCAATTCAATTCCGAAATTCAAAGTAGTACAGAAACTGCGAACTTAATGAACATTGCGAGTGAAACTAGGTATCGATTTCCAATTCTAGAGAAAAAATGGTCTCCAAACTTTAACTACGGTTACCTAATAGTTTTAAATATAATATTTTTTTAATATATCTGGCTTTAAATACAGACATCATTGGCATTTAATTAAGATTTTAAATAACTATAATAATACATAATATAAATATAATAAAAAAAATATTATTACGTTATGGACGTATTATTATTATTAAGAAACATTTAAGCAACATAAGAAATATTTATTATTATTAGGAAGATCAACTTGTTTATTAATGACGGCAAAGAACAGAGAAAAGTCCTTATTCTAATGCAAAACTCACTGTACAAAATGTCGACCAATCAAATCTCGAGAAGTTGTTTTGCACAAGGAGTTTGTATGTCGATTATTCTTCGCACGAGGAGTTTATGTAGAGTATTTTTGAAAGGAAGAAAAGAAACACAATTTGTGTTTTCCACAAGGAGGTTGTAATAGCATTGAGAAGGAGGTTGAATATATTGTTGTGTTCTAATTTCAACACGGCGGTAGCCCAGTGGGCAGAACAATGAACTTGGAAGCGAGAGATCCAGGTTCGATTTCTAATGCGGGTATTTACCAATAACTTTTATTTCTTTAAAAACCTATTTAGATGCTAAAAATTCCACCCACCATGCCGGGATTCGAACTTGCGACCTCTGGCTATCCGTGCCAGGGCTCTTTCCAACTGAGCTAATGGGCGACTCACCGGCATCAGTGGAATTTCGAACCTATTTACAATATTCTCTGTATAACGTACAGGCAGCGACATCTGGCTGAAGTAATTTGCATCACTTGCAGCCCTGAGTACCTTTATTTCTATGTTATGTAAATTTGTGAAGTTATAGTAGTACTCGCTAACGACGAAGGAAAACATCGTGAGGAAACCTGAATATCTGAGATGTTCAATTGAGGGGTTGAATGAGGCAATTTTGAGCGAGAAAAAATCACAGGTGTTTTTTCAAGCTTGATATTGCCTCATAAAAATCGAAATTGCACATGAAGTGGCCAATCTTCGTGGGCAGGCGTGGCAATTAAGCCCATACCCTCATTTTCTCTGACAGAAGACCTGTGCTTGCATCAAAATCTAACACTAGCATAGTAATTAAAGTGCTTTTTAATCACTGTTTTTACTATGTACTAGTCCTAATTTTGCTATGGTAGAGTCAGCAACCATTTCAACTTTACATGCTTTTACCTTTTGCAGTTATGCTACGTGTGATTTTACAATAAACTCGGAACAGTTGATCAGCTATCGACTGTACTAAGTTTAAGCTATGTCACTCTTGTCAGTCACCCTTAGGCAATACATAAAGTCCTGAATCATCTTAGGGTCCGTCGCTTGCAGACGCGACTAGCGAGAGTGATCTGAAAGCGTATTGCGTAATTTCATTGGAACTTATTTTTCTATGTAGGTTATAAGCGTCCCACTGCAGGGCACAATTAAGCCCTCTGTCAGTGAGAAAGTACTTATGACATATATTACTTAATATTACGGTTTTAGCAACAACAGGCGCGGTCATTTGCAGGATGGGTCCCGCGACTACCGCTAGTGGCAGTTTTTCCGAGCGCTTCCGTGTTTCGCAAGGCACGTTAAGCCGTTGATGCCGGTTGTCATGTAATGGCAGTCGTTAAGCCATGTCAGAGGCCTTATGGGTGGTTTGGTAACTTCTGACAGTTAAGGCCTGCCGCTGTCTTACAATTCTCCACCAACGTGGTGGAGTTTGGCCTAACCTTCCTGCGATGCAGGAAGAGACCCGTGCCCCAGCAGTGAGAACGTACAAGGGTTTATACCTACCATACCTACCTACGGTTTTAGAGGTTATTGTTTCAGATGTTCCCGTACCTCAGAGCTCGGAAACTCTCATCCACTGTGGGCACGCGTGGTGGTTAAACCCATATTCTCTCTTTGAGAGAAGCACTGTGCCCAGCAGTGGGACGTTACAGGTTAAAGGGTATAAAGATGCAACATCGCACTAAACTAATATTGATATATTGGCAAGAAATATTTATCCATCAAAATCGCACAGCTATGGTACAATAACATAATTATATAGAGTACATTTTTGACATAAGATTACAGGATATACACTTAATAATGAACGTGAATAATGACGTCTAAACTAAGCAGGGCCTGTTGTGTAGAGCATCATATGTCTTTCATTAATTTTACGATAGAGCAAAAGATAGAGAACACTTTATTGCACAACTACAAAAAAGAATACAACCATGCTTTTAATTATTCACTAAAAAGATAAATATAATATAAAAAAAGAAAAAAATAATAGATAAAAAGATTTGCTCAATTTGACCTATTATAGAACATAGATAAAACTGTTGTAATAATTATTACTAAAATATAATTTTAATTTTTTTTTTAGGTTTACCATATAAATACTCCATTTTTATTTATTATTATTTTATTATTACATTATTTTATTATAAAATTTTAATCATTCTTCAGTGAAATTTATAACTTAAAGAAAAGCGCCCAGGGTCGCAAATACAAATTGTATCTTATACATTTTCAGATTCCTTTTAGAAGAAAATTAATGCCAATGTATTCGAAGCATCAGAAACTCAAGCAAGCGTGAACAAGTTAAAAGTCACGCATCCATTACGCACTTACGTTTTGGCTTTTTCTGAACCCGAATTCAGTAGGTCCATAAAACAGAATTGAAATGTATCCCAAGTTTTTTTATTGATATCCGGGCAATTTTATGGACAAAGTAGTAGAGACGGAGGTCAGATTTTAACACCGTGCATCAATATACGTAAACTATATTGATCTTTCAAAACTCTATTTTTATAGACTTTTGAAAGATCCAAGTAAGTCTTCAAGGAGGTATTTAATAGAGTTAGATCACTACCGTTGGAGTAAACGTGTTGGAGCAAACTTAGTGTAGGACGCCCTCCGACCAAGTGGGATGACGATTTGCGAAAAACTGCCGGCAGATGCTGGATGCGGCAAGCTGAAGACAGGACGCTATGGCGCTCATTAGGGGAAGGCTATGTCCAGCAGTGGACTACATAATACAGCCTGAAGAAGAAGAAGATCACTTCTATAAACTACTATCTTTTAATGTAGCGTATGAACGTCCCACTGTAAAGCGCAAGACTTTTCTTTGTGACAAAGTATGGGCTTAATTACCACGCGCGCCCACTGCGGATTGGCAATTTCAAACGCTGAGGTATTTGACTACTTCAGACACTCAGGTTTCCCTACGATGTTTTTATTAAGTAAGTTAAGTTGTTAAATGCGAAGTTCTATGTTACATACACCACACTACGTTACCATAAGCTCTGTACTTACTTGGAAAATCCTAGTTTGGAACCAGGTCAAGTGATTGTGTTGTGTAGAAGTTATTATTTTGTAAAAGTGTAAGTTCAAAATATTTTTCGCTAGACGTCAATAATAATCTTATTAACAGAGTCTATAAAGTTGTTCTTGTCTTAGCACTTTAAAGTTTTTTTTTCTGTTATTATTACCACACTTATCTATATAAATTAAATTCAAAGTCCTTACTGACTGACTCACTCATCAACGCCCAGCAGAAGCCGTTGGGCCTAGGAAGTCAAAATTTTGCACAGAGGGTCTATATATAATGTAGGCATGAAATAAGACTTTAATTCTTATGAAATAAGACTTTAAGATTTTAATTAAACCCCTTTGGGCGAAAAAGGGAGGCCTAAATTTGTATGGGAGGTAAAAAGAATGTTGTCTAATTTTCTTGAAACTTAAAATAAATATTATACTCTTCAACACAATGGATTGAACAAGTGTTTCTCCGTTTTTCTAAATTCAAGCCTTAAGGGAGTGAACGAGGTTGCGAAAAAGAGTGAACGAATCGCGGGCAAAAGCTAGTTAGTATTATAAAGGCGAAAGTTTGTGAGTGTGTATATTTGTTACTTCTTCACGCCTAAACGGCTAGAGCAATTTTATTAAAATTTGGTATGGAGTTAGCAGACACCCTGGATTGACACATAGGCTACGTTTTACTGCATTAAAATATCTTATTCCCATGGAAAAATCGACAAACCACGGGCAACACCGCGGGGCACAGCCAGTTATGTGATAAGTATTATTACTATTAAGTAGGTACTTGCAGTTATAGCACGAAGGTGTCAAATAAACGAGCTATTTGAATGTACTGATGGCAATGATTGGCGAGTTTTAATGTATTATGTTATTCGAAATAAATAAATAAATAAATAAATAAATAAATAAATAGATAGATAGATAGATAGATAGATAGATAGATAGATAGATAGATAGATAGATAGATAGATAGATAGATAGATAGATAGATAGATAGATAGATAGATAGATAGATAGATAGATAGATAGATAGATAGATAGATAGATAGATAGATAGATAGATAGATAGATAGATAGATAGATAGATAGATAGATAGATAGATAGATAGATAGATAGATAGATAGATAGATAGATAGATAGATAGATAGATAGATAGATAGATAGATAGATAGATAGATAGATAGATAGATAGATAGATAGATAGATAGATAGATAGATAGATAGATAGATATATAGATAGATAGATAGATAGATAGATAGATAGATAGATAGATAGATAGATAGATAGATAGTTAGATAGATAGATAGATAGATAGATAGATAGATAGATAGATAGATAGATAGATAGTTAGATAGATAGATAGATAGATAGATAGATAGATAGATAGATAGATAGATAGATAGATAGATAGATAGATAGATAGATAGATAGATAGATAGATAGATAGATAGATAGATAGATAGATAGATAGATAGATAGATAGATAGATAGATAGATAGATAGATAGATAGATAGATAGATAGATAGATAGATAGATAGATAGATAGATAGATAGATAGATAGATAGATAGATAGATAGATAGATAGATAGATAGATAGATAGATAGATAGATAGATAGATAGATAGATAGATAGATAGATAGATAGATAGATAGATAGATAGATAGATAGATAGATAGATAGATAGATAGATAGATAGATAGATAGATAGATAGATAGATAGATAGATAGATAGATAGATAGATAGATAGATAGATAGATAGATAGATAGATAGATAGATAGATAGATAGATAGATAGATAGATAGATAGATAGATAGATAGATAGATAGATAGATAGATAGATAGATAGATAGATAGATAGATAGATAGATAGATAGATAGATAGATAGATAGATAGATAGATAGATAGATAGATAGATAGATAGATAGATAGATAGATAGATAGATAGATAGATAGATAGATAGATAGATAGATAGATAGATAGATAGATAGATAGATAGATAGATAGATAGATAGATAGATAGATAGATAGATAGATAGATAGATAGATAGATAGATAGATAGATAGATAGATAGATAGATAGATAGATAGATAGATAGATAGATAGATAGATAGATAGATAGATAGATAGATAGATAGATAGATAGATAGATAGATAGATAGATAGATAAATAAATAAATAAATAAATAAATAAATAAATAAATAAATAAATAAATAAATAAATAAATAAATAAATAAATAAATAAATAAATAAATAAATAAATAAATAAATAAATAAATAAATAAATAAATAAATAAATAAATAAATAAATAAATAAATAAATAAATAAATAAATAAATAAATAAATAAATAAATAAATAAATAAATAAATAAATAAATAAATAAATAAATAAATAAATAAATAAATAAATAAATAAAAAAAATCCAAGATCTTTACATCAAAGTAAATGCTGCATCCAATTTGATACATTGTTGCTGCAGATTAATAAAATCGACAACAGGTCAACCTTTACATGTTTGTTACAAATTCATCGGTTGTCAGATGTTCCGTGAAATCAAATCACATCAATTTATTTTAACCTAAAGAATTTACCTACTGTTGCCTGAATGTCAATGTACAGTGTAAAATGTTAGCCGCTGCCTTCGTGCCGAATAGTAGTGGAGAAAAAGGCAGCGGGAAAAAAACTCCACGAGTACGCTCGACAATGAAATACTCCGTCGAGTATACAGTCGACAGCACGCGTGCACTCTACTAAGTTACATTACGGTCGATTTTGCAACGAAAATGTAAAGGCTGACTGTCAACTGTACCACGCAGCGGCACCAATCCATCGGTTTGAACCCAGTAGTTTAGTTCGTAGAAAGATAATGTCGCTCTCCTAAGCCCAAGCGCACCTTGACTTGTTAATCCCTGAAATTTGTACAGAGATAATCTCATTTGATCCTCGCAATTTTTCTCCAGGCACGCAAAAGGAGGCGAGCGTCTAAAAAAAGGAAAATAGCCTTAAGTCCCTAAGTAATGGAATTTATATTGATTGATTGACCTTATTACAATAAAATTTACGGTCCCAAGTGGGTATTGGTAATCTAAAATCAATAGGCCGCTGTCATTAGTGTCCCGCTCAATTCTAAAGGGCAGATGAGACGTTATAATCAAAATATGAGAGGTGCCGCTCAGTTTTTGTCGAGTAACTTCATTAGGTGGTTTAGAGAAAGTTCAGAGGAGGATGACAGTGATGGATAGAGGGGGCAACAGCGCCCGTGCGCCTCACGAAATTGCCGACGACTTTGTAAGGAGTTTAAAATGACTCCGAAATGAAGGTCTTTGTTTTAGCAATAATGGTCTCGACATGAGCTTGTTTCAGAAACAGAACTCGACGCGGTATAAAGTGTCGTAATAATTATTTTGGTGAGCAACATTTTTGCGGGTAAAAGAGGGCTATTCGCGAGCGATGCTCGCAGCCCCGGCTAACTGAGTGATTTTTGAACTAAAACTTTCGTAAGCACAACACATTGTAGACATTGTAAGTGTGAGACGAGCAACCGACGACGCGAGCTCCGTCTCTGCTCACCATGATTAAGCTCTGCGAATCGGAGCGAAACCTGGTCGGACTTTTCCGATATAACAACACCCGTAAGTAAATCCGGACTAAAAGTCTATAACTAAGTGATCTTAAACCATCACGAAGGTTAAGCAACATAAAGAGCGTTCAGTGCATAGATAGGTGACCGTCTATGACTAACGCTAGTGGCATTTTTCCGAGCGGTTCCGTGCTTCGCAATGGACGTTAGCAGTTGGTGCCGGCTGCCGTCGATAGATGGCAGCTAAGCTGAGTCAAAAGCCATAGGGCGGCTTGAAAACTTCTGACAGTAAGACCAGCTTACAAGGTGGAGACTTGCACTAGTCTTGCAAGTCTCCATCAATCCAGACTTAGCCCCCGTAATGGAGTATGGCCCATACCTTCCTCAAGGAAGAGACCCGTGCCTCTCGGTGGGGACATAATGGGTAAATGATGATGATGATGCAAACGCGCTACAGCATATTATTATGTTTTTTTTTCCATTTTTAGGGAAGCGCGCGCTAAAATCGCGTTTATAAGTGGCCTTGGGCGATGACTTTAAGGTGCTACGCGGCGCTAACGAGCCCTACCAGTGGAACAAATCATATATTCTTTTATACCGCGTCTTCTTAAGTCAGGAACGCGACTCGGCAAACGTAGTGAAGAACGCCAACCG